>CM069153.1:13634928-14834928 GCA_035221665.1 Okamejei kenojei
TTGGTGTAAATGTTATTGGTGGAGTTAGAGGATTTATGTGAATTTATATGATTTGTATGTTGAGATGTAGGTGAGGGATATGTTTTGGGAAGTTAAGGAATAGGGTTAGAGTAGAAGTAAGAAGTTTGAGGAGGATTTTTATGATAAAAGGTATGTTATTAATTGATTGATATTTTATTTTTGTTGTTTGGGATTATTTTAATTTAATAAAATTCGTATATATTAGTAAATAATTCAAAAAACAATTTTATTCATCGTTGGAATTATTATATTTAGTAAATCGCCTGCTGATGTACCTCCAATATAACTAATCACTGTTAACCTCCTTTACCTCTCAGTTCTAACTCAAATGCATACTGCTCCACATCCGACAACTAATTTCTTCCCCCTTTAACTATCACACAGAATATTCACCTGCAGATCTTTTTGTATGAAACCTTCTGCCAAATTCAGTCAACTCTGAAAGTGGGTAAATTTGTCCTGCTGGAAAATATTTCTAGAGCTTGCTGTCTGTATTTAAAGTACTTTGAAGTCGGGTAATTTTAAACCTGCAAACTCATCTGTGCCATCTTCAACAATCAGTCCAAGTTGCCCGATTGTTTCTGCTTGGTTTGGTCTTTCAATAAGCTGGAACTCTACTGATTCATTATCTTTTTTTTCATACAAATGGAATAAATTTGGTCTTTGGTCCCTGTGGTGATATTAAATGGATCTTTATCAGGACATTCATTGCAAGTATTGTTACAAATATATATTATAAAAAAAAAAATAACCCCCCAATTTCCCCCCCCCCCTCTACTATTACACTGCACATATTTTTCATTACCCATTATAAAATAGTTCAATTTTAATTCCCTGCTGATTTACCTGGTAAATTTAATATCTAGTGTGGAACTGAGCCATTAAAGATAAGTAAGGATCCAAGTCTGTCCCCATCTTGCAGTTAATTAGTTTATCACAGCTGGAATGATGGTTGAAGCACAACAGTCTCTGAGGATATTAAATGAGGGTCCCTGTCCTGATGTGATGATTCATGCTAGTGAGGAGTGAATGTGGGCATCTCTCAGGTGTTTTCACTCTGTTAATATATTTTTCAGGCCAGGAAATCTTTGATTATATTGGGCATGATCTAAGAAGAGAAAAGTTTTGAAAATTGGTCTGTGAAAGGGAGTGACAATGTCAAGTCCAAAGTAAAAGGAGTTGGCAAAAGATACCTTCTCCTGCAACCGCAGGAGATGCAACAACTGTCCCTATACCTCCGCCCTCGACTCTGTCCAGGGTCCCCAACAGTCCTTTCAGGTTAGGCAGAGGTTCACTCCAACCTCATCAACTGTAAAATCTGTTGTTTCAAATGTGACTCTATACATCGCGAGATCACAACAGACTGGGCGATCTTGGGGCTGAACACCTTCACTCAGTCCGCCTGGACCTACTTGATCTCCTGGTTGCCAAAGACTTTAATTCCCCTTCCCAATCCCACACTGACCTTTCTATCCCAGGCCTCACCCATTGCCTGAGTGAGGCCAAACGCAAATTGGAGGAACAGCATCTCATATTTTGCTTGGGAAGCATACAACTCACTGGCATGAATATTGATTTCACTAACTTCAAATAACCTGTGCATCCCCCCTCTCTCCATCCTTACTCACCCAAATCAAACCAGCTTCAAAGTAGTCTTTTTGAGGCTCATTGTCTATATTAATTTTCACCTAGGCCACAGCTAACAGAGGACTGTTTTGTTTGTTAACATATCTTTCATTCATTTGTTCTATATCTCTCTACATCACTGTCTATATCTCTCGTTTCCCTTTTCCCGGGCTCTCAGTCTGAAGAAGGGTCTCGACCCAAAACATCACCTATTCATTTCTTTCTTCCAAGAATGCTGTCTGAACCTCAGCTGAGTACTCTAAGCGTTTTTTGTCCATCTGGCTAAGAACCACAGTGTTTGAGAAGCCATGTTTCAGCTTTGTGAAGCTGGATTGGTTTCCACTGTAGGGTCTGAGGAGCAACCCAATGAAAGTATAAAAAGATGGGAGGCCTCATAAATAGGAATAGAAGGCAAGAACATTTTTCCTCCCAGGAAGATATGGAGAGCATAGCTTTGAGTCAGAGGGAGAATGTTTAAAAGGAGATATCTGTGGCAGTTTAAATTTATAGATAGCCATTTTAGTATAGAATGCAGTGCAATGTTGTTCAGCATGCTACCGACAATCATATTCCACACTATACATAAAGTACAATAGATAGAATTCTGGACACAGCAAGCACAGTCCTCACCTTCCAGTGTCACCTAACAACGCCAATTTTCTGATAAAGTCCAATAATGGTTTCCATGTAAATTCCTTTGATTCTCACTTTAGGCATGGCATCTGGTGGCTTTGAATCAATTACGTTTTTTTTTACAGTGGAAGGTGGCTGGAATGTAGTTGCTAGAGTAGTAGTAGTAAAAGCAGATATGTTAAGAGATAGGTGCATTAATATGCAGGGACTGGAGAGATATGGATCACATGCAAGCAAAAAAGATTAGTTTAATAGTAAGATTAAACGAGAACTTACCAGTTTGAAGTTTGATCTTTATTTTATGAGGAGTCGAGTTGAGGGAACACGTGAATAGAAGCCTTATTTTTAACTTTTTAAATTAAATGTACAGCCGTTGGTGCGTCAATCTTCAAGGCAGCGGAATGAATTCACAGCTAACAATGACTGAAGTATAATGGTAAGATGATAAAACTAGAACTACCAGATGAGATCTATGAGGTGGGAGCGGAGGGCACGTAGTCCCTCACTCGACTCCTCATGAAAATTAAAGAACAAACTTCAAACTTGTAAGTTCTCGTTTAATCTTACATTTACTTCGGAGTCACGTGAGTGACTACGTGAAGACTTCAAAGCACTGTGAATTCACGCCGCAGACACCGAAATCCGATGTTCACACTGCCTGGAATTGACCTCAAAAGTCGTTTACAATCATCATGGCATCAGTAAAACATTTGTTAAATGAATAACAGTTTTATTTACAAACAAATCATAACAAACCCCCTCCAACTCAGGGGAAAAGTGAAACAAGTACTGAAACCAGAATCAGCAAACACCCCGAGAACCTTGAAATCGCTTGTGAGTAAAACCTCCGAAAAGTAGCTCACTGGACCATCCTGCGGCCGCGAGGATAGTTTCTCTATGGGCAAGTCCATCGCCCTTGGCCGCGGAAGTTGATGCCCGTCCCCCCTGGTGGAATGAGATTTGAATTTAATCAGAATCAATTCCTGCACTTGCCAGCACCTGCTTTAGCTACTTGAAATCGTTTGCCGACACCTTAACTGTGTGGGTTTTTTTTTGTGACAAATAAACAAAGCCATCTCTTTTCTCTCAGAGGTTTAGTAATCTCAATGTAACGAGATAAATGTTGAGACTACACACAGCAAACATCTGCGGGTATGCTGAAAAACACAATCTTTACATCCTGTCATGCCTCTTCAATTATGTTTTAAGCAAATCATAGACATAAAATATAATTGGCATGCATTCTATCACCGTAGCTTTTGCAACTTTGTACACGTTGAGCTAAACCAACACCATAAGCATGACCACCTTTCATAGATAATTTGGCTATAGAAGGCTTGTAACCAGAGCCCACTGCGAAGAACCAAAAACCTCACTCTCATTCAAATACCGGATACCATGGGTAGGGAGGATTAGAATTGCAAACAACTCCCTCATGAATCGTGAAACTAACGGATGTGTCCCACAGGTAATGCAATTTTGGCATTCATAGGTAAATAAAGAAGACAGAGCCATTCTGGCTGAATTAAATCGCAAACTGTAACTTAATTTTGGTCGAAATAAAGAGTTGACAAAACTCCAATACGTCGTGATCCCTGCAGTGTGATATACAATATTCTGCTGTAGGCAGATTGCTCCAACTTCCTTATATAGTAATATATTGCTGCTGTGTACCTATCCCCTGAAGCCAACTGAGAATATCCCACCTCCGATGAGACAGTCCTCTCCCAGGTATGGCCTCCTTAAATCTGTCAAATTAACAGATCAATGACGATCATATAAAGGATTTTTGATACCCAGTGACTGGATTTACCAGTAGAATTTTTATTCTTGTCATAAGCATGTAAGGCTCCCAAGCCATTTGTAATACAACGGGAAACCATGCTTGTGTAGGCCAATCTGCACTACCAACACCCCAGAAGCGGATCCTTCCTTGATCTTTTGCCAAACATCTGCTGATGCGACACGATGGAGGAAATACCATACACAACATTCCTCCCCAATGCAGTCGAAAACGCAAATCCACTGCACTGCCCCAGGACGGTTCCCATGAAACAGATCTAGGTAACTGAAGATTTAAATCGAGATGCAAAAACAAGTCAATATCTGGCAATCCATATGGAACAATCATTTGGTTAAATAACCCCTGATTTAACAATCCATTCAATGGTTGGTCATTAACCGACGTGACTAGTGTCACTACTTACCCGTGTTGAACCTCCTGGCAAATAAAGTGCTGAAAGCCAGATAAATTGGTCAATACACCAGCTCCAAATCTGGTTGCCAGTCTAACACAAGACTGTCCTTAACACCACTCATGTGGTTTACATATGCCTCTGCCTGTGGTGTTTTCAATCAGAAACCTGCACATGCAGATCCTCCTTGTAGAAACAATAAGCTTTGAGCCCATATCCAGAGCAAACAATCTCTACATAATTATCCCCTCTTAATTGAAGAAGCGATGTCTCATCCACATACCTTCACCTCCACCACTAGAAGACATATCTGTTGCAACACCCCAACACCAGTGCAACATAACATCAGTCCTGCAATATTAAGACGGTGATCCACCAAAGCTTCCTAAACATTTTTGAAAACATGTACTATCCACCATTGTTGTCAGCAATCGCCCCAGCTGAACATCAGCATAGCCTATCAAAATGCCCCTTTGTATTCTCAGTGCCTGTTCCTTTGATCGTTGTAATTGTTGATAATGCAGAGAGACATACTGCACCAAAGATGCTGGCCACCAAACTTCCCAATGAAAATTATAAGGCACCTGTCTAATCGAAGGCCGTTTGTTCTCCAACGAGATTAACACAGTCCTCAATTAACCGATTCAATTTATCAGACTGGGCAAAGTTTTACCAACATTGAGTGGAGAATGAATGTAAATCCCAGATTAATCAAATAATTTGTACTGTGATATTTCGATTTATCTGGGTGAATATCAAATCCCATTGTTCAAAAGTGATTTTAACAACCTGAAACTGATGATTGTGTTTTCAGTCTGAGTCTTTCCAACAATCAATAATATCAACTAAATAGCCATTTAACAACATGCCCCTGCTAAACACAGGTTTTTAAAACCAATTTAGTAAATAATCAGGATGAAGTTTAAACATTCCGCAATGCCATGAATTGCCACATCTCATCCAAATAAATTTCAAATACATCCTATCGATCACAAGAAAGACACTGAGTAATACGCCATTCTTTAAATCAATTGTTGCCAACTAATACCCATTGGACACTAAGCAGTTTGCCCTGGGTAAAGTCTCCATTTTGAAATGCCTATAACAAACAAATTCGTTTCAAACTCGAAAATCAGAAATAATTCTACATCCCCCAGTCTTTTTAGATCTGGGAAAAAAACTTGACAGAAATTGTTGACTTTGATAGACAGAAGGCTCATTACCCTTTCTAGTAACGACTGAATCTCTGCTTGAATAAGCCCATTTTCCTCACGAAAACAAATAAGTTTACGACTAGGAAAATGTTGATTAGTAGAATGTCCTAGAGAGTAAAAATCCAATTTTTCACACCTTCAAATACTACTAAGTATGAACAAATCTGATGTCAACTGCTGCATGTCTTGAGAACAATGGTTAACCTTCCCCAATTTGAACAGGAACATCAGTTAATTCATCGTCTTTCAATGTTATATTCCTACCTGCATCATTCCTGCGGACCTTGTTGTCCCTCGACTTTCTCGTAGAGAACCCCTTTTTGCCTTGCTTGCCAGCTGGCGTAATGAGGGCCATGGTTTTAACAACCTCATGACAGTCTTTGGCCCTTTTGCAAGGTTTACCACCAACAACAGATCGTGGTGGAAACTGGTCGGTTTGACCAACAAAACTCGCCATTCGGATAGCACTGGCCTAGATAGCGGCCCTTCGCCGTTAATATTAATTTCAAAATGCTACAAGGGTTCCAGTATCATCCTGTGTGCTGCTTCAAAACCATATTGCATGTATCATAACTTCACCACAGCTGTAAATACCTGCTGACAACAGGTAAGCACTTTTTTAAAACTTCATCTCCTGGGCCCTAGCAGCATACCCATCTATGACCAAATTGGTGAATTAACCAGCGGTACCTTTCAGGAGATCACAATTAACAGGAGCTTTATAGTTTTTTTGCTACTTCATCCATAGCTAGCTCCTGTAACTGGTGGAGAGCAAAACTGAATTGCTTCGGCCAATTCTACAACAAATCGCCTTTCCTGCCTCTCTACGCTCAGCAAACGTCCCCCACAATGTTCGGAAATTACCTCCAACCGAACTCCTTACTGCACTCTCCCTACAGCATAGAATCTTCAGCAACTGCACTGATAGAACATCCTCCTCAACACAGCAGGGATAGTTCTGCACCCCAGAAACAGGTGCTGCTAGCACAAGCTCTCCATCAGCCTGGCTTGGGCACCACTCCTCCTCACGGAGCTGGTCCCTGTCGAGCATTCTTTTGTAATAGAATCTCGACGTGGGAGAGCCGTGAGCAAACAGACTCTCCTATGGAGGGTATAGCATTTAAACTTACCGCTCGGAGGAGCGCTGCTGCTCCAACCGGCCGACTGCACCAGCGTCTGACGTCATGACGCACCAACGGTTGTACGGGCTTATTTCATGTTATAAAAGAATAAAAGTAATGCCCTTTCCATTGAAAGGTAAGTTTATCACAAAATATCAATTGATATATATATAATTTGATGGTATGAACAAAGCAACAATTATAGAGAACCCAACACTCCGTGTCCAATCCTGACACCATGACTGGTTCCATTTAATTTAATATTTATTTTACACCCTCCTGTGGCCTTGCATCTTTGCTCGAGCGGCTTATCCTGTGCCATTCCTGTGAATGTATCTACCACCTTAACAGAGTGATTTCCACCATTTCCAGTGTCTAGTTCCACTGAGTGTTTATTCAATTTTTTAACCATCTAGAATAACATTTCTCTAGAACCATCAGTTTTTACTGAATCCTAACGTGTGTTTTGTGTTGTACTAAGTAGTGCTGTCTCATCACCACAGAGACACCTCTACCTACTTCAACATATTTTCATCAATGTTTCACATACACACACATTTAAGGCCGACAGGATATGCTTATCAGTTTAGACCTTGGTTTCCGCTCTTCTTGGTCTGCTTTGTTTGGTAAATTCATAAACATATAGATATAAATCTGTATCCACATGCAATTATAACGTAATATTTGCAATGTTTGCACTCTTATGTCGATACAAAGTCATCAGCATTATTACTTTCAATGTTAACTTTTTTGAATCATTGAAGAATTGGAGTCCATTGCCTAAGGCAATTCAGGACTATATTGATCCTCCCGACTTAACGTATTGTAAATTGGACAGATATATATATATATATATATATAAT
Source organism: Okamejei kenojei (assembly GCA_035221665.1). Taxonomy (NCBI): domain Eukaryota; kingdom Metazoa; phylum Chordata; class Chondrichthyes; order Rajiformes; family Rajidae; genus Okamejei; species Okamejei kenojei. The sequence goes on from CM069153.1 coordinate 13,642,602, forward strand.
ATATATATATATATATATATTTATATTTATATATATATATATAATATATAATATATATATATATATATATATAATATATATATATATATATAATATATTTATATTTATTCTACATATATATCACTTTTCGTATCGGGTATTACGAATGAACCCAATAACTTCTTGTCCATAAATAGGACGATAAATACTCTGAGCCCTATTATTGGCTCTATCAATTAGATACTCAGAAAAAATGCCAATCCACAAGAACTTCACATATATCTAATATGACAAATAACTTTACTGTCTAACACAGACTTCCAATTTCTTATAACAAAATATTGTTTTTTAAAACTTATTTCTGCAAATTGCAGGTATAACACTTCTTTTATACATAATTATTTTATTGTTATGTTGTTATATTAGTTAAACATTCATAGACTTCTTTGACCATCAAACTGTTGTAATGGTCTGGTCAACCTGCAGATAGTCAATTCATATTTTCATGTCATGGATGCCTTTGTACAACAATAAATTACTGCAACTATGAATCATCACAAGTGGTTCAACATCACTCAATATTTATGAAAACCATGAAGGATCTGTTTTGGGCCACCAAAATGCCTCTGGCAGTGTCCTGCTACATTTTCATCAGACACTGCCCTATCAGACAAAATGAGGAACATAAAAGAACATTTTTTCTTCTGTAATTGAGAGAAAAGCATCCACCTTTCCTGTTCTTGGTTTACCCACGAGAACATTTGAAAGATCGGTGATTTAATCTGTATACGAACCAGATTAATCGTAAGTAATCCATATTAATGACAATGTATTCCCCCCCCCCCCCCTTAATTTGTTGTCTCCGATAACATTGTCTCTTTCTTAGAGATAAACAGCTGGACTAAAACATTTTAGAATATGCCACTTCTGTTTACTCAGATAACCCCATGATTATTATTTTACTTATCTTATGTGATTTAATATATGCCACAGCCGTGGTATTGTTCATCTTGATATGACAGGGACACTTCCATAATAGAACAATCAATATTTAATCCATAACTCCTTATACTTCAATAATTAATACAAATGTTTGGGAGAAATTTTCTTAGGACCAATCCAGTTGCAATTACCTGGTATTATTGTCCATAGTCCCAACAAGAGATGTATCAATTATTTTTATAAGAATAGATAATATTCTTATCTTACCCAAATATTCACAGAAGCTGTCCATCATCTGTTAATACTTGCTTCAGCTTGCAACAGCTGCTAAGCTTATAGTTGAAGCAGCTTGTGAACCCCCTTTTTTTTTTAATCCATTACTTTAATAATGATAATGTAATCATTTGGTATTTGCATACGCCCTCTCACAAAGGCATACAAATTCTTAAAAGCTTCTGTATTCCTTCTTTTGGAGCTTTATTTACTCTTTACCTAGCTCCTTTTCTAATGGAGGGACAAAGTATGTCAACAAAGCAATGAGACATATTTGTATCATGGAACAATTTTCCATCTCCTATGGTGCTGAATTTCTCCTAAATCCAGAATAGTAATTTATGAATATTTATGCATGCCTAAAACATAGGCTTTATGTGATGGGTCAGGTCCTTGCCTTTCAACAGGCTTATAATTGCAGCACTAATTTGCAGCTGACTCTAATTTAAATGTGATCAAGATAAACCATGACCATGTCCTCATTAGTGCAAGTGCTGATCTTTTATCAGTTCAATTGTTCTCCAGTATTCTGTTTAACAGCCTTGAACTGGTTTAATCCTTTAGACAATGTTTTAATTTGCACCCGCTTGACCCATTTTAATTAATTTCAAGCACCTGAAATATTTGATTAACACTTTGTTAATAACAACTGTATTTTCAATGTCGAAGATATTTCCATTTTAATAAAATGTTCTTACACTGTGAAAGTGTATATAAAAATGATGTTTTGTATGGTTATTACCATCACATCTTTACACTGAGGACATTTTATAATATATATATTACGTACCCCTTCTTTATTGGAGTTACTTTTGGTGCAAACCTAAAATCAAATTTTTTAGGTTTTCTTATACAGGTGAAAAACCAATCCTTTCTACAATTTTTTTGTAGTCCTTAGTTATATTAAATTAATGATCATAATACACCTGTAATCCCCCACAATCGGAGATTTCATGAATTTATTTTGTAACAGTTGTTTGCACCTCTTCAACGTACTTCAAGCCTTCTTTTCCCAATTATATGGGTTCGGATATGTTGGATTATGTTTATTTATCATACTTCTGCCTTTGTTTTGATCCATTATCAAATCTTTATATTGGATCATAATTTTTTCCCCCCAAAGTATAAAGACCAATAGTCTGTTCTTTTGTAATCAATATTTTGAATTATCATAATAATCAGGAGTTTAACATAACCTGATTTGTATTGATCTACAAATCTAGAGTGCAGATTTGGTCCCAAATATTATATATTTCTTCCCATTGAGCTCCACAAACTGATGGCAATTTATTTTATTTCAAATGTATTGGTTATTTGCACAATATTTTATTTGTTTTCCATTGAATAGAAATGCCATGCACCAGTTTGAAATACTTTTAAAATCGTATTTCCTTACATCTCATATAATTGAGACATGGATATCATAAATGGATTCACCGTTGATATCTTTATAATCTTTATAAGTTTTATCATATTCTGCTGTTTCAACCATAACAGCTTTGGTGAGACCAATTAATTTTTAGTTTCCATATTTACTTTTCATGGCCTCACTCACATTCATTTCAGTATCGTACCTAGTACACCTCTATAATATATTTATTGTGCTGAAGTGTACTTAAATAAAACACATTAAAAGTTTTTATTTTTATTCTGCTGTTTTAATCATAACAAAGCTTTAGTGAGAGACCAACTAATTTTGGTTTCCATGGTTATTTTTCCATGCCTCACTTCTTATTCCGGTGTTGTAACCTACACCTGTATATATATAAATATATAATATATATTATATATATATTCTATTATATAAATATATATATATATATATATATATAATATATATATATATATAAATATATATTACTGGTGCTGTGGTGGGTACTTCATGACCAGCCACCACTATCATGCATTTTTTAGGTCAGTTTTCCATTTTATTTTTTACTGCCCTTGTTACTCCTGAGTTTTTCCCTCAAGGATACTACCTCCAAACATATCTGGTAGATATTCCCCACAATATTTCATCATATATTTTAATATATGAAACCCCCTTAGGGTAGGTTTGGGAATGTGTTTGGGCCTTTTAACCCTTTTTGGTTGAATTTTTTATTTATTTTATTTTTATCTTTTGGAATCTTTTTTCCATTATTTTCCAAGCCATAAAGCTTTTTAGTCTGAAGGCCTTTTATTGAACTTTTTAAATTATGGCCTTTCTGACAGAAATCCCCCCCCCCCCCCCCCCCCCCCCCCCCCCCCCCCCCCCCGCCAAAAGTTTGTGGAGCAACTAAAGTCTTCCTTAACGTATTTTTGACGGCCATCGGTATCGGAACCAGCTCCGTAATCTCCCATCCCGATCGCTTCCCCGGGACGTTCTTTTAAAACTCCGTTGTTTTTATATAGAGTATTTTTATTTTAACTTTTACTTATTTTTGCTTTTAAATTCGTTTTAATCCTGGTGTTCAACACCATCCACAGAGTTTTTAGACCCTGAAAGTTTTTTCAACAGCACTTACCTGCAGGCCCATACCTACCGTTGTCGAGGAGCTGCCTCTGCAGCTCATGCTCTGCCGTCAGCGTCGACGTCATGCCGTTCCAGCGCCAGGCGGGGCTTCTTCACGTAGTCACTCACGTGACTCCGAAGTAAAATGAATGGTAGCAAGATTTTCTATATGTACTAGTCAATACTTTTCCTTCAACTGACATCAACATTAGCTGATTTTTTTGTTATTTATCTTATGACTGAGACCCATTTAAGAGGAAACTACATTACTGTGTAGAAAGGAACTGCAGATGCTGGTTTAAACCGAAGATAGACGCAACATGCTGGTGTAATTCAGCAGGACAGGCAGCATCTATGGGGAGAAGGAATGGGTGACGTTTTGGGTCGGTGACTTCTTCTGTCTGAAGAAGGGTCTCGACCTGCAATGTCACCCATTCCTTCTCTCCGCAGATGCTGCCTGTCCTGCTGAGTTACTCCAGCATGTTGTGTCTATCTTGACTACTTCACTGTGTGTCTATAGCCACATAGAATGTCAAGCTACCTCTCTTGCAGGATATTAGAATTACAGAATAGGTTTTGCAAAAGTCAGCTAATGATTAATGATGCCAGCTATATATTCCAGCTTTATTTGGTTACTTGAATTTAAATTCACCAGTTGTCATGGTAGGAATTGATTTCATGTCCCCAGATCAATAGCGCAATATGTGATAACAACAACGAGAGCTTATACTTGCAGAGCATCTTTTAATATTGCAAAATGCCTCGAGGTATCACTGGAATATGATCAAACAGAAAATGACACCAAACCACAAAGGACGCATTAAGCCAGCCACATTAAATGTGCCGTGTTGTAGCAGCTCCATGTCGTACTTAGCTTCTGAAATTCAGTGCCATGGAATTCAATGGAACTGAATACAAAGGAAAAATCATGTAGCCACTATTATTTACCCTGGTTAACTCAATCAGATTGGGATGAATTTCTATGCACCTGTGCATTAGGCACAGCCTAACAAATGTTTCAGAGGATCTAGTTAATACACAGTTTTCTTCGGAGAATTTCTTGTGCCAAAGCAAGGAAGATCTATTGAACTCTTCTCAGGCTATTCCTTAGAGTCGAAGATGATTTGCTTCTTTACCAATTCTGTGAGTTCTGAGGTGACTGATAAGCCCAATTTGTGTCCTCAAACATTGCCAGAGATGGGCCAGATGGAGGTCTGTGGACTCTTTCCACTGTTTATGCTGGGCGTCTATGTGTGCCCAAAGAATGGATTTGAGGTTTCCAATGCCCTTCCTGTTTGCTTCTTCTCCATAAGCCAGGGATTTACATAAATTACTGTGAAAGTTCCACTGTTTCAAAACCAATTTGAGAAAGTAATTGAGTCGGCTCCTTTGTCCAAATGGTAATAATTTTCCATGAGGTCATCGTTTTTGGACTCAGATGATGTGCATAAGAATGATGTAGCCTGCTCAATGGTGCCTACTCAGTGTAACCTGAGGAGCACCTTTAGCAATAGACTGGTTCCACCAAGATGCAGTACAGAACACCACAGGAGATCCTTCCTCCCAGTGGCTATCAAACTGTACAACTCCACCCCATTCTGTCATGGGGTAGACTGACTGCCCCCCCCCCCCTCCTCTCCACACACATACATAGTAGCAAGGGTGAGGGTGTAGATATGCAGGGATTTGTGTACTTTGGAAATGGCAGGGTTCTGTGAAATAGGTCAAGCTTTGCTGAGGTGACAAAAGGACCCTGGTGCAGGAAGCCCGTGTGATCTAAATAGTGCCATCAAGTCTGGGTTTCTGAAGAAGCTCCCAACAGTTTCTGTTCCTGTGAAGCCCTAGGTGCTTTTAAGTCTAGGTTTCTGTTAAACAGACGCTAAACCCAGGTCTGTGATTGGGTAGAGGTCTTTGTGTTTATACATAGTACATGGATGTTAATACGTTTTTGTATACATTGTTTGTAAGTAAACAAAGTAAGTGATTCTTAACGTGATCTCTTATTTGTAAGAAGTGATTGGCATGTAGGGATGGCCACCCCATTGCACATTCACGCCTTTAGTGTCCCTGCTGCCGTTTAGGGGTATAAAAGTGTATGTAATTCGTTTTGGCATGTCGGTTGTCTTTTCTTCTGTTCTGTTTATGAGAGGCTGCTGAGGGCTCGAGTGAGTAGATCCGAGGCCGGCCCCGCGGAGTTGTGTACAAATAAAGATTGGGTTTGGAATCCAGTGTTCAACTCAGTGATTGACTGAACCAGACTAGGGAAGAATATTAAATCCAGAATGAACAAGGGTAGGTCCGTCTAGGAATCAGAGTAGCAAATCTATGTGTGGAACCACAGAAATGGGCAAGGTTTTAAATGACTGTTTCTTGTATTTACTGTGATGAAAGACTTGGAAGCTAATAAGCTAAGGGGAGGCATCATTCAGTTCAGCGATATCATGTAGCAGATCATCATTACAAAGGAGGAGGTATTGGAGGTCTTTAAGTGCATAAAGGTGGATAAATGCACGGGCACCTGACTAGGTGTATCCTAGGGTGTTATGGGAAGCAAGAAAGAAGATTGGTGCAGCCTTGGCAAAGATTTTATTATTTTTGTTAGCCACAGGAGAGGCACCAAAATATTGGACAATAAGCTATGTTGCACATTTATTGAAGAAAGGAAGCAGGGATAAGCCATGTAAGTATGGCCCAGTGAGCCTTGCATTGCTGGTTGGAAAGCTATTGGAAAGGTTCTGGAGGATGGGATTTATTTGCATTTGGAAAGGCATGGACTGATTCTGGATAGTCATGGGAAACCATGTCTCTTTAGAGAAAGGGTTCCTACCTGAAACATTGAGCATCCATTCACTCACACTGATACTGCCTGACCTACTGAGTTCCTCTAGTAGTTTTCTCTTTGCTCAAGATGTATTGCATAAATACCCTCATGGGCCAAGGTACCTTGTACTGGAGTTGGGATGCCATATTACAGATATACAAAATATTGCTCAGACTTCCCTTGAACAACTGTGTGCCGTTCAAGTCACATCAGCTTGGGAAGGGCATGATTAAGGTCAGAAGGGTGCCGGGAAAAAAAATCACATATCTTACTTGGGTTGGAGGGCTTGACTTATCAGGAAAGATTGGACAGGTTAGATCTGTTCTCCCTGAAGCAAAAAGAGCTAAGAGGTGACATGATGACATATATACAATTACGAGGGTGCCTAAAACTAGAGGCATATACTCACAGTGCCCAGGTTTAAAAGAGGTCCGAGAAGTAAATTTTTCATACACGGAGTAGGTGAGTATCTAGTATGAGCAGTCAGAGGAGATGGTGGAGGCAGGAATACTAACATAAATAATGTTACTATTATTAAATAGAGGCATCTTGAACTTGGAGAAAAATAAGTCTCCACATCCCTCCAGAGCAGAAAGTTTTAAAAGATCACCACTCACTGTGTTAAGAAATGAGAGTGTGGCCAGGGTGATGTGGGTCTATGACATAGAAACATAGAAAATATGTGCAGGAGTAGGCCATTCAGCCCTTCAAGCCAAGACCACCATTCAATATGATCATGGCTGTTCATCCAAAATCAGTACCCCATTCCTGCTTTCTCCCCATATCCATTGATTCTGTAAGAGCTATATCTAACATATAGCCCTAAGAGCTATATCTATTGGCGTCTACTATCTTTTGTGGCAGACAATGTCCACAGATTCACAACTCTGCTGCACCTGCATGCTTACTTTCAGTGACTGATGTACAAGGACATTCAAGTCTCATGGCACCTCCCCTTTTCCTAATCTGACACCATTCAGATAATAATTTGTGATATTGTATTTTGGGGCAATGCCTCCTATATATCCCTTTGATGGTGGGGAGATCAGTATCTATGATGGACTTTGCAATGTCCACCACTCTCTGTAGTCTTGTTTGATCAAAGGGAATTCATGTTGCCGAACCGGGCCATAATACCATCAGTCAATATGCTCTCTACCACACACCAGGAGAAGTTCAATAGAGTATTAGTTGACAGACTAAATCTCCTCAATCTTCGAAGGAAGTGGAGGCATTGAAGACCTTTATAAGTATCTGTTGAAACAGGAAAAAACACCAACATCTCTACTTTCTAAGAAGACTTCCTCATCATGTTTCCACTGACTCTTAATAACATCTTCACATGCTCTCTAGAAAGTATTCTGTTAGGATGCATTACCATTCGCAGAGATGCCATTAAGCTGAAAAGGGTGCAGAAAAAATTCACAGGGACTGGACAGGATAGGGGAGTCCAACACTTGAGAACATAGGTTTACCAAGAGAGGAATGATTTAAAGGGAATCATAATGGCAATTGTTTTCATTCAGAGAGTAATGGCAATATATAGATTGAGCTGCCAGATTAGGTTTACATTTATTATTGCTACTTACACTGATATAGGGTGAAAAGCTTGTTTTGCCTGATGCCCAATCAAGTCAGATAATACTATATATATATGTAACTACAATCAAGCCAACCTCAAGTAAAATGGATAAAGCAAAGGGAAAGATTCAGAGTCCAGGACATGGTTTTCAGCATTATAGTGCAACAGTTCCAGAGGCAGAGTCCAATCTCCATAATGAAGTAGAGGAACATAGAGGTTGTACCCTAGTGTATGGAAGGACAATTTATGAGCCGGATAACAGAGGGATAGAAGCTGTTTCTGGAATCTGGAAGTGCCTACTTTCAGGCTGCTTGCTGCTTGATGGGAGTGGGAAGAAGGAGGAATGATTGGGATGGAAAAGATCTTTCATTATGTTGTCTGCTTTCCCAAGCCAACATAAATTCTAGATAGTCAATGGTGAATTTCCTCAGTCTCAAGAGGAAGTACAGCCGATGGTGTGCCTTCTTAGCTGTTGCTTTTGTGTAGTTGATCCAGGATAAATTGTTGGTATTATTTACATCATGGAAGTTTTCAACCATTTCCACTTTGGCACCATTGCTGCTGGTTGGAACATGTACACCACCATGCTTCTTGAAGTCCATAACTAGCTCTTTCATCTTGCTAACATTGAGGGAGTGGTTGTTACTAACTTCTCTTTCTCCTACCTCTGCTCCATTTTGCCCGGCCCACCACAGACGTGTCATCTGCAAACCTGTAGATGGAGTTGGAGCAGAATTTGGCTGCAGAGTTGTCAATATACAAGGAGCAGAGTAGGGGACTAAGAATGCATCCCTCTGGGGCACTGGTGTTGTGAATTATTGTGGAGGAGGTATTGCCACCTATCCCGATTGATTGTGCTCTGTGGGTCAGAAAGTTGAGGTCAGAAAGCAGAGATGGGTGCTGACTCCTAGGTCCAGGAGTTTGGAGATTAAATTGGTTGTGATTATGATGATGAAGGCAGAGCTATGGACGAAGGGTCATGTAAAGAGCTGAGGAAGTGGCAGAGCCAGATACAATTACAACATTTAAAACTCATTTGGACAGCTGCATGAATAGGAAAGGACGGTTATGGGCCCATTACAAGCAAGCTGGATAGATATTTTGGTCAATATAGATGTGTTGGGTTTAAGGGCGTGTCCCTGCGTGGTAATAACTCAAGTGACTCTATGCACTTACATCACTGGATTAGAAGAAGGAAGATCAATTTACAAATGTCCCATTAGCAGCCTCTCAATTCTACCAGCGAATGTCCTTTTTCTGTTGTTGAATGATAAGGCAATGCCTTGCAGTTTTGAAACAAGATTAATTATTATGGTTGGAATGGAATGGAATATTTTATTGTCACTTGTGACAAGGCACAGTGAAATTCTTTGCGTGCATATCCAAGGTATACAAATAGCGGCCACCTACGGCACTGACAAAGTTACAAAGCAAGTCGGCACCTCCTTTGTTCTCTTCCTCCACCACAGTGGTTCCCCCACGCCGGGTCCCCATTATCCATTGCTTGTCCCACTCCTTCACGGCGATTCCCCCACACTCTCGTCGACCTGCGAGGCTTCACTGCCGCAGCGAGGCTTCACCACCATTGATGGTTCCCATCATTTAACTAATATCCACATGCATACTGGCTTCTAGAGTTTATAAATAGTCAATACATTCAACTTCTGGGAAGATCTTAAGGTTTCAGCAAAAAGCTTACCCCATAATGATTTCCGCTGTCTAATCCTCATTACCCTTTTCCACCACATGTGATAACGTATACAATTAGACAAACGGAACTGCAATCTGACTATTTTCCTACAATGTTGAGCTTCTTTCTTATCACTTTCCTTTCCTTTTCTATTAAATTAAAATGTGTAGGAACAAACTTCCTATCTCAACATTCAGCTGCAGAAGTGCATTAGTGCCCGTTTAAAAAAAAAACAGGAATTAATTTAATATGACATTCGACTTTGAGTGCTGCTGCTAGATGTCAACAGAAGGATGTGCTCTGCACTATAATTCACATCTCTCTCTCTGGTTTACCTTCAACCAATTACTCTCGTGTTACTAATACTGATGTTCCAGAGAGTCTGCTCTCTTGCGTCATGAGGAGAAGATGGAATTACTTCTTTCCTGTTTATCTTTTACAAAACCTGACAGATGAAGATGCTCATCCTATACATTTTTTTAAAATTAAATATTTCCTCCAGAAATACTTGATTCATTTGAATGGGGATAAATTGTCAGATAGATTGGAATATTTCTCTTACTGTTTCCTGTCACATACAGACTGAAGATTGCACTTGCCTTCATTATTAATTAATCTCTTGCAGTTGTTAGGGACTCTGATCCAAAGAGTTTAAAGAGTCAATTGAAGAGCTCAGGAGACAATTAGTGAGAGTTGTTGCAACAGACAATCTCCCATCACTCCCTTGCAGGTTACGGGTCAGCAATTCATACAAGAGGTACAGCTCCAACAAGTAAAAGAAACGTAGCTAACCCTGAAATTCCTTGGCGTCAATAGAACTGAATGCTAATGCTACCTGTAACAAGTGGTGAATGTGTTATTGTCAGCCTAACACCGTTGCTCGCAAAGACAGGCACAAAAAGCTGGAGTAACTCAGCAGGTCAATCTGCATCTCTGGAGAAAAGGAATAGGTGACATTTCGGGCTGAGACACTTCTATCTTTGGTTTAAACCAGCATCTGCAGTTCCTTCCTGCACATCATTGCTAGCAATGTGATTCTTCAACTATTAGTATTAAACTATAATCTTAAAATGTTTCAAAAAGGTTGTAAATTCTTAGCATCACAGCTGACAATTAAACAGTGAGAAATTAGGCAAATTATGACAAATAGGTTTAAATCAAATACATTGAGGTTAGAATCAATGCGAAGTACTATATGATTTACTTCGAAGTCACGTGAGTGACTATGTGAAGAAGGCCGTCCCCACGCATGCACGTCATTACGTCTGACGCATTGCACAACGACTGGCTGGCGGGCGCGTCGCTCCTTCCAGCAGGTAGGTTTAAGGGCTCAGGTAAGTGTTTCAAACTTAGCTGAGGTCGTTGCTCCCAATCCAGGGTGTGTTTTGCTTACCATTTTTTCAGCTTCGGATTGCGGGAGACATGTCGAAAGTGAAGAGGCGAGCCGCGACGAAACCGGCTGTGGAAGACCGCGGGTCTGCGGGCAGCGTGCGGCCGCCGAATTCGCCTTCAGGGCCTCTGGCAGAGCAGCCAGTGGCCACAGACTTGGTGCTACCAGAAAGCACCTTGGCTACTCCATGGGGGAGGAAAGCCACCAAAAAGTCTGTGAGGGCCCTGGACACAAATGAGTCGGGCCAGGAGGTGGAAATTTCCCCTCCTTCTATGGGCAGCGTTATTGGCAGGCTGGCCCACATGGAGAACCTAGTGGAGAGGTTACTCCAACATGATATGCTCCAAAGGACGGAGCTATCAGAGCCTGGGGATTACAGAGAACCCGAGGCAGCAGCACCTGTGCCAGGGCTGCAGAATATCTCCGTCTCAGATGAGGGGAGCATACGAGGTCAGTGTTATACTGACCCAGAGTACGGAGGCACAGTTGGGCATGAGGGAACATTGGGCGTACCATCTATGGCATCCAGGTTTGCGATCCCTGCCCTTACAGGGGAGCCATTGGACAAAGAGCTCGCAATCACCATAAATTATCTGGCTTCCCATCAACTTCAAGAACGAACGATGGAGGAGACAACTGCCAGGTATCATACTCCACTAAACTGTGCCTCACTAAGTGTAGCCGGTTGTTAACCAATCCATTTGGGGACATATTGGATGGGGCGTCAGAGCCCAAGAGGTTAAAATCCAAAGAATCCTCAGGTTACTCGCCTCAGGCATCATGGCCTTTGCTAGGTCAGTGAATGGGGAGCCCCTCTCGGATACACAGCAGGACGCAATGGCATTAATGTGCAATGCACATTTTGAAATCAGTGGATGACGGTCCTGCTCTAAATCCTAACTGTATGTTAAACAGGTGCTCGATGAGGAGGCAGTATTCCAAAAGTGTTTCCAAACCCCTAATACCAGACAGTTCACTGATATGTGGACGTCCGAGCAAAAGCACAGAGGCATTTTTTAGGGCTTTCAAGAGTTCATTTCTGACTTGCCTCCACCCACTCAGCATACACCTGGCCGCACTTTTGTGTTTTCACAACAGGAGTATATGAGTGCACAAAGAGAACTTGACTCTTTGTTCAAGAAAAGGGTAATTGAGAGGGTGAGCCGTGAGTCTCATCCGTTTGTGTCCAACATATTTACTAGGCAAAAGAAGGATGGCGATGTCGAATTATCCTTGGTTTAACGCCTTAGTGCAGTATAAACACTTTAAAATGGAAACTTTTGTCACTGCCAAACAACTGTTTTCCAAGGGATGTTATATGGTGAGCATTGACCTCAAAGATGCTTACTATTCAGTGGCCATTCAAGAAAATCACAGGAGATTTTTGAAATTTAACTGGATGGATCAGTTGAGGTGGTTTAAAGCATTGCCTAATGGATTAACCTCAGCCCCCAGACTATTCACAAAATTGCTAAAACCAGTCCTGGGGTTACTCAGGACACAGAATCATATTGTCATGGCATATTTGGACGACATCTTATTCATTGAGAGGACTTTGGAATTAGCTGAGTTATCTGCGTCAGCTACAAAACACGTTTTTGAAAAGCTAGGGTTCTTAATCCACCCAGTTAAATCTAATTTGGTGCCATCTACGATAATTGACTATTTGGGATTCACCATTAACTCAGTACACATGTAAGTGACTCTGCATTGGGGCAAGCAATTAGAGTTAATTGAAGCCTGCAGGAAGCTCATTGTTGATAATCAACCTTCTATTAGATATGTGGCTCAAATAATTGGAAAATTAGTGACCGTGTTCCCAGCTGCTCAGTTTGGGCTTTTGCACTATCAAAACTTACAGTGTGCAAAGGAACAGGCACTCAAACTTCAGATGGGTTGTTTCGATAGACCCATGCAATTGCCAGCTGAAGCCCTGGCTGAGTTACAATGGTGGATTACCAATATTCAGTGTTGTTCTAGTACTATTTTAGTCGATGCACCATCCTGCAGACTGATGCCAGTGCACTAGGATGGGGTGCTACTGATACCGTCTCAAGGTGGTGGCAGATGGGATCTGCAGGAATCATCGATGCTTCAGTCACACGGTATTACCTACTTAGAGTTGTTGGGAGCACTCTATGGGTTAAAGGCTTTTTGTGCCACCATGCATCATGTGCATGTCCAACTTCAGATTGACAACACTACCACAGTAGCGTACATTAATCACATGGGTGGAAGTAAGTCTGTATCCTGTGATAGATTGTCTAATCTCATCTGGCACTGGTGTATTGCAAGAAACATCTGGGTTTCAGCTATCTATTTACCAGGTAGATATAACACGGTGGCAGACACCAGATCACGAGAGTTCAATGACAACAAAGAATGAATGTTAAATCACGAAGTGTTTAATGATATTGTCCTTCGTTATGGTGTACCAGACATTGATCTGTTTACTTCCAGGTTTAATCATCAGTTACCAATTTACGTGTCATGCGAGCCAGATCCAGGGGCAGTAGCAGTAGATGCATTCTCGCTACACTGGGGTGGGAAATTTGTGTATGTTTTTCCCCCATTCTTCCTCAATACTCAATGTGTGGCAAAAATTCAGCAAGACTCTGCTACTGGCATATTGGTAGTGCCAGACTGGCCTACTCAGCATTGGTTCCCTCTGATTCTAGCTCTAATTTCATAGCCTTTCATGGCAGTGCCCAAGAGCAGAAATCTGCTGGTACACCCAGTGGCAGGAGAAAGCCACCCTCTTCGTGACCGTATAAATTTGTTGGTTTGCAGATTCTGAGGAGACCGTTCCTGGGGCTTTCAGAGCGTACGATAGATGTCATCACTGCGGCCTGGAGGAAGAGCACACAGAAACAGTACATCTCTCACATAAGGAAATGGGAGATGTACTGTTCCCGCTCTAACATTTCATATGACACAGCTTCTATTACGGACGTTTTGGAATTTCTTTTGTCACTTTTTCATGATAACAATCTCAGTTACAGTGCCATTAACCGTGCCCGGAGTGCTTTGTCAAATTATTTCCTGCTGGGGTCAGCGAACCACACGGTATGGTCTCACCCTTTAATAACCAAGTTTATGAAGGGCATTTTTAACTCCACTCCACATAGGCCCAGGTACACACACATATGGGATGTGAGCGTGGTCCTCACGCTGCTCCGTCAGTGGGCACCAGTTTAATCTCTGTCCCTGCACCACCTTACACTCAAAGTAGTCATGCTCATGGCGCTAGCCTCAGCACAATGGATCCAGACATTACAAAAACTCAGACTGGACAGTATGGGTACTTCCTGTAATAACATCACCTTTTTCATTCATGACCTCAACAAGCAGAGCAGGACAGGGGTTCAAATTGAGTTTTATGGCATACCCCTCAGATCCACGAGTGTGTGTAGTGTCATACATAATCCAATACATGAACGTCACTAAGAGCCTGAGAGGCTCGGAACTCTCCTTCTTTGTTAACTACACCAAACCTCACAAAAAGGTTACGGTGCAGACCATCTCTAGATGGATTAAACAGGAGTGTGAATGAGTGGACACTGACATTTTTAAACCTCATTCCACCAGGGCTGCATCGACATCAGCAGCAAGGGATATGGACGTCCCTCTTGACAACATTCTAACAGCTGCGGGATGGTCGAACGAGAGGACGTACCAGAGGTTTTATAATAAGCCTGTCGCCAGACCAGGAATTTTTGCTGATTCAGTTTTAAGTTCTGTTTCACAGTTTCCCCCTGGGTGAGAGGGGTCACTGTTTGTTTTCTTTCTTGTTATTAAAGCATTAGTATTGTTTACCACGTCATGTTTTGAATGCATTAATTTCTCACTCATCCTGGTCAATTGATGCAGTTGTGACGCGTGGACTCGTTCCTCGGCTTGAAATCACAGACCTTCAAAATCTTCACGTAGTCACTCACGTGACTCCGAAGTAAAATAGTAAGATTAAATGAGAATTTACCAGTTTGAAGTTTGATCGTTATTTTATGAGGAATTACGATGAAGGATTACGTGCCCTCCACTCCCTACCCTCATAGCATAACAATCTTTCTGTAAGTTCTAGTCAACTATAGTCTTACTATTTTAGTTCAACAACTTTTCTGTAATTTCTCACCGCTGCTTTGAAGATTGACGCGCATGCGTGGGGACGGGGTTTTTCACGTAATCCCTCATCGTAACTCCTCATAAAATAACGATCAAACTTCAAACTGGTAATTCCTCGTTTAATCTTACTATTTTAGTTTAACATTAACAATTAAAGAATCACATTACCATGAATTGATGAATGTCAATCTCTCTATTAAAAAAAATGCTCAGTGGACATGGAATCAAAGTTCTTCTGAAGATGGACACAAAATATTACCATGTATAACCATATAACAATTACAGCATGGAAACAGGCCATCTCGGCCCTTCTAGTCCACGCCGAACACTTACTCTCACCTAGTAATATCTACCTGCACTCAGACCATAACCCTCCATTCCTTTCCCGCCCATATACCTATCCATTTTATTTTTTAAATGATAAAATCAAACCTGCGTCCACCACTTCCACTGGAAGCTCATTCCACACAGCTACCACTCTCTGAGTAAAGAAGTCCCCCCTCATGTTACCCCTAAACCTTTGTCCCTTAATTCTCAAATCATGTCCTCGTGTTTGAATCTTCCCTACTCTCAATGGAAAAAGCTTATCCACGTGAACTCTATCTATCCCTCTCATAATTTTAAAGACCTCTATTAAGTTCCCCCTTAATCTTCTGCGCTCCGAAGAATAAAGACCTATCTTGTTCAACCTATGCTGGAGTAACTCAGCAGGACAGGCTGCATCTCTGGAGAGAAGGAGTGGGTACGTCACCCATTCATTCTACCCAGAGATGCTATCTATCCCACCAAATTACTCCAGCATTTTTGGTCTATCTGCGGTGTAAACCAGCATCTGTGGTTCCTTCCTGCACATTATAGCTCTTCTCTTCTTTGGGGGTTTTTCTTTATTAGTCTGTGATGGCATTTTGAGAGAAAAAAACGCAATTACTGATCTCCAGCATGCTTAGACAATGGGGTATTGAAACCTTGCTGGAGTGGATGTGTACCACAACCATTTGTTTTATGGTGGTTTAGAAGGATGAGGGGACACCGCATTGAATTCCGATTGAATAGTGCAAGGCCTGGATAGAGTGGATGTGCCGAGGGTGTTTCCACTAGTGGGAGAGTGTAGGACCAGAGGACGAAGGAGATGACATAGAATTTATTTAATCAGAGGATGGCGAATCTGTGGATTTCATTGCCACAGAGGGATGTGAAGGCTGTGAATGGATATTTTTCAGGCAGAGATAGATAGATAAATTCTTGATTAGTACGGGTGTCAAGGGTTATGGGAAGAAAGCAGGATTAGGAGGGAGAGATAGATCAGCCATGATTGATTGGCAGTGTAGACTTGATGAGCTGAATGGCCTAATTCTGCTATCACTTATGAAGTTATAAACTCAGTAAAGTGAGGACATGTCAACATTTGTTGCCTTGCACTGGATACTGCACATGCTCACACCTACTGCAGGTGCTGCATCCTATGCATGATATTATATGATAGGCAGTGACTTTCTCAGTGCTGAATGATCAGCATGTGTGATTGAGCTGGTGGAGAGAAATACCACTTTGTTGTTTGCCAGGAAACATGATTACCTTCCAGATCACACATTAGTTTCCTTGGACATCTCAATTATTAGGGACTTCAAAATCAATAACTAAGGTAAAGAGGAAATCTAAACTGCTGCAACAATCTATCAGGAAAGAATTGGATTTATGGACCACATATATCTTTTATCGCAGTAGCATTAAAATTTGAAGATGAAGATCATTCAAAAGTACATGAAAATTATAAGCAATAATTCAATGCATCCTAGGGGGGGATTAATGGGTGATAAATGACCAAAAGACAGCAATTTGCAGTAAAACATCATTATTGAAAGAATGATGTCACAAACCAAAGACTATAGACTTTTCAAATTGCACAGAAAAACCTCATCATATTTCTGTGACATTTGAAGGTTAATGTTCCATTTCATAGTCCAGCAGTAAACGATGCCTTTCAGTTCTTTCAGTCCAAAGTCTGCCTTTTGTAAAAATCACAAACTTTCAAGAACGATACTTTGTTGTTTCAATAACATTGCCAATAGATTCGGAGCCTTATTAGTTTTCAGACTTGGGAGAGAAATATAATGATATTTTCCTGGGGTTGCTGTTTGTGTACTTCAGCTTGCTCTAATATGTTCTGGTTCACAAGATCATAAGATCATACGATAGGAGCAGAATTAAGCCATTCGGCCCCATCAAGTCTATGCCATTCAATCATGGCTGATCTATCTCTCCCTCCTAACCCCATTCTCCTGCCTTCTCCCCATAACCCCTGACACCCGTACTAGTCAATAATCTAACTATCTCTGCCATCAACATATCCACTGACATGGTCTTCACAGCCTACTATGGCAAATAATTCCACAGATTCACCACTGTCTGACTTAAGAAATTCCTCCTCATCTCCTTCCTAAGATAACGCCCTTTAATTCTGAGGCTATGACCTCTAGTCCGAGACTCTCCTACTAGTGGAAACACCCCCTCCACATCCACTCTATCCAAGCCTTTCACTATTCTTTATATTTCAATGAGGTTCCCCCTCATTCTTCTAAACTACAGCGAGTACAGGCCCAGTGCTGTCAAATGCTCACCTTTAACCTGCTCATTCCTGGGATCATTCTTGTAAACCTCCTCTGGACCCTCTCCAGAACCAGCAGATCCTTCCTCAGATATGATGCCCAAAATTACTCATAATATTCCAAATGTGACCTGACCAGCACCTTATAGAGCCTCAGCATTATATCCCTGTTTTTGCATACACCATCTCTTGAAATAAATGCTAGCATTGCGTTTACTTTCTTTATTACCGATTTGACTTGCAAAATTAACTTTTTGGGACTCCTGCACCAGCACTCCCAAGTCCCTTTGCATCTCTGATTTCCAGATTATCTCCCCATTTAGAACATAACCTACACCTTTATTCCTACTACCAAAATGCATGAGTTACCGAGTATAAATTATAATTTCTCGAGAAAAGGAATGGGTGACGTTTCAGGTGGAGACATCCCAGTCTGAAAAAGGGTCTTGACCTGAAACGTCACCCATTCCTTCACTCCAGAGATGCTGCCTGTCCCGCTGAGTTAATCCGGCTTTTTGTGTCTATCTTCAGTTTAAACCAGCATCTGCAGTTCCTTCCTACACATAACATAATATATTTGATTGTATTTGTTTTTGGTATACTTATCTGTTTTTGATGTTGTGTTACTGTCCCTATAATTTCATTGTTCTGATCCGGGTGCATATAATAGCAATGTTACAACATTTTGAGATTTTAAAAATCAAGTCTGCAATTTATCCCATCAGATAAAGCATAAAAAGAAGTTTAATTTGACACCTAATTCACTTTCATATCTTCAGTATTAAAAACGTTATGGCCATTTTCATACTCGGAAATTAGCATCTTGTTCCCTATTGCTTTTCCATTGACTTAACACAAAAGCTGTGATCAAGGACAGTCAAAAGCCCATAACTTTCTTAAAAATTAAGAGAACTGAATGAAATTTTCAGTTATTATAGATTGAAGCATTCTGAAACTAATATGAAACAATCTTACTTGGATGACCTGAAATTAAAGTATATAATTAGTTAGTTACCTAATTGTAGCTAATTACAAAATTCAATTACCAGATCTAAACATCTATCCATTTCTTAAGAAAAGGTTAACATTTTTTAAAAGCCTAAGTGTCCAAATAACAGTCACACAAGAATTCACAATATATAACATGATTTTTAAATCTCATTGTCATGAATTTATAGGCCAAATTATTTCCCGTAAATTAATGGCCATTTTTATCATCTTGCGAGTGGGATTTTGTGGAACGCGATAGTTTGGAACGTTGCGGTTGCAGTGAATTTAAACCCTATATCGGCAGGAAAAATACTGCCGGTTCGTATGGGTCCTAAGTCACCTTTTCGCAATGTGATATTTTGATCAAAGGCATCCTCAGAAGCAAGTTTATATGCAAAAATAAACGGTGTATTTGCCTTGTCTCCTACGTGAGATCCGTCCCGTTGTCGGCGTTGACGGCATTAGAAGATGATTTTAATTGTACTCCTGCTATTAAATTATCCAGTGCTAATTTTAATAAACTTAATAAAACGGCAGTCGAAGCGATTTTTACTTCAGCAGCTAAACAGCCTGTTCAAAATCGATGTGAACAGGCTGAAGAAAAACCGCAATTTAAACCCGCCCCCCTCTCAAAGGCGCCAAAGTCGCGCACACGGCCAGTGACAGAACTGCAGCGCCGTTGAAGGTAAATTTTATAACATACCTACATATAACCATTAAACACTCTTTAATCTTGACTTTGTTCATTTTAATAACTTAAACGTGGGTCATCAGGATAGATTATCAACATAATACACCAACTCCAGAAATGTATTAAATAATGAGGCGGATAGTTGCAGACTGGAGAGTGACATAGATGGACAGGTACAGAGGGGCGGCACAGTGGGGCAGCAGTAGATTTGCTGCCATACAGCGCCAGAGACCCGGGTTTGATCCTGACTACGGGTGCTGTGTACGGAGATTGTACGTTCTCCCCATGATCAGCATGTGTTTTCTCCAAGATCTTTGATTTCCTCCAACACTCGAAAGACGTACAGGTTTGTAGGTTAATTGGCTTGGTACAATTATGTTTGTAGGGTAGTGTTAATTTGTGGGGATCGCTGGTCGGCGCGAACTTGGTTGGCCGAAGGGCCTGTTTCCGCACTGTATCTCTAAACAAAACTAAACTAGACTAAAGGTAACCTGGGAAGATACAAGACAGATTAAATTTAAGTCAGGGATTTGTGGAAAAAAAACCACTTTGATCACCAGAATAAGGAGAGACAGTATCAATGAAGTAGCATAATTCTAAAGACCTTGCAGGCGCTGAAAGTGCTGAGTGTGTACATGCACAAATCTTCGCAGGTGACACATTAATCTTTAAGGTTGTTAAAAAATCCTAGGCTGCTGTGGAACTGAATATAAATGCATGAAACTCAAGCTAAACTTTCATGAAACACTTCTTTCTTTCAGAAATTAATCTGGTGACAGCTTGGAAGAAAATAATCAGGAATTCAGCCTCCATATCCAACACATCATCCTCCATCGATTCTGCCAGCTTCACTGCGATCCTGCCACCAATAATTTCTTCACCTCTTTCCCCTTTCTACTCTCAGCAGGGACCACTCTCTTTGGGATTTCATGGTCCACTCCACACTTCCCACCTACATCTCCCCTTGCCCAGGCACTTATTTTCCTTTGCAACCAAAGGAGGTGTAACACCAAAACCTACACATCCTCCCTCACCACTGTCCAGTGACATAAATAGCCTTTCAAGCTGAGGCACCTCTGGTCTACTGCTTTTGATGCTCACAATGCGGCGGCCTCCTCTACACCGATGACAAGCTGAGACTAGGTGCCCATTTTACAAAGCATCTATCCTCTGTCCACAATGGTCAACTCAAGTTTCGGTTGCATGTCACTTTAACTCCTCTTCCCAATCCTTTCCTGATACATCTGTCCATGCCATTCTCCATAGCTGAATGGATGGAACATTGGCTTATTGGAACGAAGCAGAGGGTGATGGTGGAAGGTTATTTTTTAGACTTGAGGGGTAACATTTTTATACAAAGGGTGGTTAGTGTATGGAACGCACAGCCGGAGGAGGTAATTGAGGTAGGTACTATCGCAATGTTTAAGACACATTTGGACAGGTACATAAATTGGATTGGTTTAGAGGGATATGGGCCAACTGCAGACAGGTGGGACAAGTGTGGATGCAACATGTTGGTCGCTGTGGACAAGTTGGGCCGAAGGGCCTGTTTCCACGTGGTCTGACTTTATGACTAGCTATGGGGAGGCCAAATACAAATTATCAGAACTGCATCTCATGTTCTGTTTGATAAACTTACAACATAATGATCTGAATGTTGAGTCTTCCAATTTTAGATACCTGCAGCACTGGTGCTCTCCTCCCCTACATAGACTGGTATTCCCACCTAGTTTTTATGTTCCTCTTATGTTCATCCCCTTATTCCTTCCCCCCCACCCCCCCCACCTGATACCATCTATCCATTATTAACTCCCCACCTACCAGTTTATCTCTCCATCCCCTCCCCTACCTGATTCTATCAGCTCATCATGTCCTTCCCTGTCTGGTTCCACCTATCACCTTACCAATGTCTATATCACCCCACAGTTCTGAGGCAGGGTCTCGACCCAAAATGTCAGCTCACAAATCTTGTCTCCACAGATGCTGCTCAACTGCCAAGTTCTTCCAGCATTCTTTTAATTGTTTTATATCAATATCATGCCTTTGTTGACCATGCAGTGAAATCCCAATCAGTATCCCACTTTCGGTAATGCCACTTTCAAGGAACTATGTACCTGCACTTCTAAATTCCTCTGCTCCACAACACTGCTCAGTATCAGGGCAACACCGTAGCATACTGGTGAAGCTGCTGCCTTACAGTGTGAGAGATCCGGGTTCAATCCTGACTACGGCTGCTTGTCTGTACAGAGTTTGTACGTTCTCCCCGTGACTGCGTGGGTTTTCTTCGAGATCTTCGGTTTCCTCCCACTACAAAGATGTACAGGTTTGTAGGTTAATTGGCTTGGTGTAAATGTGTAAATCGTCCCTCGTGTGTGTAGGGTAGTGTTAATGTGCGGGATCGCTGGTCAGTGTGGACTCAATGGGCCGAAGGGCTTGTTTCCGCGCTGTATCTCAAACTAAACTCTAAACTAAATTAATCTGAACTCCATCCAAATTTGCCCACTCAACTTGCACCTTGATAGCGCGACTATTGGTCTTAATTGCAAGACTATTTTCAACGTGTGCCAAAATGAACAAAAATACATTGAGTTCCTGGACCAGCTTGCTGGTCTTGTGGGCAAGAACAATTGTTAAGAATGAAGAAATAACCATCATTGAACTAAGGCCTGGATGAACTCAGTGGGTCAAGCAGCATCAACCATAGATGTTGCCTGACCCACAGAGTTATTTCAACACTTTGTTTTTTGCTCAAGATTTTCGAATCTGCAGTTTCTTGTGCGTCCATCTAATTACCATTTAAAATGGATTTCAAGGTTTCAATATTTCAAGTGTTTACTTGTCATAAGCATCGGATATGAACCAGAACAATGGCTGAGCAATTAAATTCTTACTTGCTCCAGCTTTACAGGGACATTAGAAGCAACAACAACATAAATAAAATATACAATAAATCAATAGTTATCACAGCAGTGTTTTTTTTATAGACCAAAATGTGCCCGTACACTTATTCCTTGCAGCTGGTGTCTATGGTAGATCATTATAGACATATAACCTGCTTAAACTATTTAACGACCTGACCACCTAATTAATCAATTTTATCTTTTAAACTTTAGTAATCTTTTTGTAAGATAAAAAGATCTAAAAATTATGAAAATCGAGTTTTTAACTTTTAAAGGGTGTCACAATGTTGTACTGGTATGTACTGGCATGAAAAAAAGGCACTGACTTAAGAGCAACCACAGTAGTGCAAAATACATTAGTGTTCTGGTGTTGCAGTAGACTTGTGGTTAGGGCTTAGTTTAGTTTAGATATACAGTGCAGAAACAGGCCCTTTGGCCCACCGTCTGCGTCGCCCAGCGATCTCTGCACACTAACACTGTCCTACACACATTGGGGACAATTTGCACATACACCAAACCACGTAACCTACATATCTGTCTTTGGAGTGTGGGAGGAAATGGAAGATCTCGGAGAAAATCCATCCGATCACGATGAGAACATACAAACTCCATACGGACAGCACCCGTAGTCGGGATCGATCCTGGGTCCCCGGCACAGCAAAAGTAGTAAGGCAGCAACTCTACTGCTGCACCACCATGCCGCCCCGTATTGTTCATGGTGGTTCAAGAATCTGATGGTTGAACCTGATGGTTATGATTCTTAGGGAACTTCTTCCTGATAGTAGCAGTGAGAAGAGAGCGTGGTCAAGGTAGTGTGAGTCTTTGATGATATTGGCTGCCTCATGAGACAGTGCTCACTGTAGAACCTTTCAAGGTGACCTTGAAACTTTCTGTTCATTATCTATGGGTACCAGAGCCATAGGTCTGGAAATGGTTGCTCACAAAATATCTGAAATGTTTGTTTTCTATAAAAATTATGATTACAGATAAAAGTGAGTTTATTTGGATTTTGTGATTCTCGTTTATTTTTAATAGTCAACCAGTGATACACAGATTAGGTTTCATTGAAAAAAACTAGTTTAGTTTAGTTTAGAGATACAGCACGGAAACATACACCAAGCCAACATTTATCCCACACACACTACAATTTACCTACATATCTGTACATCTTTGGAGTGTGAAACGAAACCGAAGATCTCAGAGAAAACCCACACTCTCTCGGGGAGAACGTACGGAGAGCACCCATAGACATGATTGAACCATGGTCTCTGACGCAGTAAGACAGCAACTATACCAGCATGCCACCATGCCACTGTGATAGTAATTATACCAGTTTGTCTCCCACTATCTTCGATTAGTGAGGTTGATGATTTATTGTTGTTTATTCACAGTGTTTTCATGGTCCCTGGAGGAGTTGACTTAATGGATAGTCCAAAATGTTATAAACCTATCCAGTGCCGTTGTAAATGGATTCAGTGGGCAAATGCACTTACCTGAAATTTCAACTCATCTACTTGAACACCCACGTTTAGGGTCGAAGTCGTGTATCAAACCACAGGGCTACAGAGTCCTCTCCTGGGTCCCACAGTTATAGTGTATAAAAGGCACAAACTTCAGCTGTCATTGAGAACATTAGCTATGGCATTACTACCATAATGTAGGGAAGTCATTATCAGCCAATGAAAGGTATAAAATAATATAAATGTATATTTCCGTTTGCACACAAGATATAATTTTGGTTGCATGGTTGCCTTCACGGGAACATCCACTACTGAACACTGATTTTGTAAATTATATGAAAACTGTTGTCAGATGTTAAAAGATTTTGCACTCATTTAGTCTTTCTACTCAAAAAAAAACACGGAATAATAGTTTGTGACCTGAGAACAAACATTCAGTTGTTTGTTGTTTTATTTCCTTTATAATTTGTTTTCAACAACGTTCCTTTGGTTATTAGAAATGTGATTCTCTTCTTTGGAAACAGGGAGTTTATGCATTAATGTATGACCCTGCCAGTAGAAGATGAAATAATTGGGCACCAACCACATGATTTAAAAGTATTTCAGCCAAAGATTTGTACCTTAAACTTCAAAACATCTCAAAACGTTTCACGAGATTTATTTTTTAGATCTGCTGAGTCATTCTGCAGTTCCACAGACGGTGAAATGAAGACGTCTTGAATACCAGAGATAAGATGTTATATCAAGGAACACACAATGCATGATATAATACAATTAATCTTAGCACAGTAGCCCCGATGAGGTTGTAAATGGTCGCCTCAACTGGCCTAGGCGCCAATGTTTCAAGAGGTCTGACGTGGTAGATGTAAAGTCGGATTAAAGATAGTCCGAGGGTCTCCACTGAAGTAGCTATTAGTCAGGAATGCTCTCTTGAAGTAACTGTCCCTGAATCTGGAGGTCTGCGTTTTCACACTTCTATACCTCTTGCCTGATGGGACGGGGAGAAGAGAGACTGGCCAGGGTGAGACTAATACTTGATTATGCTCTGATAGCCTTGTCAAGCGAGCCTACGGTATAAATGGAGTCAGTGGAAGGGATGCTGCTTTGTGCGATGGTCTGGGCTGCATCCACTATTTCTTGCGGTCTTGGATGGAGCTGTACCCAAACCAAGCTGAGATGCATCCCGATAAAATGCTTTATACAGCGTATCTGTAGAAGTTGGATATTGAATGATGATGTTGTAGGAGGGCAGTGAAGCCATGGCAGTGCTGGAGGCAGATACAGTTCAGTTGCAGAAATACTACTCGAATCATCTATGTTATATTTGAGGCATTGAATCCCTCGGTATCACAGGTTCATACAGGATGTTCACAAATCTAGGTCACAATAAGAATTAATTTCTCTCTGTTGAATCTCTAACCTCTGTGGTTACCAAGCTCTCACTTGTTTGTGAATTAGAATAGACAATAGACAATAGGTGCAGGAGTAGGCCATTCGGCCTTTCGAGCCAGCACCGCCATTCACTGTTATCATGGTTGATCATCCACAATCAGTACCCCGTTCCTGCCTTCTCCCCATATCCCTGGACTCCATTATCTTTAAGAGCTCTATCTAACTCTCTCTGGAAAGCATCCAGAAAATTGACCTCCACTGCCTTCTGAGGCAGAGAATTCCACAGATTCACAACCCTGTGTGAAAAGATTTTTCCTCATCTCCGTTCTAAATGGCTTACCCCTTATTCTTAAACTGTGGCCCCTGATTCTGGGGGGGGGGGGGGGTTGAGAGGAGGGGGACAATTCCCCCCATGTTTTGTAATCCAGACTTCAGTGATAAAAAATTATATTAAAAATCTCCGCTTTCCCAGAGATATTGGGGGTGGGATTGATGATCGACTGATGGAGGAGAGAGTTGTCGGTTGGCAGGCAATGGGGGGGGGGCAGGACATGATGATTCAGCGCGATGATTGGAGGAGGGAGGTGTCGGTCAGCGGCGGAAGTAGGGGTTGGGACTGAGGATAGAGCGCGGTGATTGCAGGAGGGAGACGTCCTGGTGGAGCAAAGATCATAGAGCTTTGCTTGAATCGGCTTGTTCGCAAGGGCCTTTCATTGCCCGGCGCAGCTTAAATTCGGCCGCGGCCGCAGGCTCCCGATGGTGAAGCCCCCGCCGGCCGATTTTAACCCGAGCCGGGCAATGAAAGGCCCCGCGAATGGGCCAATTCAGCCCCAAGATTCGAGGCGGACGAAGCTGCTGTTGCTGGAGTTCGGAGTCGGTCACCAACCAGGTCAGATCCCGATGTTACCATCCACAGGATGCATGGCTGAAGCCTCCGAAGCCTCGCGCGTGTGTGTGTTCGCATGCGGCACGAAGAAATTGTGTCCCAGCCATGTTTTGATAGTGAATTCCGCTCCTGGAAATGCAATACAAAATGCACAAAATATGACCCTACAAATAGTAAACATGGCAAACGATTATTTAACCTGAAGTGACAACAAGTCACGTAAACCAGTGGAAAGCGAAACAATTAAAATCCTAGGTTAAAGACACTTCACTAGAACTGGGTGAAATTAGTTTTAATTAGTCCACCAGTTTAGTTCTAATGTTTGTGACCTCTCCATGGAACTGCCATATGGTGCTTCCATTTCTGGTCAAATTGCAGATGCCTACTGCCTGATGTTGCTCTACATTAAACGCGTGCCTGCTTGAATCCCAATGTGTCCGTGTCTGAACTGGTGCTCGGTAGTGTCAGACATTTAACTTTTTGTCACCTTCCATCACAGTGAGGAATGTGGAGGAGTCACTGTGCTGGATGTTCACATTAAAATGTATTTTCAATGGTCAACCTGCTCATGTTTGGGATGAGAGGAAATCTGAGACCCTGGAAAAAATCACTGGGAGAGCAAGCAAACTCCATGCAGCCAGCAGCAGAGATTAGGGTTAAACCCATGTCTCTGCCACTACCAGCTGCACCTCTCTGCCTTCCCATTGTGCTGAATGATCTGATGTTTAATAAGCCAGAAGCCCAGATATTAATCTGAGTGTGAGGTGGACAGCACTGGGCTGCTTTCTAACTAAAGTCTTCCGTTAATAAAAAAATTACAGAAGTTTTACAACCTCACAATACGTTTCCAGAAGGAGTACTGCATTGGAGGTCCACTGGCATGGATGGATGTGGGTAAATCACACAGCAGAGATAAATGTCCATCGGATGGAACTTCAAGGCCAAAAAGTTATAAACACAAAATATTAACCATTAAAGATTCAAACTGCATTTCTGGAGATTTAACTCGTGTCCCTGAGTACTCCAATGTATATGCTATCCATTTGTAGTGACACCAAATTGCATGAAGTGCACACATTTTATTTCAAAGTCATGTGAGTGACTACGTGAAGAAGCCTGCCAGCCTGCATGCGCGTCAATACGTCTAACGCATGGCGCACGACTGGCTGGGAGGAGGGTCGTTCCTCCAGCGGTAAGTTTAAAAACCTCACAGGTAAGTGTACAACTTACTCTGAGGTGTTTTTGGTATTTTTTCTTAACAGTTGTCTCTAGCATTATGGAGAAATCAAGGACCAACAAATCCGGACGGGCCGTGGGAAAACCGGTTACGGAAGACCGCAGGTGTGCGGGAAGCTGGCAGCCGTCTGTTTCACCTTCAGAGTCGCTGGCAGTTTGCTTCAGACTTGGTGCCTGCACAGAGCACCTTGGCAACCCTTAAAGGGGGTAAAGCCAAACAAAAGTCTGACAGGCCTGTATTATCTGATGACTCAGGCCAGGAGGATTTCCCTCCCACACCAATGGGTAATGTCTTTGGCCGTTTATCTAAAATGGAGCACCTCATGGAGAGGATGCTGACTCACAGCATGCTCCATGATACGGAGGCATATCCTAATGCCTATCCTAATGCCTGCGGCAGCGCCAGGAACAGGGCTGCTTAGTTCCTCCCACTCAGATGAGGGGAGTTTCGGAGGTCATTATATGGCTGACTCCGAATACGGATGTGTGTCAGAGGAACATGCTGTTATGCATGATATGGCCGAATCGCATACACAAGAGTTGCCCGCTCTTGCATCCAGATTTGTGGTACCTTCGCAAACAGGTGAACCACTTCAGGAAGAACTGGCCTCAAGCATCAGTTACCTTACTTCACACCAATTACAATAGCAAACTATGATAGAAACTACTGTGAAGTACCCCACTCCAGCGAATTGTGCAACTCTAAAAGTGCCCGTCGTCAACAATTCCATTTGGGGTTATATTGGAGGTGGCATCAAGGCCCAAGAGATGTAGCTCCAGCACATTCTAAAATTACTATCTGCAGGCATCACTGCTTTTGCCAGATCGATAGATGGCGGTCCACTATCGGATATCCAGCAAGATGCCATGGCACTGATGTGTAACGCACACTTTGAGGTGAATTGTTTCCGTAAGAACGCCATCAGGCCTGCATTAAACCCTAAGTTTGTGCATCTGTGTAGGGCCAGTAATGTCCAGCCACCCAATCTCCTGATCGCGGAAGACCTGAGTAAACAGGTGAAAGACTTGCATGATGAATCCAAAGCTGTAGGATTAATTAAAGCATCTCCTATGGGCAAGTCTCTGCTCTTCCAGCGTCAGCACACCTATGCCTCCACTAGCAATAAGCAGTTTGCTGAAGCTAGGAGCAGCTCTAGATTTGATCTACCCAGGCATAGGCCTTTTTTAGGCCAAGGCCCTTCCCGGCCATCATGGAAAATGCGCAATCCTCGCGCCCCAGCAGCTCAATTCTCCAAAGCAAGGGGAAGGAAACAGAACCAGTATTAGGGCCCATTGGGCCTGCTATCGGACCACCTGTAACCGTGGAGGTGGGTTGGTTTCGTTCTTTCAGTAACATGGGGTGTGAGGAACAGTTATACGTTGGTGGTAGATTAAACTTGTGTTTGCATTAATGGCAGTGGATAACTTCAGATCTGTTTATATTGCACAGTATAAAGGGGTTCAAAATTGATTTTTTACCTAACTCATTTCCACCCACACAACATACGCCATGTCAGTTGTATATTCATTGCAAACAAGAGGTTTTGGATATACAAGCATAAATACATACATTGCACAAAAAAGGTGTAATTGAGAGATCAAATTATGAGAAACATCAGTACGTCTCTAATATAAAGGCAAAAGAAAGATGGGGGATGCCCTATCATCCTTGATTTGACACAACACAACTCATATGTGCAGTATAGACATTTTAAAATGGAGAATTTCTTTACTGTCAAGCAACTAATTTCTGAGGGATGCTTTATGGCATGTATCGATCTCAGAGATGCATATCATTCAGTTGCAATTCACAAGGATCACCGGAGATATCTGAAATTTAGCTGGATGGGGCAGTTATGGCAGTTTAAAGCATTACCTAATGGATTAACCTCAGCTCCTAGGTTATTTACCAAACTGCTGAAGCCGGTGCTCGGCCTGCTCAGAGCTCAAGAGCATGTTGTTATGGGCTATTGGATGATATCGTAATCATAGGAAGAACACTACATTTGGCTAAACTAGCTGTTTCAGACACGAAGCTCATATTTGAGAAATTGGGGTTTCTCATCCATCCAGTCAAATCCAGGTTGATACCAACAAGGCTTATTGATTATTTAAGGTTTACTACTAACTCTATAGAAATGTCTGTGACCCAGCCCTGGGGAAAGGGATTAGATTTAATAGAAGCTTGTGATAACCTTCTTGTTACGGAGCAGCCATCTATTCGCCAGGTGGCTAGTGTAATTGGCAAAATGGTGGCTGTTTTTCCAGATGCTCGATTTGGGCCTTTGCATTATCAAACTGCAGTGTGCAAAGGAGCAAGTACTTAAATCCTATATAGGTCATTTTATCAGACCTATGCAATTGTCGGCCAAATCTATACCATAGTTACAATGGTGGACGACCAATATTCATCATTGCTCCGGTGACATTTTGATTAGTAAACCTTTAATTGTACTACAAAACCGATGCAAGTGCAGAGGGATGGGGAGCTACTAATACCATCTCTCGTTGCGGTGGCAGGTGGGATATGCACAAGTTACCATTTATCCATCTATATGGTATCAACTACCTGGAAATGCTGGGGGCGTTCTATGGTTTAAAGGTTTATTGTGGGAAAATGCATGATCTGCATGTTTGACTTCAAATTGATAACACTACAGCGGTGGCATATATTAATCATATGGGTGGAATCAAATCAGTATCCTGTGATAGTTTAGCTAATCTAATTAGGAGCTGGTGTATTAAAAGGAGGATTTGGATCTCAGCTACCAACTTGCCAGGTAGATTTAACACGGTGGCAGACACTAGATCACGTAAATGTAATGATAACACGGAATGGATGTTAGATCACAAAGTGTTTAACGACATTATTGCTCGATATGGAACACCTGATATTGATTTGGTTGCATCCAGGCTTAATCACCAGTTGCCAAAATATGTTGAATGGGAGCCAGACCCAGGGCAGTAGCTATAGATGCATTCTCATTACACTGGGGAGGAATGTTCTTCTATGTCTTTCCTCCATTTTGTCTCATCAGCCAGTGCTTGCAGAAATTCAAGCATGACTCCGCTTCAGGTATTTTAGTAGTACCTGACTGGCCTACATGGTTCCCTTTGCTGTTAGGAATGCTAATAGAACCATATATGGATATCAGTAAGCGTAAAGATTTGCTTGTACATCCTGTATCTCGGGAATCTCATCCTCTGCATGATAAAATCAACCTATCGATTTGCAGAGTTTAAGAAGACCTTTTCTGCGGCTCGGATTATCCGACCGAACGGTGGACGTGATCACTGCAGATTGGCGGGACAGAACCAAGAAGCAGTACATTTCCTACATTAAACTATGGGAAGTTTTTTGTGTTAATTCAAATATAACGTATAGTACGGCAGATATAGCCGATGTCTTAGAATTTCTTTCGATGTTATTTTTCGATAGAAAATTAAGTTATAGTGCTATTAACACTGCTAGATGTGCTTTATCATCATACCTGCTGCTGGGATCAAGACACCATTCTGTCAGGTCTCACCCTTTCATATCCAAATTTATGAGGGGTGTCTTTAACAGATACCCTCCCAGGCCCAGATACACGGAAGTATGGGTTGTTAACGTAGTGTTAACTCTGCTTCGCGGTTGGACTCCAGCCGCATCTTTATCTTTGGTCCGGCTCACCTGTAAATTAATAATGCTCATGGCGCTCGTTTCAGCACAACGTGTCCAGTCATTGCATAAATTAAGGCTGGATAGGACAGTTATGTCTAACAATAAGATAACGTTTTACATAAATATGTTAATTAAGCAAAGTAGACCAGGTGTGCTAGGTCTTAAGCTGGAGTTTTTAGCATATCCAACTGATCGTAGGTTATGTGTTGTCACGTATGTTAAACAATATATAATGGTTATGAAGGACCTTTGAGGCACCGAACTGTTCATCAGTCACAGAAAACCACACAAAAGGGTATCGGTGCAGGCCATTTCTAGATGGTTGAGACATGTATTAGCTTTTGCAGGAGTGGACACTGATGTATTTAAATATCGCTCTACCAGGGCTGCAACAACATCGGCAGCAAGAGTCATGGAAGTTCCGCTGGACTGCATCCTAGCGACAGCAGGATGATCGAATGAGCGGACTTTTCAAACTTTTTACAATAAGCCTATTGCCAAGCCTGGTTCGTTTGCTAATACAATTTTGAGTTCTGTTAAATAATCTATTATTTTCCCTGATGTAAGGGACCATTATTATTATTTTCATTAAAAGCATCAACATGTTTAAGTCTGTATCATGTTTGAATGCACTATGTTTTCAATCATATCTGGTCAACTGTACTCTGGTTCACGGCATGAAATCACAAAGCTTTGAAATCTTCACGTAGTCACTTACATGACTTTGAAATAAAATAGAACGATTAAACGAGAACTTACCGTTTGAAGTTTGATCTTTATTTTATGAGAAGTTGAAGTGAGGGATTACGTGCCATCCTCTCCCAACCTAATTCTCAAAAAGATCATTTGGTAGTTCTAGTTTGTTAATCTTCCTATAGTTTAGGTCAGCGATTGTTCTGCGATTTCATACAGCTGCTTTAAAGGTTGACGTGCATGCGGGCTGGCAGGCTTCTTCACATAATCGATCTTCGCAACTTCTCATAAAATAAAGATCAAACTTCAAATGGTAAGTTCTCGTTTAATCTTTCTATTCTTGTGCATAAATTAATCCACAAATTGTTTCAAGGTTCACACTCTTATGCACATGCTTCTTCTTTTGTGTCCTTATGCTATATAGTGGCTTGCCACTGCTGTACACATTGTTGTGCTATTGAAGTGTTAAGTGCAGAGTCTGCAGTAGTACATGGATTATCCAGCAATGGGCATTGCAGTAGGTGTTGCATTGTCTGGGTCTGTGTGCCACAGTGTACCCTCGATATAACCCCATTTGTACATTGTCACTCTTGACCTCCCGACCCTGGTGGGACCCCGGTTCGCAGTCAGTTGACACATCTCCAGTTCAGCCAGTGTTCATCATCAGATGGTATGCGCATCTTGGTGGGAATAGGGACAGCGGCTAGTCTGTTCTTCCAAATCTGAAGGTGAGCTTCAGTTGGTGGTTTTTCTAATGGGGTGACGCTGGTTAGGAAGCTCTTACGGGATTTTAACCTCCTAGGAGGGGGCATAGTAGAAGCATTCACGTTGCACCCCTTGTCAAGTTCCATGTATGCTCCATGTAACTTGCTAATTCTACTACCACCTTAGTGCTATTAGTGAGCTCATATGTAGATGCTGATGAAGATTAAGGCCTATTAGGCATTAGTTTTTTGGGCCGTCTATTCCTGCTGGGAAGTCGGAGATATCTGTTGTCTTCTTTCAAGAGTTTTCTTTTCATGTTTGCCCTATCCTCACCTCTCCTCTGCCAAAAGATGAGAGTGTTCTTTGAGAGTCTTATTCCCTACAATTCCAGCACAAGGTAAAATCAGCAACGGGCTGGAAATTTTCAGAAGGCAATTCACTCATATCCTGATACCAACTTTAATAGATCCATCTCAAGAGCTTTCAATTAACCCATGTCAGGGAGTAAAAGCAATTACATTCTCCCTCATCAGATTCTCATTGGGCGGCAAGGTGGCACAGCGAAAGAGTTGCTGCCTTACAGCACATGCAGCGGCAGAGACCCAGGTTCGATACCGACTATGGGTGCTGTCTGTACGGAGCTTGTACGTTTTCCCCGTGACTGCGTGGGTTTTCTCCAAGGTCTTCGGTTTCCTCCCACACACCAAAGACTTATATAGGTTTGCAGGTTAATTGGTCTAAGTGTATATTGTCCCTAGTGTGTGTAGGATAGTGTCAAAGTGCGGGGATCGCAGCTCAGCATCGACTCAGTGGGCCGAAATGCCCGTTTCTGCACTGTATCTCAAAACTACATTAAAAAACACACATTCTTTTTGAGAGAGAAAAAAAATGTGAATGGTGCATCGGCAACTAAAATGGGAAGAGAAATGTCATTGACGCAGGGCCCTTATTAAAACAAGATCAGCAAATATTTTATTCTGCAAGAGGACTGTTTTACTTTAGAGAAGGGCATTTTTGGATCAATTAGGGTTGAAATATATACTATTAAGGTAGAAAAAATTGGCAGCAGTATTCCCTGTCCAGTTACTGCAGGGTGTGAGAAGAATCTCAATGCATACAGTATGTTCACAATGAAATGGTCATTAAAATAATGGTGCTTCTGAATATTCATTAGGACTTGGGGGCGAAAGATATGTACATCTATGGCAAAACTAGGTTCTAATTCACTGAGCACAAAGATTGTTGCAAAAAAGTTGTGAAATAATTGTTAATTCAGGGCTGAACAGGGAGAATTTTCAATAAGGGACAGATCATTTTCCATATTTTACACTCCAAATGAGAGTCATGGAGTCATAGAGTCATGGAGTGATACAACATGGACCCTTTAGCCCAACTGGCCAACATGTTCCTGTCACACTAGTCCCACCTGCCCACGTTTGCTGCATATCCCTCCAAACATGTCCTATACAAGAGCCATACTTAACCACTCTTCTGGCAGATCGTTCCATACACCCATCTCTCCTTGTGTGAACAAGTTACCCGTCAGGTTCCTATTAAATCTTTTCCACTTCACCTTAAACCTGTGTCCTCTGGTCCTCGATTCTGCATCTTCAGCATTCTGAGATTAATTACATGTCCTATAGTTCATTACGAGCAGACTGTGGTACATTGTTGTACATTTGTGTTTTGGACTGCGTTTACATCACCATACTCCCTAGTCACTTAAACTAGCAGGGGGAAGTCAGGAGAAGAAAAAGGGTGACTATAAAAAACACACAAAGTGCTGGAATTACTCAGCGGGTCAAGCAGCATCTCTGGAAGAAATGGATAGGTGACATTTTTGATTATGTCCCTCTTCAGACAGTGGTAGCAGGGAGAATGCTGAAAAAGAGGTAATCAGTGGCTTAATGGCACTTTATTTTCACATGTATTGAGGTCCAATGAAGTTTATTTTTGTATACAGTACAACTAGGTGGAGCATAGTCTCAGTTAGGGGGTGGGGTGGCTATATCCTAAATTACACAGCACCCAAATCAGGCTTGCTCTGTATTATGGTAACTGAAGTTACTACAGTGGTTATGAAGGAAAATTAACTCAAAATGGATACTGCAAAAATTCTATGCATTGTTCTGGAGTGCACATGTAGCCAGCAACATTTTGTGATTGCAATCCACAGTTAAAAGCAAAGAACAGAACAATAAAATGGTAACAACCGGAAGAGTGCCACAATATGAGGGATCAAATGAAAACTTTGATTCTCATTTGGAAATTTGTGACCAGTGAATTAGCGATAAATGATTAAAACAAGTGAGCAAAAGACAAATACATGAAGAAGGGTCTGAAGAAAGATCTCGTCCCAAAACATCACCCGTTCCTTCTCTCCAGAGATGCCGCCTGTCCCGCTGAGTTAATCCAGCATTTAATGTCTATCTTCAGTGTAAACCAGCATCTGCAGTTCCTTCCTACACAATATACATTCTATGTTGTTTTGGGCTCAACAAATTTTGAACTTAGCAAAATGTTGGTTGCAGTACAATATTGGTAGATTTATATAACGCAGAACTGGTTGAAATACTATCAGACCATTTCAATCTCAAGCCCATTGACTTTTCCAAATCAGATCTCATTGTCAGCACCAAAAAGATGAAGAGACTCCTGCTGACTACATAATTGTTTGCAGTAGCTGGCAAGCTCCTGTGATTTTGATGTGTTCTGAGATGATCTCCTTGGATATCAACTTGCCTGTGATCTTCGCAAAGCAGTCCTATCAGTGTGAGGACAAACACAAATTGGAGGAACAGCATTTCACCTCTTGCCATATGCAGGAGGCAGATCTCCTCTTGTGCGAGAGATTCAAGTCTAAGTGCACTGTTGAGGCAGAGGTTTGGTCTTGTCTCTGGTGGGAGTGAAGGAGGTCAGCCCTGACCTTTTGGCACAAATCTGTCTGGAAAAGATCAAATGTAACTGGGTACAGATCTTTACCTTAAGAGGCAAGAGTGTTCCACAATATGTACTGTAGGAAGCATTGGATATGAAGATAGACACAAAATGCTGGTGTAACTCAGCAGGTCAGACTGGGGAAGGATCTCAACCCGAAACGTCACCTATTCCTTTTGTCCAGGGATGCTGCCTGTCCCACTGAGTTACTCCAACTTTTGGTGTCTATCTATGCTTCTGTCTTTATGTGAAGATAAAGGATTGGCAGGACAAAGATGCACAAGTACACTGAAACCATTTGCATCATTCATTCGCCTTGGCCTGTGCCCTTTATTGTGAATGAAGCATTGAAGAATGAGCTGGATTGTATGACGAGACATGGCATTGCATTGTGCACATGAGGAATGACAATGCAGTTCCTTTTGTAGTGCGACCAAACCAAGACATAACTTTGAGGCTGTGTAGCAACCCTGACCGCTCCCTCCGTAACTCCCTGGTCAATTCGTCCCTTCCCACCAAAACCTCCCTCTTCTCTGGTACTTTCCCTTGACACCGCAGTACCTCCACCCTTGACTCCATCCAAGGACCCAAGCAGTCTTTCCAGGTGCGGCAGAGGTTCACCTGCACCATCCCCCAACCTCATTTATTGCATCCGCTGCTCTGGGTGTCAACTGCTCTACATCGGTGAGACCCAGAGCAGGCTTGGTGATCGCTTCGCCCAGCACCTCCACGCAATCCACATTAACCAACCTGATCACCCAGTGGCTCAGCACTTCAACTCCCCCTCCCATTCCGAATCTGACCATTCTGTCCTGGGCCTCCTCCATGGCCAGAGTGAGTCCCACTGCAAATTGGAGAAGCAGCACCTCATATTTCGCTTGGGTAGTTTACACCCCAGCAGTATGAACATTGACTTCTCCAATTTCAGGTAGTCCTTGCTTTCTCCCTCATTTCCATCCACTTCCCAACCCTCCCACAGCCCACTGTCTCCACTTATTCCTTTCTTCTTCCCGCCCCCCCCCCCCCCCCCCCACCCCCACGTCAGTCTGAAGAAGGGCCTTGACCCGAAACGTCACCTATTCCTTCGCTCCAAAGATGCTGCCTCACCCGCTGAGTTTCTCCAGCATTTTTGTCTATTTGAGGTTATGCTAAATTACTGTATCAAAGCAACAATATATCCATTACCTAATTGAAAGGATTTAGCTTTCACCTTAATAGATACAAGTTTCCTCAGTCAATGGTTTTATCCTTTGCTTACCAGGCACTGGAGCCAAGCCTTTAGCATTAGCAACCACAATGCACTGTACAGATCGGTGTCAGAGTCAAAACTCCACCACTGTATAAATGTCATTGCTTAGCCATGGGTTTCAACTGCACCAGCAATATTCCAGCATTATCTGATGGGCTGGATCATGTTGTTAACTTCAAGAGCAATATCCTGGTTTTAGCACCTACATTAACAGAGCATTTAACAATCCTGGAGAAGGTCATATCTAAATTGCAGTGATACACTGACATTTGAATCGCAGGTGATGAGCATTTCAGGATACGGAGACACATTTGTGATGCAACTCACATGGCGATGGTGCAGACATTTACTTCAGGTGTGGGACACCCAATTGATTTTGCTTCCAGGATTCTAACACTAAGTTATGTGAAACTTCAAATTGAAAATGAATCTGTGAGCATAATCTGTAGGGTCAAAAAAGTTGGTAACAACTCAACAGATCACAAACTGCTCTTGACTGTTCTTTGGACAATGTAAATGCCTTGAAGCATTAACAATTCATCACCGGGCCTTGACCTTGTAGGTCAATGATGAGGGGATTGTCTGAAGAAGGGTCTCAAACAGAAACGTCACCCATTCCTTCCCTCCAGAGATGCCTCCTGCCATCCGAGTTACTCCAGCATTTGGTGTCTATCTTCAGTGTAAACCTCAGCATCTGCAGTTCCTTCCTACACATAAAGATTATCTACTGGTGATATTGCCAGGACAGTACAAGTGCCGATGCACTCATTTGATAGCAGTGAAAAGGAAGTGACGCTGATGTGGTAATATTATATTGGCGGCAAGACAAAAGCAGTGTGCTATCCTTCCTTGATTTAACCTTAGCAGGCTGGCAAACCTCTTTATACTTTTATATGGAAACAGGCCCTTCGGCCCACCGAGTCCGCACCGACCAGCTATCACCCCGTACACTAACACTATCCTACATACACAAAGGCCAATTTTGAGTGAAATAATTAATCTACATACTTGCACGTCTTTGGAATTCAGGAGGAAACCGGAGCTCCCGGAGAACTGCCAGCAGATGTTCTTCCAGATCGACACAGAGACATGGAAGACTGCAGTAAAACCAATCCCCTTCTGCTAAAGATTATACAACCTCACCAGCAAAAATTACTTCTGAAAGAAGTCATAAGAATCACTTGGCCTTAAAACTGGACACATTTGACTCTGATAGGTTTGTGGGAAGAAAAATCCCTGGATAGTTTTTGGGGGTTGTAAAATCTAGTTCAAACCAGGATTAGTAACTGTTATGTTCTGCAATTATGAGGAATTAAAACTAGTATGTTCTTGATTGGAAAGGTTTGACCCAAGGGAGAGAAGCATTGCCTTGTGTAATTTTGGTATTGATCTGCCTGTTGCTTTACTGCTGCTTTACCCGTGTTTATCAGTATGAGTTCGGAGAAGAATCAAACAAAGATGGCTACATCCCAATTAGTGCAAAGCATTATAATTACTGGAATTTTCAGTACAAAATCTGGAAGTTAGTCACAGAAGTTCCTCTCAACGTCACATCATCGGCCCCATTCTAATGAATCATTGCAATTTACAACCTCTTCTTTCAGATCAACAGAATGAAACCAAAAAGAAAATCTGTAGGAACTGGAAATCTGATATAAAAACAGAAAACTTTGCAAATACTCAGTCAGCAGGCAGCATCTGTGGGGAGAGAAACAAAGTTAAACTTACAGGTTGACGATGAACAGCCTTCAACAATTCCAGCTTTGTTTTGTTATAATCTGACAGCACCACGCTGGTTTAAAATTCATACTTTCATCGGTTTCTGAATGATGCAATAACTCCATTACTCTGCATGTTTGCATGTACCTGTGCATCACTATTGACATTATAGCAGCTTTTGGATTGTGGCATTTGATGTTTATACAGCTATGAATTATTTATCATTATATATAAACAGGCAGATTATATATTGTTTACTATTGTATTTCAGGAATATCTCATGCAATTACTTTACAATTTCTGCACAGTAAGGAGCCTCAAACAATACCATGTTTTATGAAATCTGAAGAAGGGTCTCGACCCGAAACGTCGCCAATTCCGTCTCTGCAGAGATGCTGTCTGTCCCACTGAGTTACTCCAGCAGTTTGTGTCTACCATGTTTTATGAGGACTTTATAAATAAACCTGGATTTTACATGCGTATATACTACACTGTTCATCATTTCAGAATGTCCTCACTGACAATTATCACTTTGAGGTGCAGCATTTGTTTAAACGTAGGGAAATGGATTCATGGTGGTCTTGGAGGGGAGGATGCACCTCAAACTGCAGAGCATTCTGGGATAGACTGAGACTGAGACTGACTCCCCTTCCCTCCTTCCCCCCCCCCCCCCCCCCCCCCCCCCCCCCACGAGGTCCGAGATCAAATTCCCTCCTGGGATAAATGAAGGGGCCACAGTTTAAGAATAAGGGATAAGCCATTTAGAACGGAGACGAGGAAACACTTTTTCTAAGAGAGAGTTGCGAGTCTGTGGAATTCTCTGCCTCAGAGGGTGGTGGAGGCCAGTTCTCTGGATACTTTAAAGAGAGAGCTAGATAGGGCTCTTAAAGATAGCGGAGTCAGGGGATATGGGGAGAAGGCAGGAACGGGGTACTGATTAGGGATGATCAGCCATGATCACATTGAATGATGGTGCTGGCTCGAAGGGCTGAATGGCCTACTCCTGCACCTATTGTCTATTGTCTATTGTTTATCTATTGTATCATTTTGTATCTGTGATGTTTGGTGGACTGTGTGGGGTGGGAGGACCCGTTGCTCCTCCCGTGCAGCACGTGGCGTTGCACAGTACAAAGGGAAATGTTTGTATATAGTTTATCCTAACAGTGTGTGTGCAGCCATTTTGAGTTGTCTTGCTGCCAGCATTGAGTAAAGCATTAAAGACTTCTGTTGTAAATCAAAGACTCTCAAGTTTTGTGCAGACCTAGAAAAAGAACATGAAAGTGGTGTCAGGAGTGGGATACTTCGGATTGCGTCCAAAGACCCAGATAAGAGCCTATTTTTCGATTAAAAAAAAAATAAAAAAAATTCTGTAGTGTACTCAACTAACATGTCTCGGCAATTCGATCGTTTCGATCCCAAGCGAGAAAAGTGGTCATCGTATTTAATGCGTGCTGAGTTTTATTTTGAAAGTATGGCAGTTACGACTGACCAGAGGAAGAAGTCTCTCTTGTGTTCATAAATGTCTCCAGAAACTTTTGCACTGCTTCAAAATTTACTTACAGAAGAATAACTGAAGCCTCATATGCTAAAATCACAATGGCTTTGCAGCTGCATTTCCAAGAATGTTGAAATTTCCTCGCAGCTCCCGTGATTTCTTCAGGACAGTACAACAGGAAGGGCAATTGATTACCGAATTTCTTGCCGAACTTCGCACCAAGCAAAGGCTTGTGATTTTAAAACTCAATGCTGCGAAAAGTGCCAAGACAATACGTTGCGGGATAGACTGCTCATGGGCTGAAGGTACGCATTCACCTAGCAGGCGATTCTCAAGGTATCAGACACCTCATTGAAGAATGTGCTGCAGTGTGCTAAGATGGCCGAGCTGCTGAGTAAAGAACTGCACAAAATGGCCGGCGAAACAGCATCAAAGCTCCCTCAGGAGGTGCATACAGTTTGTCAGACTCGTCCGCAACGCCAGAAACCAGAGCAAATCCGGAGAAGGTGGGACAGTTTCAGAAGAACCGTTCCCCTGTGGGGGAGGGATCGAAACCCTGCTACCGGTGTGGCTCGACTGCTCATCATCACCGTGAGTGCCCACATATCAAGTCCGTTTGTTATGCCTGTTACCGAAAAGGTCATCTCCAGGCAGTATGTCAATCAGTAGGAAAGCTGAGAAAGGGCAAGAAAGTGCAACACACAGTCGACCAAATCGCAGAGACCATTCCTATTGAAGTGCTCGGTGTGTCTACGATCACCGACAAGACGAGGATTTCACTGCGGGTCTCGATCGTCGGTCTACAGTTCCTAGTAGACACTGGTGCGGCTGTGTCGCTAGTGGGTCAGGACATCTGGGAGAGGATCAGATTGCTGAAACTGAAACCGGCCAACATCCGCCATTTCGGATACGGGCGACTGCCCATTCCCACGAAAGTCAAATACACTGTTGCCGTTTCCTGAAATGGTCTGACACAGTGGTTGCCGCTGATCGTCGTTGGTA
This sequence comes from Okamejei kenojei, assembly GCA_035221665.1. Lineage (NCBI taxonomy): Eukaryota > Metazoa > Chordata > Chondrichthyes > Rajiformes > Rajidae > Okamejei > Okamejei kenojei. Next base: position 13,683,519 of record CM069153.1, read on the forward strand.
AAGAAGGTACATCGACTGGAGCCATGCTTTCAAGCTTGACATGAATGCCTTGATCTACGATGGATGAACTATGGCATTGTCATCTACCACGGATTGCAACATGGTCAGCAAGTGCGTGAACAACCTGCGAAAACAGGACGTCGAATGGCACTGGTCCAAAGAGTGTGACCATGCATTCACCAGGTTGAAGGAGATGCTCGCTCAGAAGACGCATTTGGTCCACTATGACCCATTGAAGCCGATTTCGCTGGCCACCGATGCATCACCGTATGGTCTTGTAGCTGTAATCTCACAGACGGCGCCAAATGGCAAGGAAGAACCAATCGCATTCACAACCAAAACGCTGACGACCGCCGACTACAGATAAGTGCAGAAAGAACAGCGTACATATAAAGCAAATACTGATATCTCTTCAAATGAGAACACTGAGGAAAACTCTGTTGATTCTGAGCCTTTAGCAAGAATTATAAAAAGCAAAAAAGGCTGGAAAAAAAGAGTGAAGCGAGGTCCAGCTAAATGGTGACGTTCAAACTGGAAAGGGGGAATGTGATGTTTGGTGGACTGTGTGGGGTGGGAGGACCTGTTGCTCCTCCCATGCAGCAGGTGCAGCTGCACAGGACAAAGGGAGATGTTTTTGTATGTAGTTTATCCTGTCTGTAATGTGTGAGGGTGCAGCCATTTTGAGTTGTCTTGCTGCCAGCATTGAGTAAAGCATTAAAGACTTCTGTTGTAAATTGAAGACGCTCAAGTTTTGTGCTGACCTAGAAAAAGAACACAAAAGTATCGTAAATGCAATGGTAATTAGTGTTCAGTGGGATTCCAGAAGCAGGATTTAAATAAATCATCAGTCATTTCTTAAGTTGAGGTAGTTGAGGTTGTATACGTTGACAGTACATACCTCACGCTGACTCTTCACCTACTCCTGGTCAGTGATATTTGAAATTCTGAACTGCAGTCTTGCAGTTGGCGTGCGGTTTAGCGCCTCATCGCACAAGCATTCAGCAGTCCCAATGAACTGTGCAGAAGAGACCATTTGAAATTTGTGTGCAGTGATTGTGCACTGGAACTTAAAGACATTTGAACTCAGAGCAGGACAGCTCCCACTTTGTCAAGCGCTGCACCTGATTCATACACTTTTCATTTTCAGCTTAAACACTGATGGAAGCAACTGAGATATTGGTTTTGTATCGCAGTGAAAGAACATTAACCATTCTAGTTGCAGGAAGCACTTAGTTGCTACTGCATTGTAGGGGTGACAACCTGAAACATTAATTTGGTTTCTTTTCCACCATGCTGCCTGACTTGCTGAATGTTTCCACCATTTTCCACATTTAATGCTAGGTTTAGAAGATTGAAATGTGCTCGACAAGATGAGATGCTCTTTCCTGACCTCGGTATTGATCATCATTGGTACCCTGGTGAAGGTCAACAACAAAGAAACCAGGAATGGAGATCTAAAGTGACAAGGGAACTTGAGATTGGAGTCAAGCTGCATGTTGAAAGGCTACACTTCATCATAGTCAGAGGCATTTGTTAGTTATAATTACCATGTACTCAACAGAACAAAGTAGGTTCATGCAATGAGATTCGCAGTTGCATTAAGTGTGTTATTTAAGATCATTTAATTTTTAGTATGGTCATATTAGTTTTAATTTCTATGGAAAGAAAATAACACACTTTGGCGGGTGAGACGAGAGTCGATTGTTCAAACGAGTTTATTAACAAAACAAGTAAACTGACGGATATATCAACACAACACAGTGAAAGAACATTAACCATTCTAGTTGCAGGAAGCACTTTGTCGCTACTGCATTGTAGGCGTGACAACCTGGAACATTACTTTGGTTTCTCTTTCCACCACGCTGCCTGACTTGCTGAATGTTTGCACCAGTGGGACCGAGGGGACGGGGCCCTTTTATCAGCATGAGTGTCACGGCCGGTCGGGGGAAGTATGCTGGCGATCGCGCCGGAGTCCACCAGGAAAAGGCGGCCGGAATGACGGTCTCGGATGTAGAGTCGGTCGTTTTGGCCCATCGCGATTGCCTCTACAGATGATCAGCCTTGGCATTTTCCTGAAACGTGCAAGGATCGCGGCAGCGGCGAGCCTCCACACCAAAGCGGAGGTGGTAGTAGCACCAACGGTGCCTAACGCGAGTCTCGGGATGCTGATCTGGTTCCTCGGTGGAAGACGAGGGTGTGCCCTCCTCGCGGAGCCGCCGAGGCGAAAAGCGCGCTGGAGCGGGCACGCGGTTAATGGCGCAGGTATCCTGATGCCTAGTCATCCAGAGTTTGTCAGCCCGCTCCGCGAGCTGCTGGGGATCGTTGAAGTCCGCACCGGCGAGCATTAGACGGATATCATCAGACATCTGCTCCAGGAACGCCTGTTCGAACAACAGGCATGGGCGGTGGCCGTCCATGCGCGTGAGCGTTCTGGCTATGAGGACAGACGGCCGCCGATCTCCCAAACCGTCCATGTGAAGGATGCGGGCGGCACGGTCCCGTTGGCTGAGTCCGAAGGTGTGCAAAAGGAGGGCCTTGAGGCCGTCATATTAGCGGTTGTGGGTGGGTCCTGAAGATAAGGCAGTAGACAGGAGGCTGACTCCTGCGGCAAGGCTCCCACCACGTGGAGGTATCTTGTCTCATCTGGAACGACGTGGTACAGGTGAAACTGCGCCTCAACATGGGCGAACCACACCTGAGGCTGATCGGGCCAAAACACGGCCAGCTTGAGTCTGACTGCGTTTTGCTGGGCGTTGGGAGCGGCGGCGGGAAGATAATTATCCTGCATGTTGTCGTCCAATCTTCGGATGGACGCGTCGGGGTCACCAATTTGGCGGATGAGACGAGAGTCGATTGTTCAAACGAGTTTATTAACAAAACAAGTAAACTGACGAAGTATCTCAACACAACCAATAAACAGATCAAGCCACAACGGTGGTCCAGAGCGACTGAAGGGGCATCGCCTAGAAAGTGCGCAAAACACAACCCTTCCCTAGAGTCACATATCCGAGGCACCCGACCGCAGGGTTCGACTACCTGCAAGCACCAGCAGGTGCCGCTATAACACACCAACATTTCCAGAAAGTAGAAACAAAGAACTGCAGATGCTGGTTAATGCACAAAGGACAGAACTTTGTGCTCCAGCACTTTGTGTCATTTTCAGAAAGTGTCCGCAACAATATTCCAAGAAATATAACGTTGTGCACTTAGTGGTCAGATCAATTACTGAGTGATGAGATGGAGAGCACAGGGATGGAAAGTATTGAGACAAAAGTGTAACAACAGGAAGATGGATAATGTAGACACTTAGAGAGCCAGCTTCATAATTTCCAATGACATCTGATGGAAGATGGAGAAAAACAGATAATAGTGGTACTGTTTGTATATCAAATGTATATGATGTTGGTGCAGAAAGAGATATTTTCAATTAGTACTGGAAGATAATTATGTTTGTTTTTATCCATATCAGCAGAACATGCTTGGCCAATTATATTTACGTGGCTGTCATTTCCAAGTCTTTTTGAACTGATCCAAACGTAATGGTTTACAAATCCTGGTATAAAATGTGGCATGCTGTGAAATCTGTGTGAATCGGTGAGAGACCAGTTTGACAGTCTGGCAGGATATTTCACGAGGAATAAACCATGTACACTATTTGTAACTGTTTACTGTAACTCCATCCGAGGATAAAGCAACCCAGGCAACAACCTTGTACATTTTAAGATACAGTTTCCCCATCTGAAATATAAGCTACAAATCCAATAATTTGTTTGACTCCAAAGCCCATTTTAACTCTGATGCGTCAAGGTGAGAATTTTACAGACTGTTGCTCAGAGATGGTGAATCTTCAAAATTAATCATGATTTATTGGCTAGCCTACCTATTTGCTAATATACAACTCTGAATCAGCCACACTATATTTACTGACAAGTTATGTTCTGGTTAACATTATTAACTGTCATAGACTGTTGGTGTAAAAAGTATTGTGATGCCATTAACACTGACCTTTAGACAATGGACATTATTGGCTTAAGGGAAATGTTGTAAATTGCATAATAAATGGACTGCATGAAAAGGGACAAGGGCAATGGTTACATAGTACTGTGTTTCTCATTCGACTGTTAAAGACTACAACTAAGTCTTAATGTGATTAAGTTACAGGGAATCTAAAAAGATAAGTGGACAGATTTAAATAGTTTAAATTTGATTGGAAGATTTTTTTTCATTTAGAGTCATAGAGTCATAGAGATACAGTGTGGAAACAGGCTCTTCGGCCCAACTCGCCCAACAATGTCCCAGCTACACTAGTCCCACTTGCCTGCGCTTGGTCCATATCCCTCCAAACCTGTCCTATCCATGTACCTGTCTAACTGTTTCTTAAATGATGGGATAGTACCAACCTCAACTGCCTCCTCTGGCAGCTTGTTCCATACACCCACAACCCATTGTGTGAAAAACCTATCCCTCGGATTCCTATTAATTTTTTTCCCCTTCACCTATGTCCTCTGATCCTCGATTCCCCTACTCTGGGCAAAAAAGACTCTGTACATCCACCCAAACTATTCCTCTCATGATTTTGTATACCTCTGTAAGATCACCCCTTATTCTCCTGCGCTCCATAGAATAGAGATCCAGTCTACTCAACCTCTCCCTGTAGCTCAGACCCTCTAGTCCTGGCAACATCCTCATAAATATTTTCTGAATCCTTTCAAGCTTGACAATATCTTTCCTATAACATGGAGCCCAGAACTGAACACAATATTCAACATGCGGTCTCACCAACATCTTATACAACTGCAACATGACCTCCCAACTTCTATACTCAATACTCTGACTGATGAAGACCAAAGTGCCAAAAGCCCTTTTGACCACCTTATCTACCTGCAACTCCACCTTTAGACTATTATAATTCAGATCCAATTTTGCTGTCCATCCATTCTCAACTGCTTCACCAATGGCTTATTTCATCATAAGGTGAGAAGCGGGGTAGTTCACTGTTTATTACATAAAGCATAGAACCGTACAGCACAGGAATGGGCCCTTCGGCCCACAATGTATGTGCTGAACATGACGCCATGTTAAACTGATCTCATCAGCCTATGCATGATCTACAGTATATGTTCCCTGCACTTGACCAGTGTAGGGGAATCAAGAATCAGAGGACATATTTTAAGTGAGGAGGGAAAGGTTTAATGGGAACCTGAGTGGTAACGTTTTCACACAGATGGTGGGTGTATGGAATGAGCTGCCGGAGGAAGTAGTTGAGACAGGAAGTATCAGAACGTATATGAAACATTTGGGCAGGTACATGGATAGGATAGGTTTAGAGGGATATGGGCCAAATGCAGGCAGGGGGGGGGGGACTAGTGTAGATGGGACATGTTAGTCGGTGTAGGCAAGTTGGGTTAATGGCCTGTTTCCACACTGTATTTGACTCATTGCTGATCTTTCATATCACACATAATTTTCCCGTTCAATCTCCATATATTTTTATTCTTCTCCTATCCGGAATTTATCTATCACTGGATGGGCCCAATGGATGAGCCTCTACAACGCTCCAGAGTTGAATATTCCAAAACTTCATCTTACCTTGAATGAAGAAATTAAGACATTTCCCCGATGTTCAGTACCCTTACTTAGAATTTGTCAACCCTGGTTCCACACTTTGCAGCTAGGGGATATATCTTCTCCACATCTCTTCTTATTGAGGGCATTGATGATGAAATTGAGAGAAAGGGTGAAGTAAGTGTACTCCAGGCTTTGTACTTGGCTGCAGTTCAGGTTGAAGACATGTCCCTGCTGTAATAGATAACAGGTTTGAACATGATGAAGAAAGCAATAATTTGTGTACTGTAACCTGCCAGTCTCTGGTATTGTACTAGTTGAAGACAGGCTAGAGAATGGGGGCTAGGTTTTGAGCAACAGCAAGGAAACAGGCCCTTCAGCCCACCAAGTCCATGCTGATCATTGGTCAGGGGTACACAAAAAGCTGGAGAAACTCAGCGGGTGCAGCAGCATCTAAGGAGCGAAGGAGATAGGCGACGCTTTCGGGTCGAGACCCTTCTTCAGACTGGTCAGGGATCAGGGAAACGAGAGATATAGACGGTGATGTGGAGAGATAAGGAACAATGAGTGAAAGGTATGCAAAAAAGTATCGGTGATAAAGGGAACAAGCCATTGTAAGCTGTTTGTGGTGTGAAAATGAGAAGCTGGTGCGACTAGGGTGGGGGAGAGATAGAGATAGAGGGAATGCCAGGGCCCGAGGGCTGAGGGAGAGGTGGGAAGGGGAGGAGACAGCAAGGGTTAACAGAATTGAGAAAATTCAATATTCAAGCCCAAAGGATGCAGACTCCCCAAACGGAATATGAGGTGCTGTTCCTCCAGCTTGCGGTGTTGCTCACTCTGGCCGTGGAGGAGGCCCAGGACCGAGAGGTCGGATGTGGAATGGGAGGGGGAGTTGAAGTGCTGAGCCACCGGAGGTCGGGTTGGTTATTGCGGACCGAGCGGAGGTGTTCGGCGAAGCGATCGCCAAGCCTCCGCTTGGTCTCACCGATATAGATCATCTGGCATCTGGAGCAGCGGATGCAGTAGATAGGTTGGAGGAGGTGCAGGTGAACCTCTGTCGGACCTGGGAAGGACTGCTTGGGTCCCCTGAAAGGAGTGGAGGGGGGAGGTGAAGGGACAAGTGTTTGCATTTCTTGCGGTTGCAAGGGAAAGTGCCCGGGGAAGGGGTAGAGTGGGAGGGGAGGGAAGAATGGACAAGGGAGTTGCGGAGGGAGCGGTCTTTGCGGAAGGCATTGGTCACCTGTTCACAGTGGTTCTATGTTATCCCACTTTCGCATCCACTCCTTACAAACTAGGGGCAATTTATGGAGGCCAATTAACTTACAAACGTGCATGTCCTGTGGATGTGGGAGGAAACCAGAGCACCCGGTGAAAACCCATGCAGTCACAGGGAGAACATGCAAACTTCATACAAACAGCACCCAAGGTCAGGATCGAATCAGGGCCCCTACCACCGTGCCACCCCTGATTGGACCGAGGGCTCAGGCATAATTTAGTTTCTATTTTAAATTCAACCAGCCCAGGCTTAATCAAATGTTATTAAATCAGAGCTGAAATGCACTAAAAAGCACAATTGAGAGATGCAAAACATTTGAGGAGATTTAAAAATGACCTTTGATAGGTGTGTGCAATTCAAAATGCTACATTTCTGCAGGGAGTTCCCTTCATAATTGTGGATGTGCTGGGAAAAATAATAAGATGTGAGGGTCTGTAAACAGGAACTGAGTGTCAGTTAAAATACTTAGTTTTTTCCAGTCATTAAGGTAGGATTAAAGGTTGACAAAAAATGCTGGAGAAATTCAGCGAGTGAGGCAGCATCTAGGGAGCAAAGGAAATAGGCGATGTTTCCTTCGAAACGTAAAAATAAAATGTAAGAGTTGCCTATGTTAGTTTCTATAAAAATAGAAACATCGCCTATTTTCTTCGCTCCATAGATGCTGCATCACCCCCTGAGTTACTCCAGCATTTTTGTCTACCTTGGATTTTCCAGCATTTGCAGTTCTTTCTTAAACAAGGTAGGATTAAAGGTATGAGGGTGTTAATTGGACCTGGGAATGGGCAGTGACCTCAAGAGCAAGGAGATGCTTGATGACCAGTGTGGACTTAGTGGGCCAAAGGGTCTTGTTTGTGTGCTGTATGACTCTATTCACTCTATCAAAGTGATGGATGGTGTTGAGGGAGGGATGGTCGGCAATGGGGCTGCTTTGGAAGGGGCAGAGGAAGTCGGAAACAAGAAGCATTTTTTGGAGGTCAAGGCACCTATTTTTCCAATTAGTTAGTGGCAGTGTCTAAATGTTTCATATACGACTGCGGTAAGATTGTGTCTAATTACATATTGATCTCATCCTGCCTCGAGCAAGGATGCGGTACCTCCTGGTCTCACTTTCCACCTGTCCAGCAAATGGAAGGTAGCTCATCCTCCATAACCTCTCGTTTCAATTAGATATCCTTTCCTACACTGTGCAACATCCGCTATTCATTTTCTCACATTTAAGTAGAAAATAGGAGGACGCTCAGCCCATCAAATTAATGCTGGCTTTCAGAGCATTCCCATCAGTCCCATTCTTCCACAGTTCTCTGCAGCCTAGGTTCCCTTCCATTTCTGAAGAAGGGTTTTGGCCCAAAATGTTGCCTATCTCCTTCGCTCCATAGATGCTGCTGCACCCACTGAGTTTCTCCAGCATTTTGTGTACCCTCGATTTTCCAGCATCTGCAGTTCCTTCTTTAACACATCCCTTCCATGTCCATGAACTCCCCCCCCCCCCCCCCCCCCCCCCCCCCCCCCCCAATTCTCTTGTCACCCATCTGCACTGAGGGTGATTTACCGGAGGCAGTTAAACCATTAGTCACCATGTCTCTGGGATGTGGGAGGAAACAGGAACACTAGGGGAAAACACACATAGTCATAGGTTTAACTCCCCGCAGACAGCACTGGAGGGCAGGATCAAATATGAGTAATTGGAGCTGTGAGGTATAAGCGCAACAACTACACTGCCATGTCACCATTTTTAACTCTTCTCTTGCCACTCCAGGGAGCTAAACGCTTCTTCCAAATTTCTATAACAACAGTCAAGAGACATTTGGACAAGTGCATGGAAAGGAAAGGGTTAGAGGGATATGGGCCAAACGCAGGCAGGTGGGATTTGTTTTGATGGGGCATCTTTGTTTCTCTCTCAATCCTCCTATTTACACTCTTAAGGGCCTGTCCCACTTAGGCTATTTTTTAGGCGACTACAGGCGACTAGATTGTCACCACATTGTCGCCAGGTGTCGCCCGTATGGTCATGAGTAGTCTCCTCAGTCGCCCAAAGAATCGTGGCATCTTGCTGGTCGCCGCTGGATTTTCAACATGTTGCAAAATTTTTGCAGACAGTTGGCGACAGTGGGTTTGATGCCAATGAGCGTAGCTTGACTTCTCCTGATGTAAGTGCTGTCATAGTTGTCGCCAGGTTAACGTAGGTTGTCGCTAGGTGACGCAAGTTGGCGCCGGTGCTGACTTTGTATTTTTTTGTTGTTAAAATAATGATTCTATTTCAAATTTTATGTCAAATGGGGGTCCAGTGGTTTTTCGGCAAACTGCTATGACTATGACAGTCGCCAGCAGTCGCCTAAAAATGGGCCTTTACTTTCAACAATCCTTCATCGCCCACTCTTAGCTAACACCAATCTATTTCATTAATTTCACAGATATTTATTTTCTTTGTCCTTCTCTGCAATTTAAAAATCCAAATTGTCTAAATATACCTAGTTTTGGCAAAATGATCTGACTTAACACATTCATTCTGATTCTCTCTCTGTAGATTTTGCCTCTGCTGCTGAGTAGGAGCCTTTACTGTATATTTTTTTTTTTTGCTACTGAACACAACACTCTGCTTCACCAGTCAGTGGAGTAACCTTGTCATTTGACTGGGTGGGAGAAGAGGTTGGAGAAGAGGTGAAGATAGACACAAAATATGTGAGTAAGCCCGCGGGACAGGCAGCATCACTGGAGAGAAGGAGTGGGTGACATTTCCGGTTGAGACTCTTCTTCAGACTTCAAGTCAAGTCACTTTTATTTATATAGCACATTTAAAAATCAACTCTCAATGGCCAAAGTGCTTGACATTGGTGGAGGTACTAACGTTATACAACAGTGGTTCATAGATTAAATACAAACATCACTACATACATATAGCCCTCGCTCAGAGGACGTCAAGAAAGGCTTGGGAGTAGAGATGAGTTGTAAGTCTCGACTTAAAGGAGTCGATGGAGGGGGCAGTTCTGATGGGAAGAGGGATGCTGTTCCACAGTCTAGGAGCTGCAACTGCAAAGGCGCGGTCACCCCTGAGCTTATGCCTAGATGGCAGGATGTTCAGTAATCCCAAGTCAGCCGATCTGAGGGACCTGGAGGTGGTGTGATGGGTAAGCAGACTTTTGATGTAGGTGGGAGCAAGCCCGCTAAGTGCTTTGTAGACATAAAGGAGGATCTTGAAATGTATTCGGAACCGCACAGGGAGCCAGTGGAGAGAGGCCAGGATCGGGGTGATGTGGTCCCTTTTTTGGGTGCCCGTCAGGAGTCTCGCTGCGGCGTTTTGGATCAGTTGCAGGCAGGACAGGGAAGATTGGCTGATGCCAGTGTAGAGGGAGTTGCAGTAATCGAGGCGGGAGGAGATAAATGTGTGGGTGATCTTTTCGAGGTCATCAAACTGTAGGAATTGTTTTATTTTAGCTATTGTCCGAAGCTGAAAGAAGCTAGCTTTTACCACGGCATTGACTTGTTTGTCAAATTTAAATGCTGAGTCAAATATCACGCCAAGCTTTTTGACGTGAGGGCTGAGTGGTGGGGTAAGGCTTATAAGTCTGCCTGCTGTAGTTTTCATTGAGTCCGAGGGGCCGAGAAGGATGACCTCAGATTTACTCTCGTTTAGTTGGATGAAGTTCTGGGCCATCCAACACTTTATATCCTCGAGGCAGTGGATAAGATTAACCAGATTTGATTGGTTTTGGGGCTTCAGGGGGAGATAGAGTTGTGTATCGTCTGCATAGCAATGGAAGGAAATGCCGTGCCTAAGGGGAGCATATACAGGGAGAAGAGAATGGGGCCAAGGATGGAACCTTGTGGAACCCCACAGCAGAGGCTGGCTGGAGAGGAGAAAGAGTTGCCTATGTTAGTAGAGAAACTCCTACCTTTGATGTAGGAAATGAACCAGCTGAGAAGTAGGTCATGATGTACCTTCAACAAGGCAGACTCAGTGCTGTGGTGGGCCATGAAACCTGATTGGAAAGTTTCCAAGATAGTATTTTGGTGAAGGTAAGGCATAAGTTGACTTAAAATTACCTTTTCAAGGGCTTTTGAAAGGAAAGGCAGTTTAGAAATGGGTCTGTAGTTGCTTGGCAAGGTGGGGTCGAGGTTAAGTTTTTTCAGGAGGGGCTGGACCACCACATGCTTGAAGCAGGTAGGAACAGAGAACTGTTGAAGATGGCAAGGATGCTGGGACCGGCTATTGTAATTACATCCTTTAGAAGGGTAGAGGGGACAGTGTTGAGGGGCAGGTGGTAGGTTTCATGGTGGTGATCAGTTTTACAAGGGAGGGTAGAGTAACGGGTTGGAAACAATCTAATTTTGAAGAACAGATCAATGAGACAGCCAGGTCATGGGTGGGAGGGGAAATATTCGTTCTGATCTTCTTTGCTGGTGAAAAATGTAGTAAATTCCTCGCACTTAGCAGGGGACCCAGTTAAGCTGGTGCTGGGGGCAGAACATATGATGGAGGTGATGGTGCTGAAAAGGACCTTGGAGTTATTAAAGTTTTCGGAGATAACTGTGGAAAAGTATTTTGTTCTTGCAGATTTTACTGCCTCCTGGTATTTGTGAAGGTTGTTTTTCAGGAGTTCAATGGAAATTTGAAGCTTATCAGATTTGTACTTCCATTCTGATTTTCTGCATTCTCTTCTTAGGGCTCTGGTGGTGTCATTGAGCCACGGCCAGCCTTTAGGCTTAGGCCTTTTCATTTTAAGAGGAGCAACAGAATCCAGAATGGAAGAGCAAGTAGTATTGAATAGAGAAATTAGGTCGTCGGTGCTGAGATGGAGGGGAGAGATGCCTCAATAGTGCAGATGTCGGGGGCGGCTATGAGAGCCTCAGAGAACTTACTGGCCATCGTGGAGTTAACATAGCGGGAGTAGCGAGCAGGGAAATGGGATTTTGAGGTAGAGAAAGGCAGAGATATATTGAATATAATAGCACTATGATCAGACAAACAGGTATCAATAATATCCGTGTTATAAATTGGGCGACCAAACTAAAGCACTAGGTCTAGTGTGTGGCCAAGCTTGTGCATGGGTCTAGTGGTGTGTAGAGACAGATTGAAGGACTCAACCAGGTTCAGAGAAGAGATGTCAGGATTGTCTTTCAACCAAAGGAGATAGGTGAAATAAACTTTTTTTCCTGATATTCCCTCAGGAAAATATTGCACTTAAATGTTCCTAATGTTTATCATGCTCTAAAACATCTTCTACTAACAGACTGATGTTTGAGGGGAGATTTAATGAAATGAGAACCACCACTTACTGAGTGAAGGATTTTCACTATAATTTTCACTATAATTTTCACTATACCTTCTGAACCTTCTGAATTTTGTAGTCGGCAGGGCAGTACTCTGCATATCGCCAACTTGGACAATTTAACATTTTTATCAAGCCAATTAACCTACAAACCTGTACGTCTTTGGAGTGTGGGAGGAAACTGAAGATCCTGGAGAAAACCCACGCAGATCACGGGGAGAACGTACAAACTCCACACAGACCTGTAGTCGGGATCGAACCCGGGTCTATAGCGCTGCATTTTGCTGTAAGGCAGCAACTCTACCGCTGTGCCACCATGACTGCCAGTTATGTTTTATATGTTTTGATATGTTTTATCATGAAAACTTTTCCCTAGCTCTGGAATAGTCCGAAATTATATATATCCCATGAATCCTGGAGATATCCTGCCACAACCCACAGGCAAATGAATTGATGTGGAAATGTAGTAATCATTCAATTACTAATGAATAATATGAATTATGTTAATCCTTCTTTAATGTTGATAATTGAGTGATAATTATCTGACAGACCTCGGGAAAACATTTCTCTTCCATTTGTTCAATGTGACATTTTACTCATATTTTTTAGATTAAAATCAATAAAAGCTGCAGATGCTGGAAACCTGAAATAAAAACAGATATTGGGAACACTTGTCAGAAATATTGTTAACTCAGTATCTGCAATTTATTTTCATTATCAATAACATTTCATATAAAGGATCGTTAACTTGAAGTTAACTCTGTTTCTGTTTCCACAAATGCTTCTTGACCTGCTGAATGTTCCAAGATTGTTCTGTTTTTATTACTAACTAGACCAAGTGCAGACCCATTGGGTCTGTTCCCCCAAAGTGTGGTTGCAGGGGAGGTGGAGGGGGGGGGCGCATGCGTTGTTACACACACTAACTACACCCCCGCACACATGCTAACTAACCCCCTTGATATTATATTAATATTATTAATTTGCTCCTTTTACCCCATAGCCGCCCTATCCACTGACGCATAGCCCCCAACTCGCAGGCACATCTAGAGGGGGGGGGGGGGGTAGAGAGTGAGGGCAGAGAGAGAATGGGGAGAGACAGAGAGAAAGGGGTAGAGACAGTAGGGCATGAGACAGAGGGAGAGGAGGGAGGAGGAGAGGGAGGGTGGGTGAGGGGAGGAGAATGGGGCAGGAGGGGTGAGAGAGATGGAGGACAGAGAGAGGGGAGGAGAGAGTGAGAGAGGGGTGCTGAGAGGGATGGGAGGGAAGGGGAGGGGAAGGGAGGGTGGGGAAGGGGTTTAGTGGAGGGAGGGTGGGGGAGGGCAGGGGGGTGGGGGAGAGGAAAGGGGAGAGAGAGAGGAGAGGGAGAGGCAGGGGGGATAGAGAGAAAGAGAGAGAGAGAGAGAGAGAGAGAGAGAGAGAGAGAGAGAGAGAGAGAGAGAGAGAGAGAGAGAGAGAGAGAGAGATGAGAGAGAGAGAGGGAGAGGGGGAGCGAAATGTAACCGTGCGTCACGCGTTCAGGATGTTCTGGCAATTAAGCGTGCGTGTCTCATGTACGAAAGCTGTCGGCTGCTCTATGGAATTCAGGGTAGCAGCCTGCCGCATCACACACACACTAACCACACCCCCTCTAACCACCACCCCCATCTACACACACACACACACACACACACACACACACACACACACACACACACACACACACACACACACACAGCAGGTCTGATCTAAGCTGTCAATGAATAGCATTTTTTTTAAACTGTCTTTGAAATGTTAAGAATTAGTGATGTTAAGTGACAAATAATTAAATTCAATTTAATGAAAACCAATGGAATCTACAACCTGGCAGCTGGGGGGGGGGGGGGGGGGGGGGGGGGTGGGGCCAGAAGACAGGCTGGGAGGGGGGTCCACCAGGCAGGCTGGGGGGGCAGAGCCAAGCGGGGCCAGTTGGGCCAGGTGCAAAGGCATTGTGAAAGGAAGGGAGGGAGGGGGAGAGATCTCCCACCCTTGTCCCATTGTGATTAGACATCTGTGAGATGGCGCTGTGAGTCATGCAGCAGTTTGATGTTAGTGGGAACAGGTTCCAATCTCCCTCACCAGTCCCATTGTGATGTCATATATGTAAATGAGATCCATTGTGATTGGACATCTGGGCTCATGCAGCAGTTTGATTTCAAATTGTTTTAATGTTTTGTGAATAATTTTACGTCGGAGTCATGTGAGTGACTACGTGAAGAAGGCCGTCAGTCATCATGCGCATCATTATTTCACTCCCTGAAGCCCGCGCCAACGACGGACTGGCAGGCGCGATTGCGTCTCTCCAGCGGTAACTTTTAAAAACCGAGGTAAGTGTTTTAAACTAGTTACTTACGGTCGTTGCTTGGTGGGTGTCGGTTGTAGTTTTCTTTCAGCAGTACAGACCTACCATGTCGAAGGTGCGGAGACGGTCTGCGAAGCTGGCTACAGAAGACCGCGGTGCTGCGATTAGAGGACGGCTGTCTGAGTCACCTTCAAGGCCGCAGGTGTTGGAACCGTCGGTAGCAGTCTTGGTGCTACAAGAGAGCACCATGGCAGCCCCACCGGGGCGCAAAGCCACACATAGGTCTGTTGGACCCATAGACTCTGATGAGTCCGGGCCGGAGGAATCACCTCCCGCAAAGGTAAGTGTCTGCGGACGTCTTTCCCAGATGGAGCACCTATTGGAGAGGTGCCTCCAGAATGATATGCTCCAAAGGAGGGAGCAGTATCACGGCGGGTCCTCATGGGAGCTTGCGTTAGCATCACCTTATACAGGATGCGAAGTGTCTCCCTATCCATAGAGGGGAGAACACGGAGTCAGCAGTACCCTTACTCAGAGCAGGGAGGCACATCAGGGGAACACCCTGGGGACCTAGGGGCAACTGTGCCATTATTGGCGTCCAAGTTTGCCATACCCACCCGAACCGGAGAGGCCCTGGATGAAGAACTGGCCACCACCATTAACTACCTGGCCTTGCACCAGCTAAAGGACCAGGTAATGGAGCAGACTCCGGGCCGCTATAGCACCCCTGTCAACTGTGCCTCCCTCAGTGTGCCTGCCATTAACCATGCCATCTGGGGCCATATTGTGCCAGGGGTAAGAGCCCAGAAATTAAAACTTCAGAAAATTCTGAAAATACTGGCCTCGGGGATAACGGCTTTTGCCAGATCTATTGATGGCGGGCCACTAACGGAGACACAACAGGATGGAGTGGGGCTCCTCTGCAATGCCTTGTTTGAAATTAACTGTCTGTGGAAGAGCGCCATACGGCCGGCACTGAACCCGAAGTTTGCCATGCTGTGCAAAGCCAGCAATGTACAGCCGGCAAACTATTTGTTTGGGCAGACCTGCCTCATGAGCCAAACTCCAACTCCACCCTGGGGCTCATCACTACGAGGGCATCCTTATGCCACCTTTCGCAACAGGTGCAGCCAGCCTAGGGGCTCAAGGACAAGAGGCAGAATCCAGCAGTCCCAGGGTGGGAGGCTGGAGGCCCGGACCACACAGGCTGTAACACCAAAGGTAGGACTTTCTAGTCCATTGTGGGACAAATCACACACCTCTAATTTACAAGTTGGGGGAAGGTTAAAACATTTTTTGAATGGATGGATTTGGATTACAGCAGACCCATTCATACTGCACAGTGTAGAAGGGTTTAAAATTGAGCTCCTTCTTGGCTCAGCACCACCCACTCAAAATGTACCAAACCGTACATATCTGTTCCCTCAACAGGAAAGGTTTGAGATACAGGCTGAAATTCAGGGTTAACAGGCAAAAGGGATGATTGAGAGGACTCACCCAGAATCACACCAATTTGTATTGAATATATTTCCTAAGAAAAAGAAGGATGGAGGGAGTCGTATTATCCTAGACTTGACGGAACTCAATACCCATGTGCAGTATAAACATTTTAAAATGGACAACCTTGGTACAGCTATTCAACTGGCCTCCAAAGGATGTTATATGGCTTGCATTGACCTAAGAGATGCTTATTACTCCGTATTTATACACAGGGAAGATAGGAGATATTTGAAATTTAATTGGATGGGGCAGATGTGGTAATTCAAGGCATTGCCAAATGGGCTGACTTCGGCACACAGGCTTTTTACAAAATTACTAAAACCAGTTTTGGGACTGCTACGAGCTCAGAGCCACATTGTGATGGCTTATTTGGATGATATTCTAATAATTGGCAACACAAAGCAATCAGCAATCGCATCTGTTTCAGCTACCAAACACATGTTTGAGAGGTTGGGATTTGTGATCCATCCAGTTAAGTCTAAATTAACTCCAATCAAGGTAATTGATTACCTAGGGTTTACAAATGTCAGTGACTCTGCCAGCTGACAAGCAATCAGCCTTGAAGGAAGCCTGCAATAAGTTAATTGCTAATCAGAGGCCAACAATCAGACAAGTAGCAAGCATAATTGGCAAGCTTGTTGCAGCTTTTCCAGGTGTACACTATGGACCTTTGCATTACCAAAATTTACAAAGAGCATAGGAACGAGCTCTCAAAGCTCACGCAGGCAAATTTGGGGAACATACGCATTTACCACCAGACGCTACTGCAGAGTTACACTGGTGGGCTACCAATGTACATCACTGTTCGAAGAAGATTCAAATTGACACTCCATCGGTCATAATACAAACTGATGCAAGTGGCCTGGGCTGGGGGCAACAGACACCAGCACCAGCTGCGGGGGCAGATGGAATGTGCAGGTCCTCTGTCCTACAACAATATGGCATTAACTACTTAGAATTGTTGGGAGCACTCTCTGGCTTGAAGGCTTATTGCATATTATCTCATATTATCAGGTCATCTGGTAGTTCTAGTTCCTCTAATCTTACTATCTTTAGGTCAACTTCTTTTGTCTGTGATTCCACACCGCTGCTTCGAAGATCGACGCGCATGACGACTGATGGCCTTCTTCACGTAATCGCTCATCGGAGGGGGAGGGGAGAAGGAGGGGAGGAGGGGGGGGAGGGTGGGACAGGGAGGGGGATGGTGGGACGGGCGGGGGGAACAAGGGGGACGCAGGGAGGGAGGGAACAGGGAGGGAGGCAACAGGGAGGGAGGGAGGGAACAGGGGCAGAGAGAGAGAGAGAGAGAGAGAGAGAGGAGGGAGAGGTAGAGAGAGAGGGGTGGGGGAGAGAGGGAATGAGAGAGAGAGAGAGACAGGTGGGGAGGAGAGAGAGAGATGGGAAGAGAGAGGTGGGGGGGAGAGAGAGAGAGAGAGAGGAGGGGGGAGAGAGAGAGAGAGGGGGGGGGAGAGAGAGAGAGAGGGAGGGGAGAGAGAGAGGGGGAGAGGGTCCGCAAGGTTTTTATCAAAGGATTTGCGAAAGGCGCGATTGGCAGCACGTTGGGTTTGCAGCGGGAGGGGGAGAGGGAAGGAGGATGGGGAGAGGATGGGGGAGAGAGAGGAAGAGGGCTTTAAAAAAGAGAATTAAAAATATATTGTTTCAATATAAACAGTGTTTTTTTGTAGACGAAGATGCTGGTACACATATCGTGTCTTGCTGTTGGTGGTGCCTTGCTGATGGCTGATCATGGTTCTATAAGCTACTTGCTGTTTAAGGACCTAATCACCTCATTTAATTAATAGTTTTACCCTTTAAAAATGTTTAGAAATTCAAAAAACTTTTTAGACATTTTAGAGGTGGATACCTTAAAAAATATGAATAACATTCCATTGTCTGAAAAAAATGCCAGTCCACTGCCACCTATGCTCTAAACATTGGCCAAAAATGCTGGGGTAACTCACCATTTCTTCTCTCCAGAGATGCTGCCTGTCCCGCAGAGTTACACCAACATTTTGTATCGGTCTTTGGTGTAAACCAGCATCTGCAGTTCCTTCCTACACACTATGTTCTAAATATTCCGGATTGCCAAACTTATACTGTATCTGGGTTTTGTATCCAAGCCCAATAGTGGAACTTGAGTACTTCTTGTGGCTATCTTACAATTCACTGTGTTGGTGTGGCAGCTGTTTCGCCACTGCCTGCGAGAGGTTCAATTCTAAGGGCTGACATATAGAGCAAGGTCTTCCTTACTGCATTTAATGATTCACCACAAACATTGGCATTATTTTGGAAATTTGATTGGCTCACTGTTCTTAATATCGTAAAGAAATAATTTTATTGCACGTGATTTAGTTTAGTTTAGTTTAGAGATACAACATGGAAACAGGCCTTTCAGCCCACCAAGTCCGCACCAACCAGCAATCCCATTTCAATTTATGCCAAACCAATTAACCCATATCTTTGGAGTGTGGGAGGAAACCGAAGATTCTGAAAAAACCCACGCAGGTCACAGGGAGAACGTAAAAAATCTGTACAGACAGCACCCATAGTCGGGATCGAACCCGGGCCTCTGGCACTGTAAGGCAGCAACTCTACCACTGCGCCACCATACCGCCCTTACAGAAATAAATTTAAAAATAACATTGTTTTGTTCTGTAAAAAAGGCACAAGTGACTGCAGATGCTGGAATCTGTAGCAAAACAAAGGGGAGCAGCAGGAAGGACTCAGTGGTCACGTAGCAACTGTGGTAGGAAAGGGACAGTCAGAATTCTGAGTCAGGACTGAAGGAGTAAAGGGGTAGTAGCCAGTATAAAGAGGTGGGGGAGGATGGGGCAAGAGCTAGCAAGTGATAGGTGGTTACAGGTGGGGGAAGGGTAGTGATAGACAGATAACAGTAAGAATGGATGGAGATAGCAACAATGGATGGAGACTGGGGGGAGAGGGTGATAAGAGAAGAATAAAAGGCTGCAGAAAAGCAAGCAAATAGAAGGCACCAAACAAGGGAGGGAGGATCAATGGGAGAAATATGAGTGGGGGGGGGGGGGGGGGGGGGGGGGGGGGGGGGGGGGGAGAGAAAGAAACAGGGTGATGGGGCATTGGAGGTAAGGTGGGACGAAGGGGTTTAAAATAGACTAGGGTAGATAGGAAGAGAGATCGGGATAAAGAGGGTGCGGGACACCTGAAATTTGAGAATTTTACGTTCATACTGTGTAGGATGGGTCTGTAGATGCTGGCTTAACCAAAGATTGACACACAATGCTGGAGAAACTCAGCGGGGCAGGTCTAATGGTCTGTAACTCATTTTCACCTAGCCCACAACTAACAATGGCATGTTTCCTTTATCATCATTACTTTTTTGCATATCTTTCATTCATTTGTTCTATATCTCTCTTTATCACCGTCTACACCTCTCATTTCCATTTCCCCTGACTCTCAGTCTGAAGATGACGAAACGTCACCTATTCCGTTTCTCTAGAGCTGCTGCCCATCCTGCTGAGATACTCCAGCATTTTGTGTCTATCTTAAGTAGAAGGAGGAAGTGGGAGAGGGAAACTGTTAGTAGGGGACTAGTTTGGTCAGACTCGGTGCTGGCACATACACGTGAACAGATACTGCCTCCAGCTGCTGCATGGCTAACTCCAGGAACACAGTGTGATTGCTGGCAGCTTCTGTGTTCAGTGCATTGTCAGTGAGATTCTCCATTGTTAAATATCCCACCTTTTGGACTAAAGCTGCCCCCCCCCCCCCCCCCCCCCCCCCCCCCCCCCCCCCCCCCCCACCCCCCCCCCCCCCCCCCCCCCCCCCCCCCCCCCCCCCCCCCCCCCCCCCCCCCCCCCCCCCCCCCCCCCCGCATACACAGCATCTCTCCAGCATAACCCGAATCCTCCCTTAGCAGCGGGACCCCGCAGATCATCTGTTGCACGAACATGGACTTCCATTCCAATTCTAATTTCCATTTAACATCTTATGTTTGCAGCATTTTTCTTTTCACTATCTTGTGTAATTTACATCCAATTGATGTTGTATGTGTTTGTCTGGGTCTATCAGCCTGTGATGTTGCCACAAAGAATGTTACCTGTAATTCACTTGTGCATGTGGCAATAAACTAGACTTGACTTGGAATCACAATTGGAAGCAAATGCATGGATATGTTGAGCATTAGGATGTTGCGCAAAATTAAATTGTGCAGCCCAGCTTGCTAGAACATATATGAGCTTAACTCACTGCTACATTGACAATCTTTTCTCTTGGTACAAGAAACACAATTTGACTGTTGGTAGACAAAAGTGCTGGAGAAACACAGCGGGCGAGGCAGCATCTATGGAGCGAAGGAAATAGGCAACGTTTTGGGCCGAAACCCTTCTTCTGAAAAAGGGGTTCAGCCCGAAAAGTTGTCTATTTCCTTTGCTCCATAGATGCTGCCTCACCCGCTGAGTTTCCCCAGCATTTTTGTCTATCTTCGATTTTCCGGCATTTGCAGTTCCTTCTTAAATGATTTGACTGTTGTCTCGGTATGGTATACCATTGCTACAGAAAGTGCTTTACTTTCCATCTAACTAGTCTCACCTGCTGATATCATTGGGTCCTAGAAGTGTTTCATTAACACACTGGCATCTCATGTAGAGACACACAAGTAGACCTTTTCCTCTCATTATACTGTGCAGCCAATTGTCATTTGTGAACTAATTATCAACTTGAATTTTCTAGGTTTTTCAGTGCAATGATGTCAATGTGTGTATTTTCATTGGCAAGCTGAAGCTTTAATCTTTGCTAAAAATTATAACCACAGTTTTAGTAGCCTAATGTCATGATTAAATATCATGCTATGTTGTAAGAACCATTATTATTGCTAATAAAATACAATTGTGTTCAAAAATGGTCAGTGGGGATATGGGAAGCTGCAGTGATATAAACATGTTTACAAGAACGTGTGGAGCTATTTTAAAGCTGATGGAATCAAAAACTTGAAACAAAGAGTTGCAGACACGAGACATTGACTGTTTTTCTTTCCACAGGTGCTGCCTGAACTGCTGAGGACTTCCATTATTTTCTATCTTTGTCTGCAATTTTATTGCAGGTGGAGCACTGCTGTGCCAGTTGAAACACAGTAAATACTTTTTATTAGAGAAACAAAGGTTTGTATCGACAGCTGTAATAAACTAGCTTTGAATAAAATGATAATGGACTGGCTGGCTATTGTATATCCTCCCAATCTTTTTTTTCCTTTAAAATTAATAACAATGAAAATTGGGCAGGATGCACAATCAGTAACCGATGAAAGATGGTGTGCCATATGAGGAGAAAAGTGTTAGCAAATTGGACATATGCTCACTGGAGTTTAAAAGAACAAGAGGTGATCTCATAGAAGTGTACTAAATTCTTATGTTACTTGACAGGTTAGATGTTCCCCTTGGCTGGAAGCAGGAGTTATGGTCCCAAACCAAAGAGTAGTCATCCACCACAGAGGAGAGCATACATTTCTTCATCCAGAAGGTGAAGAAGCGTTGAAATGTACCCTCTAAGAGGGATTGTGAGGCCCAGTCACTTGAGTATTTTCAAGACCAAGATTAATAGATTTTTAGGTGTTAAAGTAATCAAGGGCTATGAGTTTAGTGCAGGAAAGTGGTGCTGAAGAAAGATTCAGCCAAGGTCTTAATTAAATAACAGAGCCATTGAATATAGTACAGTACTGGAACAGGCCCTGCAACCCATCATGTCTATGCCGAACATGACACCAAATTAAAGTAATTTGTTCTCCCTCCATGCCCTGCATATTCATGTGCCTACTGAAAAACCTCTCAAATGCCGCTGCCGTGTCTACTTCTGCCACTACTCCTGGCAGTGTGTTCAAGCATAGACCACGCTCTATGTAAAAGACGTACCCTGTACATCTTCTTTAAACGTTCCTCCCTTTAACCTTACATAACCTTAATCTTTGACATTTCCACAACAAGAAAATTATTCCGATGAATGGCTTGCCCCCACCTTTATTTCTTATACTCTTGCATTCATTAAACAATCTTCAATGAATTTAAACATTGTGCTCCTAGCTTTTTGTGAGAGAAAGCATATCTTCAGGTTACGGTATAAATTAAAGTTGTTCTTATTGCTGTTGTCTATCTTTCATAGATTCCCCATTTTGTGAGATTAAGGGATGACGTCCAATGATGCTATGATGCTACGATGAAGTGCTGGCCTGGATTGTATACTTATGGCCTAGACTGTGTCTTGAAGCCAAAAGTTTAAGGTGAATGTGCTCCTGCCGATACTGTGATTAGAAATACACAATTACATTTCCTTGGAAAAATAGAATCAAAGTTTTCATTAAGGAATAAAATGCTAATCCATTGGCACCAAGGGGTCCAAAATAGAACATTTGCAAGAAGTGCAGTGATTTTATTTGTCATGGGTACTAATTTTAATGAACTTCGGCTGATGTTACCAAACTTAAAATAGAAATGGGACATCTGGGTTTCAAGGGTTGGCTGCAACAGTGATGGGACCTTGCTTTATTTGTTTCTAGCTCAAAACTGATTCATAATCAAATTTTTTCAAGCACAAAATTACTGCACAAAAATCATTAAATTGAAAACTATTTTGAAACATGCAAATACAATTCCATGACTCATTCATCCCAAGGGAGTCTGTGAATACTTTATAACACCTGGCTTGGAATCCATATCAAAGAACTGCAACACTGCACATCTATTCTAAGTACAATGAAATCGCCACCTTCAGGGCAGCCTTGCTGTCTCACTGCACAGTCAGGCTGGGACCCGTACTCGGTACTTAAATTGCTGCTGTGACCTGTCAAAAATGCCAAATATAATCACACCTGGTGGCACAGTGGCACAGTGGTAGAGTTGCTGCCTTACAGCGCTTACAACACGAGAGAACCGGGTTCAATCCTGGCTACAGCTGCTGTCTGTACAGAGTTTGTATGTTCTCCCTGTGACTTGCGTGCGCTTTCTCCGAGAACTTCGGTTTCCTCCCACACTCCAAAGCCAGACGGCTTTGTAGGTTAATTGGCTTGGTATAAGTGTAAACATTTGTCTCCAGTGTAAGATAGTATTAATGTGCGTGGATTGCTGGTCGGTGTGGACCTGATGGCCTGAAGAGCTTGTTTCCACGCTGTATCTCTAAACTAAACTAAAATTCACAAATAGATGAACCCTTAAGCTAAACCCTTTATCTGTTATTTAGAAGGATCAATCTTTATGATGTAAAAATAGCTTGCATTGCACTCTGATTTCACCCAATTGAACTGCAGTTTAATCCCTGACTCTAACCCTAACCCTAATTCACAGTCAAGGATGGTTTAACAGTGCAGTCTCAATAGATACCTGGGTGAACCTGACTGGGAAAGCATAATCCATCAGCAGACGCAAAAGAGTCCTTAAAATGTTGAAATCCGGAGAGGTTAATAGAAACAGAACCAATTTAACGTCAGAGCCATTTTTGTTTTGTTTAAATTGGTTTAATTTTTTTACTGAATCCATAATAGTTGTAACTGACAAAGTGAAAAAATGTCCTTAAGACTATATAAGTTTTACTAAACTTGTTACAGTTTGTATACAGTACACACAGGATGTGCTTTTACAGGTAATTTGAACAACAATTAAGTTACAGAGAAATAGTGAAGTACTGCTCATCCTGAAGCTTATTCAATTTTCAACCAATAGTTTGTGCAAAGTAACAGTTACAAAGGTACATTGTTATGTATACTACCATAAACAATCCATAAAATGACCAAAAACATAAAATCACCACCTCTCTCTCAGCAAATCCATTGTCGCTACTAAAGTAAAAATGTTATAGTAACGATAGTCTCTCATAGCCAGTTAAATGCCAGCTGCATAAAACTCTAATCTGTATTATTTTTTATTAGTCAAGATAATTAGCTATTACGCTGCAACTGGTTCTGAAGCTAGTTCAAAACTGTGAATATAAAACTTCACCCAAGTTTATATATGGTGAGAAGGCCGAATGGCTGCTACAGATCCTAAACTGAGAAGGTATGCAGAAAAAAATACTATTGTAGAAGACCTCACAAGTCATGTGGATTAGATTATTAGTACGTCGAGTGAACATAAAGTGTTACAGATTTCCCAAGGTGGAGGTGCTTCCACCATGCAGTAAGTATAACAGTTTCCATCAAACAAAGCCACAAATCCATTGCAGGACTTGGAAAGAAAATGTGTTGCCTAGGTTTAAACTGTATCCAATTAGAGCACTAACTCTAAATGCTTCCCAGCACATCCAATGTTTCAACATAATCATGGCAAAACACAAAGTGCCGGAGGAACTCAGCGGGTCAGGCAGGATCTGAGGGGGGGAAAGTCGCTTCACCACCACCACCAACAGTGGGTCACTCAGAGGCTGCCTGACCCACTGTTTCTCCAGCACTTTGTGTTTTGCTCAAGATTTTGGCATCTGCAGTTCCTTGTTTCAGCATAATCACGGCACTTTGTGGTACAATTTTAGCCATCATTAGCCCACCCTCCACCACGATGTTATACCACACGCAGGATATTTTCTCTGCGGTGTACCTATTTAAATTTTTATCAAACTAGTTTGCTAATCTACAAGATTACATGGTAGCATAATATAAAATTCACAAATAGATGAACCCTTAACAATCCGATTACGAGGTTGCACAATCTACTATTTAACACCTTCTGAAAAAGTGACTGATCAGTATTTTCCCTGCAGACTTACCTCTGATTAATTTCCTCCTTGTTTGAGGCGATCATCTACTACTTTATTCCCATGTTCCTGGTTCCTAGGCAGATTTCTGCAGGTTGTTATCCCAAGGAAGGATGTTGTATCCTGTCAATTGCTGCAGGGACAGCTCACCTGCCTGACTCCAAATCCCCCCCCCCCCCCGCATCCCAGTTACCACAGCGGCCAGCCCATAGTCACACACAAACCTCTCATAGAAACAAAGAAACATAGAAAATAGTTGCAGGAGGAGGCCATTTGGACCAATCCTGCACCGCCATTAATTATGATCATGGCTGATCATCCACAATCAGTAATATGCCTTCTCTCCATATCTCTTGATTCCACTAGACCCTAGAGCTCTGTCTAACTCTCTTTTAAATTCATCCAGTGAATTGGCCTCCACTGTCCTCTGTGACAGGGAATTCCACAAATTCACAACTCTCTGGGTGAAAAGGTTGTTTTCTCATCTCAGTTTTAAATGGCCTTCCCTTTACTCTTAGACAGTGGCCCCTGGTTCTGGACTCCCCCAACATTGGGAATGTTTTTCCAGCATTTAGCTTGTCCAGTCCTTTTATAATTTTAGACATTTCTATAAGATCCCCTCTCACCCTTCTAAATTTCAGTGACTACAAGCCCAGTCTGTCCAATCTTACCTCATATGACAGTCTCACCTTCCCGGGGATTAACCTGGTGAACCTACGATGCACTGCCTCAATAGCAAGGATGTCCTTCCTCAAATTATAGGACCAAAACTGCACACAATACTCCAGATGTGGTCTCACAAGGGCCCTGTACAACTGCAGAAGGACCTATTTGCTCCTATACTCAAAACCTTTTGTTATGAAGGCCAACATGCCATTAGCTATCTTCACTGCCTGCTGTACCTGCATGTTTACTTTCAGTGACTGATGAACAGGGACCCCCAGGTCTCGGTGCACTTCCTTTTTTCCTAATCTGACCCATTGAGATAATAATCTGCCTCCTTGTTCTTGAGGCCAAAGTGGATAACCACACATTTATCTTCATTATACTGCATCTGCCCACTGACCCAACCTGTCCAGGTCACCCTACAACCTCCTAACATCTTCTTCGCAGTTCACATTGCCACCCAGCTTTGTGTCACCTTCAAATTTGCTCGTGTTACTTTTAATTCCATCATCTAAATCATTAATTAATATGTTTATTCCTACTCTTTGTTTCCTGTCTGCCAACCAATTATCTGTCCATGAGATAAAGCCCATTGCATTTTGCTTTCACTGCCACTCATGTTTAGAGACTGATCATTGCAGTGTAAATGGAGGATATGCTGCATATGTTAGTGTTCCAGTGTTGATATGCTTTATATTTCATAATCCCTGTGCGCTGTGTGCTGGTTGGTAACATTCAGATGTCGAATTGTTGACTGCTTGGATACGTGTGGTGAGATCATATTGAGTTATCTGCCACATGTTCCTCTTCCTACATGCTCTTCCTTTGGACTGTACTGCCATTTACAATGTTCAGCATTTCTGCTTAAAAATTAATCTCTGATCAGTCATGCAAGTCTGCAGAATTGTCGTGTCAGCATGTTGCACTCTGCCTCTGCAGTTCATTCCACAATGCTTCTGTTGAATCAAGTCATAGCTTACAGATTTGTATCATTGATGCCTGGATCACTGTGTGAAATTCTTTCAATAATGAATTCAGATCTTTGCTTTCCTGCTCCGTTGGTGGAATCAATCCACTCAGTGAATTTACCATGAGCTAATCTGCCGTCTTTTACTGGGGTCACATTGTCGTGCACCCATCTGGCCCTCGGAACTTCTTTTCCCAGCCTTGTAACCAGGCAATCTTGGCCAAGGTACTAAGCATGAGACCAAACTGAAACTGGGAAGGAAACAATCCACTGGAACTGAATGAGTGCACGGCTCGGGGCAATTGTAGTCCCACCAGGGTCTGGTGAGCTCAGGTACACGTACCAATGAATAAGCAATAAATAAGACGGGGGTCCTGGAAGAACAAGAAAAAAAAAAGAACCAGGACTATAGTGTAAATGTCTTAGTGAAGAGACATTTTAAAATAATAAATGGTGGGTTGTGAAGCTGAGTTTGTTTTGTCGCCAAATTGGAGGCATTCCAAATCCAACATTTTCTAACTGGTAGGAACCCTGATTACAGTCATGATCGATGCTGCGATTATCTCTGTAAGACGGGATGGATAATAATCATTTAAAAGGTGTTTGTCATCCAAAAGGAGCAATAACATTGAAAGGTGGGTGTTATTCTCACCGTGGACTGTTGGATCTTTTGTGAGTGTCAAGGGTAGCTACTCATGGGCTGAGACATCCAACTGGTGCCAGTTTGATTTATTTGTTAGTGTTGGGAGAAGCAGGTTTACTCTTGCCACATCAACAGGGAGTCACTTTTGCTGATACTAGCAGCTTTGCTGGCAAGATGCTATCCGAGAATACAATTATTCAATTTTTAAATCAACTGGGGGTTTGAATTACTCCATTATTTGGGGATTAGTCAAATGTTTACTCTATCTGCATCTCATGCTAAATTTATCACAGATTGGTGTTTGGAATGCTATTTCGCAAGGGCACCTGCCTATAATAACCTCTCTGTAAATTCCATTCTTTATTCTGTAACAACCTAAATACCCTTTTAACACTTTCACTTAAGACCTGCGACACTTCAATATCGTCGATACACAACAACACCATCTTCTAAATAGTAAGTAACTTTTGTTGTGCTTTAATCAATAAAATGTACATTAGCTTCAAAGCATCAATTTTATTTAGTTGGTGTCACTGTGTTATTTACAGATAATATACAAAGTATAACAGTAGTGTATTAGATCCTTTAAAAACTACAAATCTTCTTCCAACTTTGAATATTCCCCCACTTTGGCCTTTGCTATGCACATTGCATTTTTTATCTTCCTGATACTCTGGATGAGCTAGCCACTGATTTTAGTTTGCCCTTGCTTTCCTAAGCTTTGTGACTGACATGATCTGTAAGGGGCATAATCACGATGACACAGGTAGCAATGTGCACACTGATCGCACTGTCATCTTTGGCCTTTTCTTTTAGGCTGCTTTTATGCTTCGTCTTCCATTTCACTGCAATGACTCGGACATAGAAGTTGACCGATATCTTGATATCATAAGCAATTCGCTCCTCACACTCGGCCTCAAGACTAATTACACCTGCAAGAATTAAAGTATCAGAAAGAAAAGTCACTTGGCCCATGGAGCAGCATCAACAAAAGAGGGAAATATGTCGAGGATTAACCCTTTTGTAGAATAAATAACTCTTCCTTTCATTGCACTCTCTCCATTTCATTGGTGACTAAACAAAGTCATTGAGTCAGCAAGCCTAGACAATGAATGCCTGTATCTCTGCCGCAACATGGCTTTGCATTTGGACAATTACCTTCTTTAATGACTTAATTTGGCCTCCTGTTTTTCAAGATGCATTAATCAAATATGCCAGCAACTTTATTTTCTAACCTGTCTAAATCCACACGAGATGTAATTCTAAATAGTAGTGGAAACCAAGATTTGAAGCAGGACCATGGCATATAAGTGTTCAAATGTCTGTAACAAGATTTATGAGACTTTGATCACACTTCACTGTCAACAATGCAAGCTATTCTGCCTTTACTTTTAAAACAAATGCAAATTCTCTTTCACATCCCTTATTTGTTTGCTTGCAATGAGGTGGCATCTCACTGATATTGCTGGATAGTGTGTAATGTTGCGCATATTTTATGACTTCATACACAATACAAATAAATTATGACTAGAGATATGTGTGAGCCTAAAATGATCTGAAAGTACCCAGAGAGTTAAAATAACATTTGGTTTCACATAATCATCTAATCATATTTCTTACTAATGATGGATTTGCTTTTTAGGAACTTGCTAATGAAGATAAAATCCATATCTAACTAGGTAATTATTACTTAATGGCCTACATTGCACAAAAATTCCCAAGTACATTTCTAGGCCACCTATATAACACAGAAGATCACACCACTGCTACACTATAGGATCTCTTCCACTTGTATGTAAGGTCACCACAAGCCATTCAATGACTTAAAAATCATTCAACACTATACAATACATGCCTCAGCAGGCCAGCACTTGTCCAATATTTATATATAGCTTCAAACTTGCAAATCACAATTTTCAACACATACTTTGTTTTACAGATCCAGTGGCTCCACCATTTTTGTGAACAGTAGATCTGAATACTTAACATGCTAATCTGTGGGGGATATCAATTTTCGGATCCACCCCAAGAGTCCTGTGCACTCTATATATGTTTCTAATTATTCTGAATTCCACCATTGTGCCTGTGTATAGACCAGTGTCCTCACCACTGCACTGCATGTACAGTTGAGTGTACAGGTGCCTGGCCAACCTGAACCAATCGCAGCTTCACTAGTACTCTAGGGGAAGCAAATTGAGCAGGAAATGACGAGGAAAACGTGTCAGAAAACTGAAGAACGATGAATGCACGTGGTTGTTTTCTAAACATGAATAATCAATGTTTCACAGAAGAATAAATACTCTGAACAAAAAGTACACAAATATAAGCGAAGCAGGATGGGAAACATCGAACATAGAACATGGAACACTACAGCACAGGCACAGGCCCTTTGGCCCACAATGTCCATGCCACACACAATGCCAAGTTATCAGCTAATCTCCTCTGCCAGCACATGGCAGAAGAGTGGCAGAATACAAGAAAACAATGCAACTTGGCATTCATGACATTACAAATGGATAAACTCTGTTTCCTCCACCTTCTATGGTTTGCTAAAACTTTAACTTGTCTGCATGCCTGAAAGCTCTTGGCTACCACCGCTAGGTGATTAACATAAACAAATTATTAATCTTTGTTGGGTTCACTTCAAACCATCACTAAGCTTGGCTCTTTGGCATGATTAGTGACTTCAACGCCTATCTGAGTGGCATTTCATGTGTCAGAAGCAAACTTGCGAATAATGCATGAGATTTAAAAACTAAGTTCGGCAAGTAATATCTTCCCAGGTTCAAAGATCCATTTACAGAGTCCCATGCTCATGAAATAAACTTATTGTCTTGTAAGTGCTGCGGATTTCTTGGGAATTCTTCCACTCCGTATAAAAACTCGTACCATTGAGAGAGAAAAAAAACCATATAACTCGTTACACTTATTGGAAGTGGTAGAGATATGCTCAATGGTGCAATTTGTATTCTCTCTATAATGAAGCTATTTCACCAACCCTAGGCCTGGAATTCTAAGCAACCATTACAAGGGGCAAAAAATAAAGCATGGAAGAAAAGCCAGCTCTGCCCCTAATTTAAGTTATGAATTGGTCGCCTATGCATGGTCTAATTAAATTTTACTGTACATGCTTAGAAGATGGACTCTTTTTTTAAACACACTATTCGGGATGAAATGGTATCCTTTACTTTTAAGTTGAATTAACTCAAAAATTCTAATTACCAAATTAATAATCAGTCTCTTCCAACACAAATAATTTCAATTTCCGAGAGTAGCAATAGTAGTCGTCTAGAAATTCAACCGTTGATTTTGTTGCTCTAAGCTCATTCAAGTGATGACCATACCAAATGGCTTCCTTTGATAGAAACTGTCAGGTGACCGGGGTGGTTCACCGCCCTCTGTTGTGCTAATGTACCAACTAAAATGAAAACCTTGAATAAAACAAGGAATTGATGGTAAGTTTCTCTGAAAAGACTGAAGCCTTGTATAGTATGCCATTTTGTTTAGATACAAATACACTTGCCTAAATAACATATCAGAAATTAGAGTGCGAGTAATTAGTGTAGTCTGACAGTGCCATTGTCCTTTGGCTTACAGGCAAACCCTCCACACTCTTGTTATTGTAGAATCGGCGATGGGCTTTTTACCATCAAACAGTTACTTCTGTTTTGCTGGCTGTATGGTAGTTACGATGATGTCCTGGGATATAGTGGAGCTGCTCCACCGTGTTGTGCCGACGAGAAGCAAAGGCATGTCGCTTAGCAGCAGTGTGATTCGTCTGATTTGTACTTAAGGTATTGGACGAAGAGTTTGAGGCACTGGGATGTGAGTGCATTTTTGTCATCTTATAACGATCTAAGATGGGTGTGGATACAAAGACATCTGTGTGGGATTGAGACAGGGCCCTGGACATGGCCCTCTCATGGAATGCGGTGCGTTTGAGGGACATGACTTTGTCCGGAGAGAGCAGAGGGTCCTGGGACTGGAGGCGGTCAGCTGACAACAGTTGTTCATCAGACAGGATGCGCTCATAAGACATGACACATTCTTGAGGCAGGTCTCTATCTGGAGACAGGACCCTGTCCTGTGACATGGCCCGTACTGGCCGTCTAGGCCTCTCTCTATGGTTACTGTGTTCCTGATTCATTTTGATAACATGGAGAGGCAGAGTTCCTCTTGCTGCCAAGTCTGGAAGATGCCTTCTCTTCATGTAGTACTCGTCCATCTCTTTCTCACCTGTAGGGTTGAATTAGAAACACATTTTAGATTGCAATCTCAAAAATATTCGACATTTCTGAATAATTTTAATGTACAATTAAGGCTGCTACATATCCAACTTTCAGCTGGGTGGTCGAAATTTCAAACAAGGGGCCGTCAAATTCCAAGGATATAAACTAGATGCCAATCGTCAGAAGAAGAGAGACACAAAATGCTGGAGTAACTCAGTGGGACAGGCAGCATCTCTGGACAGAAGGAATGGGGGACATTTCGGGTCGAGACCCTTCTTCTTCAGAAGAGATCTGTGCTCATCATCTTTTGCTGTGTCATATAAAATGTTTGTGGTATTTTCAATAGCACTGAATAACCGTTCTTGCCTTAAACCCACTTTTTCAAACGAACTACCAATCCAGTTCTAGATGCGGTAAAGAAAAAAAGCAGCTTTAATTGCAATTTTAGTCAGGAGATTTAATACTGTATTAAGCAACACATGTGACATGCATGACTTGCTGCTGTAATGCAGTGGTCATTTGTGATTTGATTAACATCGATATTCATGCAGCAGTGAGTGTATTTGATAGTGGGATGCATGAGCTACCTTTCCAACAGATAAATACTGACAGGAATGTTTCCTAGGAGGACAGATATATACGAAAAAACATAGCGATGCAGTCAGGCATCAGCAGCATAACTGCAGCCCTCCTGCTGTGTACATCTCCCTTGACTAAGATGTCCAGCATGAAAGGTGATTGGTTTATTATTTTTTCCAGCAAAGCACAGTTACAAATACCAAGATCTTTGGTGTCATGTTCCAGGGTAAAGCCACAGTTGTACTGCAAGGTTTGCTGGTCTTGTGTGTCTGCTCATCCCCTCTCAGCAATAGATCTGAATGAATTCACATTTATGGACAGATTGCGGGCATATAAGGCAGTGTAGGCCAATTCACTGGATGGTTTCGAGAGTTAGATTTAGCTCTTAGAACTAATGGAATCAAGGGATATGGGGAGAAAACAGGAACAGGTCACTGATTTTGGATGATCAGCCATGATCATATTGAATGGCGGTACTGGCTCAAAGGGCTGAATGGCCTACTCCTGCACCTATTTTCCATGTTTCTATGCTAACATTGCTTTCTTTCAGATACTTCTGCTCATACCAATTAGAGAATTGAAAACTTTACAATTAAGCCACAATTCGGAAAGTTGTGGTTGCATAATAGCGCCAATAATTAAGTTATTTCTATGTTATTAGCGGCCAGATTACACCATACCTGGTCTGTTAATGTGGTTCAATTTGTTACATTTATTAGAACCTGCAGGCATCACAATGAATATTGTCTATTCATTTTAAGTGCAACTGTGGGATAATCTTATCTTAAAAAAGTAAATATCTTCTTTCTGTATATTTAAGATTTCCTTTTTATTTCTCCTAAAATTTCACATTTTGAAGGTTTTGCTGCATTTCCAACATTTCCTCCAGTTCTTTTCCTATTTATTAACCTAAACATTTGAAGTCTTTAACTTGTTTGCCTTCTAATCATTCACTTTAGCGTCTTCTGTTTTTTCTTTATAGTGCTTCAGTTCTCTACGACAATTATCTTTGGTTTTATGTCGCTTTTCATTTTCATAATGTTACTTCTCTTTATTATATTCTGCTTATTTTGTGCTGTTTATTGTTAATATTATTACACCCGAATTCCTGGAGACACTTTAGCTAATATATTTTGATTCCTTATTTCAATCTTATTAGATTCAGTAATGAGCATGCGTAAATATATTTGGCCAAATAGAACTACATTAAGGAAAGTTGGTTTTGTAAAATCCTAAAATACATCAATCCAAGCAAAGGGCTTCATTCACATTGTAGAATGGACACTATTATACATCGTAGTCAGAGACCTGTATCCTCACTGGTTCTAACTCAATGGCTAGAATCAGGAACCATGTCCCTGATCTCTTTAAGGCAATTAACATTAACTTAACTGCCCCATGAACAACAGCAGGCAGCTTCTGCTTCTGGAAATAACGTTATGCACTATTAAAGAGGGTGCTCTGAGCAGCCGTGCCACATTTTCCTTGCAACATGGGTGACAAAATCAGAACTCAATCAATAGTGTAGGAAAGAAACTGCAGATGCACAAGGAACTGAAGATAGGCACAAAATGCTGGAGTAACTCAGCGGGACAGGCAGCATCTCTGGAGAGATGGAATGGGTAATGTTTTGGGTCGAGAGCTGGAACGTCAACCATTCCTTCTCTCCAGAGATGCTGGAGTTACTCCAGCATTTTGTGCTCAATCAACAGTGCTGCAAATGAAAGGTGTCTCAACATGAAGTAAGACCACATTTACAATAAAAACAGATAAAGCTGGAAACACTCATCAGATCAGGCAGCATCCGTGGAAAGAGAAACTGAGTTAACATATCAGATGGAATACTGTTTGTGAGAAAGAAGAATTTGACAAAGGGTCTTCAACCTGAAATTTTAATTCTGTTTCCCTTTCCACTGATGCTGCTTGGCCCATTTGAGTGTTTTCAGCATAACCCTGTTTTTATTTCAGGCTACCAGCATCTGCACTGCATTTTAAATCTATTTAACCAAATTTAGCATCATTCTGACCTGCTCAGTTACATTGCCTTGAGGACTTTATAATGGAAATAAGACCTCAGCCATCTGTGGAAAATTGGTCACCATGAAGTTGAACGGTTGCTACTCATGTTTGGGTGATAGGTTTGGTATATGGAAAGAACAAAGCACAAAGTGATTTGTTGCAATTAAAAATAAAACAAATTACCAGATCCAAGATCCTAGGTATGGTGCAAAAATAATGTAAATGGAAGATCATGGAACACCTACTTAATCGTTTTAGTGAAGAATACTTGCTTATGTCAGATTTGACTGCAGACTCGTAAGATGGTGGAAGGTGTGACAGGCTCTGGTAGGACCTTGAGAAAGACAGGTCATATGGCTCAGTCGCAGATGTAAGGATGCTGTTCATCCGAGGTTTTTCTGTGGACAGAGATTTAAAAATAAGATATGTGCAAAGTGAGACACCAACAGCATTAGATTAATACCAAAATACAAAGTACTGGAAGAAAGGCATGGTGACGCAGCATGGTGGCGCAGTGGTAGAGTTGCTGCCTTGCAGCACCAGCGACCCGGGTTCGATCCTGACTATGGGTGCTGTCTGTGTGGAGTTTGTACATTCTCCCTGTGACCGCGTGGCTTTCTCCAGGTGTTCCAAGTTCCTCCTGCATTCCAAAGACGTACAGGTTTGTAGATTAAATGGCTCCTGTAAATTGCCCCTAGTGTGTACGACATGGGACTGATCGATGGTCAGCATGGACTTGGTGGGCTGAATGGCCCGTTTTCACGCTGTATCTCTAAACTGAACTAGACTAAAACTCAGCAGATCATCTGAGGAGGGAACAGTCAAGCTATGTCAGGACCCTTGTTCAGTATTTAAATCAATGTTCTCTCCTCTGCTCCATTGTTGGTAGGCATTGCACATGTGAACACAGATGATCATGGCAGTCATCTTGATCAAGTGACCTTACTAAGGTGGTTAATCAGAGCTAATCAAGCTCACATTTCCACCTATCCTGAAGGGTGGCATTTCATAAGAGCTACTAATTGAAATTGTGGTTAAATTTTCTCTCCTCCGGACCAGAAACCAATGTTCGTATTCCATATACTATCATAATTAGATTTCAATGAAACTAGAATCTAATGGAAGATAATGAGCATACTGCACATGGCATGAAGTCCACGGTTTTCCTTCTAGGTCTTTCATCTATCCAAAGACCTAACTTGAAACAACCTTCATACCAACCATTGCACACCAACCACTGACATCTTAGTTACTGACAACCAACTACCCCAGGAGCACTGAACAATCCATCCTCACCCTGTGACCAAGAATTCTTCCACTCAATTGGCATTCTTCCTTCATCCTGAGCCCCGATACTCAGCTTGACTTCCCTGCCACCATTTGCCTCTGCTCCACATGCAGTTTAATCCTTTTACCATCCTTTTAACCTTTCATTCACTTTGTGCACTGGACATTTTAAAATCACGTTCTGATTTTTATTTGTAAATTGAAAGGGAGAATGGTTAAAATAATCTGTGACATGAACTCCATCTTAACACTTGCATTTATTTAATTAATTTTAAAATGTCATTAAAATACTACTAACTGCAACCATAATAACAAAGTTAGGCAGTACCTTCCGAATCTGACAATGACAGTTATCAGTCCATCACCAACTCAGATAGATATCCATTTAAGGATGAAATACTGCAAATTGATGTCACCCTTCTACAGGGTTGCTGCAGCATGAAAGAACATAGTAGTTACCAAAAAGCTTAATTCTTGATGGCCTCACAAAATACTTCTAACCAAACCTGTCAAGCAGCAATCAACTATGGCAGAGAGTCGCAGCATTGAGATCGCATGTTCTCCCAGTGACTGCATGGGTTTCCTCTGAGTTCTGCAGATTCTTCCCACTACATGAATACACGCAGGTTGGGAGGCTAATTGGGCATTGTAAATTGTCTCTTGTGGGTCAGTGAATGGTAGATTCTGGAGGAGTTGATGAGGATCTTCCAACCACACAGCTTCCAAAACTATGTTACTCTAACTGCAATCAATGAATAACAAAGATGGGCACTGCCTTCAGTATTCCAGCTACTCGTCACTCTCTGGGTGAAAAGGACCTCACAGACCCCCCCCCCTCTAAATGATTATCCCACACTCTGAATCTATGGCCTCTGGCTGTATCTACTTCTCATGCAGAGAATCTTTCTTGCCGTCTATCCTGTCTGTATCACTCACAGTTTTATACATCTCAGTCATGTCCCCTCTTAACCTCTTCTGCTCAGGGAAAACAGACCTAGCCTCTCCAGGAAATAAAATACAAGTTGAAAACCAAATCATAACCTATGATTCAATTAAACGTTGAGATATTTAATGAAAGTGCTGGCATTGGTAACTAATCTGCAGATCGATAAACAGAAACTATCAAGGTAAGCCACACTCTGGAATTCAATATTATCTTGCATTGTTTCATTAGGATGAATGAGCTAATAATTAATAATGTATGCATGATATATTCCAAGGCAACCTCTAAAAACCCACACTGACCTTTCTGTCCTGGGCCTCCCCATTGTCAGAGTGAGGCCCAGCACAAATTGGAGGAACAGCACCTCATATTTCGCTTTGGGTGGCTTGCACCCCAGCAGTATGAACATTGACTTCTCTAACTTCAAGTAGCCCTTGTTTCCCTTTCTCCCCATACCCCCCCTTCCCAGTTCTCCCACCAATCTTACTGTCTCCGACTACATTTTATCTCTGTACTGCCCACTCCCCAGATATCAGTCTGAAGAAGGTTCTCGACCCGAACCGTCACCCATTCCTTCTCTCCAGAGATGCTGCCTGTCTGTCCGGCTGAGTGCCAGCATTTTGTGTCTATCTCCTAAAACTCTACTTGTATAACGCAATGACTGCAATGTGATAAGGACTATCATGTCAAGTGCATTGGTGCACAAACAGCGAAGGATTCACAGAGAAATGTCTGCATCGCGACATCACAGCCACTTACTAAATATCGGAATATTTGTATATGATACTGACTGTCATCAGATAGCTGTCATCGTACCATTGTGCATCTGTCCAAATTGAAACGGCATTTTAAAATGTCCCTGGCAGAAGTTATAGATAAGAGCTTTTGTTTTGATTCATAAGGAAAACAACCAGACAATGACAAATGGATCCGATATACGGTAGAGACAACAAGGCTCTCTGGTGACCTTGGAGATTAGGATACTATATCCATAACTCAACTAGGTGAGCAAAGCAAACAAATCTATCATAAGAACATGCTGCCCAGGACAGATAACCAGGATTAGGATTTCTTCTGTAGACACAGTGGTGCCAGAGACTCGGGTTCGATCCTAACCATGGATGCTGTCTGTACAGAGTTTGTAAGCTTTCTATGTGACCATGTGGGTTTTCTCTCAGTGCTCTGATTTCCTCACACATTCCGAAGATATACTAGTTTGCAGGTTCATTGGTTAATTGTAAATCGTCCCTAGTGTGTAGGATAGTGCTAGTGTACGGGGATCACTGGTCGGCGCAGAGTAGGTGGGCTGAAGGGCCTGTTTCCACGCTGTATCTCTAAACTAAACTACATTAAAATAAAATAAACTAAACTAAAAACAGAAACATAGAAAAATAGTGCAGGATTAGGTCATTTGACCCTTCGAGCTAGCACCGCCATTCAATACGATCATGGCTGATCATCTAAAATCAGTACCCCGTTCCTGCTTTTTCCCGATATCCCTTGATTCCTTTAGCTCTAACTCTCTCTTGATTCCTTGAACTCTCTCTTGAAAATATACCGTGAATTGGCCTCCACTGCTTTCTGTGGCAGATAATTCCACAGATTCACAATTCTCTGGGTAAATATGTGGAATTATCTTATTCTTAAACTGTGACCCCTGGTTCTGGACTCTCCCAACATCGGGAACATTTTTCCTGCATCTAGCCTGTCCAATCCTTTAAGAATTTTATGTTTCTATAAGATCCTCTGCCATCCTTCTAAATTCCAGTGAATACAAGCCTAGTCGACCCATTCTTTCATCATATATCAGTCCCGCCATCCCTGGAATTAACCTGGTGAACCTATGCTGCACTCCCTCAATAACAATAATGTCCTTCCTCAAATTAGGAAACCAAAACTGCTCACAATATTCCAGGTGTGGTCTCACCAGGGCCCTGTACAACTGCAGTAGGACCTCTATGCTTCTAAACTCAAATCTTCTCGCAATGAAAGCCAACATGCCATTAGCTTTCTTCACTACCTTCTGTACCTGCATGCTTACTTTCAGTGACTGATATACAAGCACACCCAGGTCTCGTTGCAACTCCCCTTTTCCTAATCTGACACCATTCAGATAATAATCTGCCTTTCTGTTCTTGCCACCTCACATTTGTCCACATTATGCTGCATCTGCCATGTATCTGCCCCCACACTCAACCTATCAAAGTCACCCTGCAGCCTCATAGCATCCCCCTCGCAGCTCACACTGCCACCCAGCTTTGTGTCATCCACAAACTTGGAGATGTTACATTTAATTCCCTCGTCTAGGTCGTCAATATATATTGTAAATAACTGATATCCTAGCACCGAGCCTTGCGCCACCCCACTAGTCACTGCCTGCCATTCTGAAAAAGACCTGTTAATTCCTACTCTTTGCTTCCTGTCTGCCAACCAGTTCTCTATCCATGTCAATATCCTTCCCCCAATGGGGGGGGGGGGGATGGGGGGGGGATGGGGGGGGGATGGGGGGGGGGGGGGGGGGGGGGGGGGGGGGGGGGGGGGGGGGGGGGGGGGGGGGGGACATGTCCCTCCCATGTTTTGAGAGGTGCGGGACAATACCCCCAAGTTTTTTGAAATTCGGTGAAAAGAAAATCTATTAAAATCTCTGCTTTCCACGAGACAGTGGGGGTGTCACTGTTAAGCGCTTGTTAAATATCTCTATTAACATCGTATTAACACGATGTGTCACCAATTGTGTTTTGATCTTCATGTATTACTGAAGGTATTCACGGACAATTTCTTAAAGCTGACATGCGGGCACAATTACCATTTGAACTAATTGCATGTTTGGCGGATGGGAAAAATTGGATTTAAATCCCTCTCTCTCTCTCTCTCTCTCTCTCTAAAAACTTTTTGACACAATCATATAATACAAACATCATCAATCTATATACAACCATCAAACAATCAATCTCACAATACACTCTCTCTCTCTCTCTCTCTCTCTCTCTCTCTCTCTCTCTCTCTCTCTCTCTCTCCCCTCTCTCTCTCTCTCGCTCTCTTTCTCACTCTCTCTCTGCCGTTAACTGCACGCATACACTTCTACGTTGTTGACTCCATCCCCCACTGTTTAGTTTTAACTCACCCGTGTAGCACTGGCAAACCTGTTTGCTGGAATGCCGGTCCCTCTCCAATTAATGTGCAACCCGTTCCTTTCGTACAGGTCATCCCTGCCCCAGAAAAGATTCCAGTGATCTAGAAATATAAATCCCTGCCCCTTGCACCAACTCCTCAGCCACATATTCACATTCCCTATCACCCTGTTCCTACCCTCACTAACATGAGGTACTGGAAACCACCCTAAAAGTCCTGCTTTTCAGCCTCTTGCCTAGTTCTCTATACTCATGTTGCAGAACCTACTTCCTCTTCTTACCCACATCATTTGTGCCTACGTGCACAACCACTTCCCTCTCGTGGATGTTCTTAAGTCGGTCTGAGACATCTTGGACCCTGGCACCAGGGTGGCAATACAACTTTCTCGAACTAAACTAAACTAAACTAGATACTCCAACTCCTGGTGAAAAAATAATGCACAAATGCTGGAGTAACTCAACGGGTCAGGCAGCATCTCTGGAGAACATTGCTAGATGATATTTCAGGTTTGGACCCTTCTTCCCGACCTGAAACATTGCCTATCCTGATCTGCTGAGTTACTCCAGCACTTTGTGCCCTCTTTTTAGGACTACTTCTGTTCCTTCCAGGAGTCAGATCTCCGGCAGAGTTGAAAGTCCATTTATCTTAATGGAAACAAATAGAATGACAAGTATGATCATTTAGAAGTTTGTGTAGGAAACAGATTGTGTTACTTGCATTAATGTAAAATAGTGCAATGGTTGGTGAAGAACAATGCTAATTCTGGTCACTGTATACTAAAGCTTGTTGGACTTTGTGGAATAATGAGTCAAGACAACTATTGACATGTTTATGTGCATGCATACACGTAGAAGCACATGTCTACGCACATGGGA
This sequence comes from Okamejei kenojei, assembly GCA_035221665.1. Classification (NCBI taxonomy): domain Eukaryota; kingdom Metazoa; phylum Chordata; class Chondrichthyes; order Rajiformes; family Rajidae; genus Okamejei; species Okamejei kenojei. The sequence goes on from CM069153.1 coordinate 13,723,490, forward strand.
CACCATGTTACATTTACAGAAAATGTTGCTTAGGCTGCACTAGGACTAGTTTGCACTAGGACTATTGTGTGTAGTTCTCGTTACCATTCTATGGGAAAAATGTGATTAAGCTTGAGAGATACAAAATAGATTGACAAAGATTGCTTCTTCTTCTTGCATATGGCGTGCACAGCCTAAAGTTGTAAGACAATTTGATCTGTTTGATCTTCTGCTTGTTCACTCCAGGTTGATTGCATTCATCCAAACAGGGTGGACCACATGAAGGTTGCAATCGCCCACCCCCAAGGATTGCTTGAGTTATAAAGAAAGATTGGATCTGTTTTTCACTGGAGCAACGCGAGTTGAGAAGTGACTTGATGAAGGCATATAAAATGATGAGAATCATAGATAGGGTAGATAGCCAGATTTGTACATAGTAGATAGCCACATTTCCCATTTGTCTAAAACTAGAGGATATAGGTGCCTGGAATGCACTTCCAGGGGAAATAATATGTTATGAAATGGAAATAGATAGCAAAGTTTAAGAATCATTGAGACAGACACATGAAAAGGCAATAGAGGGATATGGACGTGCATTCAGATAGGATTAGTTTAAATTGGCATCATGTTCAGCACAGTCATGGGCCGATTGTCATTTATTTTTCTCTGCAGTACAACATTACAAATAAATACCAACTGTGAATGACTATCTACAATGCTTATATTGTATTTGATGGGATATCAGGTTGCGTGCCGGTGAATAACACCATATGCACTGATTAGATGTTTTGCTGCAGAGGCATTTGAAGATAAATAGGATTCCATCACTTAATCAGTGCACCTGCATGAAGTAATTGTAATTGTGTTACAGAAAGCAAACACATTGTTATCTCTCTCCAGGAATCCACTTCATTACATAAGTGAATTTTTAGAAGATATTTGATAAAGTCTCTCATATGAGGCTGTTAGCTACACCTAATACTCGTCAAACTGAAGGCATACATGTGTATAGATTTCCAATGTTAATTCCAAGAGTTTGCTTACTTTATTAAATACATAATAAATAACTTTAACTTTCTGGAATATGAAAAGGAGATTAATATCTTCAGGTCATCAAGATGGTCATGCCCAGCCTGGAAGCTAATCCTGATAATAATTTAGGTGAAGGATTCCTTCTAGGAAGATGACAATATATATTAAGGAGAAAGACAAATAAATTATTTCCCAAAAACTTAAAGTAGTCTATCCTTTCCCCATGCTTTAAACATAAAATTAAATTATTAATAATAAAAGCCCAGCTATGGCAAAATGGATTTTGTGTTTGGACTGTGGTGTGGAAGTTTATGGATTGCGAAGCTCTCAAAAGTGAGCACATCTACAGAAGATGCCTCCACCTCCAATCTATCTATAATAGATGTCTCCACCTCCAACCTCTCAGGCTCAAATGAAAGGAGCTATTTCATTCAGGAGAGAGAAAAATATAAACCAACAAGTAAAACATCAGTGCAGGAGGATAGATTTGCGGATGTGGTCCAGGTAAGAACCATTAAATAAACGGAGCAAATTGAATGAACTGGTCATCTTGGTGGGTGGAATACCCAATTACCATTCCCAATCTGACCTTTCTGCCATGGGCCTCCTCCATTGTCAGTGAGGCCCTGCGCAAATTGGAGAAACAGCACCTCATATTTTGCTTGGGTAGTTTACACCCAGTGGTATGAACACTGATTTCTCTAAATTCAGATAGCCCTTGCTTTCTCCCTTCCCAGTTCTCCTACATCCTACTGTCTCCGCCCACTTTCTATCTTTTTCCCGCCTCCAACACCCCCGACAGTCTGAAGAAGGGTCTGGACCCGAAACGTCACCCATTCCTTCTCTCCATTGATGCTGTCTTACCCACTGAGTTTCTCCAGCATTTTGTGTCTACCTTCGATTTTATCCAGCATCTGCAGTTCTTTCTCACACATAGATGCAAGTGGTCTGTGGTGTGAACAAATTTACCAGATTAAAAGGTCGATAAGAGAGTTTGGTAAAATGTTAGAGCAAAATGAGAAGGCTGAAATGTCCCCAAGGATGAGAGAGGATAAAATGGGAAGTAATTAGGCAAAAGGCGACATAGGAGCAGTAGGGAATGAGTAAGGCTGTGTTATACAATGTGCATTGGCACTACTTTCACTGCACTGTCCTGTGACCAACTGGCTGGAGTTTTTTACGGACATTTTCATCCTCTCACTTCTGAGGTCTGAGGTTCCCACCTGCTTTAAAAGGGCATCAATTATACCAGTGCCCAAGAAGAGCAAGGTGAGTGCCTCAATGACTATCAACCAGTGGCACTAACATCTGTGGAGATTAAGTGCTTTGAGAGGTTGATCAAGGCGCAAATCAACTCCTACCTCGACAAAAACCTGGACCCACTGCAGTTCGCTTACCACCACAACAGATCAACGGTGGATGCAATCTCGCTGGCTCTCCACTCCGCTCTGGACCACTTGGACAACAAAAACTCATATGTCAGGCTGTTATTCATTGATTACAGCTCGGCATTTAATACAATCATCCCCTCCAAGCTGGTTACCAAACTCGCAGAATTGGGTCTCTGCGCATCCCTCTGCAATTGGATCCTCGACTTCTTCATTCATAGACCACAGTCTGTTCATATTGGTGGAAATGTGTCAGCCTCGATAACAATCAGCACGGGAGTACCACAAGGCTGCGTGCTCAGCCCCCTGCTGTACTCACTCTATACTCAAGACTGCGTAGCCGGTCATAGTGCGAACTCCATCATCAAGTTCGCTGACGACACCACTGTTGTGGGACGTATCACTGATAGGGTGAGTCAGAGTATAGATATCGAGTATAGAGATCGAGCGACTGTCCATATGGTGCCAGCACAATAACCTGGCCCTCAACATCAGCAAAACCAAGGAACTGATTGTGGACTATGGAAGAGGTAGGATGGTATATATCAAATAGAAGGTTGAAAGGGTCGAGAGCTTCAAATTCCTGGGCGTGCACATCTCTGAAGATCTTTCATGGTCCGAGAACACTGATGCAATTATTAAGAAAGCACATCAGCGCGTCTACTTCCTGAGAAGACTACGGAGAGTCGGTTTGTCAAGGAGGACTCTCTCTAACTTCTACAGGTGCACAGTCGAGAGCATGCTGGCAGTAGAGTTGCATCGTGCCTTGGTTCAGCATCTTGAGAGCCCAGGAGCGGAAAAGACTACAAAAAGTAGTAAACACTGCCCAGTCCATCATCGGCTCTGACCTCCCTTCCATCGAGGGGATCGATCACAGTCGCTGCCTCAAAAAGGCTGGCAGTATCTTCAAGGACCCACACCATCCTGGCCACACACTCATCTCCCCGCTACCTTCAGGTAGAAGGTACAGGAGCTTGATGACTGCAACAACCAGGTTCAGGAATAGCTACTTCCCCACAGCCATCAGGCTATTAAACTTGGCTCGGACAAAACTCTGAACATTAATAGCCCATTATCTGTTTATTTGTTCATGTGTGTATATATTTATATAATGGTATATGGACACACTGATCTGTTCTGTAGTCATGCCTACTATGTTCTGTGGTGCTGAAGCAAAGCAAGAATTTCATTGTCCTATCAGGGACACATGACAATAAACTCTCTTGAATCTTGAATCTTGAATGGGAGTAACCGATGGGTAATAGAATGGAGAGAGCGTTAAGGGCCTGTCCCACTGTACGAGGTAATTCAAGAGCTCTCCCGAGTTTAAAATAAATCAAACCCGTGGTAAGTACGTAGAATGTACGTAGCGGCTACGTTGGACCTCGTGAATGTCTCGTAGCAGCTCGTAATGCTAACGGCAGGTACTCGGGAAACGCGGTACCTTGTGAATTTTTTTCAGCACTGTGAAAAATGTCCACGAGAGCCCCGAGTACCGACGAACGGCTATTACCGTAATTCTCTGAGTTCTAATCAGGGGAAACTCGGGGGAACTCTTGAATTACCTCGTACAGTGGGTTTGAACCTTTAGATTAGATTACCTCATACAGTGGTTTCTAACCTTTAGATTAGATTAGCACTGAGGAAACACAGGTAGAGTTCAATTACAAATTTTAAATACTATTTGTATTCATATACTGTATGTAACAAGATTAGCTTGAGGGAAAATACTGAAATAATTTATTGAATGTGTACAGGTTGGCAATACTTGAAATGCCTTAGACCGAACAAGAGAGCATGGCATATTTGATAGATACATGATGATTAATGACATTGATGCATAAACATTAATCTGTTAATGTAATTATGACCAAATTCAATCTAGCGTTCAAAAGGAAGAAATGAGAGCCTGGGTTTTAAGATATAAAAGTTAGCTAAGGCTAACTTTAATTCAGTAGTGTAGGAAGGAAATGCAGACCCTGGTTTAGACACAAAATGCTGGAGTAACTCAGCAGGACAGGCAGCATCTCTGGAGAGAAGGAATGGGTGACGTTTCGGGTCGAGATCCTTCCTCAGTACTGAGTGTCCAAAATAAACTGATAAATCTATTTATAGTTAAAGCAACAAGATCAGTTAAAGATCCTCAAAAAATAAATATATGTGGTACGGAACCAGTTTATATTATAACATGAAAAAATAAAAGCTTTATTGATCAGAAGGAAAATAAAACAACCACAAAATTAGGTTCAAATTAAGTAAAGGTAAAGGATTCATGAACTAGCACAAATATTGACAATGGAGAGACATGAGGAACAACAAAAGTGGATCAAACATATCAAAGATCGACACAAAATGCTGGAGTAACTCAGCGGGACAGGCGGCATCACTGGATAGAAGGAATGGGTGACGTTTTCAGGTGGAGACCCTTCTTCTATCCAGAGATGCTGCTTGTCCCCCTGAGTTACTCCAGCATTTTGTGTCTATCTTTGGTGTACACCAGCATCTGCAATTCCTTCCTACTCAAACATATCAAGCTCTGTTATATTAAATCAACAGATGACTTTGATATTAGGGAAACAAAGTTCTCATAAACAACCTGAATACTGATAATCGTCATAATGTACGTGAAAATAATGCCAAATGTGTGGAGAATTGCTTGATCTCAATAGTGACCATCGAGAAAGAAAGTAACAAGCTGAACACCCCAAGTTTGTTATTGAAACAGGGATCATCCATTTCCATGCAAACAAAATATCGGTGATGAAGAAAGTAATGCCATTAAAGAGCAATAACTCCCCAAGGCCAGTTAATATCATCCTAGAAATTAAAAACAGCAGTTACTCACATTGCCAAGTCTTTAATGTGATTTGGGAATTGTTAGTTTAGTCTGAAATATTGTACATGACATACACTCATTAAAAGAGGGTGAGAAAGTGAATTTTACTTTGGAGTCACATGAGTGACTACGTGAAGAACCCACCAGCACGCATGCGCATCATATCGTCAAACGCATGGTGCAGCAACTGGCCAGCTGGCGTGGGGCTCCAGCGGTAAATTTAAAAAAGACCCACAGGTAAGTTTTTACCTATTCTGAGGTCGTTTTTTGTTCTAGTAAATTGCTTTACAGAATGGTGTGTTCCAGTATAATGGATAAGTCGAAGGCCAAGTCCAAATGGACCGCGACGAAACAGGTTGCGGACCACGGAAGTACAGGCAGTCTGCAGCGGCCGAAGTCACCTCCCGGGTCGCTGGCAGCTGAGCCAGTAACCTCCGACTTGGCCCCTCCAGAATCCGCAGTGGTTCCATAGAAAGGGGGTAAAGCCATGCATAAGTCGGATAGGCCCATGGAATCCTATGTGTCGGGCTGGGAAGATTCACCTCCTGCGATGGATAGCACCCTAGGGTGTACATTTCGCATGGAGCGTTTGATGGAGCAGATGCTCCAACGTGACATGCTCCAGCAGATGGAGCTTTGGCAGCGTGGGTCTCCTCGTACACCCACGGCAGCGCCTGGTACAGGGCTGCATAGTATCTCCCTCTCCTTGGAGGGGAGCATACGGAGTCAGTACTGGGCTGACTCTGAAGTCGAAGATTTGGTTGAAGGTACGTCTAGTGTGCTGGGGTGCATGAAGCTCAGAAATCATCGCCTTCGATCTCCAAATTTGCGATACCCTCGCTAACTGGGAAACCATTACAAGAACAGCTGGTGGCTAGTATTGATTACTTCATATCCCACCAGCTGCAGGAGCAAGTTATGAAGGATACAGCTGCCAAGTACTTGGTACCTGCAAACTGTGCGTCCCTAAATGTTCTTTGTTCGGTGAACAATTCAATTTGGGGACACATTGGTGGGGGCATTAGAGCCCAAGACGTAAAATTCCAAAAGGTCCTCAAATTGCTTGCATCGGGCATTACAGCGTTTGCCAGGTCTATAGATGGAACATTGCTATCGGATGAGCAGTAGGATGCCCTGGCACTGTTATGCAGTGCTCAGTATGAGATCAACTGCTTCAGGAAAAGTGCCATCCTACCTGCCCTGAACCCTAAATTTGCGGGTTTATGCAAAACCAGCAAGACCCAGCCGCTACTATTCGGGGAGAACCTGTCAAAACAGGTCAAGGACCCGGATGAGGAGTCAAATGCTGTCGGGCTAATAATGGCGCTGTATACCGGAAAGACTTCCCAACTTCGGCGGCAGCATCCACCAGCAGGAAACGATATCTGGAGGCTGGTGAAAGCTCGAAGGCCGTGTTTTCTGGACAAAGGTCTTTTTTAGGCCAAGGCCCAGAACGGCCTTCTTGGAAAATGCGGCAATCCCACATCCCAGCACCCCTACCCCCCAGGACTCAGGGACTGAAGAAGTAAATACAAACCCATTGGTGACCATGTAGGTAGGTGGATCTGGCTTCTTCCTGGACTTCAGGGGTAAAAACGATTCACAGGTTGGTGGTAGGTTACACTTGTTTTGGAGTGCATGGAGTTCCATAATGTCTGACCCTTTTATACGGCACAGTATTCAAGGTTATAAAATTGAGTTCCTTCACAATTCATTTCCACCCACACAGCATGCACCTAAACGGACGTTTGTGCTCTCACAGCAAGAAAGTTTAGATGTGCATTCAGAAATTTTGAGGTTACATGCGAAAGGGATAATTGAGAAATCTCATGCCTCTCATGAATTTGTATCTAATATATTTACAAGGAAAAAGAAAGATGGCGGTTGCAGCTTCATCATTGATTTAACACAGCTTAATACTTTTGAGCAGTACAAACACTTTTGTAGATGGTTTATGCATGCAACCAATAATATAGCTACCTCAGTACCTATAACCGCGCCTTAGTTAACATCAATCATAATGCTTTCCCCTTCCTGGGTATAGTTCAGTAGAAGAATGTAACCAGTGCTTGCTGACGTGTGTTATACCCTGTACTATCATTAAAGGATGCTATACACTTCAAGAGTATGTAAATTGCTTATTTACATGGTGTCGAAGCTGGAAGATACCTGCATCTCCTGTCTATTGGGTTTTATTTATCTTTTGATTTTGTGCCTCCTTGTGTTTAATCTCTCTGGCCATGGCGTCTTCTTGCAGAAAGCCCGCGCAGCTTGTCTTTGATGCTGATATCTCTGAGCACTGGGCCACGTTTGAATTTGATTTCACCCACTTTGTCAACGTTGTGCACCACGCCAAACCTGACTCCGTTAAAGCCTCCCTCCTCTTCAACCTTGTCGGACCTGAGGAGAGCCAGAACTTTCACCTACGCTCCAGCGGTCCTGCACGAGAATAACGTGGTGACTACTCCTGCAGAATCAGACAGTGACCCCACTTGCCTGCTACGTAAGTTCAGGGAGATTTGTGACCTGCCCTCGAACCGCATTCTAGAGAGAGCACGGTTTTTTAAAAGGAAACAGTTGCCGGATGAACCTGTTGAATGTTTTATTGCTGATTTGCTTTATCTTGACCAGCGGTGCCATTTCGGTGACATGACAGACCAGCTCACTAGAGACATTTTAGTAACTGGCATGCATGACCAGAAGTTGCGTTCTGAGCTTCTAAGGGATTCTGATCTAACGTTAGTCAAAGCTATGCATGCCTACAGAATGTCTGAGGTCATTGAATTGCCAGATGACCACAGTTTAGTCGGGCACTAAATCTATCAACCTGACTGGGTTTAAGAGACAACAGCCTCGGATGGGAAACACTGCTTTTCCGCCACGCGCCAACCCAGGTCCTGGTGAAATGCCCCCCAAAAAGTGCCCAAATTGTAAATACATGCACACAGACTGTTGACGTGCCCTGCCTATGGTAAGGCCTGCAATTTTTGTAAAAAGCTAAACCATTTCTCTGCAGCCTGTCGAGCCCGTGGGAAAGCTGTACAGGCTTCCAGACCTAATCTAAACAGGCTGCCACAATCTGATGGCTGTTATTGCTCACAGCCCTCCATAGCAGAATTCTACGATGCGGACCCAATTAGTTCTCCAGGGGAGTCGAGCATGTTTACACTCCTCCACGCACCTGGCCAGCGTTCCAATCCTACCGTATCTATAACTGTCAATGGTTTGACCTTCCTTGCTAAGTTAGATACTGGAGCGAGAGTGAATGTTTTGTCAATAAACCATCTACAACTTTAAAATGGAAAAATTTGTTACTGCCAAACACTTGATTTCCAAAGGATACTTTGTGGCTTGCATCGATCTTAAAGATGCATACTATTCAGTACCCATACACAAGGATCACCAAAGGTATTTGAAATTTAACTGGATGGGGCAACTGTGGCAGTTTAAGGCTTTGCCTAATGGGTTAACATCAGCCCCCAGTTTGTTTACTAAAATCTTAAAATAAGCACTTGCGCTTCTCAGGGCACAGAAATATATTGTCATGGCATATCTGGATGATATCTTAATTATTGGGAAAACTCTGGAATCAGTTAAATTAGCGGTTGCAGCCACCAAACTCTTCTTTGAGAAATTGGGGTTTCTCATCCATCCAGATAAATCCAAATTGACACCTTCCACGGTTATGGATTATTTAGGATTTCCTGTTAACTCTGTTCACATGTCTGTGACTCTGCCTGGGGGCAAGGCCACAGAATTAGTAGAGGCCTGTTACAGCCTTATTGTCGTTAAGCAACCCTCAATTCGACAAGTCGCTAGGGTGATTGGCAAGCTAGTGGCGGCATATCCAGCCACACAGTTTGGACTTTTGCATTATCAAAATTTACAGAGGGCAAAGGTACAAGCACTCAAAATTCATGCTGGTCACTTTGACAGACCTATGCGGTTACCAGCCAATGCTATTTCTGAATTGCAATGGTGGATATTAAGCATTTAGCATTGTTCTAATACCATTGTAGTCAGTAGTTCTTCAGTTGTTTTACAGACTGATGCTAGCTCTCTAGGTTGGGGTGCTACTGATACCGTCTCTAGTTGTGGTGGCAGATGGAACATGCATGAGTCTTCTTTACTTCAATCACATGGTATTGATTGTTTGGAATTGTTGGGTATGTTCTATGGCCTAAGAGCACAGACATGCATCATCTGCATGTCCGACTTCAGGTTGACAACACCACTGCGGTGGCTTATATCAATCACGTGGGTGGAATTAAGTTGATACCCTGTGATTATTTGGCTAACCTTATTTGGCACTGGTGCATCAAGAGAAATATTTGGGTATCAGCTACTTACCTTCCAGGTAAACTTAATACACTGGTGGACACCAGGTCACGACTATTTAATGATAACACCGAATGGATGTTGGACCACAAAGTGCTTACCGATATTGTAGCTCGGTATGGAACATCGGATATCGACCTGTTTGCATCCATGCTCAATCAACAATTGCCAACATATGTTGCTTGGGAGCCAGACCCTGGGGCAATGGCGATGGATGCATTCTCGCTGCATTGGGGAGGACTGATTTTCTATGCATTTCCTCCCTTCTGCCTCATCAGTCGGGTCTTGCAAAAAATCCAACAAGACTCCACGCGTCGGGTATTTTGGTAGTACCCGACTGGCCTACTCAGCCATGGTTCCCTGTGGTTCTGGGTATGGTATCAGAACCTTGTATGACCATTCCCAAAAATCGTAGTTTATTGGTTCATCCTTGTTACAGGTGAGAGTCACCCGTGCCATGACCGATTAAATATGTTAATTTGCAGAGTCTGAGGAGACCTTTCTTGGGACTCAGACTGGTGGATCGAACATTGGATGTGATCACGGCGACACAGAGGAATTCCACCAAAAAACAATATATCTATATTAAAAAATGGGAGATGTTTTATGCACAAACTGACATCACGTATGACTCGGCTCATGTGATTGATGTATTAGAATTCTTGTCCAGTCTTTACTTTGGTGAACGTTTGTCCTACACTGCCATTAACTGTGCCAGAAGTGCACTGTCGTCCTACCTATGGGAAGGGTCGAGACACCACGCTATCGGGTCTCACCCTCTAGTGTCGAGACATTTGAAGGGTGTTTTTAATACCAATCCCCCCAGGCCTAGGTACTCCCACATTTGGGATGTTAGCACTGTCCTGACGCTGCTTAGGGGATGGGCTCCAGCTACGCATTTGTTTGTTAGTCATAAAAAAACACACAAAAGGGTGTCTGTGCAGACCATCTCTAGGTGGCTAAGACAGATTTTGGCTTTGGCATGTGTAGATACTGATGTTTTTAAATCTCATTCCTCCAGGGCTGCATCGACTTCCGCAGCAAAGTGGTTGAAGGTTCTTGTGGACCACATCCTTGCGACGGCAGGATGGTCTAGTGAACAAACTTTTCAAACATTTTATAAAAAACCTATTGCCAGGACAGGGTTGTTTGCGGAGTCGACTTAAAACTCTGTATTATAATTTGCGCCGAGTGTAAGGGGTCATTATTATTTCTTTGTTAATAAAGCATCAGCATGTTCAAATAACCATGCCATGTCTGAATGCATTCTACAGTTACTCCTCCTTGGTCCGTTATTACAGTGTGTGACGCATGGACTCGTTCCACGGCATGAAATCACAGAGCTTTGAAATCTTCACGTAGTCACTCACGTGACTCCGAAGTAAAATAGTAAGATTAAATGAGAACTTACCAGTTTGAAGTTTGATCTTTATTTTATGAGGAGTTACATTGAGGGATTACGTGCCCTCCACTCCCAACCCTCTATCATAAAGGTCAGCTGGTATGCTAGTTCTCTAATCTTACTATATTCAGTTCACCAACTGTCATCTGTGATTTCACACCGCTGCTTTGAAGATTGACACGCATGCGTGCTGGCGGGTTCTTCGCGTAATCCCTCAACGTAACTCCTCATAAAATAAAGATCAAACTTCAAAACTGGTAAGTTCTCATTTAATCTTACTATTATAGACCAGTTTGCTTAACATATACTAGTTTATAATTAAGCATTGAACAGCTGAACAGCTTGAATATTTTCAGCTTATCAGAGAAAGCCAGCATGGTTTGTAAAAGTCATATCAGGTTTGGTGATTTTTTTTAAACATATGACAGAATTATGTATTTTTAAACATATGACAGCTTATGTTTGTTATGTAAGTGAAATGTCATCACTTTTTATAGCTACATCATCTTTTTTAACACTGCTAATAGCTACATCTAAAGTACATCAAACTGAAGGCATATTATTGACCTGGTTAGGGAATTGGCTGAGCGTTAGAGAAGAGAGATGTACTGACTTGAGTAGGCAAGATGTAACCAGATATAACCCAGCAGATTCTATAGTGGACCATAGCAATTCACCAAGCTTATAAATGACCTGCAAAAATGGATAGTAAGAAACATGTCGGAGTTTACAAATGATGCAAAATGGGTGACGCTGTTTATACAGCAGATGGTAGCATTAAATTACATTCATTGATTAAGCAAATTGAAAAAAAATGTGCTTGATACATTTTAATATTGGGAAATGAGAGGTCATGCATTTTGAGCCAATAAAGAATAGAGTGCTTTCTAAATGGTGAAAGGCCACAAACAGTGGAAGTTCAAACTAATTTATGGTTGTAAATCATGGACATCTTTAAGCGAAAAGGTTATTAGTGAACAAGCCCTTTGTATTTGGTGGACTGGAATGCTCTGAGTATGGTCCAAGTGTGGTCCAACAATGTGAACCCCATATTAAACTTAAACAGAAGGACCGTACGCAGTGCTGACCATGAGATCTTAGAAAGGCTGTATTGGCCTTGGAGAGAAGTTAGTGCAGTTGTACTGAAAGGATGTAACCTCATTCCCTAATTTAATCTTGGTCTTGCAGAGAGATTAGAAAATGAGGCTTGCACTCCCTGTAATTTAAAAGTTTATGTTCTGCGTTGCTCAAAATCTTCAAGGAACTGTGGCCATATGAAAGGGTGGGACAAAAACTACTGCTGCCAGTTGGAAACTTCAACTCAGAGGCATGCTATAATATTTGGTCCCATATCTTTTTAGGAGGGAATTTGTGAAATAATTCAAGAAACAAAAGCTGTTGGGTGCCTGGATTTCTCTTCTATCAATGGCAATTATTGCATTGTATAGGGAACACAACCCTGGTTCTTATCATTTCTCTCTCCATGAATGCAAAGAGTTTTAAGTACTACATGATCTATTCTTGTACATTGAATCAGAATAATTACTGGAATATTGGAAATCACTGCACAGAAGAGCACCATTCTGTCCATTGTGTACAACCCAAGCAAGAAACACTGTGTTATACTAATCCTACAATCAGCATTGGGTCTCTTGTCCTGTAGACAATGACACAATAACTTCTCACCTATGAAGACTTAAAATGCCGTAGTCTTTAGGGATCAGACTTTCTGTCTGCAGTGCACTTTTAATAAGTAAACTATTTAGAGCACACCTTTCTTTGGGAAATTTAATCTCCCATATTGTCTTGAGTTTGAAAGGATATAGTCATGCATCACGAAAACAGGCCCTTCGGCCCAACCTGCCCATGCCAACCAAGATGCCCCACTTACACTAGTCCGAGTTGCTCCCTAACAATCACCCCCAATTAACTCTTCAGTTTTGGCGACTCATCTGGGGATGAGGTTTTCCTGCCAGTTTTGCAGCCCGACGGGTGTACCGGTTATGGACTGAGGGGAAACCCAGTCCGACCACCACCACCAGTCACAATTTCATATCCCCACCCCTTTCTGTCTCCCGCAGAGATTGGTCCCTCAATTGGTTCACTCATCCCTTCCCTCCCAAACCGCCTCCTCACCAGGTACTTTCCTCTACAACCGCAGGCGGTATAACAGCTGTCCCTAAATCTGCTCCCTCACTTACATCCAGGGACCCCAGTGGTCCCTCCAGGCGAGACATAGGATCACGTACACCTTCTCTAACCTCATCTATGGTTTTCAGTGCTCCAGTTGTGGGCTCCTTTACATTAGCGAGACCAAGCTGCAGACTAAGCGACTGTTTCACCAAACACTTGTGCTCCGAATTGCCAACCATTTAACTCCCAATCCCATTCCCATATCATCTTTCTGTCCTGGGCCTCCTACATTGCCAGAATGAGGTCACACACAAACTGGAGGAATAGCACCTCATATTCCACTTGGGGATAGCTTGCAAATTAACGGTAAAAAAAAATTAGTTTTACAATTTCATGTAATTAACCTACAAATAAAACCCTATATCTTTTCTTTTTCTAAAGCCCCATCTGGATTTGCACTGATTTCTCCCCTTTCTCCTCGCCAACGTTCCCTTCAACCTTTCTTCCTTCATCTGGCTTCATAATTCACACCTCCTCTACCCATCTCACGTTTTTTTTTGTTTTTTCATCTCTGGCTTTTTCTAACCATCTGCCTAACAAACCTCCCTCATCTCTATATCCACCTATCAATTGCCATACTTTGTCCTGGCCCCTCCTATCTTCCAGCTTGTTCTCCACAGGTGCTGCCTGAACCCCTCAGTTACTCCAACATGTTGTGTCATTTTTTTGTGATCTCCTGTACTTGTCTGATTCAGCTAAAGGCAGCAAAGCCTTCAGACATCTTAGCATAAGCGTTTGAAATGCTTTGCCAGCTCATTCATCCTTTGTCTTACTGTGGTTAAAACCAGCCTTCCCTGCTGCTTCTTCAAAGCAGTAAATATTTCAGTCTAGCATCACATCTGTGAAGCATCTTGAAAGTCCTTATAGTTTTAACAGATACTCATGTTTATAGCCCAGCTGTTCTTGATTGGTTATGGAGCATTTTCTTTATCCGTAGACCCTGAGAGAGATATGTAATTTGAAAGGAAAGTAATTTTACAGCCACGTCACCACAGAATGATTCAATTGAACTTCCAGCCCCCATCTACACAAGAAAGTGGTCTCAAACCTCAATTTTACTTCGGAGTCACGTGAGTGATTCCGTGAAGAACCCCGTCTATGCCGCATGCGCATCAGTACATCAGCCACACTGGCGCAAGCACCAGACTGGAAGGACAGAGCTCCTGTCAGCGGTAAGTTAAACCTAGAGGTAAGTTCGTTTTTACTTACCAGGGTTTTTTTCAGGCAGGAGCCTCTCTTCACAGAGGTTTTCCTGCCAGTTTCGCAGCCCAACGAGTGTACCGATTATGAAACCCGGTCCGACCGCAGAAGCGGATAACCGTCAAAAAGATCGGGTTGCGGGATAAGGATCCGCTAAGAAGGCAGTCAGCGGCTCCCAGCCTGCGGGGATGCCATGGAATGGCAAGGAATTAAAGCCAGAGTCGCTGACAGTGCAGTCAGTGGCTCCCAACCTGCGGGGATGCCGTGGAACGGCAAGGAAAAATACCAGAGTCACTGACAGTGCGGTCAGTAGCTCACAGACGTTGGTCCCCAGGCAAGGAATAAAATGGGACTCATTCAGCCCTATTTGGACTCAGGTGAGTAGGGCTACAAAGGGTTTCTCTTAATAATAAAATGTATGTATGTTATAGTGTTTTTCTTAAAATTAAAAGCTAAAGGCAAAGTTAAAGTCATAAAAAGTTATTGTCATATGTCTCTGACAATGTAATCCTTGTTGTTTAGCACAAGTTGCTGTGAATTGTTTTAACCCTTCACAGGTGAAGTTGTACACTAAAAATGTTGATTTAGTGAGCTTACACTGTAATAGCGCGGGCCTATGGGAAAGGCCACGCCAGCAGTGCCTGGGATAGGGCTTCTTCATGTATGAAAGTGCCGGCCTACGGGAGAGCCGTGCCAGCAGCGCCTGATACAGAGCTGTTTCATTTGTGACATTACCGGCCTACGAGAGAGCCGTGCTAGCAGCACCTGGTACAGGGCTGTTTCATGTCAAAAGCACCGGCCTTTACGAAAGGCGGCACCAGCAACGCCTGGGACAGGTTTGCTCAAGTTCACACATAATCTGCTATGCCCACGGAGTCGGGAGATGATTCTCCACCGGGGCTGGATAACAAGGCCCACGGAGTCGGGGGATGATTCCTCACCGGGGCTGGATAGTGCGTTTGAAACGACTATCCCAAATGCAGCAACTGTTGCATACAGTGCTACAGCAGGGCACACGCCAACAGGAGGAGTGTCAGCGCCATCCTGAGCAAAAAGGCGCCAGCAGTATCTAGTAGAGAACTGTTTGATAGTACCTTCATAGATGAGTATTAGTTCGGACACCGACTCTGATGGTAGGGTGAGACAGAAGTTCCACCTCCGCAGGCCGCACCATCAGCTCCAGTTACAGAGCTGCTACAGGTCACCCTCTTGGAGGCAGAGACCAAGACAGGTCAGTATCCTGCTGACACTGAGTCTCAGGGTATGGCCGTGGGGCATACCCCAAGGGATGAAGGGCACGTGCCAGAGGTACCTTTTTCCTGACAACAAAGTTGCCATCTCAGCAGAATATTCTATTTGGGTATAGGGCCAATGGGTTCTTATCAGTATAGGTATCCTGCGGTTGGAGGCAGCGCCTGTTTAGGGCTGCCTACGAATTGCCCTCTCTGAGGAGGGAAGAGCAAAAGGTCAAGATATAACTGACTCAGGCTCTAAAGACGTCAATAGAACATACTAAAGCACATATGTGCCGACAGTGAACAGTGCCAACAGGGGGATGTGAGAGCCAGCCGCTGAATCTGTTATTCAGGTGGGGAAGAATAGGGGAAGAAAACCTGGCAGATGAATCAATTAGGCCAACGGCGGGCAAAAGTCATCGTTTCAGAAAGCACTCTAGGTGCTCATCGGCAGTAAGCGGTTCACTGGAGCTGGGGGCGGCATGAAAGCTCAAAAATTCCATGCACCTTACCAACCCTACTCAATAAAATGGGTCTAGCACTTCCAAAATATGGGTAGTGCACCGTTCACAAGTTATGATATTTACATTTGTTTTGTACAACACACAAAGGATAAAAACATCTGGTTGAAGCACAGTCGTAGCAATTCCAAGCAAGTTTGGATTATGGCCAGGGTTATTTTTATAAATTAAGGTTCGGAAATTGGGCAAAAGTTCTCATGCAAACCACCCATGGAATAAGGCAGGAGTGGCATGATATTATGAAGAATGGAGAGTGTCAGGCATATGAACTTTTCGAATATGAAAACTTATTTTTCCTGACTAACAACAGATTCATAAGGGTCAAAGATCCATGCTATGCAAATCCCATTACAGAGGTTATCAAAGACAATATAACTGTACTAATAACAGTAAAGCTTCGTGGAATGGGATAAACTGTTCGTTGGTCATTGGGATTTACCTTTAATTATTAATAACCTTGACTCCGCCCTGTGGCAAGAGATTGGAGTTAATAGCAACCTGTTATAAAATTGACTTTAAGAGTAATTGGCAATATAGCAGCTGTGTTTCAGCTGAGCAAATCAAGGAACTGATATTGTGTAAGTAGCAACCTCTCAAAGGACAATTAAACCATTGTTAACAACCTTATGCTATTGTCAGCTGAAGCTACCTCAGTCACAATGATGAAAAAACAGTATTCAGCTTTGCTGAACATGACAATAAACTCATTTGAACTTGAACTTGAAACTCGCTACAGTAGTGTGGTCGGTCGAATTCAGTAATTACAAACTGATGCGAAGGACTGTAAGGTGAGAAGTTCCGAATAACATCTCTAGTTGGAGGTATTGGAGATTTGCATGAGTTACCAATTCTTCAATTGTTGGTATCAACTAAATATATACACTAGATGCACCCCATGGGTAAGGGGCTATTGAGCGAATATACATATTCTACATGCTCAATTTCAAGTTGCTGCTCTACGATGGCAATCAAGTAAAAGTATCTTGTAATAATTACCTAATCTCCTTTGCCACTGGTGTATTTATCCAGTTCAGATCAATACAGAATAGGTATTGGATCTCAAAGTATTATGAAAGTATGGTTCAATACTACATCGAATATCGACATGTTGGTGCACGTTTATTCACTGATTGCAAAAATATGTGCGGAGAACAACAGTGCACAACAGTGCGGAGAAATACATTCTCGCTACAAAAGGAGGAATGTTCTTTTATGTTTTCCTCCATTTTTTGCCTCATTAGCCGGATCTTAAAACAGTCAGCAAGTCAACAGTCAGCTTGGGTTCGTATTGTCAGACTGGCTAAGCAGCCATGTTGCCTGCTTCGTCAGGCATAATGGCACAACTGTATACTGTTATCCCAAAAAACAAAAACTTGCTGGTTCAAACTGTGGTTCAGGAGACCGGCCTTTGCACAATAAAACAATTATTGACTGACACATTTTGAATGAATTGACTTATTGGCTCAGGTTGTCACATCAAGCCATGAATGTGCTCACTGCAGAGTGCAGGGATAGCACCCAAAAAAGCAGTACATTCCTATTGAGGAGGATCAGAAGTGATTTTGTTTAAATGTTACTGTTACATTTAATACGGTACAGATTACTGACATTTTCCAGTTCATTCTTAAATGGTATTTGACAATAATTCAGTTATATAGACACTACAGCTGCAACAAAAGAGAACTACTCTGTCATGTTCAACCCGGATATCGAGTTGTTAAAAAGATCTTGACACAAGTTCTCCCACTACACGATTATGCAGTTGGTTATTGAAAATGTGTGAACATCACTTCACCAAGGTGTTCCAGCTACATCTTTAGTTATGACACTAATATCAGCACAACGATGGCAAACATTGTAAACGCTGTGGCTAGATAGGATGGAATTGGCTGCAGGTGCCATTACATTTTACATTCTGGTCTACACAAGCAGAGCAGACCAGGGGTAGCATGATTTAAGATCATTTTTCGGATACCCCACGGTCTCACGTCTATGTTATCAAGGCTACCAGAATCCTAAGAAGTGTGGAATCAGCATTGTTTATTAATCAACAAACAACTACACAAAGGCAGGTTGGTTCAGACTATTTCAAGGTGGCTGCAGCAGGTTCTGGGTTATGCAGGTATTAACACTAACGATTGTATATCTCATTCCAACAGGTCAGCATCAATGTCAGAGGCCAGGGCAATGGACATGCCCATCGACCATATCCTCGCGACCGCAGGATGATCAACTAAATTGTTTAAAAAAATGTTTCCATAGGCCGGTTACTGACCCAGGGTTTTGCCCATTCTGTTTGCGTCCACTTTAGCATCCCCTGAGTTACAGGGGTTGCTATTGATTTCTTTATTAACGTAAACCATTAATACATGTGAATCAATATCATGCTAATGCATTTTGATTATTCACTCATCCTGAGTCAATCAATGCAGTGAGATGCCGAGATTTCGATCTGTGGCATGAAATCACAAAGCTTCGAAGTCTTCACGGAATCATTCACTCCGAAGTAAAATAGTAAGATCAAACGAGAACTTTCCAGTTTGAAGTTTGATCTTGATTTTATGAGGAGTTACCTTGGTGATTACATGCCCGACACGCCCAACCCTCTCTCATAAAGATCATCTGGTAGTTCTCGAGTCACGCATCTTACCATGTCACTTTGGTGATTGTTATTTATGATTTCATACCACTGCTTTGAAGATTGACGCGCATGCAGCCTAGACGGGGTTCATCACGTAATCACCAACGTAACTCCTCATAAAATCAAGATCAAACTTCAAACTGGTAAGTTCTCATTTAATCTTACTATTCTACCTGCATTCTTTCAAACCCAAAACTTGATGTCACGTATTTCATCACATACCTTCCCAACTCTTCTGATCTTTCCAACTCATATTGCTGAATCTTGATTTCTCTGTGTCTGAACTTTACATAACAGATATATTTTTAGGTTAGGTTCGGCAAAATGCTCCTGGTAAAATGATTAATTTATGTGGGATAGAAAAATGCTGGAGAAACTCAGTGGGTGAGGCAGCATCTATGGAGTGCAGGAATAGGTGACGTTTCGGGTCGTGACATTTCTTCAATCTGAAGAAGGGTCTCGACCCGAAACGTCACCTATCCCTGCACTCCATAGTTACTGCTTCACCCGCAGAGTTGCTCCAGCATTTTTGTCTACCTTCGATTTTTTCCAGCATCAGCAGTTCTTTCTTAAAAATGTAAGTGGTATTCTCACTTGCCAAGTTGCTGGGTTATAGATAAATATAATCTGCTCTTTGACACATGAAGCACACCTTTCAGTCCTTCACACCTCATTCTACTGGCACTTTTTTCCATCTTGCTTTCTCATTCCATAATCCTATATAACCTATTTTCTTCCTAGTTGTGCTTTATTAAACCTTCCCATGGAATCAAGGGATATGGGGAGAAAGCAGGAACAGGTTTTGGATGGCGCCAGCAATGGCTGCCTCGCCTACAGTCTGTCTGCCCTTTCCTTATTTGTGATTAAATAATATGTGTTAAATGTATGTTTTTAGTGTTCTTTCGCTTGTTTAATGTGGTGGGTGCGGGTTGGAGGAAACTTTTTCTAATGTCTTGCCTCGACGGAGATGTGATTTTTTCCCATAATGTATCTCTGTCCGTACTACAGCCTAACATCGAGGAGCTGGAAGCCTTTCCTGGAGACTGATTTTGAGAGTTCCACTGCAGCTGCCTGCTGACTTACCATCATGGAGCCCGCAATCCCTTTGCCAGGGATTGACCTCTGAGCTTGCGGACTTAACATCAGGGAGCTCCCAGTCTCTGGTCAGAAACCGACTTTGGGAACTCCAAGCCGCAGGAGCTTCGACCGCCCCAACGCGGGAGTTTTGATTACGCTGACACGGGGGCTTCGATCCCCAGCTGCAGGAGATTTGATTGCCCCAACAAATGATTTGACTGCCCCGATTGCGGGAGAATAAAGTGGAAGAAGATTGGACTTTTTTGCCTTCCATCACAGTGAGGAATGTGGGGAATCCACTGTGATGGATGTTTATGTTACCTTTTTTGTAGTTGTGTGTCTTGTTGCTTTTTTTTTCGTGTGGCTGTATGGTCATTTGCATATCACTGTACCTTAATTAGTACACGTGACAATAAAAGACCTTTGAACCTTTGATTATATGGAATGGTGGTGCTGGCTTGAAGGGCCGAATGGCCTACTCCTGCACCTATTTTCTATGTTTCTATGTCTATGTTTCCATCCAGTGTCAGACAGAGCTAAGGTCCCATGCTATAAATACAATAAATGGCAAAAGATTGGCATTTCTGGCCAATCTTCACTAGCAGTCCGGGGCATTAGCGAACAAGAGATTATTAAACTCATACAACCTTTCATACTATTTGTCAGTTTCCATATTATTGATGTCAACGTCAGATTACCTCAGTGCTCATTAATTTGTCCCTGTGTTCTATTTGTCTACTCAATATGATGTAAGAGATTCCTTGGTACAAGATGAAAAATCAGAAGTTCTCTCTGTATCTTGGACAACACTTACCCCTTAAACTAATGTGACTCCAGCTGATTATCTAGCCAATTATACTAATAGGTGCTTGTGGATGTTTGCTCTGGCTCCCACTGTTTACACATCTTCCAAATAAATGGGAAAAGCAATATAGTTGCAGGGTATCTAAAATTAAAATAAAAATGGGCTGAAAATACTTAACACTTCAGGCAGTATTTGTGAACAGGAGACAAACAGAAAATATCTGTGTTGGTGACCTTTCAGTTCATTGAGATGAAATATTAATTCTGCTTTTTTCCACCCTAGATCTGATGAATACTTTCAATATTTTCTTTTTAATCCAACAGTAATTAACTAACTCCAATGTGGTTCAAAACACTTATTAGTTCTGAAAGTCATTAAATAACTTGAAAGTCCTTCATTAAAATAGTGAACAGAATATTATGTTCTTCAGTCAACATATTAAATCCTCTGGTAAAATGCAGAGGAATTTGAAGAAAAATTCTTGAAGCTTTCTATAGTAATATAAATGTATGTTTTACCTACGTTCATCAAGACGTTCAGCTTTTGCTCATGATCTAATTTTGCTCATTGCCTTCTCTTATTCTCTTCTTCACCTAACTCAGTATACCCCAGTGAGATCCCCCCACATTTCCCCCCCCCCCCCCCCCCCACATTCCAAAAACGTGCAGGTTCGTAGGTTAATTGGCTTCTGTAAATTGCCTCTAGTGTTTAGAACGCAAATGTGGGATGACATTTAACTAGTGTATGGGTGATCATTGGTCAGCATGGACTCAGTGGGCTGAAGGGCCTATTTCCATGCTGTCTCTAAACTAAAGATCTATATGAACGCAGGACACCATTCAGGTTGAGAAAAATATCTTAAATCACTTCAAATGGTAATGGCTCCTCCTTGGAGTTTTGTTCACTACATGGCATTCTTCAGCTTGCCACTTGATTTCTTAACATTCACTGGCTCAGAAAATAGCACTATTGGGCTATTATCATGGGTTGAAAGCGTCTCTACAACTAAGCTTTAATTTTCTCTTTGAGAACATATGCAAGATGATTTGAAGATGCACTGTCACAAACTTCCATGTAACACAGTTATATATTCATCAGAGTTGCGGTACTCAAGTAGTTGGTTGAGTTAAAGCAATGCCCTGATGCAGTCTCGATCTACCTTTGCCCTCTCATCTGCCATACTGTAATATTTTAAAGTGTGGTTATAACAAAATCTACTTCTCAGTTCTCTTGATTCTTTGCTTCAACATCATTGGAGAGCATCTTCCTGCTGCAGTAGCACATGACTCACTGGATTTAGCCAAATGCCATTAAATTGATGGTTGATTTTGGGAGGACATTGCATATTGCACCCAATTTACGTTGAAGTAACATTGTTTTTTTCCTGCTCCTTCTACAGAATGACCTCATCTGATAACAGGCACATCGTGTTCAGCTGTTGTTCCGATTCTGACCCTGGCACACTCATCTCATCCTTTCCATACCCTATTCACTGCACAAGGATTAGAAATTATCTTCCAAATGCAGTTTATCCCATAAGCAGTTTATTTGATTCCCAACTGATCAAGTTGCTGTTCACAATACTCTAATTAATATTCAGGTCACCTTGGCTTTGCATGCCCTATTCTGCACCCTGCACTTCATTCACTACCAGTAGTCCTTCTTGTAGACTACCTGTACACCTGTACAGTTGACCTGTACTTCTTCTTAAAGCCTGGTTTTAGATAGGTTTTCACACCATTCATGCTTTCTGGAATTAAATCTATCTCATAGCTAGACAATTCCTCAAGCTGGTTTCCACTACTAATCTGGAGACAAAAGGCATTGCAGATGCCGGGCTTACAAAAAAAGATATATCATGCTGATGTATCTATCTCAGTGGGCCAGGAAGCAAATCAGGACAGCATGAATCTTGACCCGAAAGTTCACCTATCCATGTCTCCAGAGATGCTGCCTGACCATAAGAGTTACTCCACCATTCTGTGTCTTTTTTGGCCACAAATAATCGGTTGGTTGTTCATATCGGCAAAATTGCAATTATCTGCTAATACTCATTGCTCCATTCAGAAAATATTAAAGGATTTTCCCTACCCCTGATTGCATGATCAACTGTTTCATTTCTAGAAGGTTTGCAATGTACTTGCACTCTTGGGTCTCACGATGCAACTCTCTGCCTGTGTGACCAATTAAATATAAACACCTTCATTGTCTCCTGTTCAGATTTGTCTGGCATGGTTGTGACACAGCATAAACTTCATCCATTCTTTCAATTCTTCAGATAAGTGACGTGCTTGAATGTCCAGCAACTTGGGTGCTTTCATTTGTTTTGCAGTGTATTTTCGCAATTGAATCACATAGCTTGCTGACTGACGTATATTATCTGAATTGAGAGATAGACACAAAATGCTGGAGTACAGTAACTCAGCAAGTCAGGCAACATCTCAGAGATGCTGTCTGACCCGTTGAGTTACTCCAGCATTTTGTGTCTCTCTTTGGTATAAATCAGTATCTGCACTTCATTTTTATTACAACTTGTCTGCTCCATCTGAATTGAGAGGTAAGACTGGCAGTAATTCAGAATTCTGATTCAGATACGGTGTCTAAGTTTCATAATTTTATCAATCAGCAATTCTGTCACTGACTCAGTATTTTGATTGAACATCCCGTCGAATAGGAAGTAATTAAATAGCAACAAAGATATTTTAAGTAAAAAATGTACAGGAGCAACATCCTTTACTTTGTGTTTTTGTGCCGCCTTTTGAACTGCGCAAATTAACATTGCAATAACACTAAGAACTGTCAATCACACACTACAGCAATTAAAGTGGTGAAACCTTAAAAATAATTATTTGACCCCGACCAATATTACATATACCCTATTTCCTGTTAACTTTCAAATGTAACCTGCTTTTCTTTGAGACTCTATCAATACTTCAAGGTTTCCTCACACACTTATCTGAAGAAGGGTCTTGACCTGAAACGTCACCTATTGCTTTTCACCAGAAATGCTGCCTGACCCACTGAGTTACTCCAGCTTTTTGTGTCTATCTTCGGTATGAACCAACATCTGCAGTGCCTTCCAATACAATCCACTCTTGGTAACATGTTTACAATTGTAAGTCACTGACATGGTTTTGCTTATTTTACTGCACTTGGGTGCATCAGAAGGAGATCTGCCTGACATCTCTCTGGTTTTTGGACCACTTGGTTACACCTGAAACCACTTGTTTTGCTGCAATCTTACCGGGTGGGAAACTCGGAAAGCTTTAGAGACTGTTTGGGTTCTGACCAAGCACAAGGTAGTTTAAGAGGTCATGTGAAAATCCATGTGGTCATGGAGAAAATCGATGTGCTCTCTGGGAGAACATACAAACTCCATACCATAGTCAGGATCGAAACCGTGTCTCTGGCGTTGTAAGGCAGTAACTCTACCGCTGCGCCCCTGTGCTGTCCTGCTTAATTGGATCTGTATATTTTTCCTACCTTTGCGCCTTGGAACAGATTTTCCAGAGGCTTTTAGGAAAAAAATATCAGTTGCCATTTCAAGTGTAAACAATTTATGGAAGCCTAGCATTAATGAGACTTCAAATAAACAAAGGTGTCTTTGATTAGATGTCTTCCATTGAAATTACTGCCTGTCTTAACTCAGAAGATATTATAACAAATGTATTTGTCTCCTTCACATGAGATCAACAGTTGTTTTTAGAATGCACAGAAGGCTAGGTACAAGGAATATTTTAAAATGATGAAGAGCTTCAGATACTTGAAGAGACTGGAGGAGCTGGAATTGTTTCCATAGAACCTTAAAGATTGTAGGGAGGTATAACGGAGTTGCTCAAATTGACAAGGAGTTGTGAAGAGTAGATGGGAAGAAAGCATTTCTATTGCAAGAGGATCTGTGACCCAAGGACAGATTTCAAGTTAAATTACATGAGAATTGTGGAGCAATGAGACTTATTTCTTGCATTGAGTCATTGTGATCAGAAGAGAACAGCATGGAAGAGCAGAATCAATTAAATAAATAGCACTTCCAAAAGAGAATGGTGTAAATGGTTGAAAGGGAATGATGAGATGCACAATGCAAAAGTAGCAGAAGATGAGATATAATAAAAAATGAACTGCAGGGACTGGTTTATACCAAAGATAGACACAAAATGCTGGAGTAACTCAACAGGTCAGGCAACTTCTCTGGAGAAAATGGGTAGGTGACTTTTCAGGTTGCAACCCTTCTTCAGAAGATTAGATACATTGGATGGCTTCATTGATATGCTTTCTGTGATGCAGCAGTTCTTTTAGACAATGGTATCACCCAAAGATCATTATCTAAATGTCTTCTGCTCCTACCTTAGCAGTTTCCTCTGCTATGGTGGTTGACTCTTCACTGACATTTCTTAATAAGAACAAAGGCAAAGCATTTATTTTGTTTGCATTTTTTCCTCCTCCTTGCATATTTCTCAGACATACTTTTTGCTATTCATCAGCTTTCCTGTTCTCCTTTATCCGACACCATCACTATTCATATCATTCAATACTTCCTGGATATTCCCTTCTCTTCTCTCTGCACTACCACTTTGCTGTGCAGGTTCAAACTTGTTTTTTAGAGTCATAGAGTGATACAGATTGGAAACAGGCCCTTCAGCCCAACTTGCTCACACCGGCCAACATGTCCCAGCTACACTAGCACTAGTCCCACCTGCCTGTGTTTGATCCGTATCCCTGTCCTATCCATGTACCTGTCCAACTGTTTCTTATATGTTGGGATTGTCTCTGCCTCATCTATCTCCTCTGGCAGCTTGTTCTATACCCCTACCACCCTTTGTGTGAAAAAATTGCCCTTTCGTTTCGTATTAAATCTTTTCCCCATCACCTTGAACCTATGTCCTCTGGCCCTCGATTCACATACTCTGGGCAAGAGACTCTGCGCATCTACCCAATCTATTCCTCTCAGGGTTTTATACACCTTTATAAGATCACCCCTCATCCTCCTGTGCTCCAAGGAATAGAGTCCCAGCCTACTCAACCTCCTCTTATGACTCAGACCCTCCAGTATTTACAACATCCTTGTAAATCTTCTCTATACATTTCTCTGTACGCAGATCGGTCTGAAGAGGGGTCTCGACCCGAAACGCCACCAATTCCTTCTTTCCAGAGATGCTGCCTGTCCCGCTGAGTTACTCCAGCATTTTATGTCTATCTTTGGTGTGAACCAGCATCAGCAGTTCCTTCCTACACACTCCACTGTACCCTTTCCAGCTTGACAACATCTTTCCGATAACATGGTGCCCAGAACTGGGCATAATACTTTAAATGCGGCCACACCAATGTCATATACAACTTTAACATGACCTCCCAACTTCTATACTCAACTGACCTCCCAACCTCTAACCTTGCCCCGTTCCAATGAAAGGTCACTGACCTGAAAAGTTAATTCTGTTGTTTTTTTTTTGTCTCCACAGATACTGCCTGATTTGCTGAATATATCCACTATTTCATGTTTAAATTTAGATTTCCAGAATCTGCAATGTTGTGTTTTACGATTTCACACTGACTGTTCATCATTCTTATTTAAAATGCAAATAAGAAGCATTACTCATTTGATTGGTTACATGGCACTTAAAAATAACATAGCATTTTCTTCTGAGCCGTTGAAATTACAACAGGTCGAGTTAGTAAAACAAAGGACTGAAATGGTCTAAAACCCCATGTAAAACAGAAGTGAAATAATGTTATAAACTTAATATCAAAATATTAATGGCCTGTCTTTGCAAAAGGAAATTACATATTGCTTGCTTTTTACATGAGTGATTTGGTGTTAATCAAAATGTCTGATGGACATTTAATTAGTTGTATTTACAACTTGCTGCCACATAAAGCTACACACAATTTTTCTACATAATAAATGGAAGAAAAAAATCTCATGTGGAGGGCTTTAAACCATAAAGGAAACATGTTTATATTATGTATAGGAAAGAACTGCAGATGCTGGTTTAAATCGAAGATAGACACAAAGAGCTGGAGTAACTCCAGAAGGGTCTCGACCCGAAACATCACCAATTCCTTCTCCTCAGAGATGCTGCCTGTCCCACTGAGTTAATCCAGCTTTTTGTGTCTTTCAGATTTATGTTACATTCATTTCACTCGTCTTAATTCATTTGAAAATCAAACAATTCCACCACATCTTTTAAATATGTAGTGATATGAAATTATTAATTTATTAACCTAATATTTCATGTGTTCCAATTTCCTCAGTGGTCATGTTGGCAAACAGACTGCTGATGAACATTTACAGTTGTTTCAAGAACATAGTTATCCTACTACACCAGCCCTTGACTTGGTGCCTTTGGACAATTTTGGACAAAGTCATTCCAAGACTCTGAGAAACCTTTCTGCATGATTTCTGTTTATAACATCTCAATCTTATGATCACCCTCCCTGATATATTTGTTGGCATCTATTGTTGTCCGATTTTAAAAAGTCACAAAGTGCAGGAGTAACTAATGAATCAGGCATCATATCTGGCAATATGTTTCCTAATCCGCTGAGCTACTCTGGCACTTTGGAAACCAGCATCTACCATTCCTTGTGTCCACATTGTCTGATTAATTTTCTGAGGTATTCCAGAACCATTGTAGATTTAAACTGCTATATAAATGCACACTATCTTTAGAAAATAGAGTATTCTATAGGTACAGCATTTCGTTAATGTGTGCTCATTTTGTACATGGTTTGAATTAAATTACCTGATCATTTTAAGAATAACTTTGCAGTTGGATCTTGTTCCCAAATAGTTCATTTGTTACAATAGTTGGTTGTCTTAATAAGAGCTAAACTAAAAAATACTCATAATTATTATCGACTTTTGGTAGTAATGTTATTATTGAAAAATAGCGGCATAATGATGTCAAAGAAATTTGTAGTTAAATGGACTTAACCTTGACATCTTATTATTTGCTGGCACAGATTTTTAAACCAATTTGTGTTGAATGCATTCTGAAATGAACCATTCATCAGAACAATGGGTTGATCCTAACTAATGCACAGCAGGAATACTAATAAAGAAATGAGAAGTAACTACTTATTTTGATTTAAGGGGTGAATTGAGTGAATTAATTTGTTTCGTGTTTCTAGATGTTAATGAGCTGAATGGGTCATCTGTTTTTTCCTCACACTTTCATGATAAAACAAATCTGACAAAGGAAAAGAGAAGATGCCTGCTCTTAAAAATAATGAGGAGAATGGACTTAGACCGAGTTCCATTGTAATCTCCCAGACTCCTTGCAGTGGGATCTGTAGTGAAAGTAAGGACAGGCTTCCTCAATGTTCATAGAAAGCCAAATTCTCAAGGATTTGCTCATCATAAAAAAATCTGACATATCTTGTATTGACATGTTTGCAAGTAATCACTTTCAATCTATACATTGAAGGCGATGAATGCCCTTCTAATTGAGGACACAAAGTGCTGCAGTAACTCAGTGGGTCAGGCAGCATTTCTTGAGAACATGGATAGGTGACGTTCCTTCTTCAGACTGATTGTAGTGGGGAGGGGGAGGGATGGAGAAAGCTGGAAGAGAGGTGGGGGCAGGACGTAGCCTGGCGAATGATAGGTGGATAGAAAAGGTTCATATTTTGTCTCCAGAGGAAGTAATATAGGTGGAAGGAGACAAGGGGAGAGGGAAGGAGAGGAACAGGTGTGAATCCAAGTTGGGGACAGAGAAGTGAAGGGGGGTGGGGGGACAAGGGGACAATGGTGTGCTTATAAGTAGGTTAGTTATCTGAAATTGGAGAACTGAATGTTCATACTATTTGGTTGTATGTTACCCAAGCGAATTTGCATGTGGCCTCACTCTAGCAATGGAGGTGAGATAGAGGTTCATGTGCACTTCCTCTAACCATATGTTCTGCATGAGGTATTCCTGATGTGGCTTCCTTTCTATCAGTGCGAACAAGTGTAGATTAGACTCATAGAGTGATACAGTGTGGAAACAGGCCCTTCGGCCCAACTTGCTCACACCAGTCAACAACGAAGCAAGTGGCTTGGATCATATCTCTGCTGAACATCTTAAGTATGCGAGTATGAAGATAGCTCCTCTCCTAGCTATTTGTTTTACTGGCTTTATGATTCATGGCATGTTACCAGACTCAATGTTGTCTGTCCTGTTAGTGCCGGTTATGAAGGACAAAGCGGGTAAAGTAGGCAGTTTAAATAATTACAGGCCCATAGCTTTAGCCAGCAAATTGTCAAAAGTCTTAGAAATAGTTCTGCTGGATGGAATACATGAGTTTGTTAACTCCACAGATAACCAGTTTGGCTTTAAAGCTAAACATGGCACTGACTTATGCATATATGCCCTAAAGGAGATTGTAAACAAATATAGAGGCAAAAACTCTTCAATCCTTATGTGCTTTATTGATGCTTCCAAAGCCTATGACCGTGTTAATCACAGAAAGCTGTTTGGTAAAATGCTTCAAAGAGGGGTGCCTAAATACATTGTGAGAATACTGGCCTACTGGTATGCCCACCAGACTATGCAAATAAAATGGGGCAATAGGGTCTCAGCCCCATTTGGGGTTAGCAATGGTGTTAGACAAGGGGGAATTTTATCCCCAGTCCTTTTTAATATATATATTGATGATCTGTCTAAACAATTGAAAGCCTGTAACACTGGGTGCGTGATTGGTAATATTTTAGTGAACCATATTATGTATGCAGGTGATCTTGTGGTCTTTAGTCCATCTAGCGCTGGTCTCCAGCAGCTCCTTACTGCATGTTCCGTGTATGGTTTGGAACATGACATTAAATATAATGCTAGTAAGAGTGCTGTTATGGTCTGTAGAACCAAAGAGGATAAAAGCCTAAAATATCCTGATTTTAAATTGTCTGACAACAATCTTAGTGTCTGTAATAAGATAAAATATCTAGGGCATATTATTACAGAACAAATGACAGATGATGAGGATATTTATAGGCAACGACGCATGCTGTATATACAGGCGAATATCCTCTTGCGTAAATTTGGTGCGTGTGCAGATGTGGTGAAGATGTCGCTATTTAGAGCATACTGCACACCCCTCTACACTGCACACCTGTAGTCGAACTATTTAAAGACACGTATGCAGAGACTAAAGGTTGCATATAACGATGCCATGAGAACACTGCTAAGGCAACCAAGATGGTGTAGTGCCAGTAATATGTTTGTGGCTGCAGGAGTCAGTACTTTAGAAGCTATCCTAAGACACCACATGTATAAATTCATTTGCAGGATAAATGACTCTAAAAATATGCTTATTGTGGCCTTGACAAACATAAGGGTTAGCACTACACGCTACGAATCCCAGTTGTGGAGCCACTTGTATTGTTGTCTCGTTGTACGACATTGATAATTTTTTACTCTGGATTTTTAACTTAAGTATTGTGGGTTTTTTTTTAAATATATAAATTATGATGTTTTTATGTGATTTACCATGATTTTATATATATTTATGATATTTGAGATGCAATGCATTTTTAATGTAATGTTGCCCCTTGTCTGGACCTTGAGTCCATAATAAAGTTATTATTATTATTATTATTATGTCCCAGCTACACTAGTCCCATCTGCCTGCGTATGGTCCATATCCCCCCCAAACCTGTCCTATCCATGTACCTGTCTAACTGTACCTTAAACATAGGCAACAGTTTCGCTGAACATTTGTGCTCAATCCACCAAGGCCTTCTGTATCTCCCTGTTGCCAAACCATTTTAACCCCCATTCCCATTTCTATACTGTCCTTTCTGTCCTTTCCCATTTCTCCCCTTTCCCCTTCCTTGTCACTCTCCGCTTATATCCCATCCTCTAGCTTCACAATTCTTACCTCTTCAATCCTTATCTCACGCATTTTGTCTCTTCATCTCAGGTTTATATCCATCCTTCGACCTATCCACCCCCACCCCACCTCCATCTGTATTCATCTATCACTTACCAGATTTTATTCTGTCCGCAACTTTCTTCCAGTATTCTCCCCCTCTCCACACTACCACAATCAGTCTGAATAAAGGCCCCAACTCAAAAAGTCACATATCCATGTTCTCAAGAGATGCTACCTGACCCACTAAGTTATTGGCGCACTTCGTATCTTTTTTTTGTAAACCAGCATCTTGTGCTTCTAATTGAGGGGTTGCTTTGTAGCAGCTCATATAACAGCGTGGGTATCCTTAGGTGCCACTGCACTATTGCTCCAATTATAATATTTGAAAATTGAGCATTGAATCCTCAGTAGTGTCAGAATGCATGAAGGAACTTGAGAAAGTCAGTTCTCAACAATGACTGCTTATCAATCACACCAGGTCAAGCAGCAAGAAAATAGTTTACGCAATGAAAAAACAAAAACAGGCATTCAATGTAATGTTCAGTTTTGTAAACAGGGCAACGTGAACTCTGATATAAAATCCTTTTAGAGTAATTTATATGAAATTGACCACAGAATACAATCTAGCCTTTTTGAAAAAGGCTATGTAATCTCACAAATAGTGCAATTGACCATAAAGTTGCCATTTTAAATACATAAGGCTTTTGTAAA
Organism: Okamejei kenojei; assembly: GCA_035221665.1. NCBI lineage: Eukaryota > Metazoa > Chordata > Chondrichthyes > Rajiformes > Rajidae > Okamejei > Okamejei kenojei. The sequence continues at coordinate 13,754,694 of CM069153.1, forward strand.
ATGTTAGCTGTATCTGTTGGAAGGAACTGCAGATGTTGCATTAAACCGAAGATAGACACAAAATGCTGGAGACAGGCAGCATCTCTAGAGAGAAGGAATGGGTGACGTTTCAGGTCGAGACCCTTCTTCAGACTGATCTCTAACCTTATCTGAGCTATATATTTTTCACTTTGCTTTCATAGTGTTCAAATTGTTAGTCTAAACATAGATGCACTGCTTCACTTTGAAGTTCTTAATTTATCTTAACTGAATAAGACTAATAACATTGCATTGATTAGTGATCCACAATGTTGGGGACAACAAGTGTTGTGGGTATGGTCAGGGATGCTCAACACTATCCAGTATTACCTCAAAGGGAAAGGGCTTTGTGACTGAAAAAAATGCTCGAGTTTACTCAGTTGATCTCACAGTATGAACATTTATCTCAGAACTGGGTCCCCTCTTTCACCAGCAAGGCACCTGAAGCACTTGTGAACAAGATGGGCAATGGGGAAGTTGGTATTTAATGACAGAGAGACAGAGAACCATCTGGGAACTTAATCAAGCCAGTCGGAGGAGAATGTAATGGAAATCAATACCAAGACAATGATGCATATTTAGCTCCCTTCCTCCAAAAGCAACATTAACCTGATATCCGATTTTAAGCTGAAGCATCAGCAATTCGCCTCCCCCTCACACATGCCACTCAACCCACTGAGTGTCTCCAGCACATCGTTTGTTGCAACACTAACCTCATTTGTTGCTGACTGCAATGCACCATTATCTCTGGGGAATAGATCAGGGAGTGAGACTAGCTGGAAATTTGTGGGTGGAGAGGAGGGAGATGGTAGAAAGGACTGAAGCAGGTGAGATGACTAAAGGAGATTGGAGGAGGCAAGAGGGCAAACAATAGAGCTATGGAATAATTGCAGTGTTAGGCAAAGGGGTCAATCATTGAGTATGTTATCACAGATCTTTGAAAACAGGACCATAACTAAAGCAACAACAACAACTCATTTTGATGGAATCTGCAGTGATGAACATGCTTCCTTCAGTGGGTTTCCAGTCTTTTAGGTAAAAACCTTAAACCTCTTGCTAAGATAAATGCAAAATGCTGGAGTAACTCAGTGGAACAGTTAGCATGAAGAAAGGCACAAAAGGCTGGAGCACCTCCGGAGAGAAGGAACGGGTGACGTTACGGAATGAGACCTTCTTCAGAACCCGAAACGTCACCCATTCCTTCTCTCCAGAGATGCTGCCTGTCCCGCTGAGTTACTCCAGCATTTTGTATCTATCTTTGGTTTAAGCCAGCAGCTGCAGTTCTTTCCTGCACAACCTCTTGCTAAGATCTAGTTCTGCCAAGACATGGAGTATTTATGCAGTGTGTATTTATGATAGGAAATTGCAAAAGTGAGATTAATCATATGTTATCCGGTTTCATAGTTTGCGCATCAAGGATTTTTTTTTTGCAGTATCTGAAAGTAATTGGGTTTGAGATAAACATCAGTGGCAGAGTGCTATGAAAAGTTGCACTACACAATCGGATTTTTAGGCTAAAAAAAATTCTCATCGAAGCTACACATTACCTTACACCATGACTTGTTTAATCAAAGATGCAGTGAAGCTCTAAATTAGATACAGCATATTGTAATGTATTGCATCTCAGTCAATTCAGCTTCAGAGAATAACCAGTTTTGTATTTTTTACTCTTACCAATATAATTTGCGAAACTAGCATTCATGCTGATATATGAGGAATAGGAATTGCAGAATTGTTAACATAAAGCACTGAAAAACGTTCCAAAGTGTAGAATATTACTCAATTTGCTGCATTATTCATGTATGAAATTCCTTTCTTTTCCTCAGCTATAATATTATTTGGCAGTTATTGTTTGATCAAGCTTTGGAAATGTGAGAGCATCACGGTGACATTAGCAGAGGATTATTTGGGGCAGAGGGCCTAGGAAGCAGGAGAACTGTAAGTAAAAGGCAGCATGAATCATAAAAGTCATCCCTAATGGAAGCACACCGATGCCTCTACTTCCTTAGAAGGCTTTGGAAGTTTGGCCTGTCCCCAACAACCTCACCAACTTCTACAGATGCGCTGTAGAAAGCATGTTATCGGGATGCATCACAGCTTGGTTTGTGAACAGCTCCATCCAAGACAACAAGAAATTGTGGATGCAGCCCAGACCATCACACAAACCAACCTTCCATTGACTCCATTTATACCTCACTCTGGCTCGGCAAGGCCAGCAGCATAATCAAGGATGAAACGCACCCTTGCCACTCCCTCTTCTCCCCTCTCCCATTACATGAAATGTACAGATTCAGGAACAGTTTCTTCCCAGCCGTTATCAGGCATCTAAACCATCCTACCACAACTAGAGAGCAGTCCTGTACTACTATCTACCTCATCAGGGAACCTCGTACTGTCATTGATCGGACTTTACTGGCTTTATCTTGCACTGCGTTATTCCCTTATCATACACCATGAATGGCTCAATTGTAAACATGCATTGTCTTTCCACTGGTTGGTTAGCACGCACCAAAAGCTTTTCACTGTGCCCCAGTACACATGACAATAAACTAAACTAAATTGAACTGGTTAGGGAGGAACTGCAGATACTGGTTTACAGCGAGGATAGACACAGAATGCTGGAGTAACTCTGTGAGACAGGCAGCATCTCTGGATAGAAGGAATAGGGGATGTTTTGGGTTGAGACCCTTCTTCAGAGACTGGGGTCACCCATTCTTTCTATCCAGAGATGCTGTCTGAATTGAAGTGGAACAGGTTAAAGGATTTTCAGGAGAAAAGGAAAGTAGTATAAAGGTAATGATATTGTATGAGACATTGTATGAGACATTGAGGATCATCACTGGCTGTCTGCGGCCCACTCCATCAGAGTTCCTCACTGTGTTAGCTGGCGTAGCACCTGCAGCCCTGCGCAGAGAGCACCTAACCCACAGCCTGGTGAACAAAGCCTCAATGGACCCAAATCATACCCTACACAACCTTGCCCAGTACTCCAACCCGGATCGTCAACGCCTGCCCTCCCGGCGCCCCTTCTCTCGTCATGCTGCATCTCTTCGTAGCTCCGATTTCAACATGCTAAGAGCATGGAGAGCCTGCTGGCAGGACACCCAACATCCCGCCCAAATGACCATCTACCCAAACACACTGTTGCCACCTGGTGCAGAACTGGTCTGCAGAGAGTGGGTTACACTGAATCGTCTGCGAACTGGTGTTGGGCATTTCAATCATAACATGAAACGTTGGGGACTGCGCCCATCAGCAGCCTGTACTTGTGGACACCCCGACCAGACCGCACACCATGTAATCCACGACTGTCCCACCCTCAGCCCACCAGATACCACTACCATCGACCTGACCAACCCCAATCCTGACACAGTGAACTGGCTGCGACGCCTGAATCAAACTGTGTAACTGACTCATACGCAAGAAGAAGAAGAAGGTAATGATAGATGCTATTTAGTTAAACTTCCATAAGGCAGCTGAGAAGTAGATGCTGAACAAAATGATGAGTGCGTGTAATTGCTGGTAACACAGGGACATAGAGTGGGGAACTGTTAAGAGATTGGATACAGAGAGTGAAGGTAACATCCTTCCATTTTCTGCAGGTAGACAAAAATGCTGGAGAAACTCAGCGGGTGAGGCAGCATCTATATAGCAAAGGAATAGGTGCTTCATCCGACTGATCCATTCCATTTGCTGCAGTAATGGTGATATATATATAGTACTCAATTATTACAGAACAAAAAATATGACAACAACTTTTGCTAAAATCTATAAGGGCAGGCACGGAAATCACAGTCGGGGACAATATTTCTTGGCGTCCGCACACACGCATGCGCACACACGAGAGGCTTCGGCCATGGGACCTGTGGACGGTAACATTGGGAGCTGACCTGGTTGGCGACCAACTCCGAACTCCAGCCACAGCAGCTTCGTCCGCCCCAAATCGTGGGACTTTAATCGGCCCATTCACGGGGTCTTTCATCGGCCAGCAGGGGCTTCAACATCGGGAGCCTTGTTCACCTCAATGCAGCAGTTTGATTTTAAGCCGCGCAGGGCGCAGAAAGGCCCCGCGAACTGGCCGATTCAGTCCTTAGAAAACGGCTGATAAAGTCCGGATTACAAAACATGGGTGGGGGGAGGGGTCGTCCCCCACCTCTCAAAGCAGGGTGGGATGTATGTCCCCTATCTACACCCCCCCCACCCCAGCATTTCTGCCCCTGGTGTATTCTGGAAATAAGGAAGGTGCTCTCGTACACGTTCTGCTTCTCATGTGGTAATCTGCTGTCCACGGAATAAATTCAGAATCAACTATTTGCAGGGAACTTATTTTGTTACCCACTGTGTAAGTGGCAAATGAAGAACATAAGTCCAATCAATCACAAGTATAGCACAATGGATCAAAATTATTGGCAAGCTGAGAGTGACTGTCTTTACCTTCAAGGTAGCATTTGAGCAAATGTGGCAGTAAATAGCTCTGGTAAAACTTAATTACAAATAGGGATATATTCGCCACGTACTAGAGTTATGCCTCACACAAAGTGAAGGTTATGGTTGTTGGTTGTCGATCACCTCTAGCTCCAGGACACTGCACAAGATGCTCATTGCAGGATTATTCCTAGTCACAATTCCTTTCCTCAGCTATCGCATTAAAATCTTTTCTGCCATTATAAATTCAGAATTGGTAGTTTTCCAAATCTATTTGCATTGTTTCAACAATATTCCTTCGCTATCCTCAAAGTCGCCTAGGCAACAGTTGTCAAATCTGTAAAATCTACCCCTCAAAGCACGAGGACAGTATGTGCTAAGGGCAACCACCACCTGAAGATCCCCCCGCCCCCTCCATGCTGTACATCATCATGATCCAAAAAAAGATAGTTATTCATCAACCATTTCTGAGTCTACGTCCTGGAGCTCCCACCTAATAGCAACATTAAATGAGAACTTACCAGTTTGAAATTTGATCTTTATATTATGAGGAGTTACAATGAGCGATTACGTGAAGACCCCGCCAGTCCACATGCGCGTCAATCTTCAAAGCAGCGGTGTGAAATCACAGATAACAGTAACTGAAGTAACATAGTAAGATTATAAACCAGACCTTCTAATTGACCTTTATGATATTGAGGGCAGGGAGCGGTGGGCACGTAATTGCTCATCGTAACTCCTCATAAAATAAAGATCAAACTTCAAACTGGTAAGTTCTCATTTATTCTTACAATTTTACTTCGGAGTCACGTGAGTGATTCCGTGAAGATTTTAAAGCTTTGTGATTTCATGCCGTAGATACGAATCCAGGCGTCTCACACTGCATCAGTTGACTCAGGAGGAGTGAATAATGAGCAATACATTGAAACATGGTACAGATTAACATGTTGATGCTTTAATTCACAAAAAACAAACAAAAGAAAACACAATAGCGACCCCTCTCTCCCTGGGGAAGCTATGAAACATAACTTAAAATGGAATGGGCGAACACCCCGGGTTCAATAAGTGGTTTATTATAAAACCTCTGAAAAGTCAATTCATTTGACCATCCTGCGGCCGTGAGGATATGGTCTAGAGGGACGTCCATTGCCCTCACTGCTGACGTTGATGCCGCCCTGGTGGAGTGAGATTTTAAATTGTCAGTATTAACTCCTGCACAACCCGGCACTTGTTTCAGCCATCTTGAAATGGTCTAAACCGACACTTTCATATGTGGCTTTTTGTGGCTAATAAACAATGCTACTTCGGAGCCTCTGAGACTCTTGGTGAACTCGTTATAACACCGCAAGTGCGCCACTACACACAGCCGTAAATCTGTGGGATATGCTGACAGTACAAGCTTGAATCCTGACACCCCTGGTCTGCTTTGTTTAATTAGATCATAGATGTAAAACATAATGACATTCCCTGATGACACCATCCTGTCCAGACTCAGTTTGTGCAAAGTCTGAACCCTTTGCGCTGGCACCAGCGCCATAAGCATGACCAACTTTAGGGTAATCTTTGCCAATGACAAGGATGTGGCTGGACCCCACTGACAAAGCAGCATTAGTACCATGCTCATATCCCAGATTTCAGAGTACCTAGGCCTGGGGGGATTGGAATTAAAAACACCCTTCATAAATTGGGATATTAACGGATGAGATCCTACAGACTGAAGTTCCGACCCCAGGCATAGGTACGACGACAAGGTACTCCTGACACTATTGATGGCACTATAGCTCAACACTTAATCAAAATATAACTTGGACAGAAATTTGAGCACATCTGGGATGGAAGCTGTGCGGTATGTAATATTCCCATGTAACCAAAACTCCTCCCATTTCCTTACATGAGGGATGTACTGTTTTTTTGTACTATCCCTCCAGGACGATGTGATGACATCCACTGTACGATTGGATAGTCCCAGACCCAGGTATGGCCTTCTTAAAATCTGCAAATTAACAGATTAATACGATCATACAACGGATGTAGATCTCCAGTCACAGGATGCACCAACAGATCATGACGTTTTGGGACCACCATAATAGGCTGTGTAATAATGTCCGAAATGAGAGGAAACCATGGCTGTGCAGGCCAGTTGGGTACCACCAAAACTCCTGAAGCGGAGTCCTGCTTGATCTTGGTCAAGCACCAACTGATGAGGCAGAATCGGGGAAATGCATATAAAAACACTCCGCCCCAGTGTAGCGAGAACGCATCTACCACTACTGCCCCTGGATCTGGTTCTCATGAAACATACTTCGGTACCTGATGATTGAGTCTGGATGCAAACAAATCAATATCTGCCATCCCATACCAAACAACAACATCATTAAATACATCATGATTCAACATCCATTCGGTGTTGTCATTGAATTTGCGTGACCTAGTGTCTGCCACCATATTGAATCTGCCTGGAAAGTAGACAGCTGAAACCCAAATGTTCTTTTTAATGCACCAGTGCCAAATAAGGTTAGCCAACCTGTCACAAGATCCTGACTTAATTCCACCCATGTGATTAACATACGCCACTGCCGTGGTGTTGTTAATCTGAAGCTGAACATGTAAGTGATGCTTGGTGATACAATAAGCCTTGAGCCCGTAAAATGCTCCCAAAAGCTCTAAATAATTAATTCCATGTGATTGGAGAATAAATGTCTCATGCATATTCCATCTGCCTCCACAGCTAGAAATGGTATCAGTAGCACCCCAACCTAGAGCACTAACATCAGTCTGCAAAATAACTGATGGTGCTTCCTTCAGAATTTTGCTAGAACAATTTGAAATGTTTCTTATCCACCATTGTACTTCAGCAATGGCTTCAGATGGTAATTGCATGGGCCTGTTGAAATGACCTGCATGTATCCTGAGTGCCTGTACCTTTGCCCTCTGTAATTTTCATAATGCAATGATCCATACTGCACAGCTGGAAAGGCAGCTAGCAATTTGCCAATCAAGCTGGCCACATGGCTAATTTAAGGTGATTGTTCCCACAAGAGCTTGATACAGCCTTCAATTAAATCTAATCTCTTGCCCGTGGGCAGAGTCACAGACATGTGAGTTGAATTAACTGTGAATCCCAAATAGTCAATTACTTTAACTGGTACCAATTTTGATTTAGTTGGATGGTTGAGACACCCCAATCTCTCAACCATGAGTTTAACAGCTGAAACCGATAACTCAGCTGCCTCCCGGGTTTTTCCAATTATTAAGATGTCATCCAAATAAGCCATTACAATATGACCCTGAGCCCGGAGTAACCCCAGTACTGGTTTTAGCAGCTTTGTAAATAATCTAGGGGCTGAGGTTAACCCATTAGGCAGTGCTTTAAGTTGCCATAATTGCCCCATCCAGCTAAATTTCAATTATCTCCGATATTCTTTATGAACAGGCACTGAGTAATATGCATCCTTAAGATCTATACATGCCATATAACACCCTTTGGAAACCAATTGTTTGGCAGTAGCAAATGTTTCCATTTTAAAACGTTTCCAATTTCAGCTTGAACCTCCAAATTCTCCTTTTGTGAGAAAATGAGTGCCCGCTCTGGTATATGCTGTGAGGGTCGACAAAAATTGGGAATAAATTAAATTCGAAACCCTTGTATACTTTGCAGTATAAACAAGTTTGTTGTTATTTCATACCATTCTTTCAGAAACCAGTGTAACCTCCCCCCAACTGTAGGTAATTCTCACTCAATGTGTTGCAACAAGAACCAGACCCACCTACCTCCATGGTTACCAGTGGAGTTCTTTGTCCCCTGGTTCTGGTGGGAAAAGGCATGTTTGCCCATACCCCTGCTGTAGTGCGCCAGTTGCGCACATTGAATGGCCGGCTTGGTCCTTGACCGGACCCGGTTTCAGCAAACTGCTTGTAGGGATACTACCTCCGAAGGGTTCTGCTGGTCACTGGTGCCTTGATGAGCCCGACGGTTTTTGCCTCATCGTCCAGCTGCTTCACCCACTTTGCGAGGTCTTCCCCGAACAGGAGATTCGGTGGCTGGATGTTACTATGCTTACACAGGGCAGCGAACTTCGGGTTAATTGTAGGGCAGATGGCGCTCTTCCTAAGGCAGTTTATCTCAAAGTGCACATTGCACATGAGAGCCAGGGCATCCTGCTGAACCTCAGTCAGGTGCCCACCATCCACCGACCTACCGAAAGCCATAATGTGAGCAGCTTCAGCACCCTTTGCAGCTTTATCTCCTCAACCCTGATGCTTACGCCCATATGGCCCCAGATGGCATGGTTTACGGCCGGCACTTTAAGCAGGATACAATTAGCCGGGGTTTCGTACTTCTTGGCCGTTTCATCCATGGTTGGCTCCTGAAGCTGGTGTGAAGCCAAGCTCGCAGCCAGCTCTTCACCCAGCGGCTCTCCAGAGTCTGTTGGGATGGAAAACCTTGGCCCATGCCCTTCATCCCTTGGGGCAGCCTCCACTGTTAAGCCCATAGATTTGGCGTCAGAATCATACTGACCCGTTATGCTCTCCTCCTCCAAGAGGGAGACACTAGGCAGCCCTGTAGGTGCCGCTGGCGTGGGCTCTTGGAGAGGCCGGCGCTCTTGATAGAACATCCTCTCCATTAGGAGCTCCATCCTGGATATCCGTGACATGGTATTCATTCTCGAGGGCGAACCCTCCTGACTGGACTCGTCCGCGTCTATCGGCCGTGCAGACTTTCTGGTGGCCTTACGCCCCTCCGGCGCAGCCACGGTTCCTTCAGACACCAAGTCTGTAGTCGCTGGTCTTGCTATTAGCGACTCGGTAGATGAACTAGGCGGCCGCCCACTACCCGCACTCCCGCGATCTTTAGTTACTTTCGCAACGGCTCGCCTTGCTCTCAATGATTTCTCCATGCTTGGACTTGTCCTCCTGTAACAAGATTTAACAAGCGCAGAAACGACCTCCAACAAGTTTGACACTTACCTGGGGCTTTTTTAAACTTACTGCTGGAGAAGCGCTGCTCCTCCCAGCCGGTCGCTGCGCCATGCGTCAGACGTAATGACGCGCATGCGGACTGTCGGGGTCTTTACGGAATCACTCACGTGACTCCGAAGTGAAATAGTATTGTGGAAGGAGTTGGACACAATCATTAATGCATTGTGTCCAACTCAATGCAAATGCAAATATCAATGGACAAAAACTCAAAAACATTCATACTGGCCTGTAAAGCAACATCCACATTCTACAAATGAATAACAAAAAACAAAAACAAAAACATTCTGTCAAAATTTGAATGTTGCAGATATTTTGAAAGGTCAGTAAAAGTGCTACAGAATGTGAGGCCAGGTTTGACCAATACCCCATATGCCTCCAGCACCATACCATGAATACAGCTTGCACCTTTACAGATAACAGCAATGTTTTATGCTTGGCATTGAGTCCAGATGCCATGAAACTTCATTGCTTCACATCAAAGTTATGCCAGCCTGCTGATGAGCAGCTTTGACCATTCCCTAACAACTGAATAATCGTCATGTTGTTTGGAGCGTTATGAAGGAACCAAAGGCACAGAGCATATTCTTCTGGCGGGGTTGTGGAGCAGAGAGATCTAGGAGTGCAGGTATATAATCCCTTGAAAATGGCATCACTGGTGGTCAAAAAGACATTTTGCACATTGGCCTTCATCGGTCAAAGTATTGAGTACAGATGTTGAGGAGTCATGTTGCAGTTAAATATGAGGCCACATTTAGAGTATTATGTTCCGTTTTGGGCACCATCTTATAGGAAAGGTGCTGTCAAGCTGGAACGAGTGCAGCGAAGATTTATGAGAATGGTGCCAGGACTCAAGGGCCTGAGTACTGGGACAGGTTGACCAGGCTAGGATTCTATTCCTTTGAGCACAGGAGGATGAGCGGTGATGTTGTACAGGTGTACAAAATCATGAGAAGAATAGATGGGGTAAATGCACAGAGTAGGGAAATCGACAATCAGAGAACATAGGGTTAAGATGAGCGGTGAAAGATTTAAGAGGAACCTGAGGGGTAACCTTTTTACACAAAGAGCGGTGGGTGTATGGAACAAGCTGCCAGAGGAGGTAGATGAGTATGTAGGGATTTCTATTGTCTGATGTGAAGACTCGTAAATATGGGAATGACATTTCATACCTCACTCATCCAGATTTTTAATAAAAATGACCCTGCCAATGTAACAAGAGATGGAAAAAGCCAAGTTTCTCAGATAAATGTACATAGTCAAACAGCATGGAAACAGGCCTGTCAGGTTAACCTATCTTTGCCAACCAAGATGCCCCATGTAAGCTAGTCCCATTTGCCTAAATTTTGTCCACAATCCTCTAAACCTTTCCTTTCCATGTATCTGTCCAAGTATATTTTACCCGCCGCATCGACTTCCATTGGAAGCTCGTTCCATATACTCACCACCCTCAGAGTGAAAAAGATGCCCCTAACGTTCCTTACTAAATCTTTTTCCTCGCAACTTAAATCTGTGTCCTCTGGTGCTTGATTCCCCTACCTTGGGTAAAAGAGTGTACCTTCATCTTATCAATTATTTATACGCCTCTATAAAATGACCCCTTAGCCTCCAATGAATAAAGTCCAAGCTTGCCCAATTTCTCCCTATATAGCTCAGGCCCTCGTCCTGGCAACATCCTCGTAAATCTTCTCTGAACTCTTTCTCGCTTAATGACATAATTCCTATAGCAGGATTGCCAAATCTGAATACAACACTCCAATTGTGGTTTCACCAATGACGTGTACCACTAAACATAACGTCCCATCTTCTGAACTCAATACCGTCTGATGAAGGCCAACATACCAAAAAGATAGATTATTTGTATGTATAAACTATTTCTTGTGCCCACCCTGAAGCAATAGTTCCTTATTAATTTTAATTATAAATGTACCCATATAATGACCTTGGAAACATATACACATTAGTCCTGTTGATACTGCGAGATTGATTTGAATAATAGTCACAAATGCTCTGACCCTGCGATGTGTTACTGAATAATAAGACCTTGGGGTACAACTAAATAGTTCCCCGAAAGTGGCTGCACCTGCAGACAGAGTGGTGAAGAAGGTGTGTGATATACTTGCCTTCATCAGCCGAGGTATTGCGTATAGGAGTTGGAATGTCATGTTACAGTCACACAAAACATTGCTTAGGCAGCACTAAGAATATTGCATGTAGTTCTGGTTGCAGTGCTGGAGAAAGGATTTGATTGTGCTGGAGAAGGTGCATAACAAGTTCTCCAAAGGGGGGCTTGAGTTACAAGGAGAGATTGGATAGTCTGGAATTATTTACCTTGGAACAAAGGAGGCTGAGGGGTAAATTTACACAGGTTTATATAATTATGAAGTGAATAGATATGGTAGATAGTCACAGTATTTTACGCAAAGTAGAGTAGTAGAATGAAAAGTTTTCTCATGAAAGGAGAAAGTTGTAAAAGGAATCTGCGGTACATTTTGACACAGAGATCGGTATATGGAACAAACTGCTAGAGGGAGGTAGAGGTGCACCATTTTAGAGATATTTGGATAGATACAAATAGAAAATGTTTAGATGGATATGGGCCAAATGCAGGTAAATAGGATTAGCGTAGATAGGTATCTTGCCGACATGGGTGATTTGGGCTGAAAGGCCTGTTTCTGATCTGTGTAACTCAATGAATCTATGAATCTTAGCATTGAATTTGATCTCTATACCATAGTTCGATACTTTTCTAACTGGTTCACAAAGTGTTTATACTAGGAAGATCAAATACACAATTTGAGAGTAATACCTCAATAAAAACAAGAGACGATACATCAACCTGTACAGAAATTTGCTGCATAAACATAAAAAATAAAAGCTCAAATGTGAAGTGATCTCTAGTAACATTACACTGAACATCATGAGGTGCGGAATGAGTTTCCAATTATTATTTTTGAATGAAAGTTAGCCTTCAACAAGAACATTCGAAATGTGTGGCTTGGTAAGGACACAAATCCATCAATGCAGGAAGCTGCAAAAATTCCACCAGAAAAAAATCAACAAGTACATTGTGCAATTAATTTCCTGGTAATTTAAGCCTGGCAATTTAGAGACATCATTCTTCTACCTTAATGTGGCTGTCTTTGTATTCATTTCACTGTTGTTTTCCATACTTGCTATGTACAAATGGGTTGCTAAGTTTTCCTGCAATGCAATAATAATTTGACTTCAAAATGCAATGATTTGGGTGTAAAATAGATTGGGACATAGTGAGGATGGTGCAGCTCATTCTTCATTTAATGCCGATGATACTTATCCAATTCGAGCACAAAGATATGCTGAATTAGCAGAGTGTAAAAAACAGCCAACACTGATATATTATCAATGCTTTGCCATTGCTTTAATTGTAATAAGAGATGAGTTGATTAGTCCATGGGTCCACTCAGTCCCCAGACACTAATACACGGACATCGCCCCACCTGCCACAAAGAAGAAGGCATGAGGAAAAGCCCTAGCCTTCAGCACGCTAAATACATTGCACTTACCATTGGTGGGGGTCCGAGTGGGACTGATCAATCCCAAGTGATTGTAATTATGGTGATGGTTACCTGGGAAATAAAGAAAAAAAGAGGTAAAGCAAAAATAAATTCTGGCAACTTATTCCCCCCAAAAACATTTTAATTATTTAAAATGTGCAGATTTTTACAGAAAATATACTGTGCTTTTGAAGGTACCAAAATGTCATAACTGAATGTAGTCAACATAGCCTAGTTATCAATTTGTTGATGGTTATATTGTGATATGTGTAAATGAGTGCAAAAGTAAGTAAAAAATGAGTGATTTTTCTCTCTGGGGAATCTTAGAATGCTATGAGGTTGCTTTGTGTGAAGTACAGTAGGTGTTAATTCAGATGGAATGGCTGACAACGCTGTAGACAATTTGGATTTTAAGTCCCTTGACTGGTTACAGAAGTGGGAACACCAGCATCTGACAATAGATAATAGACAATAGACAATAGGTGCAGGAGCAGGCCATTCGGCCATTCGATCCAGCACCGCCATTCAATGAGATCATGGCTGATCATCCCCAATCAGTACCCCGTTCCTGCCTTCTCCCCATATCCCCTGACTCTGCTATTTTTAAGAGCCCTATCTAGCTCTCTCTTGAAAGCATCCAGAGAACCTGCCTCTACCACCCTCTGAGGCAGAGAATTCCAGAGATTCACAACTCTCTGTGAGAAAAAGTGTTTCCTCGTCTCCGTTCTAAATGGCTTACTCCTTATTCTTAAACTGTGACCCCTGCTCTGGACTCCCCCATGTTTCCTGCCACTAGCGTGTCCAAGCCCTTAACAATCTTATGTTTCAATGAGATACCCTCTCATCCTTCTAAACTCCAGAGTGTACAAGCCCAGCCGCTCCATTCTCTCAGCATATGACAGTCCCGCCATCCCAGGAATTAACCTTGTAAACCTATGATACACTCCCTCAATAGCAAGAATGTCCTTCCTCAAATTTGGGGACCAAAACTGCACACAATACTCCAGGTGCGGTCTCACTAGGGCTCTACAGAAGTACCTCTTTGCTCCTATATGTGACTCCTCTTGTTATAAAGGCCAACATGCCATTCACTTTCTTCACTGCCTGCTGTACCGGCATGCTTACTTTCATAGACTGATGAACAAGGACCCCCAGATCCCGTTGTACTTCCCCTTTTCCCAACTTGACGCCATTTAGATAGTAATCTGCCTTCCTGTTTTTGCTACCAAAGTGGATAACCTCACATTTATCCACATTAAACTTAATCTGCCATGCATCTGCCCACTCCCCCAACCTGTCCAAGTCACCCTGCATTCTCATAGCATCCTCCTCACAGTTCACACTGGCGCCTAGCTTTGTGTCATCTGCAAATTTGCTAATGTTACTTTGACACCACGTGAACACCACGTGTAGTCTGAATTAAAATGGCCCTTCTCCGAAAGCTGCTTCCTTTCTCTTGAGCTAAATGTATGAACACAATTAAATAATGAAACAGAACACATTCATCTGTCAAAAAAATCTTGCAAACCAAATTCTACAAATTCACACATATACAGTGGAGCCATATATTAACTAGAGACCAATAAATTCTCTTTGTTGTCCATCCCAATTGCTACCTAGTGAATCTAGCTTAGTTGAAAAATCATTAATGATTAATCAAGGTAGATCATTCAAACCATTTGTCATAAGGAGCTAAATGATCAACTGAGTCTTTCAACATTTTGAAACAACATGAACATTTCACATTTGCACAACAAATGCAACTATTATGATGTTACAATCATTGACTTCCACTTTTAATTTTTTCTATAAAATTATACAGAAGACAAGGCCACGTCAGATCATTAAGACAATATATCACTGTACTTTACACGTCCCTATCTCTGCTGTTCTCTTGCATGTTTTACATTACCATTTTTGTTCATTTGTCAGCAAGTTACCAGTAAATTGAGATTCCTATCTCAGCACTGTTGAAATATCCTGGTTCTTCCTTATATTAAGTTGATCTTCTTACGAGGTGCACAAGAGATCGTCCATAAAAGGAGGCCTCGCAGCAAAGTGATTAGCCCTGGGACAAGGTTAAGACCTTGCAGTTTATCGCAGCTGGAGAGATTACAGGTGTGTTGGCGATTAAGTTAATTCAGCCAGGAGTGTGTGGAATCTACAAAATATCAACATAAAAGTGATAGGAGATGATGGACAATGTTCACAAATGTTGCACTGACAAAAGCATCAGCCATGGCTGGGTGACAACATTCCCTCTTCAGTGATGGATCTTGTCTCCTGCATTATAAGAGATGATGTCCAATTGATGAGAATAATGGCCAGGCTCTTCTTCCTCTGAAATGTTTTGTGGAACAGGAGAGTTGCTTGGCAAGTGATCTGATAACATCTGTTCTTCAATGCAAGATCGGGAAGTGGACTAGTTGTTCACTAATTTCTTGGCTGTTAAAGGAACAATGCTACGAATAATATGCTTGCACTGTCGTCTTCCATTATATAACAAGCAATATCACGTCTGAAGTAATTCATTGACTGCTGAGTGCTTTCGGACACTCTTAAGATTGCAAAAATGCTATTTCTTCAATCTTTCACAGAAATGCTGGCAGTCCTATACAAAGTTGTAAGCATGTACCTCTGCACAAAAGAAGATGTTTATATATGTGAACAGATTTTCTGATTTGGCTTCATATGTGGACTCTCCATTCAATAGGAGTGAACTTCTGATATTTCAGTGTTCATTATGTATTTAAGTTAGATCCAGAACAGGAAATAAGAATTCATTCAACTGAATAAAGAAATTGACTACAAGGGTGAAGAATTAATATAGGATAATTCATTTCTATAAAAATAAATATAATGTGTGTATCTAATTGTTCTCCTGAGATGCTGCCTGAGCTATGCCAACACTCTGCTTCTTCTTTTGTAAACTAGCATCTGCAGTTCCTGTTTCTAGTGAAATTTTAATTTTAATATCTTTCAAACCATTTTCAAGAATTAAAAAGGTCTATTTTTAATGTTTTTATTATTAATGAATGTTTGTGACTGTTTGATATTCAAACACATTATAATTTTTGTTACAGCTGCTAAGCTTGGCCATGTGTCATAATTTGCTATCAAAGCAATTCTAAAGGCAGGGATGCTGATGAACAATTGATAAGACTGATCTGCACTGGGGCTTGATAATAAGCTCAACGCTAGCTTCACTAAGGACACTAACATAAGGGGTGCACTAAGAGTTGGTTTAGAGTTTAGCGATACAGCATGGTAACAGGCCCTTCAGCCAACTGAGTCCATGCTGACCATCGATCACCCTTTCACACTAATTCTATGTCAGGCCATTATCTCACCCACTCCCTACACACGAGGGGCAAGTTACATAGGCCAATTAACCTACAAATCTGCACATCTTTGGGATGTGGGAGAAAACCAGAGTACTCAGTGAAAACCCACATGGTCACAGGGAGAACGTGCAAACTCCACACAGATAGCAACCGACATTGGGATTGAACCTGGGTCTCTCGAATTGTGAGGCAGCAACTCTACCCGCTCCATCACTTTGCCAACCCTAAGTATGAGAATAATGGTGACACTCTTCTTCCCAGGAATTGTTTATGGAATTGGAGAGATGAATAGTGAATCTGAGCTTTGAATGAATTAGTGGAGATTCTGGGACAAGATAAATGCAGTTTTTTTTATATTGCAAATAACTATTTTCCCCTGAAATAAAACAATTTAAAGGGAATTATTGCTATATTTGTGAATTTTAATATCGGTTCATACCTTGGAGATTTAGCAAAAGTCAATGATATAAAAGCTTACTGTAAATACTGCTCGGTTTAGCTCACATTTACATAGAACGTGCACATATGGAAGAGTTTTGAAATGTCTTTGCATGAAATGAAAAAATCAGTGCAAGTATAATTGATGAGTCAATAATATTTCAAGTCAATGAATGAGGAATTGCACAAGCATTCATTCATAAATGTAATGAAGCTTTTGTGTTAACTAGAGCAATGACATGCAATCAATGTCTTGATAACAAATTAATATATACATTAATTTATGCTTAATTGTGAGGACTGGATAGAGGAACATTTAAAAGGTTGTTGGACAATACCTTTAATACCTTTCACTGGACTGGTTATTCACTTGTCTGTTACCCCAGATTCTGGACCACAAGATTCACACAGTTGGACAATGGTCCCTTGCCCACCAGTCTGTGAGTACACACAGCCCACCACCACCAATATAATATATGATCATCTACATGCCATTACACTGTTGGACTAGAGTCCCCCGTGGCCACAGTGAACAGGAGTGAGGAACCACGTGTGCTGCTTTGATGTCCAATGGCAAGAGTAGAGTGTTGAGCTCCAATGCTTTGATATATGATTCTGATGAGCAGGAGAGGGAGAGGGAGAGGGAAACAGAGAGAAGATGAGAGGAAGACATTGTGAAAGGCTGAGGAGAGGGGCGGGGAGAGGGAGAAGGGCAGGGGAACAAAAAGAGAAGAAGAGCAGAGGAGAGAGTGAGATGTGAAGAGTGGTGCTTCAGAGAATGTAATAAAAAGGTGGGAAAGAAAAAATGGAGACATATGGGGAACTGAGGAGAAATGAGAGAGAGGTGAAAGACAGAAGGGAGAGTGGGGTTGGAAGGTGGGGTTGTGAGGAAAGAATGAGAGAGAGTAGAAGAAAAAGGAAACAATCTTGAGGAAAAGACCTAGATGTTAGAAAACAATGCTAAACACAATTTATTTATAAATATTCTATTAATTGACAACCTAATGATAACTTTTTGAGTAAAAAGGAGTTGGCGCAGAATTGCCTGGGACAGGAAGGCAGCATTAAAATATCAGCCTTCAATGCCCTAATAAAGGTGCACAGCAGTAATCCGGAGACAGAGAAGTCGTAAGCATGTGTGAGGACACAGAGTTGGAGGAAGCCACTCATGCCGGCATGGAGCATGGGATGCCGAGGTTCGGCCAATTAAATCTGTGCTGGCCATCAACACCCATTTGTCTATAAATTCTATATAATTCTTCCAACGTTCTTATCAACTCAGTATGGTGGTGCAGTGGTAGAGATGCTGCCTTACAGCTCTAGAGATCCAGGTTCGATCCTGACTACAGGTGTTGTTTGCACGGAGTTTGTACATTCTCCCCGTGACCTGCATGGGTTTGCTCCGGTATCTCCGGTTTCTTCCCACACTCCAAACATGTACAGGTTTGTAGGTTAATTGGCCTGGTATAATTGTAAATTGTCCTTAGTGTGTGTGGGATAGCGTTAAGCGGCCACTTTCCCACTTTCACAACCTAATTCACGACCTTTTTTACTCGTGGACATTTTTCATCATGCTAGAAAAACGCCCCGACCTACTTGATGCCACGAGTACCTGCGACTAGCATCACGGCCTGCTCCGACATAACTATGACCTCCTACGACCTCGTGACGACCATGCTGCGAGTATGAGTCAAGGGCAAACTCGGCAGATATCGTGAATTAGGTCGTGAAAGTGGGACAGGCCCTTTAGTGTGTGGGAACGCTGGTCGGTGCACACTTGGTAAGCCGAAGAGCCTGTTTCTGTGCTGTATCTCTAAACTAAACTAAACTAAACTAAATTAAACTAAACTAAAGTCCCCTCAGGTTCCATCACTCACTTGCATATTAAGGGCAAATGTTCAAGTAATCTACTGATATACCCATCTTGCGGATATGGTGAAAAAACGATTACCCAGTAGTAACCCACATAGTCACAGTGAAAATATGTACACCTATGCAGATGGCACTTGAAGTTAGAATTGTGCCTAGTCACAAGATCTGTGAGACTAGAACACTATTAACTGTTCAACAAATTGATATGTTTATTTTTTTCTGCAAATTATTTGAATCTTGGCGAAATACATTAATTCAAATAATTACAGTGACTTTTATCGAACAATTCTGGCCAAAGTCATGTCTAAATTCAAGGTTGCTTGTGCATAGTCACTATCTATGGTAAAACAGGTTTCTGATATTATTTAACTTTTGCCCGCATGTGGCATTGGGACAGAATTACAACATTATGATACTTTAATACGTGTGATTAATCAAAAGAAGCGTCTAAATGTGCAGATAAATTAAAGAAGAGCTTTTACAATAATGTTGCAGAATAGATTATCCTCATTAACAACTGAGGCATGGATAGCGAGCTCATCTACCTTTCTTAATCTGATGCCATTTGCTAATTTTTAAAAAAAATGTTTTTTGCATAAATTTATATTTTTTAACATAAACCATGTTAATGATAGTTGGATGTCTTCGATTGTCATCAGGTGTGGTGGAAAAAGCATCAGTTGTCCCTTGTGTTTTTTTCCAGATTATTGTCTAAAAAGATTTCAATAATGACTCTGACTCCCATGGCTATCTGGACTACACTTCTTCCAACCCTGCTTCCTGTAAGGACTCCATCCCCTAATCCGAATTATTCCATCTACGCCGCATCTGCACCCAGGATGAGGTGTTCCACACCAGGGCATCGGAGATGTCCACATTCTTCAGGGAACGGGGGTTCCCCTTTCTACTATAGATGAGGCTCTCATCAGGGTCTCTTCCATACCCCATGACTCTGCTCTCACTCCCCATCCCCCCACTTGTAACAACAACAGAGTCTGCCTTGTCCTCACCTTCCACCCCACCAGCCGTCACATACAACAAATAATCCTCTGACATTTTCGCCACCTCCAACGTGATCCCACCACTTGCCATGTCTTCCCATCTCCTCCCCTGTCTGCTTTCCGCAGAGACCACTCCCTCTGTAACTCCCTGGCCAATTTGTCCCTTCCCACCCGAACCACCCCCTCTTCGGGCACTTTCCCTTGCAACCGCAGGAAATGCTACACTTGTCCCTTTACCTCCTCCCTTGACTCCATTCAAGGACATAAGCAGTCTTTCCAGGTGCGGCAGAGGTTCACCTGCACCTCCTCCAACCTCATCTATTGCATCCGCTGCTCTAGATGTCAGCTGCTCTACATCGGTGAGACCAAGCATAGGCTTGGCGATCGCTTCGCCCAATGCCTCCGCTCGGTTCGCAATAACCAACCTAATCTCCCGGTGGCTCAGCACTTCAACTCCCCCTCCCATTCCAAATCTGACCTTTCTGTCCTGGGCCTCCTACATGGCCAGAGTGAGGCCCACTGTAAATTGGAGGAGCAGCACCTCATATTTCACTTGGGCAGTTTGTACCCCCGCGGTATGAACATTGAGTTCTCTAATTTCAGTAGTCCCTACTATCTCCTCCCCTTCCCAGCTCTCCCTCAGTCCACTGGCTCCACCTCTTCCTTTCTTCTTCCTGCCCCCCCCACCCTCACATCAATCTGAAGAAAGGTCTCGACCCGAAACATTACTTATCCTTCGCTCCATAGATGCTGCCTCACTCTCTGAGTTTCTCCAGCATTTTTGTCCACCTCCAATAATCTCCACAACCTCTACAACCAGTCTGTTTTCTTGGTCTGACTAACAAACTTTAGCATCACAAAATATAAATGTTGTTTAAAAATGTATGAAGTTGTCAATTAACAAATTCCTAAAGTAGGTTTTATGCTAGGTGTTTAATATCTAGATGCTGCTTCTGTGTAGAAATCTAATTGTTGACATTAACAGATGCTTTTGGCATGATGCTCGCCTCAATGCTAAATGCAAAGAGGTCCATTTGCAGATGTTCATCATCAAACACGGGCTGGTTTATGTTGGTTCAAAGCCAGCCACCATCCCCGGGAGGCTATCATGTGAAATATTGTGTGCAACCATTTACCTTCTGCTCACATTGTTCATTAAACCACAGCGGCAAAACCTACCTGCCTTGAAGTTTGGATGGCAGTCAAAGCAATGGCAACAGATGTTGAAAAAAATCAGACCAAGATTTTTTGTTGCTGTTGAAAAGTTTTGAGTGCAACTGGTAGCCTGTTAACAGAGCTCTCTTGGCCCTGCTAGAAGCAACAAGCCGGAAATTCAGCCTGCTGTTCCTTCTCAATGTAAAATAAGGCAAGAAATGGGTAGGAGGGCCACTAACTGCAAGTGCCCCTCTAAGACAGAACTTTGACCACTTTGAAGTATCTAACTTTTGCTACATTATTACAGTGTCCAAATTCAGTCAATAACATTGTTAGAATACATTTACTCCATGCACTACAGTGGTTCAAGAAAGTGGGCCATCTCCACAATCAAATAAGCAATTGAGCATGTTAATCAATGCTGTGTTTGTCATAAATGAATATGAAAAGAGTATGCACAGCCTTTCTGATTTAAATTATTCCAATATCAAAAGAGCCGATTATAAATTTTGAGGCCAAGCACTTACTCCTTTCATAAGTGTGGAGAATACTAATATGCAAGGGCAATTTGGAATCAAGAAGGGGATGGCGTAAATGCATTTGAAGAGCATTAAGTAGATAAATCTCCATGCTTAATACGATACGATAGTACTTTGATGAGATATATCCCAGGTCATTGGGAGGGCCAAGAGAAGAGGGCAGGAGGGCAAAGGGCACGAGCCTTGGCAAAGATCTTTCCAACTTTTCCAGTCATTCCTGGAGGACTGGAGAAAAGCCAATGTTGTTCCTTTGTTTAAAAAGGGGAAGTAGTAGGAATCTGGGGAATTGCAGCCTCATATCAGTAGCAATGGTTAATGAATAATGAAGCTATTGGAGAGGATTATTTGGGATAGAATTTACTCCCATTTGGAAGTGAATGGGCCACTTAGGGGCAATCAGCATGTGTTTATACCTGACAATCAAGTTTTTTGTTTTTTGTGGAGGTGACAAAGGTGATCGATAAGGACAAGGTGGTGGATATTGCCTGTGTAGATTTTAGTAAGGCAATTGATAAAGTTCCTCATGATAGGCTGATTCAGAAGATTAAAATGCATGGGATTCACAGTGACTTGGTTGTATGGATTCAGAACTGGCGCATTGATGGAAAACAAGAGGGTTGAGATGAAGTGTATTATTCAGGCTGGCCAGTCAAGTCCCACAGGGATCTGTGCTGTGACCTCTGTTGATTGTGATATATACAAATGAATTGGACGTAAATGTGGATGGGTTGGTCCGTAAGTTTCCCGATGACATCAAGTTTGTTGTAGTTGGAGACAGTGAGGAAGGCTGTCAAGCTATACAGTAGGGTACACAAAAAGCTGGAGAAACTCAGCGGGTGCAGCAGCATCTAAGGAGCGAAGGAGATAGGCGACGTTTCGGGTCGAGACCCTTCTTCAGACTGGTCAGGGATCAGGGAAACGAGAGATATAGACGGTGATGTGGAGAGATAAGGAACAATGAGTGAAAGATATGCAAAAAAGTATCGGTGATAAAGGGAACAAGCCATTGTAAGCTGTTTGTGGTGTGAAAATGAGAAGCTGGTGCGACTTGGGTGGGGGAGGGAGATAGAGATAGAGGGAATGCCAGGGCCCGAGGGCTGAGGGAGAGGTGGGAAGGGGAGGAGACAGCAAGGTTAACAGAATTGAGAAAATTCAATATTCAAGCCCAAAGGATGCAGACTCCCCAAGCGGAATATGAGGTGCTGTTCCTCCAGCTTGCGGTGTTGCTCACTCTGGCCGTGGAGGAGGCCCAGGACCGAGAGGTCGGATGTGGAATGGGAGGGGGAGTTGAAGTGCTGAGCCACCGGGAGGTCGGGTTGGTTATTGCGGACCGAGCGGAGGTGTTCGGCGAAGCGATCGCCAAGCCTCCGCTTGGTCTCACCGATATAGATCATCTGGCATCTGGAGCAACGGATGCAGTAGATGAGGTTGGAGGAGGTGCAGGTGAACCTCTGTCGGACCTGGAAGGACTGCTTGGGTCCCTGAAAGGAGTGGAGGGGGGAGGTGAAGGGACAAGTGTTGCATTTCTTGCGGTTGCAAGGGAAAGTGCCGGGGAAGGGGTAGAGTGGGAGGGGAGGGAAGAATTGACAAGGGAGTTGCGGAGGGAGCGGTCTTTGCAGAAGGCAGACAGGGGGGGAGATGGGAAGATGTGGCGGGTGGAGGGGTCACGTTGGAGGTGGCGAAACTGGCGGAGGACTATATGTTGTATTTGCCGGCTGGTGGGTGAAAGGTGAGGACCAGGGGGACTCTGCCCTGTTTGCGAGTGGGGGAATGGGGAGCGAGGGCAGTGTTGCGGGGTATGGAGGAGACCCTGGTGCGAGCCTCATCAATAGTGGGGGAGGGGAATCTTTTTTTGCTGTGGGAGTCAGTAGGTTTGTAGTGGATGTCGGTCAGGAGTGTATCACCTGCAATAGAGATGGTGAGGTCAAGGAATGGTAGGGAAGTGTCGGAAATGGTCCAAGTGTATTTGAGTGCCGGATGGAAGTTGGTGGTGAAATGAATGAAGTCAGTCAGTTGTGTGTGGGTGCAGGAGGTGACACCAAAGCAGTCGTCGATGTAACGGAGGTAGAGGTCGGGGATGGGGCCCTGGTACGCCGAGAACAAGGATTGTTCGACATACCCAACAAAGAGGCAAGCGTAGCTGGGGCCCATGCGTGTGCCCATAGCTACGCCTTGTGTTTGGAGGAAATGGGAGGAATCAAAAGAGAAGTTATTGAGGGTGAGGACAACTCTGCTAGGCGGAGGAGGGTGTCAGTGGACGGGTATGTCAAGCTATACAGTAGGATAGATCAGCTATAAAAATTTGCAGAGAAATGGCAGATGACATTTAAGCAGAGCAAGTGTGAGGCGTTGCACTTTGGGGGTCAAATTGAAGGAGGAAATATACAGTTAATGGCAAGGCCCTTAACAGCATTATTGTACAGAGGGGTCTTGGGGTCCAAATCCATTCCTCCCTGAAAGTGGCAACACAGGTAGGTAAAATAGGTAGAAGTTGTATGGTATGCTTGCCATAATTGGTTGTGGAATTGTGTATAAGATTCAGAAATTCATGATGCAGCTTTATAGGACATTGATTAGGGTGCATTTGGAGTATTGCATACAGTTGTGATCACCCCATTACAAAAGGGTGTAGAGGCATTGGAGAGGGTGCAGAAAAGGTTTTACCAGGAAACTGCATGGATTAGGGGCATTAGCTAAAAGAAGACACTGGATAGACTTGGATTGTTGTCCCTGGAGTGTCAGATGCTGGAGGACAGACTTCAAGGCAGTATATGAAATGATGAGAGGAAAAAAATAAGATAGGCTGTCAGAACCATTTCCCCAGAGTGGAAATGTCAAAGAATGGGTAAAATAGCTTTAAGGTGACAGGGGCAAAATTTAAAGGTGATAAACCAATGTTTTTTACACAGAGGAAAGTATAGGCCTAGAATACAGGGGGTGGTTATGGGCTCAGATGTGATAGTGATGTAAGAGACCTTTAGATACGCGCATGAATATTCAGGAATAGAGAGGTATGGATCATGTGTAGGCAGATAAATTAGTTAACTTGGCATCATGTTTGGCACAAACATTATGGGCAGAGGGTCCTATTCCTGTTCTATTCATTATCATGTACTATGTTCTGTGTTCTAAGTCATTCACTTAAAACCAACACGCAAGATGAATGATGTCATATAAGTCATGTGACACAAGGCGACAACATCATTGTGCAAATGAAGAAACATTAATTGCATGCATAGTTATTTGAAAAAAGTCACTGTGTTAATTCTACGTCATTCATTGCTCTCATGAGGTAATTGGGCAGGAGCACAAGAAATTGAACATATGCCGGTTTGGAAAGATGAATGAGAGAACGATGTGGAAGGAATTAATGATTCCACCTAGGATATTGGCAGGTCTGGCAGCATCCATTCAACCACAATGTTTTAAAATGTGAACTCTATTTCTCTCTCTCTCCAGATGCTGCCTGGTTTGATGAGCATCTCCAGTAACTTTTTTTCAATTTCAGTGGTCGCACGCCTGCATTTTGTAACCATTTTCAGTTCTACATTATGCTTCTGTAGCTGTCTCGTGGGAGGTTTATTATTCTGAGGAATCTCGATTGGTGTGCGTCATATTTCATATTGCAAAAATTCCTCTCTTTGCTTATGAATTTTGTTCCATCATTTAAGTAAGATAATTATAACTGGTGCTTCAGAGAGTTGAGCTCTTTTACATTGTTATTCCATTGTCTTTTCGGATTGCAAGTGAAAACGTGCTTGGACAGGTTTCTTGTTCATGCAGTTGGCTGCCAAAATGCAGAGCTGTACCTAGGTACCGCTCATCATTTGCACATTGGTTAATAATTTTCCCAAGACCCGTTTCATAAATCCAAGCCATTGCCTAACAAGTATATTTGTGCAAACCGTGGAGAAGTTGGCATTTTCTGGTGGTGGTCTCTCTCTGACCTTTTAACAGCTCTTGCCTGTGTAATTATGCCTGGGGATTGTGGAGTGGTGCATGAATTAGAGGAGGAGCAGTGGTCAGAATGCGGTGGGGAAGCCATGATAATGGAGCAGTCTCTGCTGTCAGTCATTGCTGAATGCTTGTTTAAGGAAGAACTGCAGATGCTGGAAAAATCGAAGATAGACAAGAAATGCTGGAGAAACTCAGTGGGCGAGGCAGCATTTATGGAGAGAAGGAATTCCTTCTCTCCATAGATGCTGCCTCGCCCGCTGAGTTTCTCCAGAATTTTTTGTCTACCATTGCTGAATGCTTGGCATGGTTGAAGCGGGCATCTGAGAATTGTTATCCAGTAGTGAGCTTTAAACTGACTGATTGTGGGTAAATCATCAACCACTGTCTGGTACAGATCTATTGTGTAAACATTATGAGCCACAGGCATTTTACAGCTAGCATCATGCTGAGCTAAGGGATCAATGTGTTTGCAAATCTGTTTCAAGCTGATAGTACACATTCATTATTGCTTCCCTGTACAGATACAACTTTTTCACTTAAAAGACTGGAGACACAAGAGACCGTGGAAGCAAAAAAACAAACTGCTGGAGCAACTCATCGGGTCTGGCATGGGGAAAAAAGCAACGGGATTTCCGGTTTGGGACCCCTTTTTCAAGACTGTAGTAGAGTGGAGCTAGCTGGTAGAAAAGGCCGAGGGGAAGGGGTAGGGTGAGAGCTGGTGAGCGGTGGATCTAGGTAAGGAGGCGTAAATTGGCAGATTAGTCAAGTGGAGGGGAGAATGGTAGAAAAAGTCACAAAGGCTGGAGGTGATAAGTGGGGAAGCCAAAGAGTTGATGGTGGCATCTTCGTGTCCGACTCCTCCATTGCCAGTGTGCGGCCACATGAGAACTGGAAGACCAGCACCTCGTATTCCACTTGGGGAGAATACAACCTAAAAAGGCATGAATATTGAATTCGCCAGATTCAGGTAAACCCCCAAACGCTCCCATCTCTCTCCTTCTGATGTGCCCAGGTGCTCTCACTCAAAACCTTTATTTCCACTCGCCCCATGATCCTGCTTCTCTATCACCAAAGATCATAGAGCTTTGTCTATCATTTAGTTCAATTCCTCTCCTTCACCACCCCCCGCCCCCCATGGTCCACTACTCACTACCTCCACCGTTCTCAACTATATTCAAGCCTCACCTTCTTTGCTTATCAAATTCCACCATCTGCAGCCCTTTGTTTCTGCACATATCACCTCTAGCCTTTCAACCTATCTCCACCTTTCTCTCCCTCACCTGCCAAAGAACCCCTCCTTAACTTGATCTACCCATCAACTATCAGCTCCTGGCTTACCCTCTCCCCTCACCATTTTCTATCTACTATCCATTCTAGTCTATGACAGTATGCATGCAGGTGCAGCAGGCAGTGAAGAAAGCGAATGGCATGTTGGCCTTTATAACAAGAGGAATCGAATATAGGAGCAAAGAGGTCTTTCTGCAGTTGTACAGAGCCCTAGTGACACCACACCTGGAGTAATGTGTGCAGTTTTGGTCCCCTAAATTGCGGAAAGACATTCTTGCTATTGAGGGAGTGCAGCGTAGGTTTACAAGGTTAATTCCCAGGATGGCGGGACTGTCATATGTTGAGAGAATGGAGTATCTGGGCTTGTACACTCTGGGGTTTAGAAGGATGAGAGGGGATCTCATTGAAACATATCAGATTGTTAAGGGTTTGGACACGCTAGAGGCAGGAAACATGTTCCCGATTTTGGGGGAGTCCAGAACCAGGGGCCACAGTTTAAGAATAAGGAGTAAGCCATTTAGAATGGCAACAAGGAAACACATTTTCTCACAGAGAGTAGTAAGTCTGCGGAATTCTCTGCCTCAGGTTCTTTGGATGCTTTCAAGGGGGAGCTAGATAGGGCTCTTAAAAATAGCGGAGTCAGGGGATGTGGGGAGAAGGCAGGAATGGGGTACTGATTGGGGATGATCAGCCACGATCACATTGAATGGCGGTGCTGGCTCGAAGGGCTGAATGGCCTACTCCTGCACCTGTTGTCTATTGTCTATAGTCTTGGAAGAGTCCCCTCAGAAGGATTCCAACCCAAAATGTCACCCGGTCCTTTTCTCCAGAGATGCTGCCTGACCCACTGAGTTGCTCCAGCATTTTGTGTCTATCTCCCGTACTGAAACGTTGTCTATTCGATTGCCTTGACAGATGACTTATGACGCGCCGAGTTCCTCCAAGAGTTTGTTATTGTTGTTTTTTTTTAAAATATTTTATTTATTAGAGGTAAATACATCAATGTACTTCACATATATCTTGTTACAATCATTGTACCCCATAATTTTATGGCTTTTAAAGAAAAAGAATAGAAAGAAAGAGAGTGAAAGGTGAAAAGAGTTGTGCAAGAGCGTGCCAAAAGGGAGAAGAAACCCTTGGTCAAAGAATTAGAGAAAGGGGGTTAAGAGATACACCCTAAAAAAAAAAGGAAAAGAAAAAAAAAGCCAGTTACTCTGTTATATATATCACGCAAAAGGAATCCACCAACTCCATAGTTTTTCATCCCCCCCTACCAAGGCCCAAGGTACTCCTGCACCCTATCTTTGTAGCAGTTCTATAAATGCAGACCACGTCTGAAAGAAGCGTTCTGATTTTCCTTCCAGGCGGAGTCTCATATCTTCCAGGTGTAGTGTTTCAAACATAGTTGGTAAAGGAGCAGTTAATGTTGGTAAAGGAGCATTTTTCCAGAATTTTAAGATTTTTTTTTCCTATTATTAAGGCGTAATCAAATAAATTCTTTTGATACGCATTTAATTCCGGACTACCTTCTGTCATTCCGAAAATAATCCATTCTGGCTTTGGTGTCATTTTTATTTTAAACACTTTTGTGAAAATTTCAAAGATTTCAATCCAAAACCTTTGAATTTTTGTACAAAAGATGAATGAGTGCGCCATTGTAGCTTCTTGACAGTGGCATTTATCACAAATTGGTGAAACATTAGGGAAACATTTATTTAATTTAGTTTTTGAGTAGTATAATCTATGTATAATTTTAAATTGTATTAAAGTGTGTCTTACGTTAATTGAGCATTTGTGCACATTTAGTAAGTATTCTTTCCACCTTTCATTGGAAATTTTTATGCTTAGTTCGTTTTCCCACTCACCTCTAATACCTTCCATTGTTGGTATTACTGCATTTAGTATAATATTATACATATGTGAAATTAAATTTGGTGATTCCGCCTTTGTATTCATTACTTCATCTAGTAAGTCTAGTGGCATTGTGTGAAATTCATGTGCATGTTTTTTCAAATAATCACATATTTGGAAATATTTAAAATACTGATTGTTACCCAGATTGTATTTTAGTTGTAATTGTTTAAATGATAATAGTTTTCCCGTATCATACAAATCTCCCAAAGTTTTAATTCCTGCTCTTTCCCATTGTATGAATGCTTTGTCTATAATCGAGGGTTTAAACAGAGGGTTTTTAGCAATAGGAGATAGGAGAGATAAGTTTCTTAATTTTAAATTGTATTTTATTTGTTTCCAAATTTTGATTGTACTATGTATAATTGGGTTTTTGTTGTAGTTTGTATTATTCACCATCATTGGTGAAAGAAGGATCGCACCAATATTAAAGGGGGAGCAGTCCTCTTTTTCCATAATGATCCATTCTGGTTGATGAAGAGCATTATCCAACAATTGAATCATATTTCTAATATTTACTGACCAATAATAATACATAAAATTAGGGAGTGCTAATCCCCCTACTACTTTGGGTTTATTCAGGTGTGGTCTTTGTATTCAATGGTTCTTATAATCCCAAATAAAATTTGTAATATCTGAGTCCAATTTTTAAAAAAACCTTTTGGGTAGATATAGTGGGATTGATTGGAACAAGTATAGAATTTGTGGTATAAGAATCATTTTTATGGCATTTATTCGACCTATTAAGGACATCGGGAGCGTTTTCCAGAATTTAATTAAATTATGTAATTTCTTAAGTACAGGGTTATAGTTTGCTTGATATCTTCTAGTAATTTTAAATTTTTCCCCAGCTATTTTAAAAGGAAATTGTATGAGATGAATACAATCTTTCGGTTTTATTGACATGATTTCACTTCTATTCCAATTTATTCTGTAACCTGAAAATGAACCAAAATCCTCAATTAAATTTAAAATATTGGGTATAGTGATATGAGGCTTTGTGATGTACAAAAGTACATCATCAGCGTATAATGATATTTTATTGTTTGAATGTTTTGTCTTATATCCGTGGATATTCGGATGAGTTCCAATACTTTCCGCTAGTGGTTCAATTATGAGGGCAAATAACAATGGTGATAATGAACAACCTTGTCTATTACCCCTTGACAGTTGATATTTTGTGGATAAAATTTTATTAGTTAATATTCTGGCCGTTGGCTTATTATATATTAATTGAATCCATTGAATGAAATTCTCTCCCAGTTGAAATTTTTCAATACCTTAACCATATACTTCCATTCAACCTGATCGAACGCTTTCTCTGCATCCAGCGAAATAATTGAGAGATTTGGATCTTTAGTTTGGTGTGAATGCATTATATTAAGCAGACGTCAAAAATTATTAAATGAATGTCTCTTAGGGATAAAGCCCGTTTGATCCGCATGTATTAGTTTAATGGCGTACTTACTTAATTTTCTTGCTAATATTTTTGCTAATATTTTTTGATCTGTATTTAACAACGCAATAGCTCTATAGGATCCAGGTTCTTCCTCATCTTTATCTTTCTTAAGTATTAATGTAATCGTAGATTCTGCTAGTGTATCAGGAAATATTTGTTCTCTGAAATTGTGTGTGTACATTTTCTGTAGACGAGGACTAAATATATCGTAAAAACTTTTATAGAATTCATTACTAAATCCGTCGGGACCTGGTGTTTTTCCATTTTTTAATGAGAATATTGTTTCTTCTATTTCCTTATTTGAGATTTGTGCTCCCAATTCCTCTTGTTCCTGCAATTCTAGTTTGGGAATATTGCAATTATCCAGAAACTCAGTGATTGTGTTGGTATCCGTTGTCGTTTTGGATTTATACAAATTCTCATAAAATTGCACAAATCTTTTATTAATTTCATTCGGTAATGTTAATACTTCCTCTTTGTCTGATTTAATCTTTGAAATCATGTGTTCCTTTTCTCGTTTTTTTAATTGGCGTGCGAGAAGTTTATGAGGCTTCTCCCCAAATTCAAACTGTTCCTGTCTTGTAATTTGGAATAATCTTATAACTTTGGAATTCTGTCCTGTCTTCTGTAATTTGTATAACTTTGTTCCTGTCTTCTGTAATTTGGAATAATCTTATAACAGAGATGCTGCCTGACCCGCTAAGTTGCTCCAGCATTTTGTGTCTACCTCCCGTACTGAAACGTTGTCTGTTTGATTGCCTTGACAGATGACTTATGACGTGCCGAGTTCCTCCAAGAGTTTGTTTTTTTGCTTAAACTCTCGGCTGGATGAAAGGCTTCTGGAACAGTTGATGTAACATGTGGATAATGTTGGAACTCCGGCACCTACTTTCAATGGCATACATGCTTTCAAGTTGCCACCTTCTGTTCCTCTTTTAACCAATAACTCAATATTTATGTATAGAGTAACCACGCAGCAACGAAGACAATAATATATAGAGTGTACAATGTAAAGATAAAATAATTTGTACAATTCTTTGAACTGTGATGTGGGTTATATCCTGCCTAAAAATATGGCCTTTATTGGAATAAAATGCAGTGTTTTGATTAATAACCCAGCCAGCAGGGAGGAGCACTGTAGACTTTTATTTAATAAAATCCTTTCACCTTATTCCTGACTTTGGCTAAGGGTTAAAAATCATTAACAAAGGAATATTTAGTCACATTATCAGACTGAAAATGAGCCGAACTCTCCCTAGAGGTCCGTCTGTAAATTCAGATGTTGAAGCAATCCAATTGTTTTATAATTTCAAATTATAAATGGTTCAAAAACATTCATGATCCCGCATATATAAATCTAATTTATATTCTTAATTTTTTCTACACTAAATATTTGAACTTCATTGACATGCAGGAATTCTCCTAACCAAATGGAAACTGTTCATTGTTGCCTCAATCTCTGAATAGGTGAATAGGAGAATAATTCCTGATGAGCAGAAGCAGGATAATGTGTTTTAATTTAGTTTATGTTAGTTTACACAGCGTGGAAACAAACCCTTTGGCCCACCGAGACCACCCATTCCTACTAATTAAATGTGCAGATGCTGGTTTAAACCGCAGATGGACACAAAAAGCTGGAGTAACTCAGTAGGTCAGGCAACATCTCTGGAGAAAAGGAATAGGTGATGTTTTGGGTCGACCCGAAACGTCACCTATTCCTTTTCTCCAGAGATGCTGCCTGACCCGCTGAGCTACTCCAGCTTTTTGTGCAAATCGTCACACAAATTCTCTGTTACTCCACTTTCTCATCCACTCCCTATACACCAGGGGTAATTCACGGAGGCCAATTAATCTACATGGCTTTGGGATGTGGGAGAATAGGGGAGCAGGCAAACTCCACACGGACAGCACCCGAGGTCAGGATTGAACGCGGATCTCTGACGTTGTGCAGCAATACCATCATGGGAGTTTAATACGAATGTTGGTCTTCTGATCCCACCCTTCACCAAGAAACTCAGTGGTGAAACTTCTCAAAACTTTGCATCCTCTCAATTGACAGCAAAACAGATTAGAATCTGAGCACATTATCCCACTGAGCACAGTACTGCAGGCCTTCATTTATTCTCAGTTATTGCTATGGCTATGTGCCAATATGCCTCTACTCTAAGGATGTCTCTAGCGTTGGAGGATGATCTGCTTCCCCTTTGTTGTGTTGGTACTGAAGTGGGGGACGGAGCAGGGGGCAGCTGAAGGGTGGCGGATGGGTATATAGTTTGTGAGGCGGAGCGTTCCTTTCACTGCTTCTGTGTCCATGCATGATCTTCGGGTTCTCAATACAGTGCACGCACACCCATGTCACGGCAGCACCAGTAATGGAAATTTGCCCTTATGAAATTCACAAAACGCTACCAAAAATTTGAGATACAAAATAAAAATTTACCCTCCACTGAGTTCAGGTATGAAGAAAAAACGAAACAAATGCGAAATGACAAAGAAGTAAAGAATGTTGCCCATTTTTGCTGAAGCCTCGCATTACGGAAAATCACGTAATGGATGATTTACTACAAATGCAACCTGTCCATAACATGGGAGTGTACCGAACCATTCTGATTGTTCATAAGTTATCGGAGCAGGATTAGGCCATTCAGTCTATCGTCTACTCTGCCATTCAATCATGGCTGATCTAACTTTCCCTCTCAACCACAATCTCCTGTCATTACCCCTGACACCCATTCTAATCAAGAATCTAAGAATCTCCGGCTTAAAAATATCCATTGACTTGGCCTCCATTGTCTTCTGTGGCAATGACTTCCATAGATTTACCACCTATGAAATTCCTCCTCATCTCCTTTCTAATGGAACTTCCTTTTATTCGGAGGCTATGGCTTCTGGTCCTAGACTCTCCCACTAGTGGAAATATCCTCCACATCCACCCTATCAAGTCCTTTCACTATTGTTCAGTCTCAACCTTCTAAACTCCAGCGAATATATGCCCAGTGCTGTAAAACACTTCTTATAAGTTAACCCAATCATTCCTAGGATCATTCTTGATCATTGCGTCTCCTCCGCTCTGGTTGGTCTGGTGTGGAGTTGGTGTGTGGCCTGGGGAATGGGCAAGTGTGCGTCCAGATCCCGGGTTTGGGAATGTGGGTCTGGTGTGCAGCTGGAGCCTAATGTGCACTCTGCAGCACACACACTCTAACCCGCAGTCGCACTGCACACTCTATAATAGGCAGACTTTAATTCCCTATCCCACTGTGCACTCCGCAATGGGCAGACTCAAATTCACCAGTTCATTGTGCACTCTTCAATAGGCAAACTCTAATTCACTGTCTCTCTGTGCACTTCACTATGGGCAGCTTTCTAATTCATTGTCCCATTGTGCAACGTGCTCTCGGCTAACTCTCTAATGCACTGTCCCACTGTGCACTCTGCTGTTGGTGGGCTTTAATGCACTGTCCCATTGTGCTTCTGAATGGTTCCCTAGAGCACTGTCCCGTTGTGATAGAGCCTGGTTCTCTAATTCATTAACGAGCAGTGCAATCTTTAACATAGATATCTTTAGTGCCAATTATGAGACAGATCCTCACTGTAAGGTGACAAACCTAAAGTAAACAGCATGGAACTAATTCCCAATCTAGCTGCTGTGGGCGAGTCATGGCATGCATAAGTGATTTAAGGCAGGGCGATGAAGCCTCTCGGTTGCCAAACACTTGAATTCTCCTTCTCATTCCCACACTGACCTTTCTGTCCTAGGTCTCCTGCATTGTCAGAGTGAGGCTTAATGTAACTTGGAGGAACAGCATCTCATTTTTCGCTTGGGCAGCTTACAGCCCAGTGGTATGATATTGATTTCTCTAGCTTCAAGTAATCCCTGCATTCCCTCTCTCTCCATCCCTCTCCCACCCAAGTTGTACCAGCTTCTCATTCTCACCTATCATAAGCCTGTTCCCTTACATACAGCATAACATTGCCTGTTTTTTTATTGCATATCTTTTATTCATTTGTTCTATATCTCTCTACATCGCCATCTACATCTCTCATTTCCCTTTCCCCTGACTCTAGTCTGAAGAAGGGTCTTGACCCAAAACCCATTCCTTCTTTCCAGAGATGCTGCCTGTCCCACTGAGTTGCTCTGGCATTTTGCGTCTATCAAGGTTCTCAACAAGCTGTGTTTGCTGAGAAAACTTTCCTTAAGGTTCCATCAACATCAGCTTACAACAATGGCGGCACGGTGACACGGCGTTAGAGCTACTGCCTTACAGCGGCAGAGGTGCTTGCCTGTACGAGGTTTGTGCGTTCTCCCTGTGACCTGTGTGGGTTTTCGCCGAGATCTTTGGTTTCCTCCCACACTCCAAAGACATACAGGTTAGTAGGTTAATTGGCTTGGTGCAAATGTAAAATTGTCCTTAATGTGTATAGGCTAGTGTTAGTGTGCGGGGTGATCGCTGGTCGGTGCGGACTCGGTGGGTTGAAGGGCCTGTTTCCACGCTGTATCTCTAAACTAATCGAAACTAAACAAATGGCAGCACCATACAGATATACAGTCACTTCTAATTCTATGAACATTTTTATTCCAGTATGCAAAACTGCTTTTCCCTTTTCCCAGGGCAGTGCTTCTATCTCTCTTGGTGGGACTCAATGAAGTGCCAACAAATGTTAACTTTGGGCAATGTATTTGCAATGATCATGAGCTGTGTTAAGCCCTCACCATTCTGTCCAAGGCACTTCTGGTAGCAGAAGGACGATAAAGCTGCAGTTAGATGCCCTGAATTATAATTCACTGCAGGTTCACGTCCAGACCACTGAAGCAAATGAGAGAGACAGAGAAATTCATTCTCTCCTAAACCTGACCTGTGTGATTAACCATATTACTTCATGCTGGTATATCTGGGAACCAGGATTGTTGGCCCCATGTAGATATGTTAGTTCAATTTGAGCATGTACAGGTTTGCTTATTGTGTCAACAATGCATGGTCAATAACATGTACCTCTCAAGGCAAACATACCTTCCAGTCGTTTGAAGTCACTTGTCTACTAGGTTAGGGCGCTGCTGTGTAGTGATGAATTGAAATGTTTCCAGGGGATATTTTGCAGGGGAAGTTGTATACCTCATGCTTCAGGTTTAGCATGATCCATGTGAAAAAATGTCTTACAGGAAGCGAATCCCAAGCAGCAGGTGACCAATTAAATCATATTTAAGAGTGAACCCCCCCATAGATCTGGAAATAGCCACAAAGCAATCCCACAACTTAACCTGACAAGGTGTCCTGGTGAATATTCTGCATCTGCTTACTACAGGGGAAACATGTTTACAGCAGGCAGACACACACACCCATGCACGCCCACACGCTCATGCACACCCATACCCAGGCACATGGACACACGGATATAAACACATGCACAAAGACACATGCATGCAGACACATACAGAAACACACACACACACACACACTGAGACACATACACACACACACGCACACACATGCACGCACGCACGCGCACACACACGCGCACACACACACGCGCACACACACGCACACACACACACGCACACACACACACACACACACACACGCACACACATGCACGCACGCACGCGCACACACACGCGCCCACACACACACGCACACACACACGCACACACATGCACGCACGCGCACGCACACACACGCGCACACACACACACGCACACACATGCACGCACGCGCACACACACGCGCACGCACACACACACACACACACAGGCACACACATGCACGCACGCACGCGTGCACACACACACACACACACACACACACACACACACACACATACACACACACACAGGCACACATGAATACAGACATAGAATTCTCGAGCAACTCATCAGGATAGGCATATTGTTTTGTTTTGTTTTGTTTTGTCTGTTAGCTAATTTTACACAGCCTACTAACTGTGTGCACTATTATTGTTCGACCAAATGTTTCTCTTGAACTTGTTGGACTGATTATCCTCTGCCGTTGCCCTTGTGGCATTTGTTGATTCTTTTCGGCATCACGTTTGGCTTACCCTGCTGCTGCTGATAGTACCTGTGTCAGCTGTGGTAGCCGGCGTCTCACAGCCTGCTGTCGGATTTAGACGAGCCCACAGCACCACCGGAGCTGCAAGATGTGGACATGCAAAATGGTGCTTTGGATTGTCCTGCTTTTCACCACAGTGACAGCCACCCCACGGCTATCCTATTCGACAGCAGAAGTCCACCAGCGTCGCTTCCGTTTCGGGCTTCCTTCCTGCCCCCTCAGCCATCGAGACATTCTCCGTCGACCAAGATACATCCACCGTGGATCCTGCAGGAACTTCTTCAACAAGAAATTCCAACTCCATCAGCTCCTTTTGGTCCACAGGTCCTCGGAAACCACACAACACGGGTCGAGCTGCTGACCACAGTGTGTTAGCTCCTCTGCTAGCTGACCACGCCGTTACCTCAAATGGATCCAAATTTGCACTCTTCAACGTCAGATCTCTCTCCAACAAAGCCCCTCTCATCTCGGACTTCATGTCGGATTCAAAACTTGACTTTCTGTGTCTTACTGAGACTTGGCAACAGCCTGATGATTACCTCCACCTCAACCAAGCCATACCTCCTGAGTTTGTTTACATCTGCAAACCCCGCGCTCCCGGGAGAGGAGGGGATCTTGCACTGCTCTATCACGAGATTCTCAAGATCTCATCAGTCTCAGTCACAGAGCCATCCTCGTTCGAAATCCTGACTGCTCAACTACATGGGTGCACACCCACCCTCATAGTGTCTATCTATCGTCCTCCAAAGCCTTCTACAGTTTTCATTAGCGAACTCACTGCTATTTTATCTGACCTATGTTCCATGTCCCCCAATGTCATTTTAATGGGTGATTTCAATATTCATTTACATAAATATACTGACACCTTTACTAAAGATTTTATTTCTGTTCTGGATAGTTTTGGCCTCACTCGGTACAACGATTTTCCAACCCATAATAAAGGCCATATTTTAGATTTAGTCTGTTGCTCTGGAGTGACACCATACAATCTTAATTTTACTTCGGAGTCACGTGAGTGATTCCGTGAAGAAGGCCCGCCAGGACGCCTGCGCAGCATTACGTCAGCCGCATTGGCGCAAGCAACAGTCAGGCAGGACTGAGCTCCTGCCTGTGGGAAGTTAACTTTAAGGTAAGGTTATTTTTACTTACCAGGGGTTTAGGCAGGAGCCTCTTTTTACAGAGATTTCAGTCCGACCGCAAATGCGGAAAAACCGGCAAAATTGATCGGGTTGCGAGATAAGGAGCCGCTAACAGTGCAGTTAGCGGCTCCCCAGCTGCAGGGATGCCGTAAAAACGGCAAAAAATTAAGCAGAGTCGCTGACGGGGTCAGCGGCTCCGCAACCTGCAGGGATGCCGTAAAAACGGCAGGAAATTTAGCTGAGTCGCTGACAGAGGGGTCAGCGGTTCCGCAACCTGCAGGGATGCCGTTGAATGGCAAAGAAGCAACGCTGGAGCCACTGACAGTGGGGTCAGTGGCTCACAGACGTTGGTCCCCAGTCAAAAAATTACTGGGACTAATTCAGCCCTCAGGTGAGTTGGGATATAAGGATTCTCCTTATAATTAAAAGTATGTATCTCATTGTGTTTTTTCTTTGAGTAAAATACTAAAGGAAAGTAACAAGTTATTGTTATATGATATTGTTCTGACAATGTTATTACTGTTTTAGCACAGGTTGCTATGATTTATATTTTCACAGGTATAGCTGTACACTAAATGTTGATTTAGTGAGCTTACACAGCAATAGCGTGGGCCTATGGGAGAGGCCATGCCAGCAGCGCCTGACGGGGCTGCCTCATGTGCAAAATGTGCGGGCCTATGGGACAGGCCACGCCAGCAGCGCCGGACAGGGCTGCTTCATGTGTAAAATGTGTGGGCCTATGCAACAGGCCACGCCAGCAGCGCCGGACAGGGCTGCTTCATATATGAAAGTGCCGGCCTACGGGAGAGCCGTGCCAGCAGCGCCTGATTCAGGGCTGCTTCATTTGTGACATTACCGGCATATGGGAGAGCCGTGTCAGCAGCGCCTGACAGGGCTGCTTCATGTGTGAAGTGCCGGCCTACGGGAGATCCGTGCCAACAGCGCCTGATGCAGGGCTGTTCATGACAAAAGCGCTGGCCTTTATGAAAGGCGGCGCAAGCAACGCCTGGCAGAGGGTTGCTCAAATTCACACATATCTGCTCGCCCACGGAGTCGGGAGATGATTCTCCAACGGGGTTAGAGAGCAAGGTCCGCGGAGTCGGGGGATGAATTCCTCACCATGGCTGTATAGTGCATTGAAACGACTATCCTTATACAGCAACTGTTGTATACAGTGCTGCAAAGATCTCCCTTTCAGAGTCAGAGACCAAGATGGGTCAGTATCCTGCTGACCCTGAGTCTCAGGGTATGGCCGTGGGGCATACCCAAAGGGATGAAAGGCACATGTCAGAGGTACCTTTCCTGACAATAAGTTGCCACCCCAGTAAAATATTCTATTGGGGTTAGGCCAATGGGTTCATATCAGTATTTTATCCTACGGCCTGCGGTAGCGCCTGTTAGAGTTGCCTACGAAACACCCTTCTGAGAAGGGAAGAGCAAAAGATCAAGATGACTCCGGGCTCTTAAGATGTCAATAGAACAGACTCAAGTACACATGCGCCGGCAGTGAACAACGCCAACAGAGGGATGTGAGAGCCAACCGCTGAATCGATTATTCAGGTAGGTCTATTCTACAAGGGAAGAAGACTGGCAGATTAATTAATTCGGCCATGAACGGGCAGAAGTCATCGTGCAGAACGCACCCCAGGTGCTCATCGGCAGTAGCGGTTCACTGGAGCTGGGGGCAGCATGATAGATCAGAAATTCCATGCACCTTCCAATCATGCTCAACTAAATGGGTCTAGCACTTCCAAAATTTGGGTAGTGCACCGTTCACAAGTTGTAATATTTATATTTGTTTATACAACACACAAGGGGTAAAATATTTGGTTGAGGCACAGTCGGAGCATTCCAAGCAAGTTGGATTATGGCCAGGGTTTGGAAATTGGGCAAGAGTTCTCATGCAAACCACCCCTGCAAAAGGCAGAATTGGCAAGTTATTATGAACAATGATGAGTATCTAGCATATGAACTTCAGTGTGTAAAAAATGTATTCCTGACTTCAACAGGTTCATAAGGTAAGAGATTCATGTTATACAAATCCCATTACAAAGGTTATCAAAGACAATATAACTGTACAATAACAGTAAGCTTTGCAGTATGGGATAAACTGTTGTTGGTCATTGGGATTTACCTGTAAGTATTATTAGCCTTCTCTCCACCTTGTGGCAAGAGATTGGGGTTATACCAATATGTCACTAAACTGATTAAAGTAATTGGCAATATAGCAGATGGGTTGCAGCTGAGCTGATCAAGGAACTGATATTGTGTAATTTGCAATTAGATCATTGCTAACAACCTTGTGCTATTGTCAGCTGAGGCTACTTCAGCCACAATGATGAAGTAACAGTATTCAGCATTGCTGAACATGACCATACTCATTGAACTTGAACTTGAAACTCGCTACAGTAGTGTGGTCAGTTGAATTCAGTTATTATGAACTGATGTTAGAACTCTAAGATGAGAAGTTCGAAATACCATCACCTACTCAAAGGTAGTGGAGATTGCATGAGTACCAATTCTTCAGTTGTTGGTAACAACTAAATATATACCCTTAATGCACTGTTGAGTAAGGTTTTGAGTGAATATACATATTCTTCATGCACAAAGTTAAGTTGCTGCTCTACAGTGGTGACATATGTTGGTCTCATGGTAATTAGGAAGAATATCCTGTAATTAATCTCCTTGCCCCTGGTGTATCGTCCAGTTTAGATTGATGATAACACAGAATAAATGTTGGATCTCAAAGTATGATGAAAGCATGATTCAATTCTTTATCAAATGTTTGTCATGTTGATGCATGTTCACTGTTTGCAAAAATATGTGACTCAACAGTGTGGAGAAATATATTCTCGTTTCAATAGGAGGAATGGACTTTATGTCTTCCTCATTAGCTAGGTCTTAAAGCAGTCAGCTAGACCTCGTTTGGATTCGTACTATCGGACTGGCCAAGCGTCCATGTTGCCTGCTTCATCAGGCATTATGGCACAACGGTATTCAGTTATGCCAAAAAGCAAGAACTTGCTGTTTTAAACTGTGGTCCAGAAGACTGGTCTTTGCACAGTAAACGATTATTGACTTACACATTTTCAATGGATTAACGTATGCCTCATGTTGTCACATTTAGCCATGAGGGTGTTCACTGCAGTATGCATGGATAACATCCAAAAAAGCAGTACATTATTGAGGGGATCAGGAATGTTGTTAAAAATTATGATACATTTGATATGATACAAATTACTGACATTTCCAGTTCATTTTAAGTGATATTGACAATAG
Source organism: Okamejei kenojei (assembly GCA_035221665.1). Lineage (NCBI taxonomy): Eukaryota > Metazoa > Chordata > Chondrichthyes > Rajiformes > Rajidae > Okamejei > Okamejei kenojei. The sequence continues at coordinate 13,795,093 of CM069153.1, forward strand.
TTCAGTTATAGAGAAATTACAGCTGTAACATAAGGGAACTACATTGTCGGGTCCAACCCAGATATCAAGTTGTTAAAAAGATCTTGATACAAGTACTCGCATCACAAGATTATGCAGTTGGTTATTGTAAATGTGTAAACATTATTTCACCAAGGGGTTCCAGCTACATCCTTAGTACACGACTCTTATAGCAGCACAACAACGGAAAAACTTTGCAAACGCTGTGGCTGGACATTTTCATTCTGGTCTACACTAGCAGAGCTGACCAGGGCTGGCATGGTTTTAAGATCATTTGAATACCCCACTGTCTCAATTTATGTTATCAAGGCCACCAGAATCCTTAGAAGTATGGATTCAGCACTGTGTATTCGTTAATAAACAATCACACAAGAAAAGGTCGGTTCAGACTATTTCAAGGTGGCTGCAACAGGTATTAACATTGACGATTGTATGTCTCATTCCACCAGGTCAGCATCAACGTCAATATATCATTTAGAGAGTGTGTTTACATCTCATTATACTAGGGCAGCAGCTATGTTGGCGGTCAAATGGAGGGATGTGTCCTTCGACCAAATTTTAGTGGCCGTCGGATGGGCAAATGAGCTGATGTTTCAGAAATGTATCATCGGCCAATTGTCAATCCAGGGCTGTTTCCCAATGTCATTTTAAGTACCTAAATTTTAGGGGTACTGTTGTTTGTTTACATTGTTAAATAAACCCTATCATTACATTGAATACAATGTTATTACTAATGCATTTATTTCTCTTTCGAGTCAATCAAATGCAGTGGGATGCTGAGATTGTAATCTGCGGCATGAAATCACAAAACTTTGAACTCTTCATGGAATCACTCACGTGAAGAGGAACGTTGGTGATTACGTGCCCACCATGCCCAACCCTCTCTCATAAAAGATCATCTGGTAGTTCTCGAGTCACTGATCTTACTGTTTACTTCGGTGTTGTTTATTTGTGATTTCATACTGCTGCTTTGAAGTTTGCTGCGCAGGCGTCCTGGCGGGCCTTCTTCACGGAATCACCAACGTTCCTCCTCATAAAATCAAGATCAAACTTCAAACTGGTAAGTTCTCATTTAATCTTACTAATCTGCAGAGCTTCCCATTTCAGACCATAAAACTGTCCTTGTTGATATTAATCTGCCACTCCCTAAACACAATCTGAAGCGCACCATATCCTTCCGTAATCTGAAAAACATTAATCAAGTGGAACTCAACAGACTAATCAGTAACTCTCGTCATCCTACTTCCCCCCCACTCTGGATTGCTAACCTGGTTGATCACTATAATGACTGTTTATCCCACTCATTCAACTCCTTGGCTCCTCTGAAAACCCGTACAGTCTCTTTTAGCAGGTCATCTCCGTGGTACACTCCTGAACTCCGCCATATGAAAATGGTGGGCAGGCGTCTGGAGAGACTTACAAAGAAAACTGGACTAACTATTCACCACCAAATGCATACAGATCATCTTCTCTCATATAAAAATGCCCTGACTGCTGCTAAACCCTCCTCCTACTCCAACATCATCAACAACAGTGAAAATAAGGCTCGGACTTTATTCCCCACTGTCAACAAACTACTTAAGCCTCCTGAAACCTCGAATCTCCTCACCTCCACTGCTCAGTGTAAAACGTTTTTGGACTTCTTCAGTACCAAAATCACCAGCATTCATCACCAATTGAACTCTTTCTCAGCTTCTGCTCTCAACAGCCCACCCTGGACTTCCACACTGGACTCCCCACTCTCCACCCTATCTACTTTCCAGCTTCCAACAGTCGAAGAAATAACTAAACTCATCACCAAGTCCAAGAACTCCTCCTGCTTGCTTGATCCCATCCCTACTGTCCTGGTTAAACCCTGTCTGCCCTCTATCTCGCCCATCATAACATCCATAATTAACTCCTTCCTATTAACTGCTACTGTCCCTACATCTCTCAAAACAGCTTCTGTCACCCCGATTCTAAAAAAAAACAGGTTCTGATCCAAACAATCCAAATAACTACTGCCCCATCTCCAACCTCCCATTCATCACTAAACTTCTGGAAAAGGACAGTAGCGACACAACTTCAAGTCCACCTTCAAAACAAAAACCTCTATGAACCATTTCAGTCTGGTTTTCGCCACAATCACAGCACTGAAACAGCCTTGGTAAAAATTACAAATGATCTCCTTCTCGCAACTGACACCGGCCACTTATCCATCTTGATCCTCCTCGACCTCACAGCAGCCTTTGACACCATCTCCCACCCAATTCTTCTGGAACGTTTATCTGCCACCAGCATCAACAACAATGCACTACTTTGGTTCAGGTCCTATCTACACGACAGAAAACAGTTCATCCAGGGAAATAAAGTCACGTCCACAACTGTCACAGTCACCCATGGTGTTCCTCAGAGATCAGTGCCGGGGCCACTGCTTTTTATCATCTATATTCAACCTCTTGGCAATATTCTCCGTCATTTTGGAATCAATTTTCACTGCTACGCCGATGATACACAACTTTGCCTCTCCACAAAACCAAACACCTCCCTTCCCCCAACTGCCCTCACCATCTGTCTTCAAGCTATCAGCAACTGGATGTCACTCAACCTTCTAAAATTCAATGGAAATAAAACAGAAATCATGCTAATTGGCTCAAAGTCCACACTCTCCAAAACCCACCCATTCACCATTTCAATTGATGGCTCACCCATACCCACCTCCTCCCATGTCAAAAGTCTTGGCGTCATTCTGGACAATACACTTTCCTTTGGCCCCCACATCAGTAATATCACACTCTCTGCATACTTTCATCTCCGCAACATCTCCAGACTCCGCCCCTCCCTCGCCAAAGACAATACAAAAGTCCTCATCCACGCTCTGGTCACTTCCCGCATCGATTACTGCAACGCCCACCTCACTTGCACCTCCAATAAACTTCTTCATCGCCTCCAATGCATTCAGAACTCTGCAGCCCGGATCATCACCCGCACCAGATCATCCGACCACATCACACCCATCCTCACTCAGCACCACTGGCTCCCTACTGGATTAACTACAAGATTTTACTGCTGACCTTCAAAGCCCTACACCACCTTGCTCCACAATACCTCTCTGAGCTGCTATTACCACACACTCCTTCCCGGTCACTTCCTTCCTCCTCAGCTGCAATTTTAACTGTCCCCACATTTAGACTCAGCACCATGAGGTGCCAGAGCCTTCAGCTGCTCTGCCCCACGTCTCTGGAACACTCTCCCACCTCCCATCCGTCACCTGGACACTATCAATCAATACAAATCACAACTCAAAACACACCTGTTTAGATTAGCATACCCAACATAACTTCCACCATGTTCACCCTGATTTTAATGACTTAAAATGTTTTATGTTTTTTTTTTTTTGTTTTTGTTTTTGTTTTTATTTTTTGTCTTTAATCAACTTGATTTTAATATTGATAATGTATTGTGATTTTATGTCCTGTAAGGTGTCCTTGGGTGTCCAGAAAGGCGCCAGCAAATAAAATGCATTATTATTATTATTATTATTATTATTATCTCCGGAGAGAACGAATGGGTAACGTTTCAAGACGGGACGCTCTTAAGAAGGGTCTCGACCTCAAAATGTCACCCATTCCTTCTCTCCAGAAATGCTGCCTGTCCTGCTGAGTTACTCCAGCATTTTCTGTCTATCTTTGGTGTAAACCAACCTCTGCAGTTCCTACCTACATATATACACACACAGGTACGCACACACACACTCACACACCAGGCAGGTTGCAGGTGAATTTGTCTGCGTTTTTAAACAGCCCTCTTACATGCCTCATCCCATCCAGGGCATGAACAGTTTATCTCTCCATGTGTCCTGGGGCAATCGTAGAAACACATCAAGACCATGCTCTTCTTTTCAAATTTAACCGCACAATCACAACAAACAAAATCATCCGGTCTTTTTCTCGTGGAGGAGCACTCTGCGAGAGGGAAGAGAGGTACAAAGTTCTCTGCTCCTTACACCCACTGGCACGAGATGAGACACATATTGCAGACAGCACAGGAGCAGCATTTCACACATAGAGGCAGCTGGTAGCTGACTGCTGTTCGGTCAAGGGAATAGGGATGCAAAGGTCAAAGTTGTATCTCATTTCTGCTCAGAAGGACCTGGGTGAAAACGCTGATCAGGGAGCACACATAACAAGTCTGCAGTAAGTGCATTTTGAAAGAATTGATGCTTTCTCTAGGCTTTCAGACAGCCTTTGAGAGATGTCAGAAAGAAGTGCAGTAGGCTGTGGCATTTACTTCCATTCTTTACACTGGCGAGGCTCAGAGCATGGGCACTTGGTTTGTTTAGGACAATCATGCCTTTGTTATGACATTGAGCCACCAGAGTGTGGGACTGACACAAAGTCTCATACTTAGTGCTCCCTCTAACAAGAGATATGTCAGGGCTGGGCGATGCTTCTCTGAAACAGTACATGTCTGCAGCAATAAGCTCTGTCAGTGGGTTAAAGAGTGCTATGAACCAAGGTTTCCTGCTGTCAACAGCACTGGGAAAGTCAGATTTGTGGGTGCTAGTCGATCTGCAAGTGTAGAAACTTCAGTCGGATCTATTTTGTCCAAGGACCTCAATAAAACCAGTTATAGAGTCATAGCGAAACAATAGACAATAGACAATAGATAACAGATGCAGGAGTAGGCCATTCGGCCCTTCGAGCCAGCACCACCATTCAATGTGATCATGGCTGATCATCCACAATCAATACCCCGTTACTGCCGTCTCCACATATCCCTTGACTCCGCTATCTTTAAGAGCTCTGTCTAGCTCTCTCTTGAAAGCATCCAGAGAGCCAGCCTCCACCGTCCTCTGAAGCAGAGAATTCCACAGACTCACAACTCTCTGTGTGAAAACGTTTTTCCTCATATCCGTTCTAAATGGCTTACCCTTTATTCTTAAACTGTGGCCCTTGGTTCTGGACTCCCCCAACATCGGGAACATGTTTCCTGCCTCTAGCGTGTCCAAATCCTTAATAATCTTATATGTTTCAATAAGATCTACTCTCATCCTTCTAAATTCCAGAGTATACAAGCCTAGCCGCTCCATTCTATCAACATATAACAGTCCCTCCATCCCGGGAAATAACCTGGTGAACCTACGCTGCACTCCCTCTATAGCAAGAATGTCCTTCCTCAAATTGGGAGACCAGAACTGCACACAATACTCCAGGTGTGGTCTCACTGGGGTCCTGTACAACTGTAGAAGGACCTCTTTGCTCCTATACTCAATTCCTCTTCTTATGAAGGCCAGCATGCCATTTGCTTTCTTCACTGCTTGCTGTACCTGCATGCTTACTTTCATTAACTGATGAACAAGGAACCCCCAGATCCCATTGTACTTCCCCTTTTCCCAATTTGAATCCATTTAGATAATAATCTCACTTCCTGTTTTTGCCACCAAAGTGGATAACCTCACGCTTATCCACATTAAACTGCATCTGCCCACTCACCCAACTGTCCAAGTCACCCTGCATCCTCATAGTATCCTCTTCACAGTTCACACTGCCACCCAGCTTTGTGTCATCTGCAAATTTGAAAATGTTACTTTTAATCCTTCCATCTAAATTATTAACGTGTATTGTGAATAGCTGCAGTCCCAGCACCGAGCCTTGCGGTACCCCATTGGTCACTGCCTGCCATTCTGAAAGGGACCTGTTAATCTCCATTCTTTGTTTCCTGTGTGGAAACAGGCCCTTCGGCCCAACTTGCCCCACTGGCCAACGTCCCAGCTATACTAGTCCCACCTGCCCACGTTTGGTCTATATCCCTCCAAAACTGTCTTATCCATGTACCTGTCTAATTGTTTCTTAAAAGTTGGGATAGTCCCTGCCTCAACTACCTGCCTCTGACAACTTGTTCCATACACCCACCACCCTTTGTGTGAAAAAGTTACCACTCAGATTCCTATTAAATCTTTTCCCCTTCACCTCTGGTCCCCGATTCACCTACTCTGGGCAAGAGACACTGTGCATCTACCTGATCTATTCCTCTCATGATTTTATACATTTGATTAAACTTTTTTATACCGTTGATTGAACTTAATCATTCCTCTAGGTATATTGAATTATTCCCCTGAGAGCACTACTGTCCAGGTAATACCTTCCATTGAATCAAAACATTAGTATTGTTGAAATATTTAATGCTATAAATTATTTGCCCTTCAGAGTCAGCCTTTGCTATAAACATGGCCTGTTAAAGTGACTATACATGAGGTCTACTGCAATTGTAGTAGATAGTCAAAGTTGCACAGGACGTTCTTGCCATGGTCAATGAAATTAATCAATGAAATTAACTGATATCAGATCAAGTTCTTGTTGCCTCAGTTACTACCCCCCTGCCTGGTAGTGCAGTCTATGGAGTGAGATTCTACAGAATCGTCGGGCAACATGGCAACTGTTGAAGACTTGAAGAACTGTTTAAGTTTGAAGATGAGTCTTGACCCATTCCTTCTATCCAGAGATGCTGCCTGAGTTACTCCAGCATTTTGTGTCTATCTTCAATATAAACCAGCATCTGCAGTTCTTTCCTAATCACCAAGGCAAAGAATGGCTTTATTTGGGCAAGGTCTTGGTTTACATCAACATTAACATTCTTTGAGCTTCTGTGAAGAGAACTACAGGGTGTGGAGCAGTAGAATCACACCTTGTGGTCTGCAAAAGGCATTCATGGAAGCCCTGTGGTCATCATCATAAAGTACCTAGTGAAGTTAGTGTTAATCCATGCGGCGTAGGGGTTTTAAAGAATGGGGGCTGAAATATGATGGCCAACATGGAACATAAGGGCAACATTGAGTGATCACTGTAATTTATTCTCCTGCTTTCTAAGATTTGATCATTGAGGAAGTGAAATGCACTGTGATTCATGTGGAGCTTCAGATCCTTAAGGAGAGTCCAATGCACCACCAGTGTAGGATGAATGCTTTGAACATTTGGAAACTGTAATCCTCACACATTTGCATTCCATGCACTGAGTCATGAATGTGGATATAACATTGCAGAAGATACAGAAACTTGATAAGAAGTACCACCAGGCTGAGGGAAGCTGCTTCATCTCTGTTATCAGACTTCTGAATGGTCCTCCCAAAAGCTAGGGTATTGTCCTGATCTTCCAATCTACCTCTCTGCTAACATAGGACGTTTTGTCTGGGACTGCAAAGCTACAATGCTGATAAGTTATATTCTGCATTCTGCTGACCTGAAACATCATCTTTCCATGTTCTCCATAGATATTGCATGACCCTTTGAGTTACTCCAGCATTTTGTGTTTCCTTGCATCTAAATTAAGTTGCTGTCCGGAATTGTTGCAGACCAGGAAATTCATTAGAAAATGATTTTGAGTCAGGAGCGATATAGACTGGACTTGGGGTCATGATTGGAGCTCTACAATGTAAGGTACTGTTTGAAGCAGGTATCGACCTGAAGCGTTATCCATTCCTTCTGTCAAGAAAAGCTGCCTGAATGAAAAGCTGTCCATATGTCTGTTTACTGACTTACAAAACATTAGCCTTTGGATATGTTGTTCAATGTGCATCTGAATTTGGGAGTCTGGCTCCTGTATCCTGTGGGTGGGAGAATCAAGGGTTATGAGGCTTATTTCCTTCTTCTGACAAGGTTCCTGCATCTCTGTTGCCTTTATTCAGCTCAACCAGCTGAATCACCACCAAAACTCCCATGGTAATGAGGCAATGTGCATCATCCATAGCTGAGCAGACAGATTTAGTCACATCCTGAGAACTCAGACATTCTCCAAGGTCAGTGGCACGAGTGACAGACGTGAATAACCCTTATCTTGAACAAAGTGATGTAAAAACGTGAGTACCTCTAAGTGCTCTAGTTGCTTCTAAAACAGAATGGAAATACCTTTTTCAATAGTAACTGTTCTATGCAAATGGTGCGTGACAAAGGATGTAATTCTGTGGTCATTTATACACCTGATGTCCTGTGATAATGTACTTTGTAGTGAAGATAGACACAAAAAGCTGGAGTAACTCAGCAGGACAGACAGCATCTCTGGAGAGAAGGAATGGGTGACTTTTCAGGTCAAGACCCTTCTTCAGACTGAAAGTCAGGGGAAAGGGAAACAAAATATATAGACGATGTAGAGAGATATGGAACAATGAATGAAAGATACGCAAAAAAAGTAATGATACAGTACAATATAGATAAATGTGAGGTATTCCACTTTGGTGGCAAAAACAAGGGGGCAGATTATTATCTCAATGGGGTTAGGTTAGGTAAGGGGGAGGTACAGCGAGACCTGGGTGTCCTTGTACAACAGTCACTGAAAATTGGCGTGCAGGTACAGCATGCAGTGAAGAAAGCTAATGGAATGTTCATAACAAGAGGATTTCAGTACAGGAGTAAAGAGGTTATTCTGCAGTTGTATAGGGCTCTGGTGAGACCACATCTGGAGTATTGTGTACAGTTTTGGTCTCCTAATTTGAGGAAGGACATCCTTGTGATTGAGGCAGTGCAGCATAGGTTCATGAGATTGATCCCTGGGATGGCGGAACTGTCATATGAGGAAAGATTGAAAAGACTAGGCTTGTATTCACTGGAGTTTAGAAGGATGAGGGAGGATCTTATAGAAACATATAAAATTATAAAAGGACTGGACAAGCTAGATGCAGGAAAAAAATTCCCAATGTTGGGTGAGTCCAGAACCAGGGGCTTAGAATAAAGGGGAGGTCATTTAAGACTGAGCTGAGAAGAAACTGTTTTTACCCAGAGAGTTGTGAATTTATGGAATTCCCTGCCACAGAGGGCAGTGGAGGCCAAATCACTGGATGGATTTAAGAGAGAGTTGGATAGAGCTCTAGCGGCTAGTGGAGTCAAGGGATGTGGGGAGAAGGCAGGCATGGGTTATTGATAGCGGACGATCAGCCATGATCACAATGAATGGCAGTGTTGGCTCGAAGGGCAGAATGGCCTCCTCCTGCACCTATTTTCTATATTTCTGTGTTTCGATGTCTAACAATGATAAAGGACACAGGCCATTGTTAGCTGTTGTTGGGTGAGAAAGATAAGCTGGTGTGACTTGGGTGGGGGAGGGATAGAGAGAGAGAGAATGCAGGGGTTATTTGAAGTTGGAGAAATCAATATTCATGTCACTAGGTTGTAAGCTGCCCAAGCGAAATATGAGATGCTGTTCCTCCAATTTGCATGTACCCTCACTCTGACAATGGAGGAGACCTAGGACAGAAAGGTCAGTGTGGGAATGAGAAGGAGAATTAAAGTGTTTAGCAACCTGGAGATCAGGTAGGTTCAGGCGCATTGAGCGAAGGTGTTCAGTGAAACGATCGCCCAATCTATGTTTGGTCTTGCCGATGTGTAAGAGTCCACATCTTGAACAGCGGATACTGTAGATATTGGACTGCCAGGTTACGTATTATGCCAAGTGACAATGTTCCCATTACTAATGCATAAAAACACTGAAGTCAATGCTTAAAATTGCACCATCAAATGAATACATCTGTAGACCAGAGTGCATGACCCTTTACCTGCAAAACTATCTACCTTTGGTGTTTTTGTGGCTCAAGTTATATTTCTAAGAAATATCAAACAAGGATACTGTTCGATCAAAAGCAGTTGGTTAAAGGGAATAACTCAATGTGAATTGACTAATCATAGATAATGATTACCAAATATGTTCCACAACAAGTTATAAATTAATAAACACATATGTTTTTGAGGATTTGCCCAATGATTTTAAATGCTTGTTAGTTAAAGGTGAAGAGTGGGGTTGTTGCTGTAGGGTAAAGTTTCCAGTTGGTGGCAGCATACTATGGACAAGTAATATGTCCATCCAAATAACACATCATATTGCCACAAATGTCAATGGGGAGCAACAGAGAGCTTACTGTAATCCCCACACATACACATATTTCTGACTTTGCAGGCATTACCGATGTGACTACAGAACTGTCTTGAAGTTTTCACAGGAAATAGGGGAACATCAAATGCCATTTAATTTTATGATGCTATGACAATCTATCACTACATCTCAGGAGATGTACTTTATAGTTGGGAGAATGATTACAGTTACCAATATCAGCAAACGTTTTCACGGCTCTTTGCAAAGAGTTAATAGATGTACTTACAACCAATACTTCTTTCAGAATTACCACCCCTCAAATAATATTCTATCATATATTCCCTTCCCTCTCTCTCCTTGCTTCATTTATTCATGACATCCTGGTCCACTCTTCCATTCCCAACTACCATTTTGGACCTTTGGGATATTTTCTGGGGTTCTACATTGGTGAGACCAAGCGTAGGCTTGACGATCGCTTCGCCCAACACCTCCGCTCAGTTAGCAATAACCAACCTGATCTCCCGGTGGCTCTGCACTTCAACTCCCCCTCCCATTCCCAATCTCACCTTTCTGTCCTGGGCCTCCTCCATGGTCAGAGTGAGTCCCACCGTAAATTGGAGGAGCAGCACCACATATTTCACTTGGGTAGTTTACACCCTAGCGGTATGAACATTGAGTTCTCCAATTTCAGGTAATCCTTGCTTTCTTCCTCTTTCCCCTCTCCTTTCCAGCTCTCCCACAACCCACTGACTCTGCCTCTTCCTTCCTTCTTCCTGCCCCCCATCCCCTCATCAGTCTGAAGAAGGGTCTTGACCTGAAACATCATCCATTCCTTCGCTCCATAGATACTGCCTCACCCGCTGAGTTTCTCCAGCATTTTTGTCTACCTTCTTGCCCAACTTAAATATTTTGTTCTTTCTTCTTGTCTGAATGAGAACTGGCCATTTCCGCCTGTCATCATTTACTCAGTTTTCTTTGCCTATTAGTACTGTTTGTCTTGTAGCACCTGTCCTAAAGACTCACTGTTAACAACACATTACACAGGTGCAGAAACATAAAATGTTTCACTGCTTCTTTAAATATGCCCATCAGCCCATTTACTCACCCTATCAGGCACATCCTCTTTGTTCTATCCACCCCTTCCTCACTGTCCCTTCTCCTAAATGCAATTTATTTCCCCCCCTTTCTTCTTTCCGCCAATGTTATCTAACATTCTGCATGTTTCTGATATTTCCTGTTCTTATTTCATACTTACAGCCAAATTAAGATATTTTAACAGATCTGTATGATTTATGCCTTAAGTATTAAACTATAGACTGATTGCATACGAACGTCAGCCTGAAATTTATGTTGAAGTATAGTAGAGAAGGACTTTTGTTGAATACTTAAACACACCCACTTTTTAATCATTCAATCCATACAGGAGATTTATTTGAATTTCACCCTCAGAATGCTGTAGATTTTTATTTTATGGAATTATTCAGATGTGTTCATAATGTTGTCGAATTTGAGTCTGTATATTGCTGAAGGGGAAAGAAACCATTAGCACCCTTTTGCATTCTGAACATTGTTTTCGGAGGGAGGTGGGGGGGGGGGGGGGGGGGGGGGCTGGGGGGAGGTGAGGAAAGAAGGTGTAGGTGAGGTCATGGGAGTTGAGAAATGTAACATACCAAGGGATCCAAGTTCTCTGTATCTTTGGGGAAACCTCTGATCGTTTTTGGCCTCCCAGTCCAGATATGCAATTTTTTCCTTATGGCTTGTTGGTTTGGAATATTGGAAAGGATCTCGGAAACAGTCTAGAAAAGAGGAAAAGGAGTGGAGTCAATTCTGCCCGTCATGGAAGACTGGCACATATCAGCAGAAAATGGACTTTGTGTGGTTTGAAAATACGTCATTTGGACACACTTATTTCCGTTCCGTTACCAAATAATGTCATTTGACACTGAGAGGTGAATCAGCTTTAAATGTGAATCTACCAGTCTTGCTGATTTTCCATTTGCTTTTACAGGATTACTAAGCAGTTGATTTATGTTTCCTTTGGGAACACTTGCTAGGCCCATCATTAATCAGCTTGAGAGCCAGATCACATAGCAGTTGCCCTACTTTGAGATTTGTTGCATATTTATAATTTAAAGAAGCAGGTTGTGATTTATATGCGCTGAGGGCACCATGTTATATTTGCATATTTTAGTGGCCAAAAAAAAATCATCCATTTGTAACTTATCACGGAAAATACCAAACTGAAATAATGTATATGTTGGCACGTTTCATTCTGAAAATATTTACAACCTTCCTATTATTGTTGAATCCTCTTGCCTCCCAGCATCAGATACACGTGTTCAGTCAATGCCTCCGACTGACATAATGAATTTCCATTTGAGACTGAGTGGTGACCATGGCTATGAGGCTGACCACGTTTTTGGCTTCTAACAGGTTGGATTAGTGAAAACCAGAGCTCTAAGAGTGTTACAAATCAGCGTCAGCAATGATGCCAGGAGACGAGGTTGGATTTTCGAATCAACTTTAATGTTTGTGAAGGGTTGGGGTCCTATTTCTTACATTCACACAATATTTTCTGTCGGATACCAACTCTCTGGGTTCTTTGGATGCCTACTATAAATGTAGTTATATTTAAGTTACAGATACACATCTCACGAATAATTAGTTGAAGTTGTGGAGAAATGTCCTAATGGGCTAAACCTCTTGCTGCCTTGCCCATTGTGAAGCAACACAAGGGATGCTGTATGGACGAAGCAATTTTTTAAAAGGGAAGATGCTTTGGACTGGCTTTTCATGTTTGATTTTTTATTCACAATATAAAATCATGAAATATTATCACTAACTGCACCATCACATCTTTTGTCCAATGTCCACTGACCTCAGTTTGGTAGAGAGCAAATGTAGGGCTTTATCATTTGCACTCAACTTATGATGTAAGCATGTCATGGAAATTAAGACCTGCACCTACATGTTCTTTCTCTGGCAGGCTACCAATTAATATACTGCCAACATGCATCAGCAAAGGGCTCCACTCACACTGATTAGTGTAAAGGCATTACTGTTGTGTTTCACACACTGCTGCATGTGAGAAAGATTGTCGAATGGCTGAGGTTAAGCATGACAGCACCTGATGCAGAGATTCTAGTCCTTCCACCATATTCATCTTGCCCTTCCCACTCCCACCTCAACAAGTGCCACCAAGCTCACTAAGTGCCTCCTCCTAGCTGTGTGTGGCTGTGCATGTGCTGGCTAACCATGGTGACGTGTGCTGCTGCCATAGTCCAGCCCATTGGTGTTCAAAGACTGAAGTCCAAGCCTACAATGACACAAAGATAAAAGTGTTAGAAAGCTTGCCACCAGTCATGGCTTCAAAGAGAGACCACATTACGAAGTATGATGTTCAGTGTTTGTGCAGATGCTTATGTTGGAGTTAATGAAAATTGAGGCAAGGTGTAAGAGAAGGATTGTCCTACCCCTCAACTTGAAATGACCTGGTGTTTTAATCCCTTTCCGTGTTCTCCAATGCCATCATGTGCAGGATGGCTTCTTGCAAGGATGTTTGAACCTGGCTCCAGGCTGAGCCCATTCTTCCTGTGCCCTCTAGAACAAGTAGAAATATACACTTGAGATGTTGTCAATGGAAGAGCTCAACTGGTAGATGTTCTACATAAACCACACCAATGTTGCTGAGGGAAACTGCGATGTGCCGATAAACAGCCTCCTTGCATCCTCATCACATATTCAGCTGAAACAGGGTCCTGACTCAATATGTTGCCTATCCATGTTCTCCAGAGATGCTGCCTGACGTGCTGAGTTACTCCAGCACTTAGTGTCTTTTTTTGGTAAACCAGTATCTGCAGTTCATTGTGTCTACATATATGTTCAACTTGTTGCTTTCACTAGACAGCATATGCCATGTGGCTCCATCTTTCACTCACAGAATGCACTGGCTGGAACTTACTGGGAATTTCAACAGCTCCTCTCGAGAATAGGAACAATTATTTTCTGCTAGGCTCAACAAGTATGGACCTCCCACATGAACATACAAGTACCAAATTAGACTTCTGCATCCCACTGGCAATTTCCCACCTGCAACATTCAATTCTAGATGAAGTCATATGATGGAACACAAACCTCATGAGTACATCCAATGGAAAATTTGCATTTTAAACTTGGTTTAGATTGGACTATCAAATGAAACTGTTTAGTAAAAGTAGAAGCTAATCTAAAATACCTTTAATTATGTTTATTTTAACAACTTAATTAATTTAAAGTGTTTTTACATTTTTAAATGACTTCAATTTTTATTTTGTTTTTTTAAATTATATTTTCTGCACCTTTAAGTTATTTTAAATGGATTTTGAGTATTGACATTCAAAGTTTTTAGAATCATTGACAGCTGACAAAGCTGATAAGGTGATTTTACTAATGGTCAGTTTATTTTTAAGTCTATCTAATATCAGGATGGGACTGATCCTGTGGAAGGTGGTGAAGGAGTTTGCAGTTGACAGCAGGTTCTGGCCTTAAGCCTCACTTTATATTTGCTTGTTGTGCAAATTATTTGCAAAGATACATTGCATTTTAGCTTCCATGCATTTGGTGTAAAATGGCAGCAGTGCTTGAAGTTGAGTTGCTGCTGCTTTGGAATTCAGGTGTGCAACCACACATGCCTCTAGGTCCAATTAAAAACGTTGTAGCCGGAGAAGTAATCCATATGAGGAGCTTCGAAGAATCATTAAATGAGCTGATTCTTTGTTTTATTCTTTCGCATGATGTGGGCATTAATGACAAGGCTTGCATTTATTGGTCCTCCATAATTGCCTTGAAAAGACAGTCGAATGCTGCATCCATTAACAGCTTATGGTGGCTTGGTGTAATCTGAAATGTTAACTGTCTCTCTTTCCACAGATGCTGCCTAACCTATTGAGTCTTTCCAGCATTATGTGATGTTATTTCAGATTTCCAGCATCAGCAGTTTTAAATCATATTTTAATTTATTAAATAGTCATTTCAGCAGATGGATAAGAACTGATCATGTTACTCTGGGTTTGAAGTTATTTATTTGAAACAGTAGGTAAGGAAGGGAGGGTTAAGATAGGTAATTATTTTGTTATGTAAGTTGCAAGCTTGTGCTGAACTCATGGGAAATTGGATTCCACTGTTCTCCACTCTTTTCACATTCTGTTTTATCTCTTATTCTATATTCTGTGCTACATTGTCTTGGGATGGAGTCTGTAATTGAATTTTGTATACTATTCATGCTTCAAGGTATGGTACCCACATCCCACGTTGCTATCTGCATCAGCTTTAGACTTTGGCGTAGGAAATCACAGATCCGTTCTTAGTACTTGCACTGACAAGGATGTTATCTCTGCAGCAAAAAATATATACACTTGTAGGCAGATAGAACATGAACTTTGATACGTGCAATCTCATACTGAGTCCACAATTTGCAACAAGCTACAACTTTATTTTAGTCTTTGAATTATTAATTAAGCTATGATTAATAGGGGGGGGGGGGAGGGGGGACTGGGGAAGGATTTGAAGCAAAGTTGCATCAGGGTCTTTGGTTTTAAATGTGAATTCAAACAAATTGAGCAAGGTGGTTATATTTAGTTCTGGATTTGTTTAACCGTTTCCTCGACTAGACTCCAGCTGCACTGATCTGAAGTTAACATCAACAGAATCTCTTGAAATATTAGTAGCAATTTCATTCACATTAAAACAAATAAACATGGTTTATTTAGGGGTTAAAATGAATTTTATAAGTAACTAGACGAAGGGGGACCCGTTGTGTCCCTTACCCTCATGCACGGTTGCGGGGGGGGGGGGGGGGGGCTGCGGCATCACACACACACACCAACCACCCCCCACATACACAGACACACACACACGCACACATACTAACCCTCCCCCTTGATATTATATTAATATTATTAATTTGCTCCTTTTACCCCATCCCCCGCCCTATCCACACGCATAGAGGGAGGGGGAGAGAGGTAGAGTTTGAGGAGGGTGCACGGCGTCACAGGGGAGGGCTGGTTACCAAACGCAATACTCCACCACTCACCCATGGGTCACAATACTCACCACTCCCTAGGGAGTGGGTGGGGCAGAGAGGGAGTGGGTGGGGCATAGAGGGATGAGGGGGGGGGGGGGGCAGAGAGGGAGGGGATAGAGTTTGAGGTTATGGGGGGGGGGGGGCGTCACGCGGCGTCACAGGGGAAGGCTGGTTCCCGAACGTAATACTGCCTCATAACACTTCTTTGGAAAAACATGGATTACTTCATTACATTTAAAACACCATTTAAATGCTGAGTGTTATTGCTATTGTTTGGCTGTTTTTATGTGTCATTTTAACTACATCCATTTAAAACTGCAGGCATGCATTCTCTGGTTGCAGAACGTTTTTGCTGGTACTTTTCTTCCATTCATACATGCATCAGTATTCAGTGTTTAAACTGGGTGGGAGATTGCAACCTTCACGTGGTCCACCCTGTTTCAACTAATGCAATCAACCCGACATGCACAAACAAGATCAAATGAAACAAGCTGACCTGCAAGTTTAGGCTGTGCATGCCGTATGCAAGAAGAAGTGTTTAAACATAATCTATCCATTTATTGTACAAAAGGAGTCCAAACCTGTCCTCAATCTTCTGCTACATAGGTGGTACATCAGTTATTCTGTGATACCCTCTGATTCTTAAAGTCACTTTTACTGACCGGAACCTTCAGAAACTCATACAAACCGGAGCTACTGCTACTTGTTTGTAATGCTAAGAGCTAATTTCTCCTTCATTCATAAGCTTGCTGCATTAGCCTCATGAATAATCTTTGTATGTTAAATAGCCCTGTATATGTCTCATGTTAAAAAGAGCACCAAGGGAAATGTTCAATCTCGTAGTTCATTACTTGAAATGTAACAAAAAGTTGAGGGACTTAATCTTCAGCTACTCTGGTTTGCTTCACCATTCTACACAATCGTAGCTGATCACCCACTTCATCCACATCTATGACCCCTTTGACATTAAGGAATATGTCTACCACCTTCTTGAGGAGATGTAACATCTCGGTTCATTGTTAGCTTCAATGCAGAAACTCTCACATGTTCCCTAGTCTCCAGGTGATGTAACTTCTCCTGAACATGGATTTAAATTAAATAACACATATTTCAAAGCCATGACTCAAGGTTCAGGACTCTCCCATCATTGGGAATACACTCCTTGTATATTGACTGGCTCATCCTGTTAATAGTTTTATAGCTTTCTATGATATCCCTAGTTATTCTTATACACTCCAGGGATGAAAGGCCTAATCAATCCCATCTCTGCTCATACATCATTCCTACCATCCTTGGAATCAGTCTATTAAACCACTGTTGCTTCCCCCTCCATGGCCAAGACATTTCCTGAAGTTCAGGAAGAGTCTCACAAAGGCCAAGTAGATCTGCAGCTGGACATTATCTCTGTTGTACCCATTCTCTTGAAACCAAACATACCATTTGCCTTATTGACTACCTACAGTATCTGAATGCCACATTTGATGACTGGTGTACAAAGACACCCTTGTTGTATCCTCACTTTTCCCAATTCAGGTAAAATTCCTTTCAGCATTCAGACAAACATCCGTGTTCTTGTTTTCAAAACTTAAGTGGATAACCTCACGCTTACATGTGCTTGTTAAACAGCATCAACTGTCCATTTGTCCACACCCAACCCGTCTAAATGGCAGCGGAGCCCTTCACATCCTCCTCACAGCACAATTTCCCCAGCTTTGTATTGACCGTGAACTTTGAGATATAACATCTAATTTTCTCATCCAATTGGTTGATATTATTGGACACAAACCTCACAGATTCCTGCCACCTGCATCAAGGCCCGCTGTTCCTAATTCTCAGTCCATCCCAATATATTATCCACTATCCTATGTGCTTTAATTTTGTAGAGTGACTTCTTATGTGGGTCCTTATCAACAGACGTCTGAAAGTCAAAATACGTCACATTCACTGATTCTCTCTTTTCTACTCCTTTGCCGCCTCGAAAATCTCCAGTAGATTTGTTGAGCATTATTCCCCACTTTTAAATCAATGATCATCCATTAATGAATCTTGAGCAAAAAGCAAAATGCTGGAGGAACTAAGTGGGTCAGGCAACATTGGTGGAGGAAATGGATAGGGACCCTTCTTCTAAGGATCCCAAATCCAAAACATCATATGTATTTTTCCTCCACAGGTGCTGCCTGACCCCCTGACTTCCTCCAGCATTTTGCTCTTTTTTAAATGTTTTCCAAGTTTTCTGTTATTGGACCTTCTATTGTAGGTTCCAGCATTTTCTCTGTTCGGCTCTTTGGTCTGCATTTCCCTATTCTTTCCCTTTCTCCGTTTGTCACTTGTGGGGTTGTATTGGTCACTCTTCAATCTGTAGCATTCTAAAGAATTTTGGAAGTCATCTGGTTCCACTTCCATTTATATTCAGGGGTGTAAATGATCAGGTCATGGGGACTAACAATAATGACTGCATCTCCTTTCCCATTTTGTCTTTGCTTCCTATATATTGAATTGCCCTGAATGGTAATTTTCCATTCTTGATCACCCTGGTCTGTACTAGGAACAATGTCACAGCTCTTTACGTTGATTTGTACTGTTAATTTATCCACCTGGCTGTGAATGCAGCATGCATGAGGTCTGAAGAATATCCAGATCGACAACATCATCTTCAATTTCCCTCCACCGATATGCTGCCTGACACTTTGAGTTCTTCCAACATTTTGTTTCTTGCCCTAGGTTCCAGCATCTGCAGTCTCTTGTGGCCTCATGCATCAGGTCATAGTGCCTTTAGATTTGCTTTATTTTAACATTTTAAACATTCAATTACTTTGACCCTATTTACTTCATCACTTGCCATGCCTCGTACTGCCCCCACCTCTCATTCCCAGCTTTCTTCCCCTTATTTCTATATGTCTGAAGAAGGGTCCCAATCAGAAACATTGTCTGTTCATTTCCTCCACATACAGTGGCTTGCAAAAGTATTCATACCCCTTGAACTTTTCCACATTTTGTCACGTTACAACCACAAACGTAAATGTATTTTATTGGGATTTTATGTGATAGACCAACACAAAGTGGTGCATAAGTGTGAAGTGGAAGGAAAATGATACATGGTTTCCAGATTTTATTACAAATAAAAAACTGAAAAGTGTGGCGTGCAAAAGTATTCAGCCCCCCTGAGTCAATACTTTGTAGAACCAGCTTTCACTGCAATTACACAAGAAGTCTTTGGGGTATGTGTCTACCAGCTTTGCACATCTAGAGACTGAAATGTTTGCCCATTCCTCTTTGCAAAATAGCTCAAGCTCAGTCAGATTGGATGGAGAGCGTCTGTGAACAGCAATTTTCAAGTCTTGCCAGAGATTCTCAATTGGATTTAGGTCTGGACTTTGACTGGGCCATTTTAACACATGAATATGCTTTGATCTAAACCATTCCATTGTAGCTCTGACTCTATGTTTAGGGTCGTTGTCCTGCTGGAAGGTGAACTTCCGCACCAGTCTCAAGTCTTTTGCAGACTTTAACAGGTTTTCTTCCAAGATTGCCCTGTATTTGGCTCCATCCATCTTCCCATGAACTCTGACCAGCTTCCCTGTCCCTGCTGAAGAAAAGCACCCCCACAGCATGATGCTGCCACCACCATGTTTCACAGTGGGGATGGTGTGTTCAGGGTGATGTGCAGTGTTAGTTTTCCACCACATAGCGTTTTGCATTTAAGCTTAAAAACTTCAATTTTGGTCTCATCAGACCAGAGCACCTTCCTCCACATGTTTGCTGTGTCCCCCACATGCCTTGTAGCAAATTGCAAACGGGACTTTTTATGGCTTTGTTTCAACAATGGCTTTCTTCTTGCCACTCTTCCATAAAGGGCGATTTGTGGAGTGCACGACTAATAGTTGTCCTGTGGACAGATTCTACCACCTGAGCTGTGGATCTCTGCAGCTCCTCCAGAGTTACCATGGGCATCTTGGCTGCTTCTCGGATCAATGCTCTCCTTGCCCGGCCTGTCAGTTTAGGTGGACGGCCATGTCTTGGTAGGTTTGCAGTTGTGCCATTTTCAGATGATGGATTGAACAGTGATCCGTGAGATGTTCAAAGCTTGGGATATTTTTTTATAACCTAACCCTGCTTTCAACTTCTCCATAACTTTATCCCTGACCTGTCTGGTGTGTTCCTTGGGCTTCATGATGCCCAAGGAACATGGTTTGTTCACTAATGTTCTCTAACAAACCTCTGAGGTCCTCACAGAACAGCTGTATTTATAGTGAGATTAGATTACACACAAGTGGACTCTATCTACTAATTAGGTGACTTCTGCAGGCAATTGGTTGCGCTGGATTTTATTTAGGGGTATGAGAGTAAAGGGGGCTGAATACTTTTGTACGCCACACTTTTCAGTTTTTTATTTGTAAAAAAATTTGAAAACCATGTATCATTTTCCTTCCACTTCACAATTATGCGCCACTTTGTGTTGGTCTATCACATAAAATCCCAATAAAATACATTTACGTTTGTGGTTGTAACGTGAGAAAATGTGGAAAAGTTCAAGGGGTATGAATACTTTTGCAAGCCACTGTATGATGCCTGCCCTATTGAATTTATCCAGCACTACTTTCCCTTTAGCTTTTGTTTTCACTACCATCCACCTTTACTTCTTCCTTCACTGTCTTTTATTTTACCCTTGATTTCTTATCTTCTTTTAGTTTAGAGCTACAATGTGGAGACATGCCCTTCAGATCCAATGAACAGCAATCCCCACATATTAGTACAGGCCCATTGGAAACAACACCAACTGAAGCTCGCCTCCAGATGTGGAAGAACAGACTAGCCACTGTCCCTATTTCCACCAAGATACGCATACCAGCAGCAGAGCGCTTACCACTAGGTGCTGATGAACAATGGCTGAACTGGAAATGTCTCAACCGACTGCGAACCGGGGTCGGGCGTTCAAGGTTGACAATGCACTTGAGGTGCTACATCGAGGGTACAACAACCTGTGACTGTGGCACACAGACTCAGACAATGCAACACCTACTGCAATGCCCATTGCTGGATAATCCATGTACTACTGCAGACCTTGCACTTAACACTCCAATAGCATAACGATGTGTAGAGCAGTGGCGAGCCACTATATAGCATAAGGACACGAAAGAAGAAGCACAAGCCTACACACATTAGGGACAATTTATACTTCTACCAAGTATACAAACCCAAGCCAATTAACCTACAGACCAGTACGTCTTTGTAGTGTGGGAGGAAACCATAGATCACGGAGCAAACCCACGCGGTCACAGGAAGAATGTACAAACTCCATACATACAGCACCAGTAGTCGGGATCGAACACGGATCTCTGGCTCTGCAAGAGCTCTAAGGCAGCAACTCTACCGCTATGCCACTGTGCCTCCCCAATTTCTCCCTCTCAATTACCTGTCCCTACTATCTAACCTTATCCCCCCCTTAAACAACCCTTGTAGCTTTCCCCTTGATATCTCTGCCTTTCCCATGTGTAATCTATTGAATTTGTAATGGTCCCACCTTCACCAGAACCAGTTCCCATGTCTTCGGAATCTAAATCTCTTGCCACCACATCATCACTATTCATCGATTCTTCCTGTTTCTACTTGTGAATTAATTCAAAAAAGCAGAAATTATTTTGAGACCTCAAAACATGACATTCTCTAGTGAAAACTTGCAAAGTCATAAATGCAGCATGGAATCTGCGCTGTTCTTTAATGTACAAGATGATAACAGGTTTTGAAAAATGTGCAAAAAAAATCTATCATTTTTTCCTGTTTTATTATTACCTTAGTTCCTCTGACTAGTCAATTTGTTTAGGCTGCATATTGTGAGTGCCATTCCCAACAGAATGAGGATGATTGAGTCATTCCAGGCTGTGCGAGTACACTTGTGTAAGTGCCTGATATTGATTTTACACATATAATTTGTATTGTGTACCTGCATTCACTCACTGGCGATGAATTATATGCAGGATACAGCTTGCTGTTTCTCAGTCCTGAATTCTAAGACTCTTATAAATCAAAATATTGATTTCTAATCTCACTCTTCATTCAATTACTGACATTGCGCGATCGATATTCACCTTTGTTTTATGTGGAACAATTCTTCCTCCCTGCAACTTAAAAGGATGAGTGTGAATTATTTTGCTATAGTTTCTTCTCTGAGGCTTACAGCTGTCAGGTCAAGCCAGGATTTCAGAACACAATACGTATTAGCTCTTCAATGTATTGCTGACTTGACAGCAAAACCAATCTTCAAATTAACTTCAAACAAGGTTCATTCTGTTTTTTTCTGATAACTTGGATGGCTATTGAACAATCAATAGAAATCTGCAAACAATCATATGGATTCCTCCTATTATATTGGGAAACCTTGCTCTTTCAATCAAATGTGACTGGGACAGGTATGCTGGATTGCAAGCTGCCTATGTAACCTTGTGTACAATGTAACTGCCTACATAACCAATGAAAGGCTTGTCCCATAATGAGTGTTTAACATTGACTTGTGCACCCCAGAAATCAGAAAAATGAAAGATGATCACGTAGAAATGCAGAAGATCTTGGGTGGGATTGATAGGTCAAAACTTGTTTTAAAATGTTCCTGTTAGCTAGAGAGCCTAATGGCCCTGTCCCATGGTACGAGTTAATTCCAAGAGCTCCCCCGAGTTTTCCCTGATTTGAACTCGCAGTTTTACGGTAATGGCCACTCGGCAGTACACGGGGCTCTCGTGGACATTTTTCAACATGTTGAAAAATCTTCACAAGTCTTCCTGAGCTTACCTGCCATTAGCGAGTCTTCCCGAGACCTGCCGTTAGCATTATGTGCCACTAAGAGACGTCCCCGAGCTCCGACGTACCCGCTACATTCATTCTCCATGCTTACCACGAGTTTGATTTTTTTTTTTAACTCGGGAGTGCTCTTGGAATGAACTCGTACCGTGGGACAGGGCCACAAGACTTTGAGGCAAGATAAAGAGCTGGTACATCTAAAACTCTAATGAGAAAAAATTCCTTGCACAGAAGGTTGCATGTCTTTGCTATTTATCTAATTGGGCTGCAAATGCAAGATCGTGTATTTTTGAAGCTGGTGTAAAAAATGTTCTGGACTTCAAAGGATTCAGAATATATATGGACATGGTGAGCAATTGCATTTGGGACACAGAATGAGCCATGACCTAATTATCTGACAAAGCAAACCTGAGAGGTGTGTGGCCAACACCGGCTTTTATTTCTTATACTCTTATTGCTTGTGGATTGCTTAGAGATTTACAAGATAGAGTCTTAGATAGAGTCATAGAGTGATACAGCGTGGAAACAGGCCCCTCGGCACAACTTGCCCACACCAGCCAAGTTGCGCTAGTTCCACCTGCCCACATTTGGTCTATAACCCTCCAAACCTGTCCTATCCATGTACCTGTCTAACTGTATCTTAAATATTGGGATAGTCCCAGCCTAAACTACCTCCTCTGGCAGCTCGTTCCATGCACCCACCACCATTTGTGTGAAAATGTTACTACTCCGATTCCTATTAAATCTTTTCCGCTTCACCTTAAACCTATGTCCTTTGGTCCTTGATTCCCTACTCTGGGCAAGAAACTCTGTGCATCTACCCGATCTATTCCTCTCATAATTTTATATACCTCAATAAGATCACCCCTTATCCTCCTGATTCCCAGACTACTCAACCTCTCCCTATAGCTCAGACCCTCTGGATGATGTAATTAGATGCTTCAAATGCCACAAACACGACATGATTATTAAATAATAGAACTGTGAGGGAACATTTATAATACTCAACTCACAATAACACCTTTCAATTTAATGCTTCCCTGATTGATATAGATAGATATTTGTTTCTAATGGCAACAGTACTAATTGAGAAATAAAAACATATTTCCAGAAAGAAGCATCAAATAGATTATTTACTTCATTGTCATCTGCCACTGAAACTTATTCCACTGAAGTTAATAGAAATGAATTTTGGAAGTGAACTGTATTAAACTGGCACAATTACATAGCATGTTTAATACAAATTAATTTTGAGGGTTGTTTTCCCCCCTTTTTAACATTTCCTTTTTAAAAGCTGTTAAAATAGAGTTGTTAATACCAACACAATTCAAATGTATAATAATCTTATTATTTATCAACAATGGAAACAACCAATGTCAGAAATCTGTCATTTATCACTTTCAGTACTTGCATTAAGTATTCTATTTGCAAAGTTTACCCAAGTTACGGTGCAATTCTGCCTTACTCTCCAATTTGTCAGTGTATTACTCACAAGAAGCAATTGCAAGCTGATAAGTGCAACACGCAGGGAAAGGGATATTTGAAAAGTCTTAGCAAGTAAATAAACCACACCGATCCCCATTTATTTGAAGAAGGAACACTATTTATTGCAAGGGGCGGTCACGGCGGCGCAGCGGTAGAGTTGCTGCCTTACAGCGAATGCAGCGCCGGAGACCCGGGTTCTCGCCGGAGGGCCTGTTTCCGCGCTGTATCTCTAAACTAAAAGAGGTAAGTCATCACTCATTAAGATTCAGTAAGGATCAAGAATAGCAATGATAGAAAACAACGATTAATGTAGAGAGGAGGATGGTATTAAAGACTGATATGGAAATTATTAATGGCTTGTTGAAAAAGTTGGATGACCCTTTGCATCTGTTTATATTATAACAAAGATTACTTGTGTCTCCTTATGCAATGGATCAAAATCTTAATTGGTTTCTTGCGAGTACCAAAGGGCATTGTGTTAAATACATCAAAGAGATCAAGGACGACAAGGCAGTTGGGTGTGAATTAATTTATTCCAAGCTGCTGAAGAGATGGCAGATGTAATAGTGTGTAATGGATAATGTTTTACTGGCTCCATGACAATTTGTGTAATTTGGAGAAAGATGCATATGATTAATGTTAAATGAAGGAAGTTGATGATCTGCACTACAGTGTTACGAAAGTTTATAGAAGATGCTGCAAGAGATGCTGTGAATCAGTACATAAAACAAATAGAAATGATAGAAATCACCCAAAATTACGTCAAGATCCAAAGAAAGATACAAAATATTGGAGTAAAGGGCCTGTCCCACTTTCACGACCTAATGCATGACCTTTTTTACTCGTGGACATTTTTCTTCATGCTAGAAAAACGCCCCGACCTACTTGATGCCACGAGTATCTACGACTAGCATCACGGCCTGCTACGACTTACCTACGACCCCCTATGACCTTGTGACGACTATGCTGCGAGTATGAGTCAAGGGCAAACTAGGCAGAGGTCGAGAAAGTGATTCAGGCCCTTAACCCAGTGGGTCAGGCAGCATCTTGACAGAACATGGCTTGGTAACGGTATGGATTGGAACCTTTCTTCAGTCTGAAAAAGTAACCCAGCCTGGACCGCTGCCTGTCCACATTCTCCACTGATGCCACCTGGCCCGCTGAATTATTTCAGTACTTTGTATCTTTTTTGTAAACAAGCATCTGCAGTTCCTTGTCACTCAAAAATCGAAGGGCACATTTGACAAAGCTCATCTAGTTTATTGAAAAGGAATTAGAATCACAGATGAAGCAAAAAAGGTAAAATACCTGACACGGAGTGGATGAGTTTTTGCTTAACAAATGGAGAAGATAAAGAACTAAAAATTAACCCAAGCAAAGAGTGGTTTTAAATGAATTGGTCCACCCAGTGGAATCTGTCTAATAAACCCAGGCTTTCCAGAGGAAGGGAGGAAGGGGGGATAGGGTGAGAGAGCGTGAGAGACGAACTAAAAAATCTACTGGGTCATATCCCACTTTCTGCCATTTACTCATTGCTTATCCAGTTGAAATATGTGCGATATTTAGTCTCTACCACCGTCAGACAATTAATTCTAGATTGGGTGAAGGTATTTACCCTCAGCTTCCTTCCATTGTACCTGCCTATTATTAGCATAGACCTCGTTGTCAACACCTATTGTGTTTTAGCCTTTCCACCGCTTGGCAAATCAGAACACAACCTGGTTTCCTAAAGCCTTTTTACAAACCCTGTGTACTAAGACAGCCTACAACCACCCGGTCTTTTAGAAAGTGGACACCAGCGGCCAGTGAGTCACTGAGGGCCTGCTTTCAATGCACAGACTGGGACGTACTGATGGAGCCACAGGAATTCAACAGCAGTATAGACATCGACAGGATGGCTAGATGCACAACGGACTACGTCAACTTCTGCAGGGATGTTGTTGTGCCAGTAAGAACTGTATGTTGCTTTCCCAACAACAAACCTTGGATTACAAGCAACATCAAGAGCCTTCTAAACGAGAAAAAGGAGGCTTTCAAGGTTGGTGACTGGAAAAAGATCAAGAGGGTACAGCATGATCTGAAGAGGAGCTTGAAGCAAGCAAAAGGGGACTATAAAAGGAAGCTGGAGAGGAAACTGCAGCACAACAGCATCAAAGAGGTGTGGAGAGGAATGAAGACCATCACTGGCTTCAAGGAGAAGAGGGAGCCAGCCGTCAGGAGATGTGGACAAGGCCAATGTTCTATAACAGGTTCGATCTGGTATCCCTTCCCATCTCTGCAAGTGCAGCCTCTCCCCCACCATCATCATCACCATCACCTCCAGGAGGCAACCCCCCCAACACCACAGCTGCAGCACCTCCTCAACTGTTCTTCACGGCGGACGAGGTGAGAGCTGGGCTAAGGAGGTTGTGCCCTGGTAAAGCAGCTGGCCCTGATGGTGTATGCCCCAGGCTACTGAAAGACTGTGCGGCTCGGCTGGCGGAGCCTCTCCAGACCATTTTCAACCTGAGTCTCCAGTCGGGGTGGGTACCAGGTCTCTGGAAAACATTATGTCTCGTGCCGGTTCCCAAAGTGGGGCGGCCGACCGAGATCAATGACTACAGACCGGTGACCCTTACATCTCATATCATGAAGACAATGGAGCGGCTACTTATTCGTCTCCTGAGACCACAAGTCCAGCACGCACTCGACCCATTACAGTTTGCGTACCAGGAGAACATTGGTGTGGAGGACGCAGTCCTATATATACTGCACCGGATTTACTCCTTTTTGGATGAACCGGGTGGCTACGTGAGGATTATGTTCTTTGATTTTTCAAGTGCGTTCAACACCATCCAACCCCTGATTTTGAAAGACAAGCTTGGGTGTGGATTCCACCTTTATCTCCGGGATATAAAACTACCTGACGGGTCGACCACAGTTTGTTAAGTTGGGGGACTGTGTTTCGGGGACAGTGATGTGCAGTGTTGGAGCCCCACAGGGAACGGTTTTGGCCCCATTCCTCTTCACCCTGTATACTGCAGACTTCAAATATAAGTCTGACATATGCCACTTTCAGAAATATTCAGATGACACAGCGATTGTGGCATGTGTAAGGAACGGACATGAGGAGGAATACAGGGACTTGACTAGTGCTTTCTGTGTCTGGAGTAAAGAGAACTGTCTCATCCTGAATACAACCAAGACCAAAGTGATGGTTGTTAACTTTGGCAGAGTGGGTTACCAGACATGTGCACCTTGGGATGACTGGTCAGTGATGCCCTCACAAAAAGGTTCAGAGCAGAATGAAGGCTTAGATCCTTCAATGTGCACGAAGACATGCTGTGTTCTACTATACTGCAGGCTACACTGTTTTATGCTGGGAACAACTCAGACAAAGGTTGGTCTCCTAGGGCACCCTTCCATGAAATTCTGGAGGGTCAAAAGAGCACTCGGAACAGCAACCGGCTCCTCTCCCTACGCTGTAGAACGGAACGGTTCAGGAGATCCTTCACCCCTGCAGCCATTAGATTTTATAGTACTAGGCTGTATGGGGGATGCTTTGCATTTTTAATAGTTAATTATTGGGCCTTTTTAAGTATTTATTGCTTTCAGGTATTGTCCATATTGTACTTTATGTTTTTTTTTGTCTGCTTTCGTTCTGAATGTGTGGGTTTGTTGGTTATTGGCTTTTGGACATCTGAATTTCCCTGAGAGGATCAATGAAATATTTGTTATTATTATTATTATTATTATTATTATTATTATTATTATTATTATTATTATTATCTGCTAAGGAAACTAGGTCTTTCTTTCTTATCCTATATAGACCACTAATGTCTTTATATTCCTTTATTAAATATCTATTCTGTCCTTTCTGGTCTAAAGATAACAATCCACCTGACACCAGGGTGACTCTGAAGAAGTGTGAAGAAGAGTCTCAACCTGAAACATCAACTATTCCTTTTCTCTAGAGATGTTGTCTGACCCTTTGAGGTTCTCAGCTTTTTGTGTCCATCATCGATGACTCTGCTGTTTTGCTGAATTCTTCATGGAGATGATCAATTGCACCAATTTTTGTAGGTATTCCACAACATTGATTAGTACAGGTGTCCGAGGATATGGGGAGAAAGCAGGAGAATGGAGCTGGGATGGAGAGGTAGATCAGCCATGATTGAATGGCGGTGTAGACTTGATGGGCCGAATGGCTGAATTCTACTTCTATATCTTAAGATCTTATGATCATAATGGTGAAGGATTTTCCCTCTCCCATCCAATGCCAGCCAAACCTACTCTGTGTCCCATCCATTTGACTGGGAATTCCCACCCCTGTTGATATTGTGGGAAATAGCAGGTTATCTTATGTATTTTTAACTTTATTTCATACTCCCAATTATTTCTTAGTTTTGAAAGTGCATTTAATTATTTTCATTTTTAAGCCAGTTTTTAATTATTTAATGCATTACTAGAGAAGTAATGCTCTTCATTTCTCTTAAGTATTCATTTTTTGGGATCTTGGTGTCATTGGCATGGCCAGGATTTATTTGCCCCTCGTATTGCCCTTGAGTAGGTGGTACTGAACCACCATCCTGCACTGCTGCAGAGACGCTGGTGAAGTATTTCCATGGTGTTGTTTGGTAAGGAGCTCCAGAATTTAGACCCTGCAACAATGAAGCGCCTTTATGCATCTCCAAGTCAAGATGGCATGTGACTTGAAAGGGGACTCGCACGTTGCATTGAATGCCTTTATCTACTTCATGATTAAGATTGCAGATTTTTAGTAGCTTCTGGAGGAGTTGGGATGAGTAACTGCAGTGTATTTTGTAAATGGACACCATGCTGCTGGTGGCAGAGCGAATGAACGTGTGGATGGTGGACTAGTGGAAATTGGAGATTTCTCCAGAGGTGGGCAGCGGTAGATTTGCTGCCTTACAACGCCAGGGACCCAGGTTCGATCCTGTCTATGGGTGCTGTCTGAACAGAGTTTGTACATTCGCCCACACGCCAAAGACGTAAAGGCATCAAGGTTAATTGGCTTTGATAATCAAAAACACTGAGAACTTTTGAAGTCATAATTACAAAATTACTGTTTATTACCTTGCAAAAAGGTTAGGTCCAATATTGTCTAACTGCACAATTACAGTAATGATAACTTCCAATTCTAGTAATAACTCAATATACCTAAATGATTGTATCAACAGATGCCGTCTAAATTGCAGAACTGAGCAATGGGTGGTAGAGAAGAGTGCAAATAGAGAAAGAACCAAGAATCCAGTTTGTCTGCACTGTATGTCCAATAATATTATGGTCATAAAGTCATAATGTCATTGAATCAAGGTGGGCAGCACAGAAAAAGGCTCCTTGTCCTGCTGTGACTATGCCACAATTAAGAGTCCATCTATACTAGTTCCATTTGCCAGCACTTAGTCCATTGCTTTCTGCATGCATGTAAAGTGCTCATCTAGATATTTGAATGAATGAATGAATACGTTTATAGGCCAGGTATGTACGCATACAAGGAATTTGCCTTGGTGCTCCGCTCGCAAGTAATAACACGACATACAGTAACAATTTAGAATGACACATAAAACATTAAATATTAATAATAAAATATTACAGTTTAAACATGTGAATGAAATAAAATACCAGAGCAAAATGAGGCTACAGACTTTTGGTTATTGAGTAAAGCTACTACTCATGGAAAAAAAGGTGTTTTTATGTCTAGCTGTGGTGGATTTGACAGTCCAGAGTCTCCTTCCAGAGGGAAGTGCATCAAAGAGTTTGTGAGCAGGGTGAGAGGGGTCAGAGATGATCTTACCCGCTCACTTCCTGGCCCTTGTAGTGTACTGTTCGTTAATGGGGGGAAGGTTGCAGCCAACAACCTTCTCAGCTGATCGGCCGATTCACTGCAGCCTTAATTATTGTGAGAATCTCTACCTCCACCACACCATCAGAAGTTTGTTTCAGTTTGCAAGCACACCCACAGCTTAATGTTCCTTCTCAAATCCCTCTTACTCTTTTCATGATGCCTTCCAGCTTGTGATTCTCTCCTCTGGGGAAACCTTCCTATTAGTTACATGTCCTTGCTATAATCTGACAATCAGCACCATATGTGGCTTTCCAGCTGTGATATAACCAATGCTTAATAAAGTTAAAAAGATGTACTGTAACCTTCCTGTTCTCATATTCAATACCAAAATGCCTGGTGCAATGTTGCTTCAAATCCTTTCTTATATTCGATGCTTTGGTTAACGCGTGCTAGCACATCTTCACCACCTCAGTTAGCTGGGATGTCACCTTCCGGGATCCTTTGACTTATGAGCTGTTGCGGAACTCTGTTCCTCAACACTGCAGAGGACCCTGCCATTCATCGTATATGGTAGACACAAAACGTTGGAGTAACTCAGCGGGACAGGCAGAATCTCTGGACAGAAGGAATGGGTGACGTTTTGGGTCGAGACATCGTGTATGCCCTACTCTTATTAGTCATCCTAGAATGCATTTAACAGAATTAAATTGCATCTGCAACTGTTCTGCCCATCTTACCAAATCATCAATGTGTGTACAAAGGAATTGCAGATGCTGGTTTACACTGAAGTTAGACACAAACTGCTGGACTACCTCAGCGGGACAGGCAGCATCTCTGGATCGAAGGAATGGATGACATTTCGGGTGGAGAACCTTGTGAATAAGGACTGTAGAATGGTCTCGACCTGAAACATCACCCATTCCTTCTATCCAGAAATGCTGCCTGTCCCGATGAGTTACTCTAGTTTTTTGTGTCTATCTTACCAACTGATCTACATCATCCTGGAGTCTATGAATATTCTTCTCACTATCAACAACACCTTTAATCTTGGCGTGATCTGTAAATTTATGTACAACATTCTCCAAATCATTATGTATATAATAAACTTAAAATTGGTCAATAATCTATTTGGTAGACCACTGGGCACAGGTTTCCAGTCACACAAACAACCTTCCACCACCATTACCTGCCACTTATTACCAAGCAAGTATTGGAACCAATTTGCTCATTTGTCCTCAACCCCGTTTTCTCTAACCTTTTAAACCAATCTACCTTGAGTGATCCTGGCAAAGGCCCTACTGAAGGGATTCCCAGTGTTTTATTTGGAAATAAAAAATAAGCAAACTGAACTTCCTGGAAAGTACACGAGTAGTAGCTCTACTCAATGACCAAAAATCTGTAGTCTCCTTTTGCTCTGTATTTTATTTAATTCACATGTTTAATCAATAATGTTTTATTATTAATGTTTCATGTTTTATGTACCATTCCTAACTGTCACTGTATGTCATGTTTTCACTTGCGGGCAGAGCACCAAGGCAAATTCCTTGTATATGAATACATGGGCAATAAACGCATTAATTGATTGATTGATTGATTAATTAATTCATTCATTCATTTATTAATTCATTCAATCCTGCATGTTTTTTATGCAAAACTTGTCCAAAGTGTTGTTGGTCTGGTGTGGGATGTAGACCTAAAGACTATTTGGTTTGCAAGGCAATTTCCATCGTCACTGATAGACATTGGCAGTGAAAGGTTCACCTTCCGATCTGTGTTTTTCACCTCCGGTAATGTAAGGAGCACAGCAAATAAATTCAAACCTCCGACTTACAATATCCCACTTGGAAACTGTTACAGCTTCCTCTGAGGATTGAAAATGATTGCAGCACCTCCACATTCTGTACCTTAATGCAGGATGCTGCTGTGATCCGTGTCCTTTGAGTCCAAACTAGCAATGCTTGGAGCCTCTCAACCGAAGTCAACCTATGTTCAACCACGACAAGCTATGACCCTGTCGGCGACAACTGAAGACAATTCAGTCACCGGTACCTGTCGCCGGTTGACGTAGATTGGCGTAGGTAGTCAGCAAAGGAATGGGTGACGTTTAAAGTCAAGAACCTTCTTCAGACCCCCGAAGAAGGGTCTCGACCCAAAACATCACCCATTCCTTCTCTCCAGAGATGCTGCATGTCCCGCTGAGTTACTCCAGCTTTTTGTGTCTATTTTTTCATATTGATAACCATCGGAATTCACATTTAGAAATAAGGTAAGTTTAAAGTTGCGGAACAATATGGAATGTCTGTGAGAATTCTCTGCACCTCCCCACTTTCTGCAACTTCAAGCTTTTAGAGTCACAGACTCATAGAATAATACAGAATGACCCTTCATCCCAATATGTCCATGCTAACCAAGATGCCCCATCTAAACTACTTTTGGCCAATATCCCACCAATCCTTTCATGTCATGTACCTGTCCAGGTGTATTTTAAATGCTGTTATAGTATCTTTACTAATTCCATTTCTAAACATTCCTAGCTCTGCAGAAAGATTATCAACTGGAAATGTGTTTCCTCTTTCACTCACCAAAGCTGCTGATGGACCTGCTGAGTATCTCCACAATTTTTATTTTTACTTTACATTTCCAGCATCTGTAGTCTCTTTCTAATAGATTTTTAATTATGTATTTCAGAAGTGTCCCACACTAATAATGCGACACCCTGACTGGACATGTTATAGTTGTAGGAAGGAACTGCAGATGCTGGTTTTTACCGAAGATAAACACAAAATGCTGGAATAACAGCGGGTCAGACAGCATCTCTTGATAGAAGGAATGGGTGACGTTTTGGGTCAAGACCCTTCTTCAGAATCTTCAATATTTGCTGTGGCTGTTCTCGCCTCCGTTAGCAGCTCATTCCTGACAACAACTATTCCTTGTGTGAAAAATGTACATGTCAGACCATTTTAAAACTCCTTCCGTACATCCACGTAACCTCCTTAGTGAATATTTTGTGCACCCTCTTCAGCTTAATTACATCTTTCCTGTCATGTGGTGACCAGAACTATAGACAATACTCCAGTGCAACCTAAACAACGTTATGTACAACTGCAACATAACTTCCCAACACTCAATCTCAGCTGGTGAAAGCAAGTACTCCATACTGTTCCTTCACCACCCTGTCTATCTGTATTACTAGTTTCAGGGGATTATGTATGTGCATCCCTAGGTCCCTCTGCTCAACAATATCCACCCAAGATCCTGCCATTCACTACGTATGATTGATTTTCCAAATTGCATCACATTACATTTGTTTGAATTAAATTCCTTCTGCCATTTAGAGACTTTAGAGATGCAACACGGAAACAGGCCCTTCAGCCCACCGAGTCTGTGCTGACCAGCGATCACCCCATACACTAGCACTTTCCTACACACTAGGGACAATTTACAATTTACAGAAGCCAATTAACCTACAATCCTGCACGCCTTTGGAGTGCGGGGGGGAAACCGGAGCACTCACACGGTCACAGGGTGAACATACAAACTCCGTACAGACAGCACCCATAGTCACGATCGAACCTGGGTCTCTGTTGCTGTAATGCCCCTGTCCCACTTAGGAAACCTGAACGGAAACCTCTGGAGACTTTGCGCCCCACCCAAGGTTTCCGTGTGGTTCCCGGAGGTTTTTGT
This sequence comes from Okamejei kenojei, assembly GCA_035221665.1. Lineage (NCBI taxonomy): Eukaryota > Metazoa > Chordata > Chondrichthyes > Rajiformes > Rajidae > Okamejei > Okamejei kenojei. The sequence continues at coordinate 13,828,758 of CM069153.1, forward strand.
CCTCCGGTAACCACCTTCAATTAGCATCGCAACCGGCTTCGAATGAAAAATTACCGATTTTTTAAATGGAAACTATTTTCGACCATTAGGGAGACTGACAAAAACCTCCGGGAACCGCACGGAAACCTTGGATGGGGCGCAAAGTCTCCAGAGGTTTCCGTTCAGGTTTCCTAAGTGGGACAGCATTAGGCAGCAGCTTTTCCGCTACGCCACCGTGCCGCCCACATTTCTAGCCCACTTTCCCCAGTTGATCAGTATCCTTCTGTGACCTTAAACAACATTCTACACTGTCCTTGATGAGACCGAGTGGTTAATCTGCAAATTTACTAATCATGCCATCTGCTTTCCCATCCATATCAGGAATGTATTTAACAATGTGTTCACAAACCTGTTATGCTGCTGTAGGTAAGAACTCCATTGTTTTATTATTGGTACATATGACAATTAAACACTCTTTACTCTCTCTAGACAGGGCTACACCAGGCCTCCTATCTTTATAAAAATGCTCCCCACTACCAACCTCCACCTCAAACCACAAAGCTAACTTTGCATCCTATTGACTAGCTCATGTTGGAGTCCATGTTCTCTGATCTGGACCAGCACACCCTCCAGGACCTTGTCTACCGACTGCTCTCTATGCTAGAACACATGCTTAGGATGTTCACTTCTTTACCACAGAGCAGGCCAGGAACCCAGCTTTGTGTCTAATTCTCACCAGTGAACTAAGCCACCTATTTGAAAGCAGAGAGCCAATTCCAAACGGAGAAGTGATGATTGGACAATTTCATTCTGTAAGTGCATGTAAAAGAGATCTGTGCTGTCAGCATGTAGTTAGTCTTGTGCCTGAAGAACTTGTTTTATTGATTCATTGGATTAAGGACTGTGCTTACGTATTTAGATAAATGCAATAGTGCCGAGTTTATTTTCCTGTGTAAAAAGTAATCAATTTGTGATTATAAAAGCGAAGGGTTCGGATTTTGATTCAGTTTCTTACTCATCTGTGCAACATGAACTTAGACCTAGAATTTCCGCTGTTCATTTAGCAGTTTCTTCAATGCTAAACTATGATCCTAGTGTGGAGGGGAGATAACACACACACGTTGCCTTTTCAAATGTGCCATCTGCCACAGTAGATAAGGAACATGTGTGGGCAGCAGGAGCACAATTCAGAAACATTATAACTTTAAAAAAAAAATGTATAAAATTGCCCTGCTACTCTGGTAGGAGAACTTTTCAATTAATCCAGCATTTACTCATCATTACTGAACTCACACAATGCAACACAACACATGTTAACTGCAGGAGGTCCCCTTCCCTCTATACCTCTCTGAGAAGGAAACTGAGAGAGGATAACATCTATGCAGCAAAAATGCATTTGGCAGCGTTATTGTGGTGGCCACCATTTGGCTTTTACCTCTATTTGTTTTATTCCTACACTTACCAAGGCGTCTGGTAGTCCTGGGACCCAGCCCAGTAGGTGCCTTCAATAGAAGCCCATCTAACTCACTTGCAATGAAAAGGTCAATGTTGTTCTTGGAGCTAAGAAAATGTTGATTATGGAGCTAAGAAGATTATGTAGAGCTGTTCGCTGTCATGATTACGGTTGCTTTGGTAATTATTGATTTGTAGATGGTTTGTGGACAGTGGGAGGCAGATTTATAGTTTTGGACCAAGGGTACAAAGGGGGTGTGAGGGAGAAAACTGTTTGTGATTTGGCAGAAATGTGATTGCAGAATATGTCACTTCTTTGTAAAGGGCATTTCTTAGGAACTTGAGGACACAAAATCATTAAACTTCGAGGAAAGACAGAAGGATTGGGATTATGCCCAATGGAAGCTGGCATGGGTCAAATGGGTCAAATGTTCAGTGCCACCATGATACTCTGATTCAGTCCTGATTTAATGGCCCAGTGGAAAAAATCATCAGCATTTACCAGAACGGTCCCTGGTACAAATGTTGTCAGAAGTTCTGGTGGGATAGCACCAGTCCATTTAAAATACTTAAAAGAATGCTTGAAAGATTGCTAAAGAAAGGCTATTTAAAATTGACACTTGCTGTACGACATTGGAGATGATTATTGCCAACTACTAATACTCTTCAAAATTTAACAGGTGTGAAAATCCAGTAAGGCTTCTTATTATGCACAGCAAGAGTCAGAGAAAGTTTAAAAGCATCAAGAAATGTAGGAAACATAGGTAATTGTTTTGGTTCCGTTCCAGGCTAAAAGGATTTTGGAACAGAATACAGTGGTTGCTACAGAATGGAAAACAGAGACAAACTTTGAAAAAAATCTGAAATATTATTGGTAATAGAAGCTACAGAGCTGTGTGTTCCCAATCTCGATATGTAAACAGATAACACTGATGGGAGGGTAGATTGGATAGACTGAAGGACATTTTGCACCCCAAAATAATACAGGCTGCAATTAGTTAACTGGGGCTGTGTGAAGACCTATGAAGACTAGTAAGATTAAATGATAACTTACCAGTTTGAAGTTTGATCTTTATTTTAGTAGGAGTTGCGATGAAGGATTACGTGCAGAAGCCCCGCCAGAGTGCCTGCGCGTCATACTTCAAAGCAGTGGCGTGAAATCACAGTAACTAAAGTCGAAGTGATATAGTAAGACTCAGAAGACTAGAACTACCAGATGATCTTTGCGATTATGAGGGCCGGGAGCGGAGGGCACATAATCCCTCATCGTAACTCCTCATAAAATAAAGATCAAACTTCAAACTAGTAAGTTCTCGTTTAATCTTACTATTTTACTTCGGAGTCACGCGAGTGATTCCGTGAAGATTTCAAAGCTCTGTGATTTCATGCTGTAGATACAGTTCCATACGACACACTGCTTCGGTTGACACAGGATAAACAAATAATATATTGGACATTGTTTAAACTATACAATGAACGTCATAAACAATAAAAGAACAGTAATAACCCCTCTTTCGCAGGGGAAATTACAAAGGAGAACTCAAACAGAACCCAAAACAACATGCCCAAATACTTCCATTGCGAGGACAAGTTTATCATAAATTGTAAAAAAGGTTCCTTCACTGGACCATCCTGCGGTGAGGATTTGGTCTAAAGACACATCCTGCGCCTTTGCTGCGTACGTTGTCGCCGCCCTGGTGGACTGAGATTTAAAAACATCAGTGTCTACTCCAGCATAATGCAAACCTGTTTCAGCCATCTAGAAATAGTTTGTACTGACACCTTTGTATGAAGTTTTTTGTGGCTGAGGAGCATCGCTGTTTCAGAGCCTCTGAGACTCTTGATGGCCTTAATATATTCTCTACACATAGTCTCAGGTCAATAGGTTATTTTGGTTCCAGCCATCCCTGGCCTGCTTTGTTTGATTAGATCATATACATAAAATGTAATATTATCTACAGAAGAATGCAAGCTATCCAGTCGTAACTTTTGCAATATCTGGACCCATTGCGCTGACATTAGCACCATGAACATGACCACTTTGAGCGTTAACTTCTGGAAAGGCAGAGAAGTAATTGGAGCCCATTGCCGAACCAATGTGAGAACTATGCTCACATCCCAGATTTCGGTATATCTAGGTCTCGGAGGGTTTTTGTTAAAATACCTCACATGAATCGGGCCACCAATAGATGAGATCCAACAGAGTGTTGTCCGGACCCTTGCCCTGAATAGGAGGACAAAGCACTTCGAGCACTATTAATGGCACTATAGTTTAACTGTTCGTCAAAATGCAATGTAGCAAGGAACTCCAATACATCTGGTATGCCTGCAGTATGATAAAATATATTTGACTGTGAACAGAACATCTCCCATTTCTTAATATGAGATACATATCGTTTTTTAGTACTAACTCTCCAGGCCACCGTAATGACATCCAACTAAATTTCAAGTTTGTACGGTATTAGTAATGAATAATATGCATCTTTCAGATCTATGGTTGCCATATAACACCCTTTTGAAACCAGTTTCTAAGCACTACTGAAAACTCCAGTTTAAAATATGTTTATACTGGACCTAAGAGTCAAGAATGGTTAGGTCCACAATGACTCAACACCGACTATCGTTCTTTGGCCTTGGGAATAATGGACACAAATTGTTGAGGCTGATATGCCGTCCTCCATTACCCCTTTTTTGGAATAATATTCCAATTTCATCATTCACCTGTAGAGTTTCTGGTATTGAAAACCCAATACCCGACTAGGTGTATTTTGTACGGGTGGATGTACTTCCGAGATAAACCCCATTCGAGACCCCCGGATACAGTCCAGTATAAATAGATCTGATGTTATGCAGATCTATTAGAACAACACCATAGAACAATTGCAACCTACCCCTGACCGGTGACTGACCTCTAGAGGATATATCCTGGACTAGACCAGTACTTGTACCTCCATGGTTGCTGGATTCCTCGGTCTCCTGGCCCTGTTTGGGGTGTGCATTTGGAGCGTGCCAATGTTTTGGTCCCTAAGTAAGGGACATATCAGATATTAAATTGATAAGCACAGATGCTACACTTGATCTTAGCCAAACCCCCCGAGGAGCGATATGTGTAGCTGGGGTCCCGGCTTGGTACTTGACCTGCACCAATGTCTCTAGTTCAATTACACCTTCCCGTTCTGAAAGGGTATGGTTTTTGAGGCGGCATCCTGGTCTCAGGATGAGTTTTGATGAGGCCGATTGTTTTTGCCTCATCGTCCAGGTCTTTTCCTGGATATTAGAGGATCTGCGCAAGGCTGTGAACCGTGGGTTAAGCGTAGGCTATTTTTTGAGTAATTAATGATCAAAATGGGCATTACACAGCAGGGTCCATATCCACTTGTGTTTTGATAGTGGTGCCTTGTACCATTTGCCCAAACGCCATTATTCTTGCTCCAACCAGTTTTTAGGACTTTCTGCAGCCTTAACTCATGCGCCCTCATGATGCGTCCCTTTAGAGCGATGCACAGTTAACAGGTGTCTGACATCTCTTGTTTCAAAGTTTCCTCCATTATGGAGTCCTGAAGTTGGTGAGAGGCCATATAATTAAATTGCTGGCCAGATTGTCATCTATGACTTCACCAGCTCCCGCCGGTATGGCAAATTTGCTGGCCACATCCGGCACACCCGGAGCATAGCTCATGTGCTTTGGTGTATGCACATAAGCAGTGACACCAAACTTCAGGGTCAGATTCATACTGCCCTGGCTTCTCCTGGCTCATGCTCACAGGAGGTATCATGCAGCCCTAAACAAGGCGCTGCTGTTATGGGTCCCCATGCAGACTCGTAGGCTATTATCCTTCATATGTGTACAGATCTTTTGCAATGCGGACCTCTGCTAAAGGTTGCTGCTGAAAGCTGCTGGGACCCTGGGGTATAAACCCCGGCTGGAACACCTCATGGTTGATCATTTTATCTATGAGGTGTTCCACGTTGTCCAGTCATCCCCAACCTTTTTGGAAGGGGGAAAGTCTTTCTGGCTTCACTCATCAGAGTTGACAGGCCTGGACAACTTACTCTTGGCCTGCCTCCCGACAGGAGTAGCCACAGTGCTTTAAAGCACCGGAGTTGCTGCTGCCGCTGGCTGAACAGCCGGCAGCTCTGAAGTCGGCGTGTCAAAGCCGGCGTACAACCGCTGACCGCGGCCCCGCGGGTATGTTTACTTTATAGGCGACACTCGCCTTACTTTCTCTGTTTTAATATTTTTTCCCTTTGAAAGTGTCCCTGCTGGCTCTAGCCTTACTGGACCTAGTAAACCGCAGAACGTTTAAAACACTTACGTGCAGTGTTTTACTTTCCGCTGGTGGAGCTGCGCTCTCCAGCCTGTCGGTGCGCCAAAACGCGTCTGACGTAATGACGCGCAGGCGCTCTGGCGGGGCTTCTTCACGGAATCACTCGCGTGACTCTGAAGTAAAATTCCAAGGTGCCCTGTCATGTACACTGTGCCTGCCTGCTTCAGCTCAACAATGATTTATCCAGTAAGTTCAAGGAGATGCATGTGACAAGTTTTTACACTGTACTTTAAGAGATTTTACGACAGGCACATGGATATGCAGAGAATCAATATACATTAACCATTTAGGGAGGCACGGTGGTGTTGCGGTAGAGTTGCTGCCTTACAGCGCTTGCAGCGCCAAAGTTCCGGGTTTGATCCCGACTACGGGTGCTGTCTGTACGGAGTTTGCACGTTCTCCCAATGACCATGTGGGTTTTCTCAGAGATCTTCGGTTTCCTCTCACACTCCAAAGATGTACAGGTTTGTAGGTTAATTGGCTTGGGTTTGTATACTTGGTAAAGTGTAAATTGTCCCTAGTGGGCTTGTGTTAACGTGCTGGTCGGTGCGAACTCGGTGGGTTGGAGGGCCTGTTTCTGCACTGCATCTCTAAACTAAAATAAACTAAGGGATATGGATTATATGCAGGTGAAGGAGATTAGCTTAATCTGGCATTATGTTCGGCAAAGGTATTGTAGGCCGAAGGGCCAGTTCCTGTGCTGTGCTGTTGTATGGACTTTATAAATTGCCATTAGAACAAACAGTCAGCAATGCAGTTAGGGTAATTCTGACCAAGGAATCCTAAAGCAATGAGATCTAAGAAGTGGTTCATGGATGCTATATTTCCATTGTAGGAATTGATTCAAAGGGAAAATAAAATATCAAGGATATCTGGGAGCATTAAGGATGGATGAAGACAATTTACTTTCTGTGTGAATTATGTGCTGATATGTGAAGGAACCTGGCTATTGGTCTATTCACGTACAGCCTGCGAAGTATCTGGGCAACTCTGATTGTGAAGACTGGTCCAACTATCCTCACAGGGATCTATCAGCAAAGATCCCTTTCTACTGAATAGGTCTGGGTTAATTGCCATACTTAACTTGGCCCATGAGCAACCACAGCAACACCCAACCAACCCAAGTCATTATGGCCCTCAACTCACAGCTCAGGATCTTTGCCTAACTCGCTTTCCAACTATCAATCCACAGATTTGGTCCAACCATGTACTCTCATTCTGACCCTTGCAGGCCCAATCTTTGCCCATTAAGACCAACCCAGTATCCCCTGCAGATTCCTGATCATCACTTCCAATGGCCCAGATCTTTCTACCCCTTTGTCACTCCCTGGCCCTGTGCGATGAGGCCCAGATTTGATCGAGGGACTGCATTTGCTACACTTTGGTGAATCGTGCAACCAGAAAGCTTTGTTTTGAATGAGACTCATTCAGCAGCACACAACATCCTATGCTTTGAACAAAGGATGGCCTAGAGGTGCAGCTGGTAGAGCTGCTGCCTCATAACTCCAGAGACCCTGGTTCGGTCCTGACCTTCGATGTTGTCTGTGTTGAGTTTGCACGTTCTCCCTGTGACCGCATGAGTTTCCTCTGGGTGCTTCGGATTGCTCCCACATCCCAAAGACGTGCGGGTTTGTAGTTTTAGATTTTCGCTGGCTGTCCACTCCGTTCTGGACCACTTGGATAACAAAAACTCATATGTCAGGCTGTTATTCGTTGATTACGACTCGGCATTTAATACAATCATCCCCTCCAAGCTGGTTACCTAGCTCTCAGATCCGGGTCTCTGCGCATTCCTCTGCAATTGGATCCTTGACTTCCTCATTCAAAGACCACAGACTGTTCGTATTGGTGGAAATGTGTCAGCCTCGATAACATTCAGCATGGGAGCATCTCAAGGCTGCTGTACTCACTCTATATTCATGACTGCGTAGATGGTCATAGTGCAAACTCCATCATCAGGTTCGCTGACAACTCCACTATTTTGGGACGTATCACTGATGGGGATGAGTCAGAGTATAGAAGTGAGATCGACCAACTGACCAAATGGTGCCAGCACAATAACCTGACCCTCAACACCAGCAAAACTAAGGAACTGATTGTGGACTTTGGAAGGGGTAGAATGGGGGCCCACAGTCCCATTTATATCAATGGGTCGATGGTGGAGAAGGTCAAGAGCTTCACATTCCTGGGTGTGCATATTTCTGAAGATCTCTCCTGGTCCGAGAACAGTGATGCAATTATTAAAAAAGCACATCAGCGTCTCTACTTCCTGAGAAGATTACGGAGAGTCGTTATGCCAAAGCGGACTCTCTTTAACTTCTACAGGTGTACAGTAGAGAGCATGCTGGCCAGTTACATCATGGCTTGGTTTGGCAACTTGAGCACCCAGGAGCGGAAAAGACTACAAAAAGTAGTAAACACTGCCCAGTCCATCATTGGCTCTGACCTCCCTACCATCGAGGGGATCTATCACAATCGCTGCCTCAAAAAGGCTGGCAGCATCATAAAGGACCCACACCATGTTTACCAATATTGTCCTGCAGATCAAGGACTGGCACCACACACTCATCTCCTCACTACCTTCAGGTAGAAGGTGCAGAAGCCTGAAGACTGCAACGTCCAGGTTCATTAATAGATCATTATATGTTTATTTGCACTTTATCTGTTTATTTATTGATGTGTGTATATATTTATATAATGGTATGGGACTCACTGCTATGTTCTGTATTCATGCCTACTATATTCTGTTGTGCTGAAGCAAACCAAGAATTTCATTGTCCTATCAGGGACACATGACAAACATTCCCATTTCTCAGGAATATCTCTTGAGTTCAAGTTGCTGCTGATATAAAGTAGTAATGTCACATATGTTAATATGCAACTGTGTTCAGCAAATCAAGCTTCTTTATATCAGGTGGTGATATAATATTGGTGGGGTGGGAGATTGCAACCTTCACGTGGTCCACCCTGTTTCGACTAATGCAATCAACCCAACGTGCACAAACAAAATAACAGGTTGACCTACAACTTTAGGCTGTGCCCACCATATGCAAGAAGAAGAAGATCACATTGGCATCACCTATGTGCTTGCCTGTCAAACTTTGGATGTTTCAGTAATTAAACAATCTTAGAAAAGCATTGCGCTGCGATTTAAAAGCGACTGGAGTTATGTTTCCAATGTTTAGGACAAGATTTGAAATGTTCAATCAGATGCCCATCTTGCAATCGCTGCCAGAAGCCCGATTTCTTTAAATGATGTATTGCAAAGATTCAGAAAAAAAGTTAGAAAGGGAGCCTGTTTCTCACTTGGAGAACTTCTAATTTGCAGAGCAGGTTGAGTTCATGGTGCTTTGATATTTAGAGCAATTCGTTATTTTAGTGGAATGGGCATCCCTTCATTTTGCAGCAGGATAATACTTTATGCATCACAGTGCAAAATGCGTGTGTCTGTGTTATTCTGTTGTCAAATGTTCTGTTGCTACAGACAATGTAGCCTGGAATGTTGGAGGCTCAAAGGCTGAGGTGACTGGAAGGGGTGTCATGGTGGAGAGTTTGCATCTAACCTGACTTACACTGTTTTTTTTAATTTCTGCTACATACAATCGGCCAGCAGATCTAATTCTCAGCTATATTAAAAAAATCAAGGTTTTATTGTGTGATATACAATAGCCAGTGCTGTGATATTGACTGACAGAATTATTGTGTTAAAATACATCTTAATTGGAATTTCTCACAACAAAGACACATTCTGTGTTGATTTTTCTTATATCCATCGTATTAAATAAATCCTATATTGGTCTAAAGCTAAGAACAATATGACAGCTTTTTGTAAATCCACTAAGCCTGTTACACTCAGAGGTCCTGCTCCATCAAATACAGTTTGTTTATTCTTGGCATTAGAGCGTCCTGGGTATTGAAAATTACTGGTAGCTGTGTTTATTTTTTATTAGTCTGTAATTAATTCATCTGCTTTCCTTTTCTATGTTAATCAAGATGAAATATGACTGAATATCCTCATCCAAATCAATGTCCAAATTGCACTTGTTTACCAATATTGTCCTGCAGATCAAATGCATTTGTCAGCGAAAATTGAAACCTCGAAATACATTTGTCAGCGTAAAGCTGACTTTTTGCAATACATCATTAAAAGAAATCGGGCTACTGGGGGCGATTGCAAGATGGACAACTGATTGAACATTTCAAATCATGTCATAAACTACAGAAACAACGCGAGTCGCTTTCATATCACTGTGAAAAGCTTAGAGATTAGATTTGTGCCCTAAAATATACCTTATCTTGTACAAAGTGTCCAAGGAAGACACAAAATGTCTCGGAAGGAATAGGTGACGTTTCAGGTTAAGACCCTCCTTCAAACGTGAAGAAGGGTCTTAACTTGAAACGTGAAGTAGGGTCTATTCCTTTTCTCCAGAGATGCTGCCCGACCCGCTAAGTTACTCAAGGATTTTTGTGTCTATCTTTGGTATGAACCAGCATCTACAGTTCCTTCCTACACAAAGGTCCAAGGCCTGCTTTACAGTGGATGTCTTTTAGGATGCCTTGGCCAGTGTGTGCAATATAATTGTGCAGCAGGAAACTGTGCCAAAGTTTGTTTAGCAAGACAGTCATCAAAGTTTGCAAGAATACAGGAGGATTCCTTGACCAATTTCTTAACACAAACAATGGTGGGAAAACTAACCTCATGTGTCAAAATTGAAAAACTACTTGTTTCTTTGCTGTCAGATGAATGGAATATAGTGTATGCAGGAAAATTATACTGAGTTATCCATAATCTAAGATATATGTGGCACAGGGGTACAGAGAGTAAAGCTGCTGCTCCAGTGACTCTGGTTCAATCCTGATCTCTGGTGCTGGCTGTGTGGAGTTTGAATGTTTTCCCTGTGATAGTGTGAGTTTTCTCCAAGCACTCTAGTTTCCTCCTAATCCCCAAAATATGTGGGTTAGGAGGCTAATTTGTCACAGAAAATAATTTCTGGGAGTGAGTGAAGGGAGTGTGGAGAGAATAAAAACGGGACCGGTGTGGGAGAACTAGCTTGACAGTCAGCGAATACTCAGTTGGACAACAAGCCTATTTTTGTGAAGATAGACACAAAATGCTGGAGTAACGTAGCGGGTCAGGCAGCATCTCTTGAGAAAATTTGAGGAAGGTCATCCTTGTGTTTGAGGCAGTGCAGCGTAGGTTCACAAGATTGATCCCAGGGATGGTGGAACTGTCATATGAGGAAAGATTGAAAAGACTTGGCTTGTATTCACTGGAGTTTAGAAGGATGAGGGGTTATCTCATGTATTTATTTATTTATTTAATTATTTATTTCGAACAGAATAAAACAATAAAATGCAAGTGTGAAACGCCATACAAAAAACAAAACAAGAATATTTATAAAGTGTTATAAACAGTATCTATAAATAAATGAAATCTTATGTGACCGAAAAGGAGCAGGAAGAAGCCAAACCTTATTAATTCCCACCCCTTATTCAACTGCTTATAATTATCTTATACTAATTTAGCAGCTATATGTACACCATATGTACACCAGCAGCTATATGCACACCAAATTATTTACATTTATACACTAATCAAATATTTACGAAGCCATACAAAGAAAGAGATAAAAAAAGAAAATAGAAAAAAACCCTCATATAGTATACAGTATCTCTTAGTCATATATACAACCCATCACCCTATAATCACCCTTCCCAATACAATCAGTATAACAAATATCCCACTCAAAATCACCTATCCTTATCCCAATATCCTATTAAAAAACAGTTTTTGTACATCTTTTTAAACTGAATTATGTTTGTGCTAGGTTTTATCTCCTGTTCCAGACCATTCCACAAATTTGCCCCACAGATTGCTGTGCACATACTTTTAAGACTTGTTCTGACATTGAGTTTTTTTAAATTATGTTCCCCTCTCAAATTATACCCACCCTGTCTTTCTATAAACAGTTTTAGTATATTTCCTGGAAGTAAATTATTTCTTGCTTTGTACATGATTTGTGCAGTCTTAAATTTAACCAGATCGGTGAACTTTAGTGTATCTGACTTTAAGAATAATAAATTGGTATGTTCAAGATATCCAACATTATTGATAATTCTTATTGCTCTTTTTTGTAATGTACATATGGCTGTAGGTTGGTTTTGTAGGTGTTACCCCATATCTCCACACAGTAACTCAGATATGGCAATATGAGTGTATTATACAGAGTATGTAATTATTTGTGGTCCAGAATGTGTCTTGATTTTCCCAATATTGCTATAGACCTTGCCAGTTTTGCTTTGATGTGGTTTATATGTGGTTTCCAGAAGATTTTGTGGTCTAAGATCACACCAATAAATTTATTTTCATATACTTTTTCTATACTTATGTTATCTATTTTCAATTGTACTTGAGGGTTTTTTTTTAAATGTTTTTCAAATAGCATAATCTTTGTTTTGCTTAAATTTAGAGACAATTGTTGACATCAAACCACTGTTTTAATGTATTCATTTCTGGTGTGATGATCTCCAAAAGCTGCTTCAAATTGTCACTGGAACAAAAGATATTTGTATCATCGGCAAATATAATCCATTGCAGTATATTTGATACTCTGCATATGTCGTTAATGTATATTATGAAAAGCTTTGGCCCTAACACAGACCCTTGAGGTACTCCACAAGTTATGTTCATGTAAGTTGATTTATGTTCACCTATTTCTACAAATTGTTGTCAGTTTCTTAAATAGCTTCTCACCCAATCCAATCAAACCCCTCTGATGCCATATCTATCCAGTTTAATGAGTAAAATGTCGTGATTTACGGTAGCAAATGCTTTTTTTAAGTCTATGAATATTCCCACTGCAAGTTTTTTATTATCTATGCAATTTGTGATTTCCTCGATTAGTTCCATTGTTGCCATAGATGTTGATCTGTCTGTCCGGAATCCATATTGACTGTCGACCAAAAGCTTATGTTTTTCAATGAAATTGTCAAGTCTTTCTGTTAAAAGTTTTTCAATGATCTTAGAGAACTGGGAGAGTAAAGAAACAGGCCTGTAATTTGTGATATTTGTGAAATCTTATCGAAACGTATAAAATTACTAGACTACGTTGGGTCCCAGCATCACATAGGAGGGCTGGTCCCCCAACGCAATATTCCACCTCTTCACCAATTCCAATTGAGGTGGGCCTTTCAGGAGCGCTAGTATGGGTGTTGTGGGCTGAAGGGACTGGTTTCCAGAGGGCTACTATGGACATTGTGGGCCGAATGGAGTCTTGGGCTGGCGGCTCAGTCACCCAACCCTGTTGTGCTGGCAGCTCACTCACTCCTGGCTGGTGGGCTGGCAGTTGACTCATGGCTATTCCCTGAAATTCCATTTCATGCAGGGTGCAAGGCCACCAAATTCAAGTGCAGTTTCATACCACTTCAAGCAGGGTGCAAGGCCACTAAAGACAGCGAGTCGTGTCCTCTCCCTCCTCCATCTTGCAGAGACTGAGCCACACCCACACTCTGGGTTTTATAGTCCCTCCCCCCCTCGCACCAGAAGGGGAGTGGCCTTCATGGTGTGATTGACAGGAGAGAGAATCTCAACATTTTTTAAACAATAATAATTCTTTTATTTTTCATTGTATGAGAAAATCCCTCGGCATCTGATGAGCAGAGGGGGACTCTGAGTAAGATGGCCAAAAATCACAGCCGTACGTGGAAGCGTTTTTTTCTAAAATCAATATCAAGCCCAAACAGGAAGTGGTCAAGATTAGACTTTTAATCATATAGAAAGCAAGGCAACTTTAATTAGGCAAGGCAACTTTAATTAGGCAAGGCAACTTTATTTAGGCAACACAGCTTTAGCATTTCCAAACCATAGGCAACATAGCTTTAGTATTTCCAAACCAAAGACAACACAGCTTTAGCATTTCCAAACCAAAGGCAACACAGCTTTAGCATTTCCAAACCAAAGGCAACACAGCTTTAGCATTTCCAAACCAAAGGCAACACTGCTTTGGCATTTCCAAACTATATTTTCAAACCACATTAAGGGCACTGGCAGGGCAGTAAAACCACTCACAGTTTAGTAGACAGGTGTACAGTGTAATTCACAGCTCAGACTGAGAGACGTGACTCTCTCGCTCTCCCATCTTGCAGAGATTAACTGAGGCACTCAACACTTCCGGGTTCTATAGTCCCTCCGGAAGGGACATGGCCTTCAGGAGTGAGAATCTCAACATATTTTAAACAATAATAACTCTTTTATTTTTCATCGATTGGAAGAATCCTCTTGTCCTGCACAGCGGAGGGGGACTGAGTAGATGGCCAAAAATCACAACCATAAGCGGCAGCATTTTTTATAAAATCAATATACAGAACAACAGGAAGTGGTCAAGATCAGATTTTAGTAATATAGATAAAAGGACTGGACAAACTAGATGCAGGAAAAAGGTTCCCAATGTTGGGCGAGTCCAGAACCAGGGCCAGTCTTAGAATAAAGGGGAGGCCATTTAAGACTGAGGTGCGAAAAAACGTTTTCACCCAGAGAGTTGTGAATTTGTGGGATTTCCTGCCACAGAGGGCAGTGGAAGCCAAATCACTGGATTTATTTAAGGGAGAGTTAGATAGAGCTCTATGGCTAGTGGAATCAAGGGATATGTGGAGAAGGCAGGCACGGTTTATTGATTGGGGACGATCAGCCATGATCACAATGACTGGCAGTGCTGGCCTGAAGGGCCTCCTCCTGCATCTATTTTCTATGTTTTTATGTTTCTAAAAGGAATAGGTGACGTTTATTGAGTAATGAGGAAGGGTTAGTTAGCAGTCTTGTTGTGCGTGGCCCCTTGGGCAAGAGTGACCATAATATGGTTGAGTTCTTCATTAGGATGGAGAGTGACATTGTTAATTCAGAAACAAGGGTTCTGAACTTAAAGAAAGGTAACTTTGAGGGTATGAGATGTGAATTGGCCAAGATAGACTGGCAATTGATTCTTAAACGGTTGACGGTGGATATGCAATGGAAGGCATTTAAATACTGCATGGATGAACTACAGCAATTGTTCATCCCAATTTGGCAAAAGAATAAATCAGGGAAGGTAGCGCATCCGTGTATAACAAGGGAAATCAGGGATAGTATCAAAACAATAGATGAAGCAATCAAATTAGCCAGAAAAAGCAGCCTACCAGAGGACTGGGAGTTTAGAGTGAAAATAGATTATGAAAGAAAACTGGCAGGGAACATAAAAACTGACTGCAAAAGTTTTTATAGATATGTGAAGAGAAAAAGATTAATTAAAACAAATGCAGGTCCCTTGCAGTCAGAAACAGTTGAATTGATCATGGGGAACAAGGACATGGCACACCAATTGAATGACTACTTTGGTTCTGTCTTCACTAAGGAAGACATAAATAATCTGCCGGAAATAGCAGTGGACCGGGGGTCAAATAAGATGGAGGAACTGAGTGAAATCCAGGTTAGCCGGGAAGTGGTGTTAGGAAAATTGAATGGATTAAAGGCTGATAAATCCCCTGGGCCAGATAGGCTGCATCCCAGAGTGCTTAAGGAAGTAGCCCCAGAAATAGTGGATGCATTAGTGATAATTTTTCAAAACTCCTTATATTCTGGAGTAGTTCCTGAGGATTGGAGGGTAGCTAATGTAACCACACTTTTAAAAAAGGGAGGGAGAGAGAAAACGGGGAATTACAGACCAGTTAGTCTAACATTGGTAGTGGGGAAAATGCTAGTCAGTTATTGAAGATGGGATAGCAGTACATTTGGACAGTGGTGAAATCATTGGACAAAGTCAGCATGGATTTATGAAAGGTAAATCATGTCTGACAAATCTTATAGAATTTTACGAGGATGTAACTAGTAGAGCGGATAAGGGAGAACCAGTGGAAGTGTTATATCTGGACTTTCAGAAGGCTTTCGACAAGGTCCCACATAACAGATTAGTATGCAAACTTAAAGCACTTGGTATTGGGGGTTCAGTATTGATGTGGATAGAGAACTGACAGGCAGTCAGGAAGCAAAGAGTAGGAGTGAACGGGTCCTTTTCAGAATGGCAGGCATGACTAGTGGGGTACCGCAGGGCTCAGTGCTGGGACCCCAGCTATTTACAATATATATTAATGATCTGGATGAGGGAATTGAATGCAACATCTCCACGTTTGCAGATGACACAAAGCTGGGGGGCAGTGTTACCTTTGAGGAGGATGTTAGGAGGCTGCAAGGTGACTTGGATAGGTTGGGTGAGTGGGCAAATGCATGGCAGATGCAGTATAATGTGGATAAATGTGAGGTTATCCATTTTGGTGGCAAAAACAGGAAAGTAGACTATTATCTGAATGGTGGCCAATTAGGAAAAGGGGAGATGCAGCAAGACCTGGGTGTTATGGTACACCAGAAATTGAAAGTAGGCATGCAGGTGCAGCAGGCAGTGAAGAAAGCAAATGGAATGTAAGCATTCATATCAAAAGGATTTGAGTATAAGAGCAGGGAGGTTCTACTGCAGTTGTACAGGGTCTTGGTGAGACCACACCTGGAGTATTGCATACAGTTTTGGTCTCCAAATCTGAGGAAAGACATTCTTGCCATAGAGGGAGTACAGAGAAGGTTCACCAGACTGATTGCTGGGATGGCAGGACTTTCATATGAAGAAAGACTGGATAGACTCTGCTTGTACTCGCTAGAATTAAGAAGATTGAGGGGGGATCTTATAGAAACTTACAAAATTAAGGGGTTGGATAGGCTAGATGCAGGAAGATTGTTCCCGATGTTGGGGAACTCCACAACAAGGGGTCACAGTTTAAGGATAAGGGGGAAGTCTTTTAGGACCGAGATGAGAAAAACATTTTTCACACAGAGAGTGGCGAATCTGTGGAATTCTATGCCACAGAAGGTAGTTGAGGCCAGTTCATTGGCTATATTTAAGAGGGAGTTAGATGTGGCCCTTGTGGCTAAAGGGATTAGCGGGTATGGAGAGAAGGCAGGTACAGGATACTGAGTTGGATGATCAGCCATGATCATATTGAATGGTGGTGCAGGCTCGAAGGGCCAAATGGCCTACTCCTGCACCTATTTTCTATGTTTCTATGTTTCTGGTTGAGACCTGCTGTTTGACTCCATAACTCCATTAAAGTATTTTCTTAACTCTGTTCTATTATTCTATTCTCTGCTTGGTTTGTTTCTCTCTCGACAGGTATTGTCTGACCTACGGAATTTTTCCAGCATTGTTTGTTTTTTTCCCATGGATTTTCAACATTCGTGGGTTGTTTCGTAGAAGACTTTTATGTTTGCCAATAGTCTTATAGAGTGGAATTTGTGCAGCTACGGCAAGCTGGAGTGGATCTGGTTCCATTGCATTGGAATGTCAACTGGAAAGCATTGTGCTCTTTCTACATTGGTGCTGCTTTGGATGAATTGGAGCATATTTAGTCCACATCTCTCTAACTGGAGAGCGATTGACGCTAATTCTAAAAACAGAGAAAAATTCTCCATGGTTTAGGATTAACTTGCTTCACCTTGGTCACCATGACAATTCACAAGTATGCCACAGCCCTCCTTCCAATCTGCACACCCGAAACGCAACGGACAGAAGATCAATTTCATGCATGAACACAGTGTGTCTGTTGCTGGTGGCAACATTACATCAATTTTCCAATTTCTGATTTTTCACACTGACATTGATCGAACATGAGAATGGGTTAGTCATGGAAATAAAGAGATGGTTATTTTATGTAGCTTTTAAGAAACATCTAATATCAGTTGACAAAATGTGTAGGAAGGAACTACAGATGCTGGTTTAAATTGAAGATAGACACAAAAAGGTGGAGTAACTCAGTGGGTCAGACAGCATATCTGGAGAGAAGGAATAGGTGTTGTTTCAGGTCGAGACCCTTCTTCAGACTGAGAGATGGGTCTCGACCCAAAACGTTACCTATTCTTTTCTCCATAACTGCTGTCTGACCCGCTGAGTTACTCCAGCTTTTTGTGACTGTCTTTGTCTTAAACCAGCATCTGCAATTCCTTCTTACACAAAGCATTGTGCTTGTTGGGAGTTCATCAATTTCAGGCCACACTGTTTGGTAACCCAACAACACACACACACTGTGCTACATATGTTTAGAGAACGGAATAACATTTGACAATCTGGCTTTGGATAAAATTCTATCTCACAGCACACAAAAGCATTCGGTTTCAGAAGATAACCGAGCCTGATATTCCTTTATTCCTAGCCTTCAAGTAAATGCTACTCTGGGCAACAACAAATCTGAGTGGATTTAGGCTACGGTTGGGATATCTGAATTACTGGTAAGTGAAGCAAGTATGTTGCACAAGGCAAAAAAAAATGCACTTAAATTTATGTAACGATGATACTGAAATGATTTTCAATAGATTTTATCCATAAATAGCATCCACTTTCTGCGAAGATTGCTGTGAAATTCAAATGAAATAGATAAATACTTCATGGTGAATTGGTCATGTGGTTCATAATTTGGAGCTGTACACAATTTCTCGTATATTTCCATGTGTCATTGTCAGCTATTGTGTGATTCCTCTATGTTTTTCTGTGCTATTCTCAGCAGAGGCTGAGAACATACAATCACATTGATCGGATACTGTTCAATACCACTGCACCCTCCCAGATTGTAAAAGCCAACACAGTGTTGAAATGACAATGAACCCCATATTTACCACCATCATGATACATAGAGTTGTCCTGTGCAATAACAAGATAATCTTTTGTGTATGGTATACAATAAAGAATTCTAAATACTATTGGCAAAAATCTTCCTCTATTACCTTAACCTAAAACGAAAGGATTACCCTGAGAATAATGAGAGAAATAACATTAGCATTTTTGGGCTGGCACAGTGGATAGCAGTAGAGCTACTGCCTCAGAGGGTTCGATCCTGACTACGGGTGCTGTCTGTACAGAGTTTGTACATTCTCCCCGTGACCTGCATGGGTTTTTGCCGAGATCTTCGGTTTCCTCCCACACTCTAAAGAAGTACAGGTTTGTAGGTTAATTGGCTTGGTGTAAATGTAAAATTGTCCCGAGTGTGTAGGCTAGTGTTAATGTGCAGGGATCGCTGGTCAGCGTACACTTTGTGGGCCAAAGGGCCTGTTTCTGGGTTGTATCTCAAAACTAAACTATTCCGTGCAGTCAATTTGCTCATTGAAAAGTCATATTCAAAATCGTACAATGAAAATCATATCCACTTCTATTGTGGTTGCCATTTTTATTCAATGTTTTCCACTGGTTCTTTTGGAACTTCAGTTCCATATTTAAATTTAAATACATTTTATTCAATACATGGGGCTTTAATATATTTAATTTACGTTGGCTAAATGCCCACAGTGAAACCATTTTGAATTGTTGACAGATGTTATTACAAGGTCAGGGACAACATACAAATCGTGGGCACCATCCAAACATGGAAAACCGTGCTTAATTTTTACAGTCACGGTAATAATCAAGCTCATGGGAAATGTCAAAACTACCACTGTCAGTGTAATGTTTAATGACACTTGCAGAGTCTTGTCACCTCACTTCCACCAAGCTATCATTAAAAATTCTAAAGGCTGGTCATTACAATTTATGATCACACAAAAGGACATTCATGGCATTTTGTGTAGGAATTAAAGTTGGCAGTAGAACTAAGTGAAGTTAGCAGCAAGACTCTTTCCTTATCCTCCAGTAGCCACCCAAATGTCAGGATAACCTTCTGGCCATGAACAAAGTATCACGGGCATCTTCTCTAATGGTCTTTCAAAAGAAAATTTGGTTTGAAGTTGAAAACAATTTCAACATTTTGCATAGGAAGGAACTGCAGATGCTGGCTTACACTGAAGATAGACACAAAATGCTTGAGTAACTTAGCGGGAGAGGCAGCATCTCAGGATAGGAGGAATGGATGACGTTTCGGGTCGAGACCCTTCTTCAGACGTCTATCCAGAGATGCTGCCTGTCCCGCTGAGTTCATTTTGTGTCTGTCTTTGACATTTTGCAGATTTATTTGAGTAAATTTCACCATGTTTTTAAATTGGAATTTTGAACTATTTTACATTTTATATTAATTTTGACATCGAATGAATATCCTGAGAAAAGCTTGTTGAATTCTGCTTTTGAAATTTGATTCCACAGACGACAGACCTAAATTTTGTAACCAAAATACAAAATCATGATGGGCATTTAGCACAGGATGGGCATTAATTACACTCCAAAGTGCTCCCTATTTGATTTGTGCCTCGATTTCATAGTGCTAAGATTTTTCACCTTGTCCACCATAAGTCAGTTTAAGTGGTATTAAAAACAAGATGCAAAAGAAGATGAGGCAGGATAAACTCTTTGATTTAACTTTTGGATATCTTCTAGGCAGTTTTTAGAGCAGACAAGAAAAACACATTGAAAGTTTTAACTCAGTGGGTCACAGATCTTCTCTGGAGAAAAGGAATAGGTAACATTCGGGCCGAGACCCTTCTTCAGATTGAAAGAGGGTCTCGACCCGAAACGTCACCTATTCCTTTTCTCCGGGTATACTGTCTGACCCGCTGATTTGCTCCAGCTTTTTATGTCCATCTTTGGTTAAAACCAATATCTGCAGTTCCTTCCTACATATAGAAGGCTATGTTTGAATATATTAATTTTTCAATTGAACAGGTTTGATTATGTTAAGAGCTCAGAGAAGACTATCTATTCTCCTGCGTGTTCCCCAGGAAATGGCATGCCTGTGGGAGGAGGAGTGACTTGTGTTGGTTGAGAGAGGAGAAAACGGGGCAGTGATATAGGGGGAACTTTGTGATGATGTTCCAAATAGCACATAATATAGCCAATAGCAAATAGCATTTAGCATTTAGCATAAAGTGATGCACTGAGTGGTCTTTCCTTCCCCATTAAATATCAGTTCTTGCTATATCTCTCTTGCTGCTGATGACCACAACTGTCCAGGATAATCACACTCCTGAGGCCATTCACCAATCAGTTCCATTCCCATCCATCCTGCATCAGTTCCATCTAGCATAGAGACACAAGTGACTACAGATGTTGGAATCTGGTGGAAACTGATGGAAGAACTCTGTATATTGAGCAACATCTGTGGAGGCAAAGGATGGTTGACGAGCCACCCTTTGACTGTGAAAGCAGATTATCGACCCGTTACGTGGACTTTCCCTCTGCCCCCTCAGATGCTGCTCGAACTGCTTTCTTCCAGCAGTTTAATATTTGTTTGTCAACATGCGTCATTTCAATGCATTCATGAGCAGCAAGTTCAGCTGATTTCCTTCCACACAATTTCCCTTCCATCTCTTTCCTGAACCTTGACGTTGGATGTTAAGATTACTTGTGAGTAGACAAAAATGCTGGAGAAACTTAGCGGGTGAGGCAGCACCTATGCAGCGAAGGAAATAGGCTACGTTTCAGGCCAAAACCCTTCTTCAGACTGATGTAGGGTGGGGGGGCGGGAAGAAGAAAGGAAGAGGAGAAGCCAGAGGGCTGAGGGAGAGCTGAGAAGAGGAGGAGACATTAAGGGACTACCTGAAATTGGAGAAGTCAATGTTCATGCCGCTGGGGTACAACCTACCCAAGCAAAATATGAGGTCCTGCTCCTCCAATTTCCAGTGGTCCTCACTCTGGCCATGGAGGAGGCCCAGGACAGAAAGGTCGGATTTGGAATGGGAGGAGGAGTTGAAGTGCTGAGCTACTGGGAGATCAGGACGGTTATTACGGACCGAGCGGAGGTGTTCAGCGAAGTGGTCGGTCGCCAAGCCTACGCTTGGTCTCACCCATGTAGATTTGGATTTCGAGCATCTGCAGTTCCTTCTTAAACAAGATTACTTGTGACATCTGTTTTCCTTTCAAATACTGAAGTATATCAGGATTAAAGGCTAAGTGAGAAAAAAAAATTGCTATGTAAAATCTGTCTCTGTACCAGATAGGAATTCTATGGAGCAGCAGAAGTCATGTTATGTCACCAATCTGAGTCTGTACATAATAAATCGACTGTGACTCACATCTGTTGTTTTAAAACTAAAGACATCCATGATTTCACATCAAGTCTCTTAGGCTTTCATCTAAAGCACTACCCTGCCACACCACAACTAGTATTAATGACTTTCATGATTGCAACAGTCATAAAACTTATCAATGATTAATATAAATATTATGGAGCGACTTATTTTTCCTTTCACACCATTGATAAAACCTGCATTGGTAATATGCCAGATAATGCTACATAAACTAACATACTTCTTGGATTGTCTATGATTGTAAATGAAATCACAGAAACATAGAGTGTTGCAGCTGAAGAGACCATTCAGCCCTTCAGGGGCTGTTTGAAAAACTATCCACTCAGTCACACTTTGGTATTCACAGTCCTGCATTTTTTTTCTTTCTTCAAATATCCAATTCAAGTTTGGAATTTTCTCTTGAATGCATTTTTTTTTTACTGTTATGGGTTATGTATTCCATATCTTAACAATGTGCTGTGCAATTTGTATAATTCTCATGTCATTCTGGTTCACTGAATTTTCTACATGGATTTCAGAATGTCCATGATTTCTGTCAAGTAACAGTGGAGAAATGTTTTTCCAATAATGTCAAAGTTGCCTTTCGTTTACTGCAGAATAAATTTTACACACTGATAAGGTACAGAGAGCTGATTGATGTACTCCGCAAGCAGCATGTGCTTTAATCATCTCTGAATCTTTTATCCATGGGCACAAGCCAGATATTGACATGCAATTTTCTTTAGTAGGTGCTACACCGCTGAGTGAATTGTCCATGTTAAACGAGTTCTGGTGGGCGAATGGTATGTAGTGCACTTTTAGTTTAGTTTCATTTTGTTTAATTTAGTTTATTGTAACTTGTACCGAGGTACAGTGAGAAGCTAATTTGTTGCATGCTATCCAGTCAGTGGAAAGCCAATTCTTATTTACAATCAGCTAACCATAGTGAACAAATATAGGATCTAGGGAATAATGTTTAGTGCAAGATAAAGTCCAGTAGAGTATGATTAAAGATAGTCCAAGAGTGTCCAATGAGATAGATGTTAGGTCAAGACTGTTCTCTAGTTGGGAACATAATACTTCAGATGCCTGATAACAGCTGGGAAGATACTATCAATGGATCTTGCTTGATGGGAGAGGGGAGAAGGGGGAGTGCCCGGGGTGAGACTCATCCTTGATTATGCTGGTGGCCTTGCCGAGGCAGCGTGAAGTGTGAATGGAGTCAATGCGAGGGAGGTTGGTTTGCTCGATGGTCTGGGCTGCATCCACAATTCTCTGCAATTTCGAGAGAGGTTCATATTGTTCATTGAGGAGTTGTTTTGTAAAT
This sequence comes from Okamejei kenojei, assembly GCA_035221665.1. Classification (NCBI taxonomy): domain Eukaryota; kingdom Metazoa; phylum Chordata; class Chondrichthyes; order Rajiformes; family Rajidae; genus Okamejei; species Okamejei kenojei. The sequence goes on from CM069153.1 coordinate 13,851,841, forward strand.
AGAATGGTCCCTTTGGAACTAAACCAGGAAAGGTCAGTGCAGTGTAGGACGGAACTGCAGATGCTGGTTTACCCCAAAGATAGACACAAACTGCTGGAGTAACTCAACGGAACAGGCAGCATCTCTGGAGAGATGGAATGAGTTATGTTTCGGGTCTGAAGAAGTCTCAACCTGAAACATCATCTATTCCTACTTTCCAAGGTCAGGGTTTATAATCTATATTTTTTCCAAATTAATTGAAGTTCACTGGTATTGTATTAACAACCCAGCAAATGGTTTGCGAGCTCATGGACTGTATCTCAAAGTTGTACCTGATACCCCTCAACAAACCAATGTCTAGGTGTTCCTTTGTGAGGGGATGGAAACAGAAGGACTTCCAAACATAACATTTGATTATAGTTGATCTGCATCTCCATCTCCATCTCCCTGCATTTTAACTCCATCTACCCTTATTTTGAGATGCTTATTGTCCTTACCAAACAAAAATCTATCAACCTTTGTTTTTAATTTTTCATTTGAACAAGCCTTAATAAATTTTCTGGCAGAAAATTCTAGGTTCTTAATATTATTTTTTGAAGATACACTTCCTTTCATTTTCTCTGAATTGACTTAAATATTAACCTTATTCTAGACTCATCCACCACAAGAAATTTTTTTATCATCCATTATTTTGGATCCTTCAAGTGCCTCAACAGAAAATTATCCATTAAATGTAAAACATACAGAAATTGTTGGGCTAGAATTGGTTAATGTTTCAGGATAGTGACCTTTCAGAAAAATTGCTTTAGGATTACTAGTTTAGTTTTTGCCATCATGCAATATAGAAAATGCTAGTGAGCAAGAAAGAGTGCAAGGATTTATCAGGATGTTGCCAGGTCTCTGGGGCCTGAACTATAGGGCAGGGTTGAAAACACTCAAAACTTTAGTCCTTGGAGCTCAAAAGGCCGAGGGGTAATTTTCAAGAGAGTTATAAAGTCAAAATCAAAAGAGGTGGAATAGATAGGTGAATGTACAGTCCTTTTCCCAGGATAGGGAAATTAAGAACTACAGGACATGGATTTAATGTGAGAGGGGAATGAATCTGAATATGGAATGAGCTGCTGGATGAAGTGGTCGAGGCAGATACATTGACTGCAAATAAGAGGCATTTGGACAGGTAGATAAACAGGAAATGTCTCGAGGGATATGGCTAGCTGCTGGTAAACAAGAACCAGCATGCATGGGACATTTTGCTCGGCACAGACAAGTTGGGCCAAAGGAGCTGTTTCCATGTTCTATTAATATGACTATAACTCTATTAGTCTATTTCCTCAAAAGTTACTGCTCATTAACATTATGGTGAACAGTGTGATAGGCAAGATGGGAGTTTAATCAGATGTTTAATCAGAGGAGGGACCACCATTTTACCTCAGTAGTACCACAAACAGGTTTGAGTCCAAAGGCTTAGAGAGTAGGTCCTTTTCTAGTCCTAAACTAACAATCCAGGCTGAATTCAGCAGGCAGTGAAGAAAGTGAATGGCATGTTGGCCTTTATAACACAAGGAATTGAATATTGGAGCAAAGAGGTCCTTCTGCAGTTGTACAGACCCCTAGTGAGACCACACCTGGAGTATTGCGTGCAGTTTTGGTCCCCTAATAAAAGGACATTCTTGCTATTGAGGGAGTGCAGCCTTTACAAGGTTAATTCCCGGGGTGGTGGGACTGTCATATGCTGAGAGAATGGAGCAGCTGGGCTTGTACGCTCTGGAGTTTAGAAGGATGAGAGGGGGTCTCAGTGAAACATAAAATTGTTGAGGGTTTGGACATGCTAGAGACAGGAAACATGTTCCCGATGTTGGGGGGGTCCAGAACCAGGGGCCATAGTTTAAGAATAAGGAGTAAGCCATTTAGAACAGAGACGAGGAAACACTTATTCTCACAGAGTGGTGAGTCTGTGGAATTCTCTGCCTCAGAGGACGGAGGAGGCAGGTTCTCTGGATGCTTTCAAGAGAGAGCTAGATAGGGCTCTTAAAAGTAGCGGAGTCAAGGATATGGGGAGAAGGCAGGAACGGGGTATTGATTGGGGATGATCAGCCATGATCATATTGAATGCCGGTGGTGGCTTGAAAGGCCGAATGGCCTACTCCTGCATCTATTGTCAATTGTTTATTGTCTATTGAATTCCTAATGTAGGACTACAAGAATACTGGACTGCCAGCGGTACTGTCTTTTTGATTGAGCACCAAACCTCTTCAGTTTAGCTAGGTCGATATAAACACTCTCAAGCGTTGCTTAAAGAGCAGAGATGTTTTCCCCTTGGCAGCCTGACCTATATCTCTCAAACAACCAAAATCATTAAAAGAGATCAGTATTTCATGGGCTATAAAGCACGGTTTGATGTTCTAAGATAGTGAAAGTTGACATAACGATGCTAATTTTCAATGCACTTGGCATATTGCAATAAGCTCAAGTGAGAGGGGGCAGAAAATGAATGAGAGAAAGAAAGGGAATGCTTATAATTTGCTGATTGGCAATGCTGTTGCAATTTGGAGAGTTGTTTGGTCTGAAAAGAACAGCCGTCATGTTCCATGTGGTAACATCGACGTGGATTTGGGAGCAACTCATCCAGAGGGAGGCCTCCAGTTAATTAAAGCACTCCAGTACAGTTCTTTATCAAATTAGCCCTCCAGCTCCCAGCACAGCTAAAATGAACCTGCTGGATCAGACAATCCAGAAAAAAAAGAGGGTTTAACTGCTGTTGTTAACATTGCAGCTGAAATATTTAATCTGAATCCCTGGCCAGTCATCAGCCTTGTAATTCACTTCCACCTGCTGCAGACAGCAGTGGCTGGCTGAGGTAATCATTGATTAATGAATCACAATGGAATTATTAATTTATGTGAACATTTGTTAAAACTTACTTTGCTAATCGCACAATGCCCATGCTAACTGTGATTGCCTCTGCTGAGGAATTTGGCTAATGAAGGATCTTTCAGTTTATTTCACATTAGCTAATCTCAATAGGGATGGGAAAGACAGCAACAACAGTACTTTTCCACACTCATATCTCCAACAAGCAGCTGCTTAAGCATCCTTTTTAGCACATCAACATCGGCCTTGTCTTCGCAAGTGTCCTCCCCAATATATTGTAGCATCATCTATTACTGACTATTACATTTAAAAAAAACAGCTAAACTAAGCGTTTGTTATTTTTTAAGGCAACCAACACCAACTATGAGGAAACATTCATTTGAGTAAAACCCAGTTCCTTGGACCTTTCTTTCCCTTTGAATTTGGGTTAATGGTACTGCTTCTTGAGAAAGTTATTGTTTTCAAAATTACATGCCATTTTACTTGTACTTTCTAGGAATGTAAAATAAATCGTTATGAATGAGGAGAGGTTTAGATGCAGAAACTGAGATCAGGGCCACGTGATTTGCTTCACTAGCACAAAGAGTATTTTCTTAATTCCCTTCACAATGAAATCATACAGTCTAAAGGCTACACGATAATTAGTGTTCCTATCACCAGTGAGTTGTTCTATTCATTTACATGGTAAAATGTGGGATAAATCACATAATTGAGAAGATGGTGCTTTGAAAAAGTGTGCAGCAGCATACGCCTAAGGGTGAGAAAAGACTAGCCATTATCTTTCTTAGGTTTTCCAACCCTCTAGTTCAGTCATCATGCATGTCATTACGCCTGAAGCATGCGCCAATGACTGACTGGCAGGCACATTGCGTCTCTCCAGCGGTACGTTTTTAAAAACTGAGGTAAGTGTTTTTTAAATAGTTACTTATGGTCGTTATTTGGCAGGCTCAGTTGTTAGCTTTCTACCAACAGAACGCACCCACCATGTCGAAGGTGCGGAGATGGTCTGTAAAGCCGGCTACGGAAGACCGCGGTGCTGCGGGTAGCGGACGGCTGTTCGAGTCACCTTCCAGGCCGCCAGTGTTGGAACCAACGGCAGCAGGCTTGGTGCTACAGGAGAGCACCGTGGCAGTCCTGCGGTAAAGACACCCACAAGTCTGCCAGACCCGTAGACTCAGATGAGTCCGGGCCGGAGGAATCACCTCCTACAATGGGAAGCATCTGCAGGCGCCTTTCCCAGATGGAGCACCTGTTGGAGAGGTGCCTCCAGACTGATCTGCTCCAGAGGAGGGACCAGTATCAGCCCAGGTCACCACGGACGCCTGCACTAGCAGCACCTTACACAGGGCTGCGATGTGTCTCCCTCTCTGGAGAGGGGAATACACGGAGTCAGCAGTATCGTTACTCGGAGCAGGGAGGCACATCAGGGGAACGTCAAAATACAGCAATATGGCATCAACTACTTAGAGTTGTTGGGAGCACTCTATGGCTTAAAGGCTTATTGCAGCAGTATGCATCATGTGCATGTTCAACTACAGATTGACAACACCATGGCAGTGGCGTATGTCAATCACATGGGTGGAATAAAATCTGAATTATGTGATAAATTGGTAAACCTCCTTTGGCATTGGTGTATTGCAAGGAACATTTGGGTCACGGCTATCTACCTGCCTGGTAGATATAATATGGTGGCGGACACTAGATCATGGAAATACAATGATAACACAGAATAGATGTTGAATCATGTCGTATTCACCGACATTGTTGCCCGATATGGCACGGCGGATATTGACATGTTTGCTTCTAGGTTGAATCACCAGTTACCCAAATATGTCTCATGGGAGCCAGACCCAGGGGCAGTACCAGTCAATGCGTTCACACTGCATTGGGAAGGAATGTTCTTGTATGTTTTCCCACCATTTTGCCTCATCAGCCGATGCTTGGTCAAAATAAAGCAAGACAATGCCACAGGCATTTTGGTAGTGCCAGATTGGCCTACGCAATCTTGGTTTCCACTCGTCCAGGGAATCATGACACAGCCTTTGATGGCCGTTCTCAACAGCAGGGAGCTGCTGGTACACCCGGTAACGGGGGGCCATCATCTGCTACATGACCAAATCAATTTGTTGGTTTGCAGATTCTGAGGAGGCCTTTCCTGGGATTTGGACTGGCTGATCGAACGGTGGATGTAATTACAACGGTCTGGAGGGACAGCACACAAAAGCAGTACGTCTCCCACCTCAAGAAGTGCAAGACGTATTGCCGGGCTTCCAACATTGCATATGACACTATGTGCATCACGGATATATTGGAATTTCTGTCTACCTTATAACATGACCAGAAATTAAATGACAGTGCCATCAACAGTGCCAGGAGTGCACTGTCATCACATTTAGTGCTGGGAACGGGGGCCCTCCTGGTGGGAAGTTAGTGTAGAAATAGCAGGAACTATGACAGAAATATTTCAAATGTCATTAGAAACGGGAATAGTGCCGGAGGATTGGCGTACTGCGCATGTTGTTCCATTGTTTAAAAAGGGTTCAAAGAATAAACCTAGACCTGTTAGTTTGACGTCAGTGGTGGGCAAATTAATGGATAGGATACTTAGAGATAATATATATATAAGCATCTGGATAAACAGGGTCTGATCAGGGTCAACATGGATTTGTGCCTGGAAGGTCATGTTTGACAAACCTTCTTGAATTTTTTGAAGCGGTTACTAGGGAAATTGATGAGGGTAAAGCAGTGGATGTTGTCAATATGGATTTCAGTAAGGCCTTTGACAAGGTTCCCCATGGAAGGTTGGTAAAGAAGGTTCAATCTTTGGGTGTTAATGGCGGAGTAGCAAGATGGATTCAACAGTGGCTGAATGGGATTTGTCAGAGAGTAATGGTGGATGGCTGTTTGTCAAGTTGGAAGCCGATGACCAGTGGGGTGCCTCAGGGATGTGTGTTGGGTCCACTGTTGTTTGTATTGTACATCAATGATCTGGATGATGGGGTGGAAAATTGGATAAGTAAGTATGCAGATGATACTAAGATAGGTGGTGTTGTGGATAATGAAGTAGATTTTCAAAGTCTACAGAGAGATTTTGGCCCATTTGGAAAAGTGGGCTGAAAGATGGCAGATGGAGTTTAATGCTGATAAGTTTGAAGTGCTACATCTTGGCAGGACAAATCAAAATAGGACGGATATGGTAAATGGTAGGGAATTGAGGAATGCTGTGGAACAGAGAGATCTAGGAATAACGGTGCATAGTTCCCTGAAGGTGGAATCGCATGTAGATAGGGTGGTAAAGAAAGCCTTTATAAATCAGAGCATTGAATATAGGAGTAGGGAAGTAATATTAAAATTGTACAAGGCATTGGTAAGACCAATTCTGGAGTATGGTGTACAATCTTGGTCGCCTAATTATAGGAAGGATGTCAACAAAATAGAGAGAGTGCAGAGGAGATTTACTAGAATGTTGCCTGGGTTCCAGCAACTATGTTACAGAGAAAGGTTGAACAAGTTAGGTTTTTATTCTTTGGAGCGCAGAAGGTTAAGGGGGGACTTGATTGAGGTCTTTAAAATGATGAAAGGGATAGACAGAATTGACATGGATAAGCTTCTCCCATTAAGGGTAGGGAAGATTCAAACAAGAGGGCATGACATGAGAATTAAGGGACAGAAGTTTAGGGGTAACGTGAGGGGGAACTTCTTTACTCAGAGGGTGGTGGCTGTGTGGAATGAGCTTCCAGCAGAAGTGGTGGAGGCCTGATCGATTTTAACATTTAAAAGTAAAGTGGATAGGTATATGGACGGGAATGGTATGGAGGGGTATGGTCTGAGTGCAGGTAGATGGTACTAGGGGAAAACAAATGGACTGGAAGGGCCGAGAGGGCCTGTTTCCATGCTGTCATTTTTAAATGGTTATATGGTAAGTTCTCATTTAATCTTACTATCAGTTGGCAATCTGACCACCAAAAGATTATGACTCAAAAAATAATCTTCCTGTATTTTCCAAAAGGGAAATTGGTGTAACGGAAAGAAAAGATATAAACAGTAGTATGTATTCTGTAATATAACAGACGTTCCCCATTGTAGTCACTGATATTAAATATTCATCCCATGTTCCCAAGAAAACACTCACTTTATATACAGTGGTGGGAATTTAGTAAGAAAAGGAAAGACAAAAAGCAGTCAGTGCTTGCCGTAGAGATGATATGGGAGGTGCAAAGAAAGTAGCTGATTTAAGTACTTTGGCATTGGTAGTGGTGAAAGTCCTGATCCTTTATTTTTGTATTAACAAATTGGAGTTCAAAGCTAACATCACAGATACTGCAAAACTGGGAAGAATGGCCGATCCTGTGGAGGCAGCTCATGAGTTAACAAGTACAACAGGCCGCTATCACTTTGAGATTTACCTAAAACAGAAATGTTATTTATTGTGGTATAGGGGTCACAAATAGCTCTTGATATTGCACTATCAAAGACTCATTGAATCCTTTCTTATGATATTTAAGGACCTGTGTTGTCAACTTCTAGCCTTTGGAAGTTGAGAATAGCTTTGTGTGGACAAGGGAAAAAGAGGCAAAAGGAACTGATCAGAAAACTGGTCAAAATGAACTGATCTAATACCCTGGGTGCCGTCTTAACAACGCCCTGTTTAGTTATAGTAATACCTTCCGAATATACTCTGTTTCTCTTACAATAAGTTAAAGCAGTTAAAGCTTTGCCAAACAAGTTAAAGCTTTGCCAAATGTAACTAAGGAACTAGGAGTGCAGGTGCATAGTTCATTGAAGGTGGAGTTGCAGGTAGATCGAGCAGTCAAAAAGGCTTTCAGCACATTTGCCTTCATTAGCCAGAGTATTGAGTATAGAAGTTGGGAGGTCATGATGCAGTTGTATAAGACATTGGTGAGGCTGCATTTAGGGTATTGTGTTCAGTTCTGGGCACCGTGTTACAGGAAAGATGTTGTCAAGCTGGAAAGGGTACAGAGAAAATTAAAATTTACGAGGATGTTGTCAGGACTAGAGGGTGTGAGCTATCAGGAAAGGTTCAGTAGGCTGGGACTCTATACCTTGGAGCGCAGGAGGATGAGGGGCGATCTTATAGAGGTGTATAAGATCATGAGAGGACTAGATCGGGGAGATGCACAGAGTTTCTTGCCCAGAGTAGGTGAATCGAGGAGCAGGGACATACAGTAGGTTTAAGGTGAAAGCGAAACAATTTAATAGGAATTTAAGGGGTAACCTTTTCACACAATGGGTGGTGGGTGTATGGAACAAGCTGCCAGAGGAGGTAGTTGAGGCAGGGACTATCCCAACATTTAAGAAACAGTTAGGGAGGTACATGGAAAGGACAGGTTTGGAGGGATATGACCAAATGTTGGCAGTTAGGACTAGTGTAGCTGGGACATGTTGGCCAGTGTGGGCTTTGGGCCGAAGGGCCTGTTTCAACACTGTATCACTCTATGACTAAAGCAGTCATAATTTATTTCCCTGCATCAGTTTTTGTGTAAATTCACTGGTCATCTTTTGCCTTAAGTGAACCTTTTTGAACTGGCCAAGATATGTTCATGGAAACAATCCATGAAACTTAATTGAAACATATATAAAGTACATCACACCTACAAAAAAAACATGGTTCATGAAATAAAAACTGAAATAAGGGCATAGCATATTGACGAGCATCAATGGAGGCAGAATTGAATATGTCCTTCTGAGAGCTTGTCAGAGGGTCAAAATATTTTTTTCAATGCTTCCGTAGATTCATAAGGTGAGGATATTTTTAATTCCACCATGCAAATCATTGACGTCAGTATGCGCAGTCAGTTTTAATTATGGAATTAAGAAACTGATTAAAATGTTAATTATCACTTTCTGTTATAAAACAAGAGGTTTGCCTCATTAGCAATAATTATCTTGTTTTAGAAGTAGTTCTATACCGCTTTAGTTGGCTTACAACAGCAGGGTGGGTATAACTTATTTGTGAAGGTGCCAAAGAGAACTTCACAAGTATGTGTACATACTTGGCCAAAAACGTATCCATTCATCCAAATGGTGAAGTTCCGAGAACAGCTATGTTGGGTTCACTGTTTAATGCCACTGTATGCTCTACTGAAATGTTGCATGTTCTCCCAGTTGCCAACATGCAGCCCAGTAGGTGTGATCTTTGCAGCTAGTTCTCCAAGAGACATACCACAACACTCTTCCAGCTACATTGGGGCTGCAACTGAAAGAACAGAGGCTGCAATGATAAGAGTCCTGCCAGGGGGGTCTGAGAGACTTGGGAAACCTGGTACACACAGATGGAATGTGTTATGTGCAACGGGATCCCAAAGATTCTTCGTTGCCACAGTCAGGATGATCTAGCAGGAAGTTGCCAGGAGGTCTCTGGAAGACACAGGAATACTGTATACAAATGCCTATACTTTGGGGGAACTGCAATGATGGCGATGTTAATGCCCACTGTCTGCTCCTGTGATCAAATAGGAAAGCTGGAGAACACTGTGAGAAGTGGTAGTGATCAGCAGCAGAATCTGGAATAACCTTCAGACTGTGAAAGTAAGGGTGACTCCGACACTGACCTATGTAAAGTAGTCAAAGAATATCCGTACATCTCTGGTCAACAATCCAGCCGAAAAAATTAATTCAGTCAATATTTGCCTTTTAATTGCATCGTGGAGACAAAATTATGCTTGTAAATACTGATTGAACTGAGAGTGAATAAGAACAATAATGCTTCACTCTGGATAAGTTTTAACCAACCACTCTGGTTGGTTTGAACATGAAAATGTGGTTGGTTTGAAAATGTGGTTGGTTTGAAAATGAAAATGTGGTTTGAAAATGAAGTTTGAAAATGAAAATGTGGTTTGAAAATTACGTATGAAAATGAAAATGTGTTGGGTTGAAACTGTGATTGGTTTGAAAATGTGGTTGGTTTGAAAATGTGGTTGCTTTGAAAAGATGTTGAGATTCTCTCTCTTGTCAATCACGCCATGAAGGCCACGCCCCTTCCAGAGGGAGGAGGAGGGACTATAAAACCCAGAAGTCTGGGCATGGCTCAGTCTCTGCAAGATGGGGGAGGGAGAGGTCACGACTCTCTGTCTTTGGTGGCCTTGCACCCTGCTTGAAATGATATGAAACTGCATTGGTTTTTGGTGGCCTTGCACCCTGCTTGAAAGGGTATGAAACTGCACTTAAATTTGGTGGCCTTGCACCCTGCTTGAAGTGGTAGGAAACTGCTCTTGAATTTGGTGGCCTTGCACCCTGTTTGAAATGGAATTTCAAGGAATAGCCGTGAGTCAACTGCCAGCCCACCAGCCGTGAGTGAGTGTGCTGCCAGCACACCAGGCTTGAGTTCTGAGCTGCCAGCCCAAGAATTCATTTGGCCCACAATGTCCATACTTGCCCTCTGGAAACCAGTCCCTTCATCCCACAGCACCCACACTTGCGCTCCAAAAAGCCTCCTCCCCCTCACCCCCCACTGGCCACCAATACGGGAATTGGTGGAGAGGTGGAATATTGCGTTGGGGGACCACCCCCCCCCCCCCCCCCCTCTGTGAACATGGGACCCAATGGGTCCCACTTATCTAGTTTGCATTATACTTTTGACATATTCCCAAAATGGCATAATTGTTTACAAAACAATGCACTATGTACAGGCCGTTTCCCATCCATCTATCCACCCTGCTCCCCACCTAGTGCCTGTCCCTCTGCCTCCACAACATTTCCTGTAATTTGACCTGCAGTGTTGAATACATCATCAAGAGCAGGCCACAATATTTTTTTGTTTAAACAATCATTCGGCATCAAAGGTTTCTAACTGTGCACACTTGTCCTTTCAAGACAGCCACACTGCAAGCAAAGTTGAGCACAAAGCCTTAATCTTTGAAGGAATGGCTAACTTCCATTATTCACCATCCAGGAAATATTCTTGAGTTTACTGTGCAATTTTATAATCTCATTGTGTAATTATATCAACTTAAAATACTGCACAAATCATCATGCTAAGAACTTTCCTGTATGCTCCTGAATCATGTCCAAGTTTTCAAACCAGAATAAAAATAGATCACTATAGATTAAAATAGGTACTTTGTTTCCAGTTAGCTGCATGGTATAGCTAACAACAAATAGATAGAACTTTAAAAAAACAGACAAAACTACATAGATACTTGAAACTGTAAAAAACAGAGTAGTTTTACATACAATTGGATCATACAGTGAGACAGTGGTCTAAGAGTGAGAACATTTACCGAGCATGATAGGTATGAGATTAAATCTGTGTCCCTCTAACCACCTTCGCCGGCCACTGTGTAGCAAGTCGCTGAGTTAAAACAGGCTTCCCAAGGACATGCATGTAATTTTTCAAATCTTGCATTCGCAGGTAGATTGTAATAGTCCCTTATGTCCCACATTTCCCTTCTCATTTCTCCTCACTTTCACATATTGTTGACAATAATGAAACATCTCCTGACTCTTACAGCTTATGAAACAAATCATCTGTGAATATGAGGATTGGGTCGGATTACACAATCTTACAATCCATTGATAAACTCCTTTTAAAATATTCAGCTTCCAGGTTCTTTTGTCCCCTGGAGGCATTGGCATGAAATGAGGAGAAGGGTCTCGACCCGAAGCATCATCTATTCCTTTTCTCCAGAGGTGATGTCTGCCCCGCTGAGTTACTCCAGCTTTATGTGTCTATCGTTGGCATTAAATGATTATTCGCTGTATCTTTTCAGATCTCGATAACATGTCCATTGTCAAAATCAGAAAGGTTTGACTCGGCACTGACCACTTGGCAGTCTTTCCATATCTTTGATCTCATATCCTCAGATCTGATATTATTTGTATGTAATCTGCCATTTTTTGCTCAACTTCATTCTTTGCCCCAGGAACAATTTTATTTCCTTTTTATAGCAATTCAATTTTTATCCTTGTCAATCAATGCAATGTATTGTTTTTAGGTTGATCCCATTAATTAGAAATAACATGTTGGGATATGAACGGATTGATGTCAGTTACAGTTTACCGTAGGATTTTCTTTAAATTGACCACTTTCTCAAAGAGAGAAACATTGAACTCCACGTGATATTTCTCTGAAAAGCAAAGTTTTTCAGCTCATCTGTGCAAACGATGCTCCATTCTTACTAATATTGACAGTAAACAAACCTATAAATAACCTGATTTTCTCTGCATTTTCTCAGTCGTGCATTTTCAGTGTGAGCGTAACCATTGCACAAGGAAAACCAATGATCCTCTGCAAGGCATAGAAACCCTGTGCAGCATTTTATGTACAGTAGCATTACATTGAATGAGGAGACAATGTCTTCCAGTTTATATTACTTATTCATTATGCATTGGTTATTCAAAAGAGTATTAAAGTCAGTTGTGCCGCATCTGCTGCTCTGTGTAACTTCATCGAGCCAGCGTTATTTAGTTTCATAATCACCATCACAGTAATTAATACCAAACCCATTTGTCTTTGTAACTTGATCATTAAGGAGCAGTCCATGGATGTTGATGATACCAAGCGCTGTGTGAACACAGTTGGCTAGCTGTCCTCCTGCTTGGTTGCTGTCTGAGTTTGGAGGGGAGGCTTTTGTTGCCCCGCTTCGAGGCAAGACTTTTCCCGTTTCGTAACCATGCGACGCGATGACGTAATTCGCGTCGTGATGATGTAACTTGTGTCGAAAAACGTCATCGCGTCGCAAAAACGTCATCATGCCGCTAATGCGTGATGTCAAGGTGCGGAGAGATGCAACAAAATGGTCTTCCAGCCTCCTTGGTCCATGTTGTTGGTGGCTCTGGACAAACGATGGCTCCTTTTCCTATCTGTCAGGATATTTGATTAAGAATCCTCAGCTGCAATATTTCATACCTGTTGGACAGTACTCCTTACAAATTTCACCTGTAATACATGCATTGCTTTTGGGTTTACAGATTTACAATCCAAAACAAAATATTCTGGGCATTTGCCAAAAAAATAACCTTTTGCTTTGTCATGCTTTGTCAAATGTTTCTATACATTTTGTACAGTTACTAACAAAATATGTTAGATAGATAGCAACAGGACAAAAAGACATCCAGCACCTTTAAAGCTGAATATACTGCACCTTGTTAAATGTACTTCTGCAAGATCAGCAAGATTTTAGTTTTGCTTAGTGTGCTATCTTTGCCGTTAAAGAATGCTGATGTGATTTAGAATGCCGATGGAACATATAATGGATAAAATACATTCATAACATGGATTTTTTGCTCACAAATCAGAAGTCAAGGTTTCTGGATTATTGATGTAACAATTTTTAAACAAATATGCCAGTCAAGACATTTTGATCTGGTGCAACAATGGATATAGAATAATTTGCAAATGCAGGTTTTATGCCCCACTTGATTTTACACTCCATAGAAGTTATCTACCATGTATTTGCTTCTGAGAAATTGTTAAATCTTAGGCCCTGATAAGAATTAGAAAACAGTCTGTAGCACATCTATCCATGAATCCATTAACATGAGCACTTCTGACCTTATTTGCAAATGCAAAATAAACTTGCATAGTATGGGGCTGCAAAAAAAGTATTTTCAATAAATATATGTATGACATGACATTGCCCGAAATAATCTATCTTTTATCAGCTTTGTAGAAATGAAGTTCAGGCTAGCATTCAATAAACAAAATTACATACAGCATTATATAAGATGGAACATACATGAAATATAAACATTTTGTGTTAATGATATTACATTTAATTACCTTTTTGAATTACAATTTTTAAATTATGTTTAATAATGACTACCTGACACATCAATTTATATTCTATAAACTTTAAAGAATCAGGTAGCCAGTTGTACCCAAAGCAGAAAAAAATAACTATTCCCCTCTTCCCTTATGAAAACTTTAGTTTGTTATAAACCTACGTCAGTTTTGCTCAACACATTTTTAGATATCATATTGCATATCCTTGACTTCAAAACTCGAGATTGAATTGTTGTTTAATTTCTAAACCATTTAAAGTAATCTGAAAGTCCCAAATAAATCAGTCGCGTATGTGCCACTGTTTTTGTTGTCCATGTAACACTATGATTAACCTGCAGAATACATTGCAGCACCCACTCACTGAGAATATTTAACAAATGCATCCATCACCTATTCCAGCGTCCATGTGAAACCTTGCTGACTTTTAGTTCATACACTTCATTGTAGCTACATTCAGAATATGCTTTCGTAGTTCCTAATGGATGCCAACCACTCAGTGAGATATAACTATACCAGGGTTAAAAAAGCATGATGTGTAGGAAGGAACAGAAGCTGGTTTAATCTGAAGATAGACAAAAAAAAGCTAGAGTAACTCAGAGGTTCGGACAGCATCTCTGGAGAAACGGAATAGGTGACTTTTCAGGTCAAGACCCTTCTTCAGACTCAATAGATGACGCTTTGGGTCGAGACCCTTCTTCAGATGGTAGCAGGGGCTCTACCCGAAATGCCACCTATTCCTTTTCTCCATAGATGTCTGGAATTTGCAATTGTGAAATTTGTCAGTTCTGCCGTGTTTCTCCCTCCAAACATGATCTGCCCAAAATTATCTATTGTATTCTTTAGAAAATATACCATTTATGTGCATCCTGAAGACATTCAATGTAAATTCAAATTGAACTTGCTACAAAATAATTCTATTCAAATATTATCAAATACAGCTGCTAATATTAAGAAACCTATATTAACACAATACATGTTAACCCAAGCATTTTTCTCAATTGTACAAAATGCTTTTCATCTTTGACTTCAACGACAATTTCAGTTACAGATCTATTACAAATCATTTACAAACCTTAATGATATAAGTCCCAATGCACCCTGATACTAGGGAAACATTGACAAAATAAGAAAAGTTAGATGTTCTTAAAGAGAGGTATCCTTTGATTTGAATTAATGTACCTTATACTACACCTTACATTACTGTGCACCACAAATATCTTGAACAAATTGAACTCAAACACGTAGAGTTGGTTTATCAATGTGGCGACATTTAGCAAACAAAAAATATCTGACTCAGTTATGAGATAGTTGCTTTCCAAATTTTGGTTAATGTACAAACGTTGTAAGTTAGTTAGTTGGTTAAGTTTATTGTCACGTGTACAGTGAAAAGCTTTTGTTGCATGCAATCCAGTCAATGGAAAAACTATACACATTACAATCGAGCCGTCCATTAGTGTACAGATGCAGAATAAACGGAATAACATTTAGTGCAAGACAAAGTCCAGTAAAGTATAATTAAAGATAGTCTGAGGTACATGGTAGCTCAGCACCACTCTCTAGTTGATGATAGGATGGTTCAGTTGCCTGATAACAGCTCTACTGTATCTTCCAATATGCTGCATAAATCTATGAAAAAACTCCCAATTTGACAGAAGCTGATGATAATACATGTACTTTCACAATAACGGACTTCCAATTTGTTTCATTGATGAAAAGTCTGGAGAACGAAAAGTTGGGCATTTCTATTTTCAGTTGGGATTATTTACTGATTCCTCCCTTGGGACAGTACTTATTATGAAGATAGACACAAAATGTTGGAGTAACTCAGCAGGTCAGGCAGCATGTCTGAAGAAAAGGAATGGGCAATTTTTCGGGTCAAGATCCTTCTTCAAACTCAGTCATGACCTGAAAGATCACCTATTTCTTTTCTCCAGAGATACTGCCTGAGTTACTCAAGCATTTAGCGTCAATCTTCGGTGTAAACCAGCATCTTCACTTCCTTCCTACATAGTCCTTATTTACTTTGATATAATATTATTAACTTTGGACATCTTGAAAAGTTCATTCAGAGCAACATCATTGTTAGTAAAGACAGAGCTACAACTAAGATATAAGGACTTTCTTGAGCTTTATTTAAAATCTCAGAATGCCCCGAATAATTCTAAGGACTAAAGCATATTATTTTCCGACATGCAATCACTGTTGTAACGTTGGACACACATTGACTCATTTGAGCACAGCAAGGGTACAACAAACCAATCCAATGATGACCAATTAATTGACACTACTTTTGTGTTAAATCTTATTTAGAAGACCAAGAAGAATGCCTTTGTTCTTCTTCAAGATGGTGCCACAGGATCTTTTATATTCACCCGAGAGGACTAACTGGCCTTTAATTTAATGTTTGTCTGAAAAATAGATGTTATGGCAATTTCTACAGTGAAACCGTCTGCCGTGTTGAGTAGAATGCTGGAAACATTGGAAACTTAAATTCATGGGATTTATGGACATTTATGGGATGGACCGTTAACCACTGACTTAGAAATGTCCCCAGTGAGTTGACGCTCTTCCACTCCTCTCCTTGCCCTTGGTTTTCCTCCCTTCCTAACAACACAGCTCTTTGTGACATTAACTGAAACCTCCAAACATCTGCAGAGACATAAAGCATAATTGACAACCTGCTATGACTATGACAGTCGCTGGCTGTTGCCTAAAAATTTGCCAAATGGGACAGGCCCATAACAGGGGCTGTTTGAGAGTTATCCAGAGTGACCTGACTTTCCATGTACTGATTGTGGAGACTACCTTACAAGACATTTGTAAGGTACCTCCAGTGACATTTGTCAAATTCATTTCAAGTGGCAATATGGAGGATCTGAAAAATTGGGACTGATTTTGCGACACAATATCTTCAAGATTAGTCCAGAGATGTAGCATTGAAACACGCCCTTTGGCCCACCAAATCCACACCGTCCATCGATCACCCATTCTTTCCTTGTTGTTATTTACAATATATGTTATTCCAATTTCTCATCCACTCTCCACACAGTACGGGCAATCTACAGAGGCCAATTAACCCACAAACCCACATGTCTATGTACGTGGGAAGAAGCCAAGAACCCAGACGAAACCCATGCAGTTACAATGAAAACATGCAAATTGTCATATGATGAAAGAATGGATCGACTGGGCATATATTCACTGGAATTTAGAAGGATGAGAGGGAATCTTATAGAAACATAGAAAATTCTTAAGGGATTGGGCAGGCTAGATGCAGGAAAAATGGTCCCGATGTTTGCGGAGTCCAGAACCAGGCGTCACAGTTTAAGAATAAAGGGTAGGCCATTTAGGACTGAGATGAGGAAAAACTTTTTCAGCCAGAGAGTTATGAAACTGTGAAATTCTCTGCCACAGAAGGCAGTGAAGGCCAATTCATTGGATGTATTCAAGAGAGAGTTAGATATAGCTCTTAGGGCTAACAGAATCAAAGGATATGGGGAGAAAGCATGGATAGCCATGATTATATTGAATAGTTGACTCGAAGGGCTGAATGGCCTACTCCTGCACCTATTTTCTATGTTAACTTCAAACATACTGCATCCAAAGTCATGATCGAGCCCGGGGTATCTGGCTCTGTGCGGCAGCAGCTCCATCAGCTGCACCAGTGTGCCACCCATCTGCACCCATCTGTTATTCAGCTTATTCCAGGATGTGGAATATCTGAACAATTAACAGATGAATAATTTACTTCAAAACTATGGATCAAACACAAATGGATGACAGTGAAATCGGAGTAATTTCTGCCTCAAGTATAAAGCCAACAAAAATTGCTTTGTACTTGAAGACACCAAATAGAAAATTATATCTGCCAAATCTGAAGAAGGGTCTCAACCCTAAATGTCACCCATTCCAACTCTCCAGAGATGCTACCTGGCCCGCTGCATTACTCCAGCATTTTGTGTCTATCTTCGGTGTAAACCAGCATCCTCAGTTCCCTCCTACACTGTAAACAGTTGCCAGTTTTTGTACTATGAATTCATAAGTCTCAGATATTTAATTCTAATCTTTCATGTGGCAAATTTTGAATGAAGATAGTATTTCAGTGAAGTTGCTTCTTTCTCCTATAAAATGTTGAAAATATCGTTACTGTGTAGGATAGACATTTTGAGGTCACTTGATGCTACATATCCTTGCTGTCTATGTGTTGAACTACCAGTTGTGAAGCTGTCACATTTTTTTCATCTTAGCCAGTGGGCTGCACGGGAATTGTACAGATTCTATTCCCTGGCCTGGTGAATTTTGCAAAGTATATAGATCATATTTTCAGGAGCATGCATCGGAGCAAATTAAAGGGGGACATTTCAATCCATCTTGCATTGTAGTGATATTCACAATCCCTGTTAGACTTTATATCTTAAAAAGTTGATAAGCGCCTATATCTTAAAGGTATATCTATATCTTAAAACGTAGATTCTCACCTACTGGCAGCAGTTCAATATTTTATTTTTTTGTGAATCTGTTTTTGTTATGTACAGGTACTGTAATATATAACATGAAGCAATCCATATTCAAGCACAGAGCAGACGAGACAAAAGAGATCATAGATGTTGGCAACTGGTGCAAAACAATTGGAAGATCTCAGTATCACAATACTACTAAACTGCAACCTCAAAATAAAATCCATCACTGGTTAACACTGTCTATTCCATTTCCCAAATTAGTAAGACTATTATGCCTGTGTCCGTAGCTGAAAGTGATCTTTGATTTATGTACTTGATGGACCAACACTGTTGTGAGGCAAAGTACTTGTTCTGAAGGCACTCAATGCCTTCTCTCCACCCTCTCCTAAATCTGCAAACATTTAATTTTCAATTACAAACTATTCCCCCTTCCTTAACTTTCATGAAGATCACCTCTGCTACACATTTATATTTGGCGAAGACTTAACACATGGTCCCAGTTGGGATTCTGAAACATTTGGGAACATTTCAGACAGCAAACCCTCACTGTGGGGGGTGTTAAATTTAAAATGTTGCCACAAGTCCTGGAGAAATTGCAAGTATGACCGCAGATACGTTGAGTTCATTGATCACAGTTTGCACTGCTGAAAAGGTGTGTTTGAATGTTGGGCAAGGAAGATATAGTTATGTCGCATAATACCAACTTCAAATAAATGTATTGCACATTGAGTATGTTTGAGGGAGTCAAAATATAGGAAATATAAATCAATTTTGACAAAACAAGAACATAAAAAGAGCAAAGAGTTAATGATCGGATAATCAGTAGTTCCGTTGATGATGAAGTATAGAATTTTAAACATGCTTAAGTAAAAAATAGTCAGAAATTTCAGAGGTTTTAATCTTTTTAAATGTTCATGAGGAAACAATAACAGACATAAAAAGCTGGAGTAACTCAACGGGTTAGACAGCGTCTCTGGAGAAAAGAAATGGGTGACGTTTCCGGTCAAAACCCTTCTTTAACGTGACCTATTCCTTTCCTCCAGAGATGCTGCCTGGCCTGCTAAAATACTCCAGCTTTTTAGGACTATCTTTGGTATAAACCAGCATCTACAGTTCCTTCCTACACATGAGGAAACAATATTGCCTTTGTCACATTGAGTCATTGAGTCATACAAAACAGAAACAGGCCCTATGGCCTAATGCTCTATGCAAACCAAGATGCCCCTTCTAAGCTAGTCCTTTGTGCTCGTGTTTGCCTCATATCAATCTAAACCTTTTTTGTCTATGTGCCTGTCCAAATGTCTTTTAAACGCTTTGAAAGTACCTGACTCAACAACCTCCTACATTGTATTTTGTTTGAGACATAAAATTAAAGCCTTGTCTGCACCCTCAACTGGATGTAAAATATTCCATACCCCTATTATACAGAGAAGTCATCATCTCTTGCGATAATCAGAAGAACCACAGCGCCAGGAATCTGGAAAAACTCAGAGTCACAAACCTGAAACATTAGATGTTATTCTTTCCACAGATGCTGCCTGACCAGCTGAGACATTTCAGCATTTTCTGTTCTTATTTCGTTATCACTTGTATTATGGCTACCATTTATCTTGCAAATAGCAATCTAGTCAACGTCACTATAATATATTACTTGTTTTTGGAAGCTTGCTGCGTGTAGCAGCTGCTTTGTTTTGTACATTACAACAGAGACTGTATTTCAAAATTACTTCATGGGCTGCAAAGCATGTTGAGAGACCTTGAGGCCCTGAAATAGAAGGCTTTCTTTTCCACAGCAACATCTGAACATGAAGGGGAATTGAAAATAATTTCCCATTAAAAAAGAAGGAAATTCACAATTTATCAATCAGAAGTTGTTTGAATACTTTGAGATAACTAGTGGGAAACTTAATTCTATTTCTCAGATAATTTAACTAGATTAGCAAAGTGTGCGTTGGATTTTAATGGTATACTTGGTTGACATTCATTTATTAACGTCTTTGAGGTTGAAGAAAAAATAATTTATTTTGCCTTTTGATGAACGACGTCAGATGGACTACGCAGATTATGGGAAATCAGATCACAATGGTAATCATTCTGCCAACTTTTAATAAGAATGGCACAGTGGCACAGTGATAGAGTTGCTGCCTTACAGCACAGGAAACCCAGGTTCGATCCTGACTACGGGTGCTGTCTGTATGGAGTTTGTACGTTCTCCCCGTGACCTGTGTGGGTTTTCTCCGGGGTCTCCGGTTTCCTCCTACACTCTAAAAGCGTACAGGTTTGTAGGTTAATTGGCCCGAGTGTGTAGTATAGAGTTAATGTGCGGGGATCGCTGGTCGACACGGACTCGGTGGGCAGAAGGGCCAGTTTCCCCGCTGTATCTCAAAAAAAATTGGAATAGCTGTATTGTGAAATTAATACAAGGGAAGGATACAAATAAACTACAAAATCTTGTAATTTAATGAAGTTCAAATGGGTTTTAATTATATGTGCTATACCAGAGGAAAAGACAGGAGTATAGATTGGAAACTGGATTAAAGTTCATGCTGACAGAAGTCTGATCAAACACAGTTGATCCATTTCATTTCACTCTTCCTTTCATCTGTGGAAATTATAATTATCAGGTTACACAGTGCCAGCCCTGTCGATGTTAGACAAAATAAAATAGGACTGTGTAGAGCACATCACCATTTGTTTAATGAATTAAGACAGTTACAGTGGATGTTATACTGAAATATTGCAGAAGAAAGCAAGGGTTTCTCTGGGATTAGATTACTCAGAAAAGGTATGAAGACTGCATTAGCACGGATTGATTAATGAATATCCAACACAAGTTAAGCTTGTGATATAAAATAAATAAAAATGTTAGTGGTTAAGAAAGAACTGCAGATGCTGGAAAAATCAAAGGTTGACAAAAATGCTGGAGAAACTCAACGGGTGAGGCAGCATCTATAGAGCGAAGGAATAGGTGACGTTTCGGATCAAGACCCTTCAATAGGCAACATTTCGGGTGGAGGTTAGTTAGTGATTCAAGAGATTTTGGGACATTATTCAGTAATGAAAAATAAAATACTTGCAGTTATTATTTCATTAAAATCTCTGAATACTGAAATCACAAGATGATTAACTTAACGGACAGAAAATAAAATAATTGAAGTTAAAATGGAAATTTGATTGGTGAGTTTTCCAAGAAAATGGACTAAAAATTGGGCAGCATGGTAGAGTCGCTGCCATACAGCGCCAGAGACCCCTGGTCCTGGGCACGATCCTGACTACGGGTGCTTGTCAGCATGGAGTTTGTACGTTCTCCCCGTGACCTGAGTAGGTTTTCCCCGAGATCTTTGGTTTCCTCCCACACTTCAAAGACGTACAAGTTTGTAATTGGCTTAGGTGTAAATGTTAATTGTCCCCAATGTGTGTAGGATAGTGTTAAAGTGTGCCATTTGCTGGTGGACGTGGACTCCGTGGGCTGAATTGCCTGTTTCCGCGCTGTATGTCTAAACTAAAATCTAAATTAAACTGAAGAAAGAAAACCAGAAGCCAGAAGGTGCAGGGATGAAGTCGAGTAGGAGATTTGTTTCCCATCAATATATTAATTGTGGAGGAGTGGTGGAGGGTATTATTTTGAGAAGTAGGGCAGGCATCGATTTCCCATCAATATATTGAAGTGGCATTAAGCGCAAGAAAATCACTTTTATTAAATGCAGGGAAAAGAAAATCACTAGTTCTATTTTTGACAAATATTTCAATGCTTTACATGCAATGAATTGCTTGGTGTGATCAGGCAAAGCAGCGATATGGTTCATATCGTGCTGGCACATATATCAATCAGATCAATTCTGGTACTATAGTTTAGCTGAGAATATATGTCAGTGGAACTCACTGCTCTTCCACGAACATTTTAATGAGACTACCAACTATAGCACAGGCATCTTAACTTAATTTAACATAGTCATAGGGTCATAGATTCACAGTCATACTGTGCAGAAACAGGCCCTTCGGCCCAACATGCCCATGCTGACCAGCATGCCCATCTACACTGGTCCCACCTGCCTGCATTTGGCCCATATCCCTCTAAAGCTATCCTATTAATGTACCTATTTCAATGCTTTTTACACCTATATGCCTCATGATTTTATATATGAGGTCATCCCTTAGCCTCCTACGCTCGATGAAATAAGAACCAGACTGTCCAGTCTCTCCTTATAACTCAAACCTTCCAGACCAGATAACAAAGTCGTAAATCTTTATAGCATCCAGTTCAGATGAATTCTATATTGACCAAAAGAGACACTATGTTTGATCGACAAATGGGGTGCAGTTCCAATTAGAACAGAGCTGGGAGGGGACTGTCGAGGAACGGGAGAATACTGACATGTTTAATGCATGGTAGCAAAACGGCACAGCAGGTAGTGCTGCTGCCTTCGTGCTCTGGTGAACATGCTTTATTCCTGACCTTTGGTGCTCCATGTGTGTAATTTGCATGTTCTCCCATGACCGCAAGCGCCCCAGGTTATGCACATGTTCCAATGTCTAAATTGGAACCATGTAACTGGGCCACAGAAGATCAAGGAGCTCAAAGGACAAAGGACATTTATTGTCACATACACCAATTGGTGCAGAGAAATTTGAGTTACCGTGTGGCACACAAATAAGATAAACACAACACTATAGAATTTAACATAAAACATAAAACATTCCCCACAGCAGAATCAATGTTTCCCACTGTGAGGGAAGGCAACAAACTCCAGTCATCTTCCTCCCATTTACCCGTGGTTGGGGCCTATCGAGGCCTCCGCAGTCGCTGCAACGGTGGCCCGATGTTTCAGGCTCTCTCGCCGGGATGATGGAATTCCGGCATCGGAATGGAAGAACACTCTCAGCGGCTTGGATTTTCCGAATCGGCTGCTTCCTACCTGAGACCGCTGCTCCCAAAGCTCATAGGCCGAGCTGGGCAGAGCTCCAAGACTGGCGACCCTGGCAAGGATCCCAGGCTCTGCGATGTTAAAGTCAGCGCCACTCGCAGACCACAGCTCCACGGTGTTAAAGTTGGCAGTCCCAACATTCCGGAGCTCCAACACGGCGATCCCGGTAAGGCATCGCACGCTCCGCGATGATACTTCACTGCTGCGCCGCTGCTGAAGCACTGGCCGGTCTCCGGCAGGAAAGGCCACGCCAATCCAGATGGTAGGCCGCGAGGAGGGGGCGAAGATGCGTCTCAGAGGAAAGACGCATCCTCGACCAGGTAGTGCCTTAGAAAAACTGTTTCCCCCTCCTCCCCTCCCCTCCCCTCACACAAAAAAGACTAAAAGACCTCCAAAATAAAACTTTTAAACAGACTAAAAATAAAAAAAGGATGAAAGGACGAACAGCTGCTGGCGAGGCTGCCACACTCGATGACGCCACCTCTCGTGTAGGCCACGCATGGTAGACTTCTCACAATTTGTAAAGAGATGACGGTCACAAGAATTGTTGGCTGCAGTCAGGAATGTAAATTGAATTAGGGCTTTCTGTCAAATGAAAAAGGGATGAAATGGGTACAGATCTGAGGACAATAACATGCTTAAAGCTCATGGAAAATAAATAAGTGGTAATTGGAGATGAAGTCAGTGATGTGTAGGAAGGCACTGCAGATGCTGGTTTACACATAAGGTGCAGTAACTCAGTGGAACAGGCAGCATCAGAGGGAATGGGTGATGTTTCGGGTCATGGTCTTGACATGAAACATCACAAATTCCCTCTATCCAGAAATGCTGCCTGTTCAACTGAGTTACTCCAACATTTTGTGTCTATGATGTTGGGTTATATGGGCAGTGTGTTGTAGAGCAGAAGAGACAATGAAAAAGATTTATTTAAAAATTAGCACCGATGATAGGACTTTTGAAAAGGAGGGAGGGCTTGAAAGGGAAGTTTTGTTTGGTGCTAATGTATTGAAGGGAACACAGAGAAGGTTTGTTATCCAAGGTTTAAATATTAAATGCTATGGTGATCCAGTTTGTAAAATAGAATTCAGATTTGGGTATTTACTGGGGTGATGTAATTATTAGAAAGCCAGCAACGAGTAAATACAGGTTGATTGCAGAGCAGCCCTTGCATATGTTTTTGTTTGAACATTTAGGAAGAAAATTTGAGTGAGTTGGTGAATTTATGTTTATAGTATTGCATAGAATGGTCGGTGGAGATTCGGTGGGCCGAAACGGTCTGTTTCCACGCTGTATCTCTAAACTAAACTAAAAAAAACTATTGAATATATCCCACAATGACGGTTCTCAATGAAAACATTATCTAACTATAATTGTAATGTTATGGTATGTAATTCAATGTTATATATAATGAGATAACAGAAATCTATGGGAGTCACTTTTACTTGGTTCTGTAAGAATTATCGCAGTTGCATAAAAATGGCATGCAGCCATAACATTTTATTCTCATTGGTCCTCTAAAATTTCTATTGCGAGTGAAAAATATGTTTTTTCTTTCTAAAAGAAACAAGTGAAGAGGTTTGGATTGTCAGTCTTCTGGGGGTATAACATTGCACAACAAAGCATACATAATTTTGAAGCTTGAATATTTTAACAAAACTTTCGATATTTACATGATATTCACTAAATATCCCATGACAATTTGAGGCATGCTTGGATTTGTCTCTCAGCAAATAGTTAACTATATGCCACTCACATGGTTGAGCATGGGAACAGTCTATGCATAAAATGGATGCCGTGCCAACATTAATAATGTTCACTTTAAAGGAGCTCATTGCATGCAGCATATCTCACTTTCCTCAGATGAATTCACGATGAACAGGTCAGTTGCAGTACACTTTCGACGTCAAGGTTTAACAAATTTGACTTTGCAACTGATGCAAATCAAATTCAGGCACAGGCCCAGTCCACTTCAACAAGTTAATGACATGCATCTTAAGCAGACATCGGCTGCCCGAGCCTAAAGATCCCTAAAGACAAATAGGAATTAGAGAATCAGTTAAATCACCTGGGACCATTTTTTTTCTCTGAGAATGGCTGATAATTATTTTATAATTTCACTCTAATTCCTGTTGAGTTGCAGCTGGTTAATTTGTATCTCATTCGCAGAGTGTCCCGCAGGTGGAAACTAAATAAACAAAGCTAGCTGTGCGGAGAGAAATGTAGGTTAATTTCATCTGCAGCGCAGTTTGTTTCGACCTCAATGCAGGGTTTGTGAAAGACTGAATGAGCACATACACATTGCTCCATCCATAGCACTGCAAAGCATAGAAAAAAATAGCAGAGAAAAATAGGTGCAGGAGTAGGCCATTCGGTTCTCCGAGCCAGCACCGCCATTCAATATGATCATGCTGATCGTCTAAAATCAGTACCCCATTCCTGCTTTCTCCCCATGTCCCTTGATTCCTTTCGCCCTGAGCTAAATCTAACTCTCTCTTGATGCGACATGTGCTGCTGTTAATCATTTATTACTTGCTCAATAGGCACAACAAAATTTTACATATTTAAATAGTGAAGATACGTCCATGTACATAGAAGAGTAATGTTAGAAGTTGTTAATATCACACCGTTCGGATTTTGTTTTCATCTAGAAATTAATTACCTATCCAACTATTTAAAGATATTCAAAGGAACTTCGGTTCACTCAATATAGGGGAAAGAAGAGTTAATAACGTTTGGTTGTAAGCATTTGTTGTAGCATTTGATGTGTTTACTTTAACAGCAGGCCCAGTGCACTCTAAGAACATATCCTGTGTTGATGAATAGATCATGCCTGTGTTAAATGTGATATAAAAGACATTTGGGAAAGAGAGGGAACATTGTTGTTAAAGTATGTCCAAATCCCACCAGCTATTTGAGATGAGTTATAAACAAGTTCAACATTATAATGGCTGGGTTATCCAATTATCAACACAACCATCAGGCAGTCATTTAAATACCTAGAAGAAGAAAAACAGTAGCAGGAAAGTACAGGGCTAATAAGGGAAAACAAATCATCTGTAAATAACCTTTATATCCCTTTTGTGCCAACAGACCTTCCCTGTGTTTTGCAGTAATTAAAGCACCAAGGGTCAGATGTTTCACAATGGAGGCAGCCAGACTAATAGATCGGGTCTGACCTCCCTCTTTGTACAATATCTGCTGGGGGAGCCGTGCATCTCCACAGTTCTGCATCCTGGCAATGTCTTTAAACCTATCAAGACTTAGGGCTGTGAGGTTTATAGTGATGCAAGATTTATAGTGATGCAAGATCTCTGCTGGAACTTAAATGCTGAATTACAGACAAGGACTTCATAAATATACATAGTAGAAGCATGAATAAACCATCTGCTCCTCAGGGCTGTATTGCACACAATGGGATGATGACAAAGAAGATAGACACAAAATCCTAGAGTAACATCTCTGGATAGAAGGAATGGGTGACGTTTCCATTCGAGACCCTTCTTCAGACTGAGAGTCAGGGGAGAGGGAGACTTAGAGATAAGAAAGTGTAATGTGTGGAAACGAGACATCGAAGGGGATGAGGTTCAAGGAAAATGTAGAATAGATCTTTTTTGGTTGGGAGAAGGTGACAGTGAAGCATTCAGAGATAACATTTAATCAGGGAGACAATCCGACTGGTTGGAGAACTAGGAAGGGGGAGGGATGGAGAGAGAGGGAAAGCACAGTTTAATTGAAGTTAGAGAAGTCAATGCTCATACCGCTGGAGTGTAATCTACCTAAGTGAAATGTGAGGTGCTGTTCCTCCAATTTGCACTGGTCCTCACTCTGACAGTGGAGGAGGCCCAGAAGAGATTTCACAAATCTGCTTGTAACCTTAACTCTGCATTCCCGTGTATACTGGTAACTTTTTATCCTCTTAAGAGCCTGTCTAACTTGGGTGTCATTTGCGCATAACTTAAGCAACATCATTTACGCGTCACGACGCACGACGCGCCCTTCAGACTGAAGGATCTCGACCCAAAACGTCACCTATTCCTTCACTCTATAGATGCTGCCTCACCCGCTGAGTTTCTCCAGCATTTTTGTCTTTTCTTTCTAAGATGCTCAGTTGACCTTTATACAACACAGTAGAAACTGGAGATGATGAAAATCTGATATAAAAACACAAAATGTTGCCAATACTCTGTCTGTTAGGCACCTCCTATGGAGAGAGAAACAGAGTTAACTTCAATTAATCAAAGGTCAGCGACCTGAAAAGATAATTCTGCTTCTCTTTCCTGATATACTGCCTGAACTGATGAGTATTTCACAGCTTTTCTGTATTGTTTAATTTATATTTTATGTTGATTACGGCAACATTATTGAACATTTTAATGTGGTTACGTGTCAGATTATCTTTCCAAATTGAGTGCGTTACATAGCATAGCATTGGCACATTGTTGTACCAGACACTGTTGTTTCTTTGTGTAGGAAGGAACTGCAGATGCAGGTTTAAACCTAAGATAGACACAAAATGTTGAAGTAATTCAGCGGGACTTGCAGCATCTCTGGATAGAAGAAATGGATGACGTTTCGGGTCGAGACCCATCTTCAGACCTTTTGTTGCCAATAAAATAGGTTCTGTTGTTAGAGTTCCTCGATTGAATGATAATACTTGCAGAAACTCATTGGAAGCCTCAGGTTAAGTAGACCTCCCTATTACATGGTACCAACTGTGTATCTAACAGATACTGAAGAATAGATTCTAATACGCTACTATGACATTCCTATTATTACTTGCGCGATGCCTTTGAAATTGTTTGTGCATGAGTTAATTGGAATGAAACTCATTTAACACAAGATCCTCGCAACAGAGAAACTAACTCCATTATCATAATTGGAATTTGAACAGATGTCTGACATTAAAAAAATGCTTGCCTATTTATGAATCTGTTCCATCATGTATATTGTTAAACGAACACTGGGTGCATATTTAAACAATTGCATTCCAATAACTCACAAGTATTATTTCAATAAGCTTACAGAGCATTCAAGCTGGTCTGGAAACAGAAGTAATTAGATCTACCGCATCAAGTACTGTGTTTATTTAGTGGCAACATTAACAAGATTGAATATTGACACCTTGGTTTCATAGGTTGCCGTGCATTTTGTTGTCAATTCGGCACGAGCTGGAAAGTACATTGAAGGAAGTGATGCCTGCAGAATTACTTTGTCGGGAGTAATTGAGAAAATCAACCACAATGAACGGGCAAGCCTGAGTAACCTGATAAGAATGGATCAGAGATTCTGTCAGAATGCAGGATGATCAGAAACAGCGCAATGTCCTGATTACAGCCTGGGTGCACGACGGCTTCAATGAAGATCAGTGGAAATACTGCAATGAACTGATAGGGTTGAGTGCATCTATCTTGGTATTCAGTTCAGTAAACTGCCTTCGTCCAAAAACCAGATGGTTTGTCAGCAATCAGTGACTTTTCCTTGTTTAGATTGGCCTGAGAAGTTACCATCTACTGTTTCTGGCCACTCACCTACAAACAAGGGACAATTTATAGTGACCATTTAACTTAGCAGCCCATCTTTAGGAAACCTTCATGGAAGAACATGGAAGATCTACACAGGCAGCACCAGAGATCAGGATTAAACCCATGTCACTGGAACTGTGAGGCAGCAATCTAACAGTAGTGTCACTATGCCATTCTGGTACTCTGGTGCATTTTGGAAACTCAGAATTGTGTGCTACCATTTCAGCAATGGCTTCAAGCTGACTGCAATTTAGCAGGCCAATAACTACCTGCTGTAACAGTTCTTTTAATGTCTTTTTTGTTAAAGCTACCAGTCAGAATGTTTTTGGCACACAATAATTAGAATCACTACTTTCTGACATATTTCTTCACTGTTCCCTATTTTAAAATAAATATATATATTCTGGAACTGTGTATATAAGACAAATCCTTGACTTAAGAAGGTAGGAAACCGTTGCATTGCTACAATTATGATCCCCCCTACACCCATGCTGTAGACATTCTGTTCCAAGTTGCAGTTAGTTGGAGGCAAGCTGAAATTCATGTAACTTTAACTGGAATGATAATGGAAGCAGATTCAGGAGTATCTTTTAGAAAGGATTTGAATGAATGCTCAGAAAACGTAAGTGCTGGATAAAGCGGAAACAACAAGGAAGTAGGGCAGGTATGATTGATTTTCGAAAGTACATCACCAAGGGCTGAATGACTTGTCAATGAAATGTGACTAGGTGCTGAGGAAAATCCAAAACTCACCTGAGCCCAGCAGCACAACTCCTGGAATCAATATTAGCTGATACAGTCTCTGCTCATGACTCTCTTGCTGTGATAGATAATGTTAATAACTAGTGGCACTGAGACAGCAACATATATGGCTGTAATAGCAGACTTCAAACCTTGCTCAATAGGCACAACAAAATCTTGGTGGGGGATGCAAAATAAATTACGAATCAGAACCATAGTTGTCTTGCCCCTATTGCCAACCATCAATAGGGAGCGATGCTCGGATGAACAATATAACTATTAAGTAAACAGTGTTAAAGGCTAATGGGGTCAACAGCGCAGAAACAGGACCCTCGGCCATCTAAGCTGGTCTCATTTTCCCACGTTTGGCCCTTATCCCCTCTGACAGCCCTAGACAGCCATTGCCTCCACCTGAGGCTAAGTCTGAGTGGCCAGGGCAAGCCTGAGCTACCAGAACTTCTTCCTGCCCAAGACAATAAGGGACTGTGTCCACACACACACACACACACACACACACACACACACACACACACACACACACACACACACACACACACACACACACACACACTCACATACACACACACAAACACACACACAGGCAAGGATAGGCCACCCGATAATTCAGGGCCACCAATGTTGTCTCTCCAAGCCCAAAGCTGAGCTGCCACGATGAAACCTGTACTGTCAGCAACTCCTCTCGATGCAGGGGCAAACTGCAGGAAGAAGCCTGAGATCACCACTCCTCTTCCTCAGACCAGGACTACACTGCTGGGACAAGCCCAAGATTGCCAATGTCATCTCACATGCACTGTGACAGCAAGGGACAGCACCCCCATGTGGTCCTGGACTTTGTTACCACTGTAAATACAGCAAACCATGTGAGTTCACCCTATTGCGAGTGCTGGTGTGGTCACTGCCAAGCATGGCCTCGACCCCCCACACCACACCCTCTAAACCTTTTTTCTTGGAATACTAATTCAGGTGTCTTTTTAAATGCACCCTGCCCATCCATATCTCTAGTTTCCCTCTCCCCTGGCACTCAGTCTGAAGAAGGGACTCGACCTGAAACATTGCCCACTCCTTCTCTCCGGAGATGCTGCCTGTCCCGCTGAGTTACCCCAGCATTTTGTGTCTATCTTCTAGCTTATCAATGCTGGTCTCAACTCTCCCAATTCCCCATAACGTTCCTTGACCTATTAAATATTTAACTATCTCCACCTATCTAGAAACCTGCCTGGAAACACGTACCTAGAAGGGTATCCAACGTTCCTTGCACCACAACATGCCTCTGCTGGTATTGTCCTTCATTATCTTGACCAGGTAGCTCTCATCCCCCTGGGAAGATTCTCCCGTCTATCCCCGTCTCCCTATCAGCATCACTGCATTCATTCATTCAGTAGCAATACGTTCCCGTAGTTAGAAGGGTGTTGTTTGTATTTAAGTGGCTGCAAGTAAAGATAATTCTTGAGGGTTTTTACTCCACAGAGATGACTCTCTTGCGTTTGAGGCAGCAGAAGTCTGCAGCAGGGTGACGCCATCCGGTTCGACATCCGTAGATGCCTGAGATACTAAGTGTTTCCAATACGTTCTCCTTTTATTACTGCAAAGGTTACACCTGCTGATCTAGAGAGTGGCAATCTTGAGAACTTCCGAAGCATCAGTGGGATATGATGAAGTGAAACAAACTGTCTGTTCAGTGTGGGATTTACATGTGGAAACACCGTAATGCCGTTTTATGTATCTTGCAATTTAGGATACAAAAAGCTGGAGTAACTCAGTGGGTCAGACACCATCCCTGGAGAAAAAAAAAAGGTGACGTATCGGGACGAAACTCTTCTTCTTGTTCAGGATCTTGGTTTTGATGCCTGATGCACTATGCTGTTTTGACTCCAGGATGGTATAATTGACAATCAAATAGCATTAATTTATGATAACATTAAGCAGGACAGATCACAAATGTAAAAGCATCAGTGTCAAACAGCTGTGGAAAGTAATCCATTTCACCTCTGTTGTTCTGGTGCTGTCGGAGGGCACCAGACCATTTAACTGCATGAGGCTCCATATGGTCTCAACATTTAATGGCAATGCTCCAGCTTCACAAACAGTTTATATATTTTTCCCCATTCATTTCTTCAGCTTGTGCCACTGCTGAAGATCAGACTGATGTTTGCATCAGAGCGCGGCAAATCACAAGTCATATTTACACTAGCACTGATGGCGGGGATATCAATAGTAATCCACCCTCCGGCCTTTAATCCTTTTAACATTATGTTTCAATCTCCACAAATCTATCTACTTTACAAATACTTTCATTTCAAATTAGAGCTTTGTACCCAAGCACCATATTCAATCATTGCTGACATGAAACTGATCCAGGAAGAACCATCAGAAAATGATCCAAGTGTAAAGTTTTCCCCAGTCAAATTCAGGTGTTTTGACCATTTCACACGGAGGTGTCAATCTGCCCTGACAGGAATGTTAGACATAAAATGCTGGAGTAACTCAACGGGTCAGGGTAGCATCGCTGGAGAAAAGGAATAGGTGACATTTCGGGTTGGAGTCCTTCTGTGAGGAATGTTTCTCATGTTGATAATTTTGCACAAAAAAGAGTAATTGTATCCACTTTCTACCTGAAGTTTCACGAGTGTGTCTGGGTATTTGTCACCTTATGTTTCACTGCAATTGAATATTTGTCAAGTAAGAGCCTTGATTCCACGGGATCTAATACACAAAGATCAGACAAACACTGAAGAAGGGTCTTGACCCGAAACATCACCCATTCCTTCCCTCCAGAGATGCTGCCTGTCCCGCTGACTTACTCCAGATTTTTGTGTCTATCTTTGGACAAACACTTGATCGTTTACTTATGTTGAAAGGATATGATATGAAATTGAGACCAAGGAGAAGAAACTTACTTGGACTTCAGTGGAAATGTAATAATGGATTATCCCCAGCATTTGGTGGAGGGAGCTGGGAGTGTTTGATTATGCTGCTCAAGTCATCATGGTGGAGGTGCCGACTTGTTGGAACAGTTAGGCACATTGTGAGGAATTAGGCAGGAAAACAAGAGTGGAGAGAGAGATGGGAATAACAGAAAAGCTTGCACTGATGCTAATTCACCATTCAAGTGACACATCACACCTGCTGCTTTTACTCACTCGGCTTTGTAGCCTTGCCCTTGGTGTGGTTCAGAAAGAGCAGACTTCATGCTTGGGATATGTCCCATGTCAGCAGCCATGTAACGTATCTGCCTTGCATGCCAATTTGGAAACATGAAAAGCTGTATTTTGAATGAAATTCTGCACCACGATCATTCAAAAGGATTCTGCAAGTGCACTCGGCCAAAGAATAGGTTTGGCTCAGTGCTTGGGGCTGGCTGATAGTCTCTGACACAAGCTGCTTAGCAAGCAAACATGCTCGTTTTCATTTTATCTAAACTGCCTGAGCTTGCAAAGGCCTTCACCCAGGGAGAGACCTTGCTGCCATCAACGAAGAGCTCTGTGGGAATTCAATGAACTGCGTACAAGGACGTGCATCGTAGCTCTGCTTGGCTGCAGTCAGAGTATTTATCATCCACCACACTTGCTCTGGTTGACTTTAGAGAAGAAATGTTAAGCTGTTTTTTTATCAGTCAGTTGGTAGGGTACATTACTTGTGAAATAATGAGTTCTGTTATTTCCTTGAGGTTGAAGAGGGTATTTTTGGCTAAAATATTTACTGCCAAGCTCCAGGTATGTATCCAATCTAAGATATTTTCTCATACTGTTGAAACCATGGTTACAATTCTAGTCTTGTACAAAGTGCCAGTGGCATCCCTCATTAAATGAACATATGTAATGTGCCAAACCGCATGCTATTGACGCATTAACTCTTTTGAATGCTCATTAAATCAAATTATTCTGCAAAATTCAGGACAGATGATAAATCAGAGCAGAAGTCAAATTGTTTAAAGTCAGATGTGGTAACGTGGAAGATGTGGCTTTGCATTATGCAACAGAAAAATGTGAACACCTCCCCTCTCCATCCCACACTTCTCTTAAACACAGTCCAATAAAAGGACATGGTAGGAAGCTACCTATAAAAGTAACAGTGGGGCCAATTCAACACATTCGTTGTTGCAAGACCAAGAAATCTAGAAGGACATGCAGTGGAATAAAATAAATCTCACGGATGGTCAAATGCAAAATTTGCATTGCTATCTCACCTGACTGCTGAGTATGTCAGCCCCATGATTATTTCTGTCTAATGCATTGGTATTCATAGCACCTTGGTGTGTGGGTAGTGACTGGATGTGTTTATTACAATTACAATAAATAAAATAAAGAAAGGCACAGATACGTTAGATAGCCAGAGTCTGTTTCCCGTTGTAGGGGTGTCTAAAATAAGAGGACATAGGTATAACGTGAGAAGTTTTGAAAGAGATATAAGGGGTACATTTTTTTCACACTACAACTAGTTGGTACCTGGCAGGAGCTGCTCAAAGAGGGGGCGGAGACAGAAACGGTAAAAATATTTTAGAGGCATCTGGACAGGAGCTTGAATGAGCAAGGCATAGAGTGATATGGAATTACCGCGGGCATGGAATTAGTGTAGATGGTCAACATAGTCCTGATGGCCTGAAGCTTCTGTTTCTATGTTGTACAACTGCCTAATACTCTAAGACTGGTGATGAAACACTGTAAATCTTGGACATCTGTCCAAGCAATGCCAAACACAGAAGCCTGAGACTCACTGAGTGAAACAAACTACAAGGCGTACAGCAATGGTGTGTTATCTTGCTGAGATTCTCCAGCATTACACCCATCCTACTGTTGGACTGAGACCCTGTTGATGCAACTGTGCAGTGTGGTCTGAGCCAAAGGTGAGTTATTGATCTTCATTTATTGTCTAAACAGTTATCATTATTTCTAAGTATTTTATGGGCTTTGATGGACTTTAGAAACATAGAAACATAGAAAATAGGTGCTGGAGGAAGCCATTCGGCCCTTCGAGCCAGCACTGCCATTCATTGTGATCATGGCTGATCGTCTGCTATCAATATCCCGTGCCTGCCTTCTCCCCATATCCATTGCCTCCACTAGCCACTACAGCTCTATCCAACTCTCTCTTAAATCCATCCAGTGATTTGGCATCCACTGCCCTCTGTGGCAGGGAATTCCATAAATTCACAACTCTCTAGGTAAAAAAGTTTTTTCTCAGCTCAGTCTTAAATGACCTCCCCTTTATTCTAAGACTGTGGCCCCTGGTTCTGGACTCAACCAACATTGGGAACATTTTTCCTGCATCTACCTTGTCCAGTCCTTTTATAATTTTATATGTCTCTATAAGATCCAACCTCATCCTTCTAAACTCCAGTGAATACAAGCCTAGTCTTTTCAATCTTTCCTCATATGACAGTCCCGCCATCCCAGGGATCAATCTCGTGAACCTACGCTGCACTGACTCAATCACAAGGATGTCCTTCCTCAAATTCGGAGACAAAAGCAGTACACAATACTCCAGATGTGGTCTCACCAGAGCCCTATACAACTGCAGAAGAACCTCTTTATTCATGTACTGAAATCCTCTTGTTATGAAGGCCAACATTCCATTAGCTTTCTTCACTGCCTGCTGTACCTGCACGCCACCTTTCAGTGACTGGTTTACAAGGACACCCAGGTCTCACAGTACCTCCCCCTTACCTAACCTAACCCCATTGAGATAATAATCTGCCCCCTTGTTTTTGCCGCCAAAGTGGATAACCTCACATTTATCTATATTATACTGCATCTGCCATGCATCTGCCCACTCACTCGACCTGTCCATGTCCCCCTGCAACCTCTTAACATCCTCTTCAGAGTTCACACTGCCACCCAGCTTTGTGTCATCCGCAAACTTGCTAGTGTTGCTCCTAATTCCCTCTTCCAAATCATTAATATATATGGTAAACATTTGCGGCCCCAACACCGAGTCTTGCGGCAATCCACTCGCCACTGCCTGCCATTCTGAAATGGACCCGTTCACTCCTACTCTTTGCTTCTGGTCTGCCAACCAATTTTCTATCCATGTCAACACCCTACCCCCAATACCATGTGCTCTAATTTTAGTCACCAGTCTCCCGTGCGGGACCTTATCAAAGGCTTTCTGAAAGTCTAGATACATTACATCCACTCGCATCCCTTCATCCATTTTACTTGTCACATCCTCAAAAAATTCCATAAGATTAGTCAAGCCTGATTTCCCTTTCATAAATCCATGTTGACTTGGACTGCTATCCATTTACTGCTATCCAAATGCTCCATTATTACTTCTTTAATAATTGACTCCAGCATCTTCCCCACCACCGAAGTCAGGCTAACTGGTCTGTAATTCCCCGTTTTCTCTCTCGCTCCTTTCTTGAAATGTGGGATAACATTAGCTATCCTCCAATCCACAGGAACTGATCCTGAATCTATTGAACATTGGAAAATGATCACCAATGCTTCTACTATTTCTAGAGCCACCTCCCTGAGGACCATGGGATGCAGACCATCAGGCCCAGGGGATTTATCATCCTTCAGTCCCATTAGCCTACGCAATACTATTTCTCGCCTAATGAAAATTTCTTTCAGTTCCTCTACCCCCTTAGATCTTCTGTCCTCCAGTACATCTGGGAGATTGTTTGTGTCCTCCTTAGTGAAGACATCCGAAGTACCTATTCAACTCTTCTGCCATTTCCTTGTTGCCCATAACTATTTCACCCATGTCTACCTTCAAGGGACCCACATTTGACTTTGCTACTCTTTTTCCAAAAACATATCTAAAGAAACTTTTACTGTCCTTCTTTATATCCCTGGCCAGCTTCCCCTCGTACTTCATCTTTTCAGCCCGTATTGCCCGTTTTGTTTCCTTCTGTTTTCCTATGAAAGTTTCCCAATCCTCTGGCTTCCGGCTACTCTTTGCTATGTTATACATCTTTTCTTTTAGTTTATTCTATCCCTAACTTCTCTTGTCAGCCACGGTTGCCTCCTACTCCCCTTAGAATCTTTCTTCCTTTTTGGAATGAAATGATCCTGCGTCTTCCGGATATGCCCACAAATTCCTTCCATTGCTGTTCCACCGTCATTCCTGCTAGGATCCCTTTCCAGTCTACTTTGGCCAGCTCCCCTCTCATGCCTTCATAGTCCCCTTTGTTCAACTGCATCACTGCCACTTCCGATTTTACCTTCTCCTTCTCAAATTGAAGATTAAAACTAATTATATTATGATCACTACCTCCAAGTGGTTCCTTTACCTCGAGTTCTCTTATCATATTTGGTTCATTGGACAACACTAAATCCAGAATTTCTTTATCTCTGGTCGGCTCCATTATGAACTGCTCTAAGAATCCATCTCGGAGGCATTCTACAAACTCTCTTTCTTGGGGTCCTGAACCAACCTGATTTTCCCAGTCTACCTGCATATTGAAATCCCTCATCACCACAGTGGCATTACCTTTGTTACATGCCAGTTTTAACTCCTGCTGCAACTTACACCCTACATCCGGGCTACTATTTGGGGGTCTGTAAATAACACCAATTAGTATCTTCTTGCCTTTACAATTCCTCAACTCAATCCACAGTGACTCTACCTCGTCAGTCCGTATGTCTTCCCTAGCAAGGGACTTTATTCTTTTAGTTTTTACAAGTAGTTACATTATTTACTTACTTAAATTTTAATCTTTTTAAGTGTCTGAAGTTTAAACATCCAGAACAGGCTTTGGCTTGCAGCAAAGTCCTACCTCCAGATTTGCCTTCGGTCAAAGCTTGCTATTGTTTTAGGGACAGAGTCATTGACAGTCACAACACCAGAGGCCTAGCCAACCATAACTCCTCACCATCTGACAACGTGAACAAGGCCCAGCAGATCACATTGAGATTGTGCGGGGATCATAGTTAATGATAATCAGAGGAAGGAATCCAATGTAATGGTGCTTATTAGAATCAACGGGGCAAAATTCCCAAACACAGAAAATATATAATAGTATAAAAGATATATATATATATAGAATAAGAAAAAGCATAATGCAGTTTTGCAAAATGGGAATTAGAACTTCAAGGAAAAAAGTCCTAGCCTGCCCTAACTCTCCCTTTAGGCCCTTTTGCCCTGTCAACATTCTCTGAAATCTCCTCTGCACCCTTTGCAGCATAATGGGATCTTCGTGCACCTGGGTGACCAAAACTGAAAACCAAGTGCAGAGTTACTCACAGCAGTTAAAAAGTGGCTTAATTAGAAGCAGAACAATAATGCACCCATTCCTGGGAATCTTTGAGTTACATATTGGACATTTGAAGGAGGCAAATTTCTCATCGAGTCAATGCTGGCTCTAAGACCAATCCTATCAATCCAAACATTCCCCCATTTGTTTTATTCCTTTGTTTACCCTTTTCATTGGGATCCACATTAGCCCACCAAGATATATATATATATATATTTTTTTATTTATTAGAAGTAGGTACATTACAGTTTGATGGTACCTTTTTACAGGTTCCCAGAATTATTAAAACATTCTTTGTACAAGTTGTACAAGATATATTTTTTCCCAGCAAAGAATTTCCCGTTAATTGTAACAGTTGTGTATCATCTTAGTCTCATCTCCAGTGTACAAGAAACTGCAATGCCAGAATCTTGAACAAAATGCAAAGTGCTGGAGGAACTCAGAGGGTCAGTCGTGATCCGTGGATGGAATGGAAATGCGATGTTTTGGGTCTGAAACCTTCCTCAGCCTATCCATTCCAGTCACAGACACTGCTTAGCCTTTTGATTTCCTCCAGAAATTTTGTTTTTGGGAAGTTCAGCCTTACTGGTTTGAAAATGATAATTGTTATTTAAACAGTGAATCACCAGCTTTTACTAACATTCTTCCACAATAAAGGAGCTGACTCTCAGTTGTCCTTCTATGTTCACACTGAGTTCTCACATGCCACTGCACAGGTGGTGTGACTGCTTTCCCATGGAGATATGGCTCACATTGACTCAGTGCCAAGCCTCAGGGTCATTCCAGGCTGTTGCTACCAATTGCTGCACATCTTACAGTGCTGCTTTTAGTGGGCAATACCCAAACTCCATCCTCACACTGCTTTGTATAATGGTATCTTGATTTTAAAACTTTGAGTCAAGATCACAACTGCTAGGCTAACTGATGGCAAATGTTTGGATTTGCAGTAGAACAAATGCCATGGCACTGTAACTGGTGTCACAGGGTATTACACAGAGCGATGCTGGTTCATGAACCGGCACAATGGCGCAGAGGTAGAGCGCCAGAGACCCGGGTTCGATCCCGACTACGGGTGCTGTCTATCCGGAGTTTGTACGTTCTCCCCGTGTCCGCATGGGTTTTCTCTGCGATCTTTGGTTTTCTCCCACACTCCAAACATGTGCAGGTTTGTATGTTAATTGGCTTGGTGTATGTATACTTGGTATAAGTGTAAATTGTCCCTAGTGTGTGTAGGCTTCTGTCAATGTGCAGGGATCACTGGTCGGTGCGGAACCGATGGGCCGAAGGGCCTGTTTCTGCACTGTATCTCTAAAACTAAAAAACAAAAAAAACTAAAATAATCTTCAATTCGAAGGCCTTGATCTCAATGGACGCTTTATTATAGGTGTTAGTGTGAACCAAAATGCTGGTGTCTGACATGAATGTTCAACATCATTAATTGGCAGTCAAGTAATTGCAAGGCCATGATATTTTAAAATCAAATATGCAAAAGATATTTTCACATAAAGCAATCTCAGTAACATTGCCTGTCTTAATGGAATTAATGAATTCGGCTGCGACAGAGTGCAGGTGTAACAAGATGAAATGGGGACTGAAGTCAGATTCTTTAGCAATATGTTGTGTTGTACAGGCATTGCATAAAGGAAGTGTTATAAGTGCGCTTTGACCCAACATTGTTACAGGGAAATTCATCTGTTGGCTTGTTCCTGAATGAAATGGCATAACATTTGTCGAAGGCTTTGACTAAATTATCTTTCCTCAATGCAGCAAAGGGGACTATGGAGCCATGAGGGGGGAGATGGCCAAAGTTGACTGGAAAGATACCCTAGCAGGGATGACAGTGGAACAACAATGGCAGGTATTTTTGGGAATAATACAGAAGGTGCAGGATTAGTTCATTCCAAAGAGGAAGAAAGATTCCAAGGGTAGTAAGGGGTGACTGTGGCTGACAAGGAATGTCAGGGGCAGTATAAAAATAAAAGAGAAGAAGTACAACATAGCAAAGATGAGCAGGAAGCCAGAGGATTCGGTAACGTTTAAAGACCAACAGAATATAACTAAAAAGGCAATACGGGGAGAAAAGATGAGATACAAAGGTAAGCTAGCCAAGAATATAAAGTAAGAGAGTAAAAGCTTCTTTAGGTGTGTGAAGAGGAAAAAATTAGTTAAGAACAAAGTTGGACCCATAAAGATTGAAAAAGGTGAATTTATTATGGGGAACAAAGAAATGGCACATGAACAGGTACTTTGGATCCATCTTCAATAAGGAGGACACAAACAATCTTCCCGAAGTACCAGTGGCCAGAGGATCTGGGGTGACAGAGGAATTGAAGAAAATCCATATTAGGCAGGAAATGGTGTTGGGTACACTGATGGGACTGAAGGCTGATAAATCCCCATGGCCTGATGATCTGCATTTCCGTGTGCATACGTGGCGCCGACAGGCCGAAGCAAAGAAGTCGAAGCCAAAGAACCGAATGGAAACGAGGCCGAACGCCAATAAACTGAAAGAGTGCGAAGACAAAACGCCTACTAACCGAAAGGATGGGACGCCTAAATGCAAACTAACCGAAAGGGCGGGATGCCTAAAAGCCAACGAACCGAAAAGCTGCGTCGCCTAAAAGCAAACTTACCAAATGGCCGCTCTGTCGAAACGCCACCTACCCAAAAGGTGGCGGCGTCGCCTACGCGCCAAAGGACCGACTGCCGCTCAACAGAAAAGTCCAATAACGGACATGACGTTGCCAGGGGGCGGGGCTTGTCAGTGATTTGTCTAGACCCCCGCGTCCATCACATCACTGTGAAGGCATGAACATTGTCCCAAACCTCCGCTCCACCCGACCCGCAACCAGCGTAGGGTGGCCGTGGGAGAGTGGGGGCTGTCCCGAGGGATGCGCACCTTCGGCCGCTTTCAACTTGGTGCTTGGGTTCAGATTGCCCAGTCACCTATGGCTTGTGTGGGAAAAGGACCCTCATGCTCCCGTCTCCCCGTTCTCTCTCCCCTCTTCTTTTATGAAGTGCTGAGGGAATGGAGTGGCTGGGCTTGTATACTCTGGAATTTAGAAGGATGAGAGAGCATCTTATTGAAACATATAAGATTATTAAGGGTTTGGACACGCTAGAGGCAGGAAACATGTTCCCGATGTTGGGGGAGTCCAGAACCAGGGGCCACAGTTTAAGAAGAAGGGGTAAGCCATTTAGAACGGAGACAAGGAAACACTTTTTCACATAGAGTTGTGAATGTGGAATTCTCTGCCTCAGAGGGTTGTGGAGGCCGGTTCTCTTGATACTTTCAAGAGAGAGCTAGATAGGGCTCTTCAAGATGGGGAGAAGGCAGGAATGGGGTACTGATTGGGATGATCAGCCATGATCACATTGAATGGCGGTGCTAGCTCGAATGGCCGAATGGCCTGCTCCTGCACCTATTGTCTATTGTCTATTGTCACATTGATTTTTTTTAAAGTATTTGGTAAAGAAAGGACAACTTGTTACTTGTTACTGTTGCAATATTTAAAAACACGTAGAAAGTAAAGGACCACCTAGGCGATCTTTTAGGCAACTGTGGTGACAGTCAGTGCCGTAGCGTGACGCCAGAAAAAATGGCTTTTTGCACTCACCCCACGACAATGCCCACGACAAGCTACCACCTAGTCAACGTCACGCTATGACAAGTTACGTCAACCGGCGACACAATTCCTCGTGACTTGGGACGTCCACCTTTGACCACACCTACGACAACCTTCGACCACACAGGCGACAACCTACGACACTCGAAGTCAACCTAAGTCAACCAGCGACAAGGTACGACCCTGTCGGCAACAAGTGAAGACCACTGAATACTTCCCTTGAGGCCGGAACTGTCGCCGGTTAACGTAGGATGACGTAGGTTGTCGCCAATGGAATTCACCGAGATCATGACCTGGCGACAACCAACATCACCTGGCGTCATCCTGACAACAACCTATGACAGGAGAAGACAGGCAACGTTAAGCCTACTGTCGCTGAAAGTTTTTGAACATTTCAAAATCCAGCGGAGACAAGAAATAAGTAATGATACTTGAGGAGACTACTCACGACAATACAGGCGTCACCCCGCGTCACGCCGCGACCAATGTCCCACTGTCGCCGAAAAAATCGCATAAGTGGGACAGGCCCTTATTATTATTTCGTCATGATTTTTTTACTTAATCATGTTCATATCATTTGGCCCATCTGACTCTTAAAACAGTGCAGCAATGCAAACACTTACTCACTTGTTTTATTCTCTTTTTACCCTTCCACTTTATTCTGGGCATAACATTAGTCCATGTTACTAAACATGATCTGCACAGCACTATTCACAAGATGAAAGCTAAGGGAATATCATAGAAACATAGAAAATAGGTGCAGGAGGAGGCCATTCGGCCCTTCGAGCCAGCACCGCCATTCAATATGATCATGGCTGATCGTCCGCTATCAATAACCCGTGCCTGCCTTCTCCCCATATCCCTTGACTTCACTAGCCCCTAGAGCTCTATCCAACTCTCTCTTAAATCCATCCAGTGATTTGGCCTCCACTGCCCTCTGTGGCAGGGAATTCCATAAATTCACAACTCTCTGGGTAAAAAAGTTTTTTCTCAGTCTTAAATGACCTCCCCTTTATTCTAAGACTGTGGCCCCTGGTTCTGGTCTCATCCAACATTGGGAACATTTTTCCTGCACCTAGCTTGTCCAGTCCTTTAATAATTTTATGTGGTTCCATCTATCTATCTTTAAATACTAGGAAACTAAGTATAGAAGTTGGGAGGTCATGTTGTAGTTGTAGAAGGCGTTGGAGAGGCCACATTTAGAATATTGTGTTCAGATCTGAGCACCATGTTATAAGAAAGATGTTGTCAAGATGGAATGGGTACGGAGAAGATTTATGAGGATGTTGCCAGGACTAGCGGATCTGAGCTTTAGGCAGAGGTTGAGTTGGCTGGGACTCTATTCCTTGGGATATGCACCAAGCGTGGCCAGGTGAAACTAGTGTAGCTGGGACATGTTGGCCGGAGTGGACAAGTTTTGGTGAAGGGCCTGTTTCCACATTGTATCACTCTATGACTCTTTGAAAGTTACTCGATCCTGAAACCAAATAAGGAACTTTCTCTGAGGAATACTGGTCACTTTATCCTTTCTGTGGTCCATTTCAAAGATTGAATTAGAAGTCCATCAATTAGAGTCATGGAGTCATACAACATGGAAACAGGCCCTTTAGCCTGATTTGTCCATGCCAACCAAGGTGCCCCATCCATACTAGTCCTATTTATTTGTATTTGGCCTGCATTCGTCTAACATTTCCTATCCATGTATCTGTCGAAAGTCTTTTAAATGTTGTTTTTCTAACTGTCTCAGCTACTTCTCTAGTAGCGCATTCTGTATACCCACCACCGACTGTGTGAAAAAGTTGCTACTCAAGTTTCTATTAATCTTTTCCCTCTTATCTTAAGCCTATACCCTCCAGTTCATGATTCTCCTGCTTCGGGAAAATGATTTTATGCGTTCACCTTATATATTCCCCTCATTATTATATATATATTTAGAAGATCTTCCCTCAGTCTCCTGCACTTCAAGGAATAAAGTCCTAGCTTGCCCAATCTCTTCCTATAGTTCAGACCCTCAAGTCCTGTCAACATTCTCAAAAATCTTCTCTGCACCCTTTCCAGCATAATTGGATCTTTCCTACAGCAGGGTGATCAAAACTGAAAACCAAGTGCAGTCACACCATCAACTTGAATAACTGCAATGTAACATCCCAACATCCATCCTGAATTCCCTGACTGAAGATGGCCAGTGTGCCAAAAGCATTTTTCACCCCCTATCTACCCATTATACCACATCCATGGAAGATTATAGAAGATGATCTGGGAGGCATCGTACCTCGGTGATTACTGAAACAAGTGAATGAAGACCCTACAGCCATCACTTAAATAATACAACCTTCATTAAGCTCGGAACTACATAGAATATTATTGTAGGTAGACAAAAATGCTGGAGAAACTCAGCGGGTGAAGCAGCATCTATAGAGCGAAGAAAATGATACAATCACAGACTATTATTGTTATTATTGCACTATTATTGTTTGTTTGTTTTCTATGTGTACATATGTGTGTGTTTGTGTGTGTGCACGTCTGTGTACATCTGTGTGCATATCTATATATATATATATATATATATATGTGTGTGTGTGTGTGTGTGCCTATGTGTGAGTGTGTGTGTGTGTGTATAGATATATTATACATACTGAACTTTTCTTCTCATTTATTATATTGTTTACAGTGTACTATGTTTACATATTCTGTTGTGCTGCTGCAAGTGAAAATGTCATTGTTCTCTGGGATATATGACAATAAAACACTCTTGAGCTTGACTCTTGACTCTTGAATCTGAGACTTCTTAACAAATAAATTGTCTTTTAATTTGTGCAGTCATAGTTTCTATAAATGAGATGTTCAAAGCTCACGCCAGTTTTGTGTCCCAGTACACCACTTACAGCATATCTCCATAAATCTATTGAAGAGATCCATTGAATGGTTGCTGTCATTTTCCTGCCATAAATATGGCTTTATTTCCTGAAGAGTTTGGCACACTGTTGCAACAAATGATAGCTGACATCCCAGATCTTAAAATGTAAAAAAATTAGTAATACTACAGTCAAGTGTAGAGGGACTGCACCTCCTACATAATCTTCCAAATGTTACAAAATGTAACAAATCACACAATTTGTTTTGAAAATTTTTAAATAAATGTTAATCTAACTGTAATTTAGAGCTACTTTCAATATTCCCTCAATCTTGATGCAGCTACTAAATTTTTCACTGAATTAAAGGGGTATCTATCACAATCCATAGGCACAGGAATGACTTGCTTAATTCCCATTTTTAGTCAAAGTTTGCAAGGAGTTGTTAATACATCACAGATTATGAAAAATAAAAGATTAACTGCAAGTTATGGATGGCAGTTTAAGTCGCTATTTTTTATATACCGCTATGGCATAATTCAGAATATTTATTCAGTTTAAGTAACATCATAAGATCTCCAAATGAATGGTGCTTCTATCCTCAGCTGGCTTTATAGCAATTGTACACATCAGGTTCCAATCATACCATCTAGTCTCATAAGATCATAAGATCATGTGATAGGAGCAGAAATAGGCTATTTGGCACATCAAGTTTGCCCAGCCATTCAATCATGGCTGATCTATCTCTCCTTCCTAACTCCATTCTCCTGCCATCTCCCCATAACCTCTGACTATAGAAATTCCTCCTCATCAT
Source organism: Okamejei kenojei (assembly GCA_035221665.1). NCBI lineage: Eukaryota > Metazoa > Chordata > Chondrichthyes > Rajiformes > Rajidae > Okamejei > Okamejei kenojei. The sequence goes on from CM069153.1 coordinate 13,896,593, forward strand.
CTCCTTCCTAAAAGTATGTCCTTTAATTCTGAGGCTCTGACCTCTAGTACTAGACTCTCCCACTAGTGGAAACATCATCTACCAATGCACTCTATCCAAGCCTTTCACTATTACATATGTTTCAATGAGGTCCCCCCTCATTCTTCTAAACTCCACTCATTCCTGGGATCATTCTTGTAAACCTCATTTGCACCCTCTCCACAGCCAGTTTCAGCAAGGCAAGGGTGCAGTCAGATTTACCTTCTAAAAGGACAGGAAATATTTTATTCTTCAGGTCAGGCAGCAATGAAGACAGTCCATCTGCCTATTTGGTTTTCATCCTGCAGATATATCAAATGTTATGGTGCCCAGTTGTTACTTAACTAAACCCAACACCTACTGTGCAGCAGTTGATGAGATTCTTTGTTTAACCTGATTTTCCATTCCTAATTCTGAAGCTATTGTCAAGTACCATTTTAAGCACCTGCTTTTTAAACACAAGTGACCTGATTTGCTGGAGCACAGGTGTCGTTTGGTCAGTCCAAAGTGCAAATGATGTTATCAACTCACACAATGCCCTTTCTTTAACAAGCACTGAAGTTTATGGGGTGGTTAGGGAAAATGGATACTGTGTGATGTGTTCCCCCTCCCTCCTCCACCTCATCATCTCATCTCTCCATAATAAGTGTCATGCTATGGCAGCCTCAGGGAATGTACTTTAATGCACTTCCATTTTTGAGGACTAGTTACATTCAGCAGCAAAAACAGAAAAACCGAGGGAGACACAAGGAACTGCAGGTGCTGGAATATCGCATCTAACACAAAGTGCAGGAGTAACTCCATGGGTCAGGCAACATCTCTGGAGGACATAGATAGGCAATGTTTCAGGTCAGGCCACTTCTTCAGTAGGGAGAGAAACCTAGAAAAGAAGTGGAGGCAGGACAAAGCCTGGTGAACAATAGCCTGATGTAGGTGAGGGGTGTTTTGATGAACAGATAAGTGGATAAAGGCTAGAGATGAAAAAGACACAAAATGGTGACAGAGGGGACATGTGAGTAGATGTGAATGGGGTTGGGGAAGATAAAAAATGGATGACTGGAATAGGGAGGGGTGGATGGAGGAGGAAAATATATCTAGGTGATAGGGATGAGAGGAAGTGGAAAGAAAGGTGTGTTGGGTTGGGTGGGGAGTGGAGGCTAAGCTGGCTGGGTGAGTTGAGGAATGGAACTTTACTCAGAATTGGAGAATTCAGTGTTATTGCTGATGGGTGGAATGGAATACTTTATTGCCACATGTGACAAGGCACAGTGAAATTCTTTGCTTGCATACCCAAATAGCGGCCACCTACGGCGCTGACACGGATAAAATATACGCAGGGTCCTCCATTGTTCTTCCCCTCCCCCCCTCATGGGTTGTTGGTTACCCAAGCATAACAAGAGGTGCTGTTCTTCCATTTTGCCTGTGGCCTCACTCTGGAAGAGGAGGGGGAAAAGGACAGAGAGGGGACGGTGTGGGAATGAGAAGGGGAATTGAAGTGGCTGGCGACCGGGAGCTCCATCTGACCATGGCGGACATTCAGCATTTTATACAAGGCCCAACAATGTACACCCAACACCAAATTCTCAAAGAAAATAATTTACCTGCCATGGGAAGAGATTACCAGGCTGTTTCAAATAAGGTTCAAGGATGTGCTCAAAGACTCCTTAAAAATAATACATTATCTCCACTGACACCTGGGAATCCAGGTACATGATTGTTCTAATTGGGGAGTAAACATTTGGGATGGCATCAAGAACCTTGGGGCACACAGAAGCCCAGTGTTAGAGATGGAAGGAGCAGACCACTTCACAAACGACACACCCGCTCAATGGCCACCATCTGCCTCATCTGTGGAAGAGTCTACGCTTCCCACATTGGCCTCTTCAGATGTCAGAATCTCCAACATCAGTGTGGAAGTCAGTCATCCTCAATCTCACGTAATAAGAAGACCTGCCCTCTCAGGAGTCAGTGGAGAACTGACATGGAACCTGCAAACTCTGTATACTGCTGCTAGTGAGAAATATTTCTAATGGAAGTGAAAATGTGTAGATGACCCTAACCGTTTTTTAATGATGACTTTCACCAATTTTGTAATTTATTTTTGCTTTGCAAGTCCATACAACATCCATTCTGCACATCAGAAATGGGGCGATCTAATTTTTAGTCAAAATGTGTAGGAAGGAACTGCAGATGCAAGTTTACACCGAAGGGTCTCGATCTGAAACGTCACCAATTCCTTCTATCCAGAGATGCTGCCTGTCCCGCTGAGTTACTCCAACATTTTGTGTCTATCTAATTTTCAGTTACATGGATTATAAAAAAGCTTTTCACTATACCTCACCTTTTCACTGTATCTCAGTACATGTGACAATAATAAACCAATAATAATAACTATATTAGAATCTGAATGAAATTTCTCTAATCTTTCTGGTCATTCTATTTTCCAGCCACGCTCTGACAATGTTCAACTATGTCCCTCCTCACTCATATGTGAATCTCTATGATACTGTATTCATTAAAACGTACAATTAAAAAAATATTCTGATTATTAACATATGGCATGCAGATACATCAAGAGACCAAAGCATACCATCACTAATGTAACATTCCATTGTTTGATCAAGACGAAATTAATGGCAAAGATTAGAGAAAATATCTTAATTGCTCTTGCATTTATATATGTAATCACTGCTTTTTAAAACATAAAAAGGAAGAAGAGTCTCGACCCGAAATGTCGCTCCATAGATGCTGCCTCACTCGCTGAGTTTCTCCAGCATTTTTATCTACCTTCGATTTTTCCAGCATCTGCAGTTCTTTCTTAAGCTTTTTAAAACATGTTCTTTTAGTTATTTTGGCATGTGATATGCAAGATGAAGTTGGTGTGGATATACAGAAAAGTAGTGACTCCACCATGTTTAATTTCGTTTCGTTTTTAGTTTCGAGATATAGTGCGGAAACAGGCCCTTCGGCCTACCGAGTCTGCACCGACCAGTAATCCTCGCACATTTACACTGCCCTACACAAACGACGGACAATTTACACATACACCAAACCAATCAACCTACATACCTGTACGTCTGTGGAGTGGGGGAGGAAACCGAAGATCTCGGAGAAAACCCACGCGGTGGCGGGGAGAGCGTACAAACTCCATACTGACAGCACCCGTAGTCGGGATCGAACCCGGGTCTCTGGTGCTGCAAGCGCTGTAAGTCAGCAGCTCTACCCCTGAGCCACCGTGGCCGCCGAGCCACCTTTGTCTGCAGAGACAATGTTTAAACCACAGTTGTCTATTTGTCTTTATCAGCAAAAGAGAACCTCATGATATTTTTTCCATCCTCAAAATGACTGATTCTATTGGTAAGAAGCATCGAAGAAATAAACCATTGAATGTTGAGGCTGTTTTGAGGCTAAACTGCCTGGTCAAAGTACAATACCTGGTTACAGCAAAGAGCAAAAACCGCTTTCTGATTTATTCACACGAACCACTTCATTGCTTCTTCAACTATTGTTCTGCACACTGCAAATGTTAACACGGTAAGTGATGTGGTATGTAGAGAATGAAAAACTAATCACATTTTGACAGGCAACGTTCAATTGATTCTAATTAAATTACTAGTCAGCACTGGTCAATTTAGAGCTGGGATTACAAGCTTGTGATTTTTTTCTGCCTTCCATAAACATGCCCCCTACCATAATGTTACTCCATCTTTAAAATAGCTAATATATTGACAACTGTTTTTCAGATGCATTGCTCTCTTAATTATAGTTTTATCCTGATAAAATTGAATCACAATTTGCAAATGTCAGTGTTCTGACAAACCATTGACGGGAGTCCTTTGTAAATGTGTGTTTTGTTTTAGAATATGCATGGAATTTTTAGATTAGTGTAGAGATACAGCATGGGAACAAGCCCTTTGTCCCTCCAAGTCCACGCCGACTAGCGATCCCCGCACATTAACATGATCCTACACAAACTAGGGGCAATTTACATTTATACCAAGCCAATTAACCTACGAACCTGTACGTCTTTGGAGTGTGGGAAGAAGCCAAAAATCTCGGAGATAACTCTGTACAGACAAGCACTGGTAGCCAGGATGGAACCTGGGTCTCTGGCACTGTAAGGCAGCAACTATACCACTGAGCCACCCTGTTTGAACCTTGTTTAAAATGCTCCGTTTAAACTCATCATTTTATTTGCAACTGAGACCACTTCATCAGAAAATTGTGCACATTATTTGTTAAAATGATTAATTCCGGCCTTGATGTTCACTTCATGCTATGAATATTTATTTTACTGGAAAACTGATGATCTGACTGGAAAATATCAGCAAAAGCAGAATGGAAATATTAAATAATTCCATGAAGGATTTAGGTGAAAGGCTTGAAAATTATTTTATCCACCCCCACTAACGCAATCCTGCCCACTCCTTGCCTGAGCGTTGAAAAGGTAGAATGAAGTGGAAATATGTGCTGAAGATAGACACAAAATGCTGGAGTGACTCAGTAGGACAGGCAGCATCTCTGGAGAGAAGGAATGGGTGACGTTTCGGGTTGAGACCCTTCTTATATATGCTCCCTGTTTGGATAAGTTAATTTAATGTGGGGAATAGACGTACAAGGGAGGAGGGAGGGGAAGGGAAAGAGACTTCCTCCGGGTGCAATGTAGCGATAGAACAAAGGCCAAATCTGCTTACTGTACCCATCAAAATGGTGCAAGTGTAGTTGGCCGTTGACTGGTGTAGTGTTGCCCATTGCTTCAAACTGTTTAAACCTCAGGAATCTCAATTTCTGAGTGATTACACAGAGTGCAAGCAGGAGTGGGGAAAGAATGTGAATGGGAGACTTCATGTAAAGACTACCGAGACAACTCGATGGAAATTCTTAAAATGGAAGTACATCATTGTATGGCGTTCAATCTGGTCAACGGCACACCATTTTTGGTTTAGCACTAATCACAGCATTGCTTCCCTATCATGCACCTTCCCTCCTACAGTATCCTCCCTTCTTCTACTACCCCTCCCCTCCTTCACACCCATCCCCTGCCCCACATCTCTCCCTCCTCCACCACTCCCCTCCCCTGCCCACACCCATCCCCTCCCCAGCCCCTCCCCTCCCCCACACCCCTCCCCTCCACATGCCCTCCCCCACATGCCTCCCCTCCCCCACACCCCTCCCCTCCGCCACACCCTTCCCCTGCCCCAAACCCCTCCCCTCCCCCCTCCACTCCACCACACCCCTCCCATCCCCCACACCCCTCCCCTCCACCACACCCTTTTCCTCCCCCAAAACCCCCCCCACCCCCCCCCCCACTCCCGTCCCCCACGCCCCTTCCCACCCCCACTAGAGATACTGCAGGGAAACAGGCACTTTGACCCATCGATTCCATGCCAACCAGCGATCCCCGCACACTAATACTATCCTACACATACTAGGGACAAGTTTTTCAATTTTACCAAAGCCATTTAGCCTACAAACCTGTGCATCTTTGGAATGTGGGAGGAAACCTGAGCTCCCAGAGAAAACCCACGCAGGTCACGGGGAGAATGTACCAACTCCGTACAGACAGCACCCACGATCAGGGTTGAGCTCAGGTCTCTGTTGATGTAAGGCACCAACGTTACCGCTGTGCCACTGTCTCACTCTATTTTCTATCAGCTATCTTCTATTAAGCTTTTTGTTTTCCATGTACATCAAGAGAATGCAAAATAAGGGCAATGAAAGAAGAGAAGGGAATATCATCGATCACTGAACATTATGAGCAGAGCCACTAAGTTATTTCATTAAAAGATCTCATCTCAAGAGTTCCTTGAATTACATTTTGTCACATGGTATGGAGATGCGCTCTCCTAGTTTTCAATATATTTACATGTGAGGAAGATTTAATAAATGCATGCTGCTGGCAGATGTGGGCTCCCTGTTGAGGATGCTTTTCTGTTACAGTAGCTCAAAGGCCTCCTTCATTACAAGACTGACAGAAATGTATTTGAAATAGCTTGAATTTGCGCCAGTCAAACAATGTTTGCTGCATTCCTTTCTGGTATGTTTTAAAACCATTCCAGGTCACCTAGAGAATGTGCTGTGACTTTAGAATGATTTATTGCATTGAATCATAAGCAGTGAATTTATCTCATTTATGTGCAAGCTTATCCATTAGAAAATAAATCTTGCAGAGAAGCATATGATTTACTTGCTTGCTGTGCTTAGATGCTTTGGCATTGATGCTATACTGATATTTGTGACTGGATTTGCTGAAAATTTCAGTCTCCTGAGGATGTGTGAGTAATTTTTTGTTTAATTTACAAAGTCATTTGTAGCATTATATTGCAGCGATTGGTTGAAGGGGCGACTCAGGAAATGATGGCAAGGCCTAATTGAGTATTGCAATTCTTTCTTCTACTTATTAGGCTTTAGATTTTATTGTATTAAAAATCCACGAATGGGCAGTTATGGCTGAATTACTGTGTCATTTTGATTCTCAAAAAAAAAAATTCCTTAGAAAAACATTAAATTGCCTAATGATTTTAACTAATTAAATAAACTCAAGGATATGCAAGTTAAGGGCTCCTTATTAATGAATCCTTCAGTTCAATTAATCAGCTACACCTCAGGACCTGATATGTACTTTATATGTGATAGTTGCGGCGCAAACGTCTTACAACTGTTCCAAATAAATCCCTAATCCTGTGGTGTATCACAGTAAAATTAATTTATATGTGAAAGTTGGATGCTACCTCTGTTTGTCAGCCACATAGTTTCAGCATCATAAATAGAAGCAATGATACTCCAGCACATACCATCCAGCCCTGACATTTCTCACTACCAATTGGGACTCATATACGTTTCTCAGCCTACTCAACAATGCCCAGCTTGTAAAATTGTTTGCATGTGCTACTTTCACATGGAGCCCCCTTGGAACATTTTATCATTGAATTAGATAAATGCAGATGTCAGGGCTGGGACCATTGTGGGAATATTGGATTTAGCTGGGAGGCAGTGCATCTGACAAGTACATGACAGCATAGTTTGGAAAGTTGCATTTTAAAAACGGATTTTCTGAAGATATGGCCTTATTCCGGATCATTTATTCAACCAGTGACTTTTATGATCTATGAAACCTCATGATAGAAAATTGAATCAAGATTGTAAATGTTAACATCTACATGAACATTGATTGCAACTGCAATACTAACACCATCTCCAAGGGGCTCATAGTCATGTGTCATAGAAACAGGGCCTTCGTCCCAACACATCCATGATGACTATCACATACTATCTATACTAATCCCTTTTTTAGCACTCGGCCCATAGCTATACACTTTGGCAATTCAAGTGCTTGACAATCCCATCGCTTCTTAAGGATAGAATCAGTTGGTTTATTGTAGGAAATGCAGGGGCAATTTCTATGATATTATTTTAGAATTGTAAATCTGAATGACAAGCTACCAATGCGCTACAGCTTCAGACAAGGCCTTTGTTTTGCAACAAGGCTTGATTTACAGAATTATAGAATGCCACAGTAGAGAAGGAGACTACTGGGGCCATCATGCCTGTGCTGGCGCTGTGAAGGAACTATCCAATTAGTCAAACAGCACTGCACTTTCCCCGCAGCTCTGGAAATCTTTCCTTTACACCCAATTAATTCTCAAAAGTTAGAACTAAGTTTGTTTCCACCATTTCAGGCAGTTCGTTCCTCATCAGAAGGTGAAAGGAAGGATTATTTCCATGCATTATTAAGTCCAGTGAATTGATCATCTTTGGCACAGACGCAAATGACTGCACTTAAATGCTGTCAGTGTGTTGTTTGAGCAGATTGGCCCTCATTACTCTAGTTTGCCCTGACTGGCAATGTGCCTGAACTCGCCAATGCTTTGGCCTTGAAGCTCACACGTAGCTGAGGTGGGTGCCCAGGTATATTGCTGCACAACGTACCCAGCTGATAGTGAGGCCTTTTGCAGTGCAGGAGATTTCTGACTTTGAGCGCTTGAGCTGGCATTTGGAGCTGGTTAACAGCTTTCCCCGGGGCTGAAGTCACTGCTAATTCAATTTCAGACGAATCCATTGGTCCAAGCTTGCTTGACAGAGAGTGTAGGTCAAAAACATTTCTTGTCTTTTTTATGGACTCATAAAGTCTTAGAGTCATACAGTGTGGAAACAGATCCCTCGGTCCAATTTGCCCAACTTGTCAACCATCAACTCTAGTCCCACCTGCCTGCATTTGGCTCATATCCCTCTAAACCTGTCCTATCCATGTACCTGTCTAACTGTTTCTTAAACTATACGATAGTCCCAGCTTCAACTGCCTCCTCCGGCAGCTTGTCCATACACTCACCATCCTTTGTGTCAGGCACGGAAATCGCTATCAAAACATGTGGGGGACACAGTTTCATGGCGGCCACGCGCGCACATGCACACACACACATGTGCACATGCGCGCATGCGCACACGCATGAGGCTTCGGCCGTGGGCCCTGTGGACGGTAACATCGGGAGCTGACCTGGTTGGTGGCCGACTCCAAACACCAGCAACAGCAGCTTCGTCCACCCCAAATCGTGGGGCTTCATTCGGCCTGTTCACGGGGTCTTTCATCGGCCAGTGGGGGCCTCGATCGCCTCGATGCAGCAGTTTGATTTTAAGCCGCACCGGGCGCTGAAAGGCCCCGCGAATTCAGCCCTTCAAGTCCGGATTACAAAACATAGGAGAGGGGATTGTCCCCACCTTTCAAAGCGGGGGGGAGGGGGTGGGGGGGGGGGGGTGGAGTACCCCCTGTCCCCCACATGATTTCCACCCCTGCTTTGTGTGAAAAATTCACCCCTCAGGTTTTTATTTTCGGGTATTTATTAAAGAATTAACAATAAATAAGCAAAACACCATGAAACAATTAAAACATTTAAATACATAATTTTAAATACTTGATTTAGTTAAAATAAAATTGATCTAAATGCTGTGAAGCCTCTGAATATTGCATTCTTCCACGGGACTCCAGTGTTAGTGTACTGCACTCCCAAGAGCAGTGGAATGGATGGAATGGATGGAATAGAAGGGGACACTTTATTGTCATATGACAAGGCACAGTGAAATTCTTTGCTTGCATACACAAGCTTTGCAAATAGTCACCACAGACGGCACTGACAACGTTAGAAAGTACCCCACGCCAGGTCCTCCATTGTTCTTCCCCCTCCCCCCTTCACAGCGGTGATTATCTGGTTGGAAGTTTGGGACATCAAACTTCGCTCAGGACCCTTGGTCTTCTGCCTAGTTACATGGGCATAGGTTAGCAGGTCTAAATGGAGCTGTTGATTTTTAAGTGGAAAATCCGGCCTAAGGTCTTCAGGGCAATTCATCTGTTAAACCAGATGCATGTTATATTATTCAATACTACATTCAAGTTGTTCAACATTTATTACCATAACTAGTCATTGGATTAAACTATTAATTGGAGAAATTGACCTCAAAAGAATGTGCCGAAGTATTTTGTAGTTTAGAGGCATCAATGGTGATCTCAGTGAAATGTATAAACGTATTTGAATCTTTTGACAGAAATACAGGATTTTTGCCAAAATCATCCAGGAAGGCTCCCTGTCCTGGTGATGAAATGGTTTCCATAGAACAACTGGTCAAGTAGTTATGAATTTCTGGGGAAACAGTTAGAAGGTCAAGTATTCTTTTGAGAATGGTAACAATGTTACATTCTGAATGGGTCGATATCTCTTAGTTGTTATCAAAATTAAGAGTTACTGTTATTTTTATTCAATAAGATGAAGTTCTTCCATTTTATACATGACAAACTCGTACACAAGTCAACGAGCAGATTGCAAAGGAAGAATATCATGCTTATTCTGCTGGAAAATATGAATCCTTCTGCTGGTATGTCTCCTCTTACACTACAACATATGCTAAATGTAAAGTTAGTACCCATCCAAACATCAGTCACACACTGCCTGGATTTAGTGGGGCTGTTAATTCTCACATTTGTTGCAGCCATTCCCAGTCTCCATATATATGTTGCTGAATGTGAAAATGGGAAAATTGCTGACATATTTGTCATGCTTCTCTACAACTATCTCACCAAGAGACTGTTCTTCCTAATGAGGCACATGGGAAAGCAAGAAGTAGCTGTACTTACATATCAGAGACACAAGAAACTGCTGGATGGTTGAGTGCTGGAGGAATTCAGCAGTTCAGCCAAAACCATTGAAGGAAATGGACACACAGCATTTCGGTTTGGAAAACTTCTTCACACTGACTATTCTTCACATGCCACCTGACCCATTAAGTTCCTCCAGCATTTTGTACTTACATATTTGTCTGTATATGCTTACAAAAGTTAGGAACATTCCATGAGATAGACCTTAATTAGTGCCAAATAATGTACCTGCAACTTAAAATGAATGTTTGTAAATATACAGATTCATGTTATAGGAGCAGAATTAGGCCATTCAGCCCGTCAACTCTACTCCGCCATTCACTCATGGCTAATCTATCTTTCCCTCTCAACCCTATTCTCCTGCCTTCTGCCCATAACCCCTGACACCCGTACTAATCAAAAATCTGTCAATCTCCACCTTAAAGTATGCACTAATGGCCTCCACAGCCTTCTGTGGCAATGAATTCCACAGATGTACCACCCTCTGACTAAATAAATTGTATCTCCTTATCTACTTTCTAAAGGGTCTGTCCCACTTACATGTCTTTGGCATGCAAATTACGCAAGCTCGTGGTCGCGTTGAGGCATTGTATGGCGGTGCGGGGGCGGTTCCACTGAGAAATGCGGAGTGGTATATAGTTGTGCGCTACATTGCACGGGGCTCCGATATTTTTGTAGCGAACAAAATCTTTGTGCGCCAACCGCCTGTCACGGAACTGACGGGCAAAGTGGGACAGGCCCAAGACTCTGGTGCGATGCAATGTCTCTCCTGCAACAGCAGCAGAAGCAGGCAAACGATCGCCAAACTTGGCCTGGGGCTCACGGCCGTTGGGGTCTGGATCCGCCCCCACTTGAAGATAGACACAAAATGCTGGAGTAACTCAGCGGCACCGGCAGCATCTCTGGAGAGAAGGAATGGCCCAATCTATCTGGGCCGGTCACTATTTGGTAAGTTTCAATCAGGTCACCTCATCATTCATTAGTAGTTTAAAAACATTAAAAGTATCAATTTACAAAGATATTCTGTTTTTTTTCCTGTTTCATTTTATTGATGCCATTGCCATCCCTTCTCTCTCTCTCTCTCTCCCTCTCTCTCCCTCTCTCTCTCTCTCTCTCTCTCACACACAATTTTCCTCCCTGTACAGGACTCAGTACAGCAATAATTCTGCCATAATTCAGGTGCCTCCTCACTTTAGTTTAGTTTAGAGATACAATGTGGAAACAGGCCCTTAGGCCCACCGTGTCCGTGGCAACCGGCGATCATCCCGTACACTAACATTGTGCTGCACACTAGGGACAATTTACAATTTTTATCCGAAGCCCAATTAACCTACAAATCTGTACATCTTTGGAGTATAGGAGGAAACCGGAGCACCCAGGGAAAACTCACGTGGTCACAATGAAGAACATACAAATTCCATACAGACAGCACCTATAATCAGGATCGAACCTGGGTCCCTGGCGTTGTAAGGCAGGACCGTGCCACCAGAAGTCTCTGATTATTTTTACCTTGGTTAAGTACATTTAATTGCTGCCTTTGTTCACACAGGCCACTGTTCATGGTACAGGGTGCAATACTTCTTTTGGATTTGTAACAACTGCATGTTCCAGAGAACGTCTGCATGCAAATGTTATGTACTGACCTCTGACTAAAAAAATCAAACCATTCTTTTATAGTTAAAATGCCAGAACTATAATAGAGCTTAAAATCACAGCAAATCTCACCATACAAACGAGCAACTGATAAAGCATTCATATTTTTAACAACCGTACACCTTTTGTATTTTGACTGCGGTTTTGCTTTGCTCTCTGCTTCATGGCTTTATGTATCATTGTGCACAGCGGTGCAGACTTTGGACTTTTCTCCAGGTCTGTCTGCAACCCTGGGAAAGTACAACCTTCATCCTGAAGTTGCAGTGCCATTGATTGAAGGCTATCAAGGAAACAAATTCAAGAGCCGCCACTGTCAGTGCACCTTACATAGTTAGGAGCTGAAATGTTGACAATGCGAATGAAGATTTGCATGCTCAGGATCATCGAGGGCACCAGGAACTGCACCACATAAAACATTGAACATGCTGGGCCATTTGCACACAGACTCCTGCAGTGCATGAATGTGGCTGTTAATATTCAATGCCATGTTGCTGGTAATGGACCAGCATGTGTGATACGAGACCGGCCACTAAAGCTGCAAATAGAAATATGCGTTGCAATCTGACCTCAACCTCCCACACTACACATGTATTCCTCCCTTTGGTATTCCAGTGCAAAAAAGGAGAAAGGAAAAATGTTTTCATTTTTATAAAGAGCTTGTAGTGTTGTTTAGTGAACTAGTACTGATAATATATTGTATGTATGCAGACTGCAAGTCTCACAATGGAGAACATGGATGTATTTCTTGCACTGATCAGTGTGCATCGTTAGTTCAAACTTATGATAGATACAAAAAGATGGAGTAACTCAGCGGGACAGTCAGCATCTCTGAAGAGAAGGAATGGATGATGTTTCAGTTCAGGGCCCTTCTTCAGACTAGCCGTTTCAGGTCGAGACCCTTGTTCAAACTAAAGAAGGGCCTCGACCCGAAACGCCACCCATTCCTTCTCTCCAGAGATGCTGCCTGTCGCGCTGAGCTACTCCAGCTTTTTGTGTCCATCTTCGGTTTAAACCAGCACCTTCGTTCCAACACCTTCTTACACCAGTTCCTTCCTACATATTAGTTTAAACTTTTTACGTGTACTTTGTGAAACGGGCAGTTGGGTTGATGTGCTTATAGTTTATATTAATACTATATATACATTTAAGAAGAGGCTGGATCATTATATATGAAGAGAGGAATGGAAAGAAATGCTGACAGGGTACGATGTGGTAGGGAGTGAGTTCGCACAAGTAGAGATGAACCATCCATTATGACCATTTGAATATTTGGCCAAATTTATTGTGCTTTAGATTTTTGGTATTTCAATATGTCTTATCAATAGACTTGATTTTTATAAGCAGGACAAGCCACATTGTCAAAAAATATATATATTTATTTGGCTATTATTGCAGTCAGATGCAACAATAGCATGACTGTTATCAAAGTGTTTATCCCTGTTGAAAGGAATGTCATGTCAGTATCTGATTGTATATACTGTGTGTGGTTACACAGGTGCTGCAGTGCAGCACAAAGGGACCGTACACACACTGGTAAAGATTTCAAAGCATCTGCCGTATCAAAATTAATTTTATGAATATAAATGCGAATTGTAGATGAAAATGAAGATTCTGACAGCTTCAATATACGGAGTTCCAGCTTGTTTATGAGGGAAGGGCTTTCAGTATGCGAAAATCTGGAAAGGTGAGACACCAACAGGAAATGTACTTAACATTCAAACCGTGTGCATTCTATTCTGCTAATGATATTGAACGTCAGTGGAGCAGGACATTGGCAGGAGGATGTTCGCCGTGCATACCTAGTACTGGTGCAGGATCACTAAAGCTGCACTCCTGTCTGCCGGCCAGAGATTTTGAAAGAAGTGCTGGGGAAATATCAATACCAGCACTAACAGCCTACTGTGTCTCAGCTGGTAAATTAACTATCTAGAGTGCAACTGATCAACACCAATAAGGACACCCAGGTTTGATCTTTGATTTGTGACGAGCTTGCTTACTCGTATTATTTTGCTTTGTTATTTTCAAGACCAGCATTTATTGCCCACCCTTAATTATATTTGCAGCTTTTAAAATGTAGACGTTTAATACAGATGAATACCTTGCTAGGCCATGTAAAAGAACAGTTATGAGTCGAGTGCATTGATGAGTCTGAAGTTATATTTAGGCCAGATTGGGTAAGGGCAGCAGTGTCTGAAGGCCACTGTGAATGAACTTGTATGAGCACCTGGTAATTTCATGGTTAATATAACCTACTCAAGCATTGTCTTTTAATTAATGGATCATTTAATTATATTTAAATTGCACAGCGATTGTGGTATGGCTTGAACTCTCACCATTGGGGCCGTCTGATTACTAACCCAATAACTTCTTGTGTCACCATTCCATTCCATTAATCATAGCAATGGCAGCTGACAAGGTATCATTGTAGCAAGTAAAATATCCGGGCATACTTCACAAGAATGTTTGCGGGCAAAACCTGATACAAAACCACTTGAGGGTACGTGGCTAAATGCTTGAGCAGAAATATGTCTTGAGGGGTGACCTCAGTAGAGATGTGGAGTCGTTAATGGAGTTCTAGATCAAGAAAATCAGGAATACGTATGATGGTAGAACTTAAGGGTGGAAAAGACCTTTGTGGGTTACAAAAATAGACACAAAGTGCTAGAGCAACTCAGTGGGTCAGGCAGCATCTCTGGAGAACATGAGTAGGTGACGTCTCAAGTCAGGACAGTCATCTTCAGCCTGTTTCTGGTGGGGGCGGAGGAGGAGGGAGAAGCAAATGACATGTGGATGGAGGTGAGGGGGGTTTCTGATAGGCTGATGGTTGTACACTAGCCAGAGGTGAAAAGACAAAAAGTTTGAGACAGGATAGAAGAGATGAGAAATATAGATGGAAGGGGAGCTTTGGATGCAAGTCCAGGTGTGGCTCAGGGAAGAGAGGAGGAACAAAAAGAAAAACTCCAGACCAACAACCATTATGGGAATCTTGCTTATGGACAGGATCAGTTCAAGGACAAATTGGATTACAGGGCTATGACCAGCCTGGGTCAATGGCTATGGAGAAGAATGAAGCCAGAGCATTGTAAATGAATTGGAATTGTGTTTTGATATAACTAGAGACAGTGGCTTTGGCCTTTCATTACTTGACTGGAAAAAAATGTTAGCCCTGAGAGAGTGGAAGGGTCAGGAGATGATGGTGAGCTAGAGCAGTATGTAGTCAATGTTTCATCTGTCCTGGTTTCAAATGATGTTTCCATGGACCTCACATAGATGTGAAAAAGGAGAGGTATAGAATAAATAAAGTGTATCACGGGGTCTGATTCTGCATAGTTCGTCACAAAAGCCAATAAGTTGTTGCCCTGGTTTAATCTACTGAATATCTCATTGAAAAAACTCTCCACTGCAATTAACATTAAGGACACTATAGTTATGGCAGCATAGTGATTATATTCTTGAACTAATTTACAGAGCACTCGATATTTGATGTGAAGACACAAGTTTAAATCATACCACAACAGCTGGGGAATTAAAATTCAAGTAATTAAATCTGGAATTAATAATACTCCTGAATTTACTGGATGGTCATAAAAATCCATATGGTTCACTAATGCCCTTGCAGCAAGAAAATCTGTCATCCTTAACACGCCGGTGTCTATAGGTGATCTGCGCTGAGTGATCGATTCTTCAGTGCCCCTTGAATGGCAAGTAGGAATGGGTACATCTGCAATATCCCCAACCGAGACGGATAAAACCAATTAGGACATTTTTGCACTGAATGCCAAACAGCATTTCCCTTAATGTTCAGTGTATAACAATTCACCTTTCAGTAGTATGGTAGAAGGGAGAGGCTGGTCAATGTGATAAACTCACAGAAATCATTACTGATTGGACAGCCGTTGGTATTCCTGATGTTCAGCAAAACCTGAAATAAGCCTTTATCTTAGTGTTAGCATTCCCAAATGAGTCACACTGTTTCAATCCACAGTCTGGAAAACTAAGAAATTATTGGCCCTGTAATGTGGGTTGTCATTCATAAAATCATTAGATAATTACACATACGAGAAGATAGATCAAAAGGATTAACTGACAAGGATTAGAAAAATAAAATGTGTATCAAAAATATGAAAGCATTGAAGTATGCACAGAGGGCTAAATATAAAAAGAGTTTAAAAAAACTCATGGAAATCTTTTGCCCCATGATGTGAACCAGATACATCAACAAGGCTGCTGGTTCACTGTGCCCCGATAAGGCAAATACTGAATGTTTGACGCAATCTGCCATGGGTGTCCATATTTCTCAAAGCATGATGCATAGTTGCATGTGTAGGAAAGAACTGCAGATACTGGTTTACACCGAAGATAGACACAAAAACCTGGAGCAACTCAGCGGGACAGGACGGCATCTCTGAGAGAAGGAATGTGTGACGTTTCAGGTCAAGACGCTTCTTCAGACTGAACTCGACCCCACCCGAAACATCGCCGATTCAGACTGAAGAAGGGTCTTGTCCCGAAACATCACCCATTCCTTCTCTCCAGAGATGCTGTCTATTTCGCTGAGTTACTCCAGCAATTTGTGTCTATACATAGCTGCATTTTCAGAATTAATTAAATTCAGCATTGCCTTTAAATGTATTTAACTATTTTTGTGATTCTGGTACTTTGCCGAGATGGCAGCCTTGCCAGCAGCCTGTGTGTTATTTCGATTTTTTTTTGTTATTTTTGTGGGGGATGAGGGAATAGGGGAAAACTGTTTTCAGTCACTTACCTCGAAGAAGATGTGATTTTTCTCCGTGTCACATCTCCGCCCCCCCCCCCCCCACCCCCCCCCTGCGGCCTAACAACTGGATTGGTGCGGACGTTCGTGGAGACAACCCTGAGCTTCAATCCTCAGGCGTGGTACGGATTTTTCATCGCGGAGCAGGCGATCCTTTGCCGAGGATCGCTGTGGAAGTGCTCCAACCACGGGGCCTGTGGACTTTAACACCGTGAAGCCGTGGTCTCCAGTAGGAAGCGGCCGACTCGGAAGCTCCATGCCGCGGAATGTTCCGATCCGTCCCGACGCCAGAGTTTCGATCATCCCGACGAGAGGGCTTGAGCAGCAGACCGTCGGCAATGGCCCCGTTCAAAGGCCCCAACCACGGGTGAACAAAGAGGAAGATGACTGAACTTTATTGCCTTCCATCACAGTGGGAAACGTTGATTCCACTGTGGTGGATGTTTTTGTTTAATTTATTGTGTATTGCATTCTTTTTACTTGTATGGCTGTATGGTAACTCAATATCACTGTACCTTAAGTGTGCACGTGACAAAAAATGTGAATACACACTTTTTAAACATTTTATTTGTCTGTAATATTAGGTTTTAATAGTTTGAATTGTTTTGAAAGTTTGTAGATGTTTGTAACATCGACCAGCATTTCTGCCTGAGGGGGATTTAAATCCATAACTTTCTCATTTGGGGAAAACTGATAATAACTGAACCAAAATGGTATTACCGAGGAAGTACAATACATAGGACCGTCTTTAACAACCTTCTGTCTTATTTCAATCTCATGGTATATATACTTTAATTCATTTGGCTATTATCAGTTGAGTGCCTATTCATAGGTTGGCACAAGTATAAAGTTGCAATAAAAATATGTCACTTGAAGGTCACCATCTTTCAGGTCAATCCTGATTTACACAGCATATAGGTCATCTGTTTTAAGTTTAACATGTTTAATCTATCTATGTTTGATATTTGAAGGCCTGTTTGAAATTGTAAACTCTTGTTTGATTTTAAACTATCTGGTTTGATTTTAGTTTCGTTTAGTTTAGAGATACAGCGAGGAAACAGGCTCTTCGGCCCACCAAGTCCGCGCCGACCAGTGATCCCCGCACATTAACACTATCCTACACCTACTTGGGACAATTTTTCTTTTACATTTACCAAGCCAATTAAACTACAAACCTGTACGTCCTTGGAGTGTGGGAGGAAACCGAAGTTATCGGAGAAAATCCATGTAGGTCACGGGGACAACATACAAACTCCGTGCAGAGTTTTTGTTTCCTTCTGTATTGATCAAAGCAATGCCTGTCACTGCTGCCGATGAATGCCCTTCACTTTGATCGTCCAGCTTCAGAGCAGCACCTTGATCAAACCCGTTGAGAGGTAAAGACAGTGGTGGTGTTGGAGATGAGGTGTTAACTGCAGGTGGATGGGCTGAGTGCTGACGAAAAGCAAAAACATTTGTGAGAATTTGTGCACTTCTATTTAAATATTGCTTTTGCTTTTACCACTTGAAATCTGTTCAACCTGCAGCAGGTAAAATCTATGCCGAGATCCATGTATTTACAGGTAAATTGGACTAAAGGGCCCGTCCCACCAGCATGCGATTGCATGCGTCTAGTGCGACCAAACGTGGTAGCTTGAGGCGTACGGCCTCGCGGGGCCAGTCCCACTTCAATCGGCGGAGGCGTATGGAGTTGTGCGGGGCTTGTCCCGACATCGCGCGGGGCTCCAAAAATCTTGCACTGTCCGAAAATCTCATGCGCCAACGGCCTGTCGGCCCACAGGCGCATTGAGGGCGTACGCAGCATCTTGACATCGTACGCAGCATCTTGACATCGTACGCCTAGCGCATGGCTTTGCGCGATGACATCACCGGCCGGCGTGCCGTTGCGTGATGACGTCAGCGCCCGACGCTGTGCGACATCCAAATTCAGTCGGCCCGCCTCCTGCCCAGCTGATTGGTGAGTATGATGTCGGGACCAGCCCCGCACAACTCCATACGCCTCCGCGGTTCGAATTGGGACCGGCCCCGTGAGGCCGTACGCCTCAAGCGACCACGTTTGGTCTCGCTAGATGCATGCTGGTGGGACAGGCCCTTAACTTGTATTTACTGCAATGTTTGTCAGAAATGTATTCCCCACTCTGCTGCCCATAGCCCCATCCTTACAAATTCAAATTTTGTGCCCTAGATTTGAAGAGTACATTAACACAGTACTGTGTAGGAAGGAACTGCAGATGTTGGTTTACAACGAAGGTAGACACAAGAACCCGAAACATCACCCATTCCTTCTATCCGGAGATGTTGCTTGTCCCGCTGAGTTACTCCAGCATTTTGTGTCTAAACACAGCACAATCTGATAACATGACCTTCTCCGTCCTCCCTCCCAATCTCTGACTCCCTCCATGGTGTTTCTCCAGCCATTCTTGTTATTGGAGCCACGGAGCCAATGAGCCATACCGTACAGAAACAGACCTATTGACCCAACTCATCCACGCTGATGATGATGCCCATCTAAGTTTGTCCCATTTACATATTCAACTCACATCTCTCTCATCCTTTCCTATTCATTTAACTGCCCAATTGTCCCTTGTACGTTGTTATTGGACTTGCTTCAACCATATTCTCTGGCAATTCTTTCCATATACGCATAATCTTCTGTGCGGAAAAGTTGTCCCTCAGGTTCTTGTTAAACTTCTCACCTCTCACCTTAAACTTATGACCTCTCAGTCTTGATTCTTCAACCCTGGGTGAAAAACCCAGTACATTCATTCCATCTATGCCCCTCCTGATTTTATACACCTCTATATAAGATCACCTCTTAATCTCCTCTGCTCAATGGAATGAAGTCCTAACCTGCCCAACCTCTCCCTGTAACACAAGCCTTCAGCTCCTCACAGCATCCTCGTAGTTATCTTCTGCACTTTTTCTAGGCTAACAGCGTCTTTCCTATGGCAGGGTGAGCAAAACTGACCACAATATTGCAAGTACGGCCTTACTAATGTCTTGTACAACTGTAACAACTTGTATGTGTAAGAAGGAACTGCAGATGCTGGTTTAAACCGAAGATAGATACATAAAGTTGGAGTAACTCAGCGAGACAGGCAGCATCTCTGGAGAGAAGGAATGGGAGAGGTTTCGGGTCTAGATCCTTCTATATTCAATGCCCTTATTGATGAATTTGTTGAACTACCCTAAATATTTATTCCCTTCACTATTGATGCACAGTGATTGCCCTGCGTAAAATGCACTGGAGTTACCCACTCAGGCTATTTTCACACAGAGAGTTGTGAGTCTGTGGAATTCTCTGCCTCAGAGGGCGATGGAGGCCAGTTCTCTGGATACTTTGAAGAGAGAGCTGGATAGGACTCTTACAGATAGCATAGTCAGGGGATATGGGGAGAAGGCAGGAACGGGGTACTGATTGGGGATGATCAGCCATGATCACATTGAATGGCAGTGCTGGCTCGAAGGGCCGAATGGCCTACTCCTGCTCCTATTGTCTATTGTCTATTACTACACAACAGTACCTCTCAAATCCTCAATCAAGAGAGATAAGCAGCAGACCTGTGGAAATGCCACCACCTACAGATTTCCCTTTAAGAGGCACAACATTGGAAACACATCATGATGTATTATTAGGTAGACAAAAGTGCTGGAGAAACTCAGCGGGTGAGGCAGCACCTATGGAGCGAAGGAAATAGACAACGTTTCGGGCTGAAACCCTTCTTCAGACCTTAATATCTTTTTTGCCCACCCAGCCTATCTGTGACACTAATTTCATGTTCCTATTGTGATCTTAAGATGGACAAATGAAAAATCTCTTTGGCATGTTAGTGTGTCTAAATCCTAGACAGAAGAATGCATACTGCCTGTGGCTCTCTTCATAAAACATTTTTGTAGCCATTTTTATTCTGCCTTTGGAACACCTTTAAGAGTGATGTTGAGTCTAGTATTGAGCCTCCTGCTATAAGACAGAGATCGTCTAAATTAGAGCTCCTCTGAGAGCCTCAATGGTCAATCTAAGAACACTTTAAGGACTTCACTGAATGACCATCACTTACTTTTCCTCTTCAATCACAATGGAAGCCTTAAAAATAACTTCTGAATCATAACACTGTATATTTTGTTTACTAATATTTCTCTGAGGCTCATGAACAAATCTCACACACTGTGCTCATAATGTAGACGACCAGATGTTAATCTATAATTCAGATTGCTCTGAACCATCAGTTAACAGGCTGATTTCTTAGTTTGTTTTACAACTACAGTTCACATATATTTGTCATATATTGAAACTGTTCTGAGACGAGTAGTTTTGCTAACCAGGGAACAATTTAGCAGGCCAGTCAAAACAATGGTCACCCATGCAAAAGAAGCTGACTTGCTTCTTTCTATACACTTCTAAATGCCACAAAATGCCACAAATACCACAAATGCCGATCATCTCATCTTCATCTGAGGGTTCAGACAGTGGGTGTAACAAGGATGACTGGCTGCTCATCCTCAAGAGCAAAGGTACAAAGGCTGTAAGAAGAAGGAACATAGTCCACAGGCCACAGCTAACAATGGCCCGTTTCCTTTATCATCATTATTTTTTTGCATATCTTTCATTGATTTGTTCTACATCACCATCTATATCTCTCATTTCCCTTCCATCTGACTCTCAGACTGAAGAAAGGTCTCGACCTGAAACATCACCTATTCCTTTTCTCTAGAGATGTTGTCTGACCCACTGAATTACGCCAGCTTTTTGTGTCTATCTTTGTTTGACACCAGCATCTGCAGTTCTTTCCTACACAATAGTCCAATTTCTATTTAGCATTCCTCTTTAGATTGAGTGGTTGAATTAAATTGGTGGTGCAGCAGTAGAGTTGCTGCCTTACTGCACTAGAGAACAAAGGTTCAAACCTGACTATGGGTGCTGTCTCTATGGTGTTTGTTCGTTCTCCCCGTGACCTGCGTGGGTTTTCTTTGGGAATCCAGTTTCCTCTCACACTTCAAAGACGCACAGGTTTGTAGCTTAATTGGCTTGGTATAATTGTAAATTGTCCCAAGTGTGTGTAGGATAGTGTTAGTGCATGGGGATCGCTGGTTGGCACGGACATAGTGGGTCAATGGGCTTGTTTCCAATCTGCATCTCTAAACTAAACTAAACTAAACTAAATTCTAACACTTTCAGGCTTCTAAACCATTTGAGATGAGGTAACTCAAGAAAGGGCAGAGTGGATAAGATGGGCCGAAGCGCCTGTTTCCACGCTGCAAGACTATGACTATGATGAAGACTAGAGGTCAAATCTGCATCCTCTGTGTTGTGTATGCTTTTGCCTTAATCAGCTAATTGTTGTAGTTTGTATCACAATAGGACCTTGCAAATGAACAATCTTGAGTGGAGGCTCACAGATGGTGCACAGCAAACAACGGATTCCTTTGGCAATAGTAAAGCAGTGCTCTGATGCTCAGTAATCTAGCAAGCGTGGTAGCTGGTGCTCTCCGCTTGTTGCATTGCTATCAGTCCCACCTGGAGGTGGGGAGTAAGCACGTGTGTGTGGAGGTGATGTATGAATTCAGTGTATATATTAATGTTCAAATTTGTTATGATTTCAAATAGTTTTCACCTTCATTGGCTGAAAATTGTCCTTTTCTATGATTTACACATGATCAGAAATGTGAATCTAATGTGACAAATTGGAACTCAGCTGAGTTGTAATTCTGTTAAAACATATTTTCTAGCTTAAGTAATTTTGTTGTGTGGCAACTCGAAAGTCATACATCATGTTGAAAGTGCAAATGTTGCCATTGGCAGGGAGTACCATTTTATTTTTTTTAAACAATATTTATTTCATAAAGGAAACTTTTTATCCATGCTTATATAATCCCAATGCTCCACACTTAAATTATTAACATCCAGAGATATGGAGTGAAGTGGGTCAGAGATACTGAAATGCAAATGTTCAATGTTTGTCACTTCTATCCACTGGCAGATTGACCTGCATGGTCAAACATTTTGACTTTAGGGCAAGCATGGTTAAGACACTAAATTTAGTCTCTGCAATCTGTGCACTCACCTACCTAGGCAAGATAAACGGAGGTTATCTTCTGTCATGGATAGCTGTCATGAAAACTAATTTGAGAGTTTCAGCCTTTTTCTGAATTAAAAATATATGCAATGACAATGAAAGTGGACAACATCAGCACTCAATGTTGACAAAGTTGCCCAATTGTGGGGGGATTACAGGATGGTTACAGCTCAGGGGAAGGGGACTTCACCTACCAAAGCTCTGCTGGTTCTATGTAAGAGTGATCCAGCCTGTCCTATTCTCCTGATCTTCGCTATGACTCATTTTATATTTCCTCCAAATATTTTATTCAGTTCCCTTAACAATTTGCCATTTATATCTGCCACCACTACTACCCAGCAGTGCTTTCCAGACTAATCATTTACTCTATATAACAGTAATCCAGATGAGTCTTGATGTTCCCATTACAAATACTTGCTCTCTCTCTCTATGTCTCTCTCTCTGTCTCTCTCTCTCTCTCTCTCTCTCTCTCTCTCTCTCTCTCTCTCTCTCTCTCTGTTTCTGTGACTCTTTCTCTCTCACTCACTCAGTCCCCTTCTCTCTGTCCTCTCTCATTCTCTCCTTTCTCTCTTTTTCTCTCTCTCTCTCTCCGTGTCTCTCTCTCATTCACTATTGGTAGCCCTCTCTCTGTCCTTCTCTCTCTACCCTCTCATGTCCAGTGCCACTCACTGTCTCTTTCTCTCTCTCCGTGCATGTATCTCTCTCTCTCTCTACCTGTCTCTCTGTCTTACTCTCCCCTCTCTTGTCTCTCTCTCTGTCTTTCCATTTCATGATTTTAAACACTCCTATGAGACCTGCTTTTACCTTAATCTGTTCCAATTCAAGCACTTCTTGATATATAACGAAAACATCTGAGTACTCTGCATTTAACAAAGGCTATGTCACCAGCCATAGTATCTAAGACATATTCTCTACATTTACCTGCATCAGCAGCCAATCTGTTGCAATACAATTGCCACTGCCATTGACCCTACATTGTGGAATGCTATCCCAGAAGGTCCTATACACAAGAAACAGGACAAATCAGTTCACTCTCACTCACCCAAAAAGTGATGATGTTGCCACAACAGTGCCACAGAATACCATCTCTTCCCCAATAATCTACTCATTGATGTCTGATTTAGGTTCTTCCAGGATCACCTATTCCCAAACTTCATCGCAATCTTGCTCTAAACCTGAACCGAAGTGCTGAAATTGACAAGCGAAGTGAGAGTGGATAAAACCAACATCTAAGCAAGTGGCAGGATTACACTTTGGTAGAATTGAAGTAATTGGACATCAAAGGGAAATATTCCAATACATGTGGTCATACTTGGCCAGAAGGAAAATGGCTGTGGTTGTTTGAGGTTAATCTCCTCGCCCTTGGACAGCACAGAGAAAGTTGCCAGAGCCATGCTCTAACCCAACTATTTTCCACTGCTTCTCAGATATTTTCCTTCCATTGTCATGTCAGATGTAGGGATTTTTGCTGATGATTGCACCACCTCAGTAAACGAAGCAGGCCATGTCCTCATCAAGATCGAGACAACATCCAGTCATCGGATGATGAATGTCAAGTAATATTCCTGTCAGAAAAATGTGCAAGGCAATGACCCTTTCCAGCAAGAGGGAATAACATTTTTTATCCTTGACATTCCACATTCTTACCAAGACTGTCCCCATTACCACTAACCACCTGGGCATTGGTCACCATTGCGAGCATTCAATGGGATCAGCCATGTAAATATGGTGACTTTGGACGCTCTCCGGAATTATCACAACACAACCTCATAATTGGAGGAGATTTAAATTGTACACTAGATCCTTAGTTGGACAGATCATCAAAACAACGGAAACTTAAATCGCATTCCAGTGATCTAATAAATGCATATATAGATACTAGTAATATTAAAGATGTTTGGAGAATGCAAAACCCAGCTGGACGGGAATACTCATTTTACTCACCTGTGCATAAAACTTATTCAAGAATCGATTATTTTTTGGTAGATTTAAAACTTATCCCATTCACTTATAATTCAAAACATCATAATATTATAATTTCAGATCATGCACCTTTAACTTTTATGATGAAAATAACAGGTAAAACTGAAAAACAGGGACATTGGAGATTTAACCCACAAATTTTAAGACAAGATAACTCAAAATAACTCAAGAATACATCACAAAACAGATCAAGATTTTCTTTGAAATAAATGATACGCCAGAAATATCTTCGTCCCTATTATGGGAAACTTTTAAAGCGTATGTTCGGGGAATTGTGATATCCTCTCAAGCATTTTATAATAAAGAGGATCGGAGGGAACAACAGGCATTTGAAAAGGAGATCAAACAATTAGATACAGAAAACGCTGTTAACCCAACCATAATAAAACATAATAAAATCTTTGCATTGAAATATAAATTAAATAAAATACAGTCAGACCAAGTTGTAAAACTATACCAATATACTAAACAAATACAATTTGAATTTGGAGATAAACCACAAAAATTATTGGCTCGTCAATTACGAAAATTGGAAGAAGAAAAATTAATCCATAGGATTAAATCAGACAAAGGGGAATTATTAGTGCAAACTAAAGATATAAATGAGAGAATTTTGCAATATTATAAAAATTTATATGCAGCCAAAACGACAGAAAATCGAATAGGAGGAGAAACGTTTTTTAAAAATTGTAATCTAAAAGGACTGGATTCAGAAAACAGAGAATCACTCAACGCTGAAATAACTACTAAAGAAATCGAAGAAGCTATTAGGTCATTAAAAAATGGTAAAATTCCAGGATCAGAATTTTATAAAACATTCTATGATATGATAGCTCCACGTTTGAAGACACTTTATGAACACATTTATGCACAACAGAAGTTACCAGAAACATTAAATGAATCTATTATAACACTTATACCTAAATTAGATAAAAATCTGGATGATCCAGGGTCGTATAGAGCCATAGCTCTTTTAAATACTGATCAAAAAATATTAACTAAAATACTAGCACAAAGACTAAATATAGTGATTAATAAAGTAAGTTATTCAGACCAAACAGGATTTATACCAAAACGATACTCCTCAAACAACCTGAGAAGATTATTCAATATTATATACTCAAAAAGAAACATTAATAAAGATCTATCAATTATTTCATTGGACGCAGAGAAAGCTTTCGATCAGATTGAATGGTCTTATTTATTTTCGGTTATGGAAACTTTTCAGTTGGGAGAGAAGTTTATAACATGGGTTAAGCTACTATATACCAACAGCTAGAATATTAATAAATCAAATGTTAACAACTAAATTTAATTTATTCCGTGGCTGTAGACAAGGTTGTCCTTTATCTCCACTACTGTTCGCATTGGCAATTGAACCATTAGCTCAGCGCGTCAGATTACATCCTGAAATATATGGGTATGAAACCAAAGAAACTGAAAATAAAATCTCTTTATACGCAGATGATGTATTACTTTATATTACAAAGCCGGAAATTAGTATTCCTAACTTATTAGATTTAATAACTCAATTTGGATTGATTTCAGGATACAGATTTAATTGGAATATAAGTGAACTTATGCCAATAATGGGAAACAACTCACATATATTACAACAATATCCTTTTAAGATAGCAAATGAAAAAATCAAATATCTTGGAATTCATGTAACAAAAAGATATGATTCTTTATTTAAATCTAATTTCCCACCCCTATTGAATAAACTACTTAAGAATATCCTATATTGGAAAACATTACCTATTTCAATGCTAGGTAGAATTAATGCGATAAATAAGATGGATGATCTCTATAGGGAAAGTTTATTCCTTTCATTTCAGGAATTACAAACAAAATTATGGATTACACTCAAAAGAGTACTTTAGATATTTACAAATTAGAGACTATGTCAAATCAAATACACAGGATTTTAGAAATAGAAAGACAGAAATTTTAGATCCGAATACAGAAAAATTAATATCATATATTTATAATATTTTACTGGAAAATGATTTACCAAACTCGGAAATATATAGGCAAGCATGGGAAAACAAATTAGGACAAACAATTAGTGTAGAAGTATGGAATGAAAGTTTACAACATATACACCACTGCTCATTAAATGCCAGACATTCCCTGATACAATTTAAAGTTTTACATAGATTACACTTTTCGAAATCCAAATTAAACAGAATTTTTTCAAATGTTTCTGCTATATGTGACAAATGTCAGCATTTAGAAGCTAATCTAATGCATTCATTCACAAAATGTATAAAAATTACTAATTTTTGGATAAAAATTGTTAACATAATTTCGAAAGTAGTTAATGCAAATTTGACTCCAGACTCAAAATTAATTATATTAGGAATAATAGAAATGGATCATCTACTAACAACACAGCAAATAATTTTTATTGGTTATAGTTTAATAATCAGTAAAAAACTAATACTAAGATTTTGGAAAGGTCCTACATCCCCCACAATCAAAATGTGGATTACAGAAATGTCGGAGACACTTCATCTGGAAAGACTAAGACTTGTCCTTTTGGACAAGCTAGATCAATTCAGAGGAATATGGTCTCCATTTATTGAATACTTAAAGGGTCAAGGAGGTCCGGTTTGAGGGCTTGACTGAAGCCTGAATGAAGGAATGGATGAAGAACTATAAACAATAGACCACGCATATATCTCCAGTGAAGAATATCTTGCTTTATACTCCACTAATTTTATCGATTTTCTACTTCTATTTTATTTCTTTTTATTATTTCTCTTTACTATTTTCTTTCTGTTATAAAATAATAAAACATATAGAAGTATAAATAAGAATGACTGTAAACTTTAAAAATATTAAGAATGCATGTGACGAATAATATGTTTTTTTTTTCCCTTTTTTGATTTTATGTTATTCCTTCTTAATATGTATTTACTTCTAATAAAAATATTTTACAAAAAAAAAGAAAAATGTGCAAGGCAATGACCCTTTCCAGCAAGAGGGAATAACATTTTTTATCCTTGACATTCCACATTCTTACCAAGACTGTCCCCACTTCCACTAACCACCTGAGCATTGGTCACCATTGAGCTAGCATTCAATGGGATCAGCCATGTAAATATGGTGACTTTGGACGCTCTCCAGAGCTAGCACATCCTTCCTCAGATATGGGGCCCAAAGTTGTTCACAGTACTCCAAATGCGGCCTGACCAGCGCCTCGTAGAGAGTCACGGCAGTAGAGCTGTGGGAATGCCACCAACTACAGATTCCCCTTTAAGATGCATAACATTGGAAACATATCACCATCCCTTAATTTATAACAGCATCAAAGTCATGGAACTGCTTCCCCAATGCACATCGATGGAGCTGATGTGGAAAGGGTCAGCAGTGTGAAGTTCCTAGGACTCCACCTGTCAGATGACCTGACGTCCACGACCAACACCACAGCACTGGTCAAGAGAGCCCAGCAGCGACTACACCCTCTCCGAAGACTACGGAAAGCAGGTCTCCCCACTGCACACCTACAAACGTTTTTATAGGGGGACAATCGAGAGCACATTAACCTATGGCATCACCTCCTGGTTCGGGAGCTGCAAGGCGTACAAACGGCACCAACTGTACAGGATTGTGAAGACCGCCAGCAGGATTATTGGTGCTCCACTCCCTTTACAGGACATATACAGGAAGAGATGTATTAGCAGAGCCATCTCCATCATCAAAGACCCCTACCACCCATTGCATCACATATTCTCCATCCTGCCATCTGGGAAGAGGTACAGGAGCATCAGCTGCAAAACCAGCAGGATGCTCCTCAGCTTCTTCCCGCAGGCAATTAGACTGATAAATGGACTTTGCCCCCTGCCAAAGTATCATGCACCAAACACCAACCTGGACACACTGAAGCAGAGCCATTGTCGTGCCACTGCCGATCGGAACTCGTGACATATGTACTTTTATTCTCTATCTCTATTACTGAATGGACACTGGTTGAGAAATGCTTTTTCGTTTTCCTCTGGGTATGCAAATACTCAGAAAAATGATAATAAAGATATACAATACAATACAATACAATACAATGCATTCCATGAGTGATCATCAGTTAGGCTGCAGCAGTTTATGAGGGGAGGTCACCACAAACACCTCAAGGTCTAGCATTTGAAGAAGTCTCGACCCGAAACATCATCTATTCCATTTCTCCAGAGATGCTGCTGATCTATTAAGTTACTGGGCACTATATTATTGGTAAATTATCACAATTCTTTTTGCTTTAGTTAAACAAAGCCCAACTTTATGACATATGCCGCCTGTATTTAATTTCTCTTGAGATGTGTTCATTCTCTCTTTTTTGGACATGATAAAGTGGGGGCTGACCAGATTATTTAAGCTGCTGCAATCCTTGGGGAAAAGATGCTATTAGCTTTTACCTTTTACCTTCTTCAGTCTGGAGAAGGGTCTTGACCTGAAACGTCACCTACTCGTTTTCTCCAGAGATTCTGTCTGTCCCGCTGAGTTACTCCAGCTTCTTGTGTCTGTCTTCAGTTTAAACTAGCATCTGCAGTTCCTTCCTACACATGCGGAATAGCTTGTGTTTTGCTCAAATTAAGTCAGCACAACCTTTAACAATTTTATTACAGCCAAACTAAAATTAAAAATCTAAATTGATTAAAAGTAAGTAGAATTTATAATTCAGATTAACAAAATTCCAAATTGAAGAGCGACCTACTGAAGCAAAGTCCTTGTTTCAACTCTTGTGATGTGTCCGTAAATAAAATGAATGTCTCATCATGGTTTTAACCCATGGGTAATGAAGAAATAGCACAATGTTTCTATGATGGCAGGGTGGTGTGTGTCAGTGTTGGTGTATCTGTAACCTTGGCCATTGGATGACCATGTCAAAGCACGGTGGTCTGGCAATTGGAACATTCTGATTGATGCTGATATCTACTTACTACTATTTGAACTGAGAGATTTGAATCATAATGCAGAAACAACGTTAATGTTGGCGAGTGCATGTTTGGCTGCTCATTCTGTGAGTAATTCCAATCAATTTCAACCAAACGCTTTCCGGATTTGATGAGTCGAGTAAATTAGACAGGGTTTTGCTAATTATCAAAACAAATCAATGGACTAATTATTCAAACCTGTCAGCAAACAGTTGCTGCTATTAACATTGTCAATTATCTCTGAAAGCTGGCTGCAAAGCTAACTCTCTCAGGCTGGCAGAGTGATTCTTATACTAATCAGGTGCTGGAATTGTCCAAACTTGTTGCCTTCTCGTGATCTGCTGACACACTGTAATGAGATTTGCTAAATTACTCACAACGAACCAGTAGGGTGGATTAATGGTCTTTTTACTCAGCCACCGAATCTATCCATTTCATCTAAATATTTCTTAAATGCTTGACAGTTTTCTTACAATAAAGTGCTCACATATTAAATGTACAACACATTTGCTGAAAATGTATGTAGATGCAAATGGATTAAAATAGGGTCGATAGGAAGCCGGCTATTGTACAGAAAGCAATTTGCATGGAAGTATTAAATTTACAGTAATATGACAGTTTACAAGTGCTTAAGGAGCTTAGAGTATATTTACACTGCTAGTCCTTGGGATCTAGAGAAAATCAACATGTAAAATGGATCTGGGTTGTTCTGATTTTGCATAAACTTCTCTTCAGTTGCACTTAATAGAAAAGTCTTTCCAGCGAGTTAATTGCAAATATCCTGAATGAAAACTATACATTGGGCTGATGAAATGAGTTAAATAGTGTTGATCCTTTTTTGTATCTAATCATTCACAAAATATTACACATAAGAAAACTATCCATTACAAATTCAATGGGCAATCTTTCTCTCATTTGTTTTGCACCAAACCATTTAAGCACAGTATATTCTTATTCACAAGAACTAAAGCATTACTCACCATCAGAAACATAATTAGAAGTAGGTCTCAAAGGTATTGGTCATTTCCTTATATTTCTATGACACATGGCATTAGTATTACATGGCAAATATTTTTTCTTTCTACAAAGACTTATTTCAGCCTGAAATGTTGGCTGAATGCTAAAAAAGTCTCTATGACTTTAGGATGGGGCATGGAATTGTTAAATTATTGCAATTTCTTTGTTTGTTTCCTGGGTAGAGCTCCCTGTTTGCCTGGATGTAATGATAATCTTGTATCTTTTGCCAGAAATGAAGTTTGAAAAAGACTACATAGAAAATAGGTGCAGGAGTAGGCCATTCGGCCCTTCGAGCCTGCACCGCCATTCAATATGATCATGCCTGATCATCCAACTCAGTATCCTGTACCTGCCTTCTCTCCATACCCCCTGATCCCTTTAGCCACAAGGGCCACATCTAATTCCCTCTTAAATAAAGCCAATTAACTGGCCTCAACTACCTTCTGTGGCAGAGAATTCCAGAGACTCACCACTCTCTGTGTGAAAAATGTTTTCCTCATCTCGGTCCTAAAGGAATTCCCCCTTATCCTTAGACTGTGACCCCTTGTTCTGGACCTCCCCAACACCGGGAACAATTTTCCTGCATCTAGCCTATCAAACCCCTTAAGAATTTTGTACGTTTCTATAAGATCCCCCCTCAGTCTTCTAAATTCTAGCGAGTACAAGCCATGTCTATCCAGTCTTTCCTCATATGAAAGTCCTGACATCCCAGGAATCCGTCTGGTGAACCTTCTCTGTACCCCCCCTATGGCAAGAATATCTTTCCTCAGAGTTGGAGACCAAAACTGTACACAATACTCCAGGTGTGGTCTTACCAAAACCCTGTACAACTGCAGTAGAACCTCCCTGCTCCTATACTCAAATCCTTTCGCTGTGAAATCCTTTCGCTAACATACCATTTGCTTTCTTCACTGCCTGCTTCACCTGCATGCCTACTTTCAATGATTGGTGTACCATGACACCCAGGTCTCATTGCATCTCCCCTTTTCCTAATTTGCCACCATTCAGATAATAGTCTACCCTCCTGTTTTTGCCACCAAAGTGGATAACCTCACATTTATCCACATTATACTGCATCTTCCATGCATTTGCCCACTCACCCAGCCTATCCAAGTCACCTTGCAGCCTCCTAGCATCCTCCTCACACCTAACACTAGCCCCCCCAGCTTAGTGTCATCCGCAAACTTCGAGATGTTGCATTCAATTCCCTCGTCCAAATCATTAATATATATTCTAAATAGCTGGGGTCCCAGCACTGAGCCTTGCGGTACCCCACTAGTCACTGCCTGCCATTCTGAAAATAACCCGTTTACTCCTACCCTTTGCTTCCTGTCTGCCAGCCAGTTCTCTATCCACATCAATACTGAACCCCCAATACCATGTGCTTTAAGTTTGTATACTAATCTCTTATGTGGGACCTTGTCGAAAGCCTTCTGAAAATCTAGATATAACACATCCACTGGTTCTCCCTTATCATAGAAACATAGAAACATAGAAATTAGGTGCTGGAGTAGGCCATTCAGCCCTTCGAGCCTGCACCGCCATTCAATATGATCATGGCTGATCATCCAACTCAGTATCCCGTACCTGCCTTCTCTCCATACCCTCTGATCCCCTTAGCCACAAGGGCCACATCCAACTCACTCTTAAATATAGCCAATGAACTGGCCTCAACTACCCTCTGTGGCAGAGAGTTCCAGAGACTCACCACTCTCTGTGTGAAAAAAGTCTTTCTCATCTCGGTCTTATCCACTCTACTAGTTACATCCTCGAAAAATTCTATAAGATTCGTCAGATTTGAGGATGTAACGGTGGAATGTTCAACAATAGAATATTTTGTTGAGATTCTCAAGAAGAATCGTGTCCCAAGATGCAGAGAAACATTAAGATTGAAAATGGATAAACTAGTGATGACAAGAATCGATATTAAGAGTCCATTGTGTTTGGGGGGAAGTAAATCTGTGTAAATTCCCCTTGCCAACTTTAAGGTATTGAGAGGGAATTGATTCAATAGACAATAGACAATAACAATAGGTGCAGGAGCAGGCCATTCGGCCCTTCAAGCAAGCACCGCCTTCAATGTGATCATGGCCGATCATCCATTTTACTTCGGAGTCACGTGAGTGACTACGTGAAGAAGGCCCGCCTGGCGCTGGAACGGCATTACGTCGACGCTGACGGCAGAAGCAGGAAGTTGCAGAGCGCAGCTTCTCGCAGCGGTCGGAACGGACCCGCAGGTAAGTGTAGGGAAAGTGGGGACGTTCTAAAAAAGACGTTACGCTGGTAAAAGCAGCAAAAAAGTAAAAGTAAAAGTAAAAATCAGAGTCACGCTGGTATACTGATTTAGCCAGTTAAATGGAGAAGAAACATTTCGCGGGTAAAAGATCCCGGGGTGAAGTTAAAAATACGGGATAAGAGATAGTGCGGATCCGGTTCCGATACCGGTGGCCGCTGATTCACCCATTAGTGAGATTATAATTTCTCCTGAAATACTAACCACGGAGAGAAATGTTCCTAAAAAATGGGAAAGGAAAAAAAAAAAAAAAAAAAAAATCCGTGAGGCCCGTGGTTTCTGATAATGACTCTGACAATGAAAGTCCTCCGGATAATAAAGCTATGTGGCTAAAAATGAAACATATGGAGAAAGTACTCCAAAATATAATGAGACAAGGGTCACAGTACCCAAAAGTTTCCCAAAAAGACCCTGAGGGGCTTGAATATACAGAATATGGCTATGTGCCAAATTGGGAATTTGAAACTCCGGACCCAGGATTTAGGGCGGAGGAAGTCTCATTGGATATAATTCCAAGTGGATCAGGTCTGCAAAAGACAGACCCTGCAAGTGGTGATGTGGATTATGAATGCACACCACAAATAATAAAGAGAAGGCCAGATGTGCCTGAGATAGCAAAAGATTTTGCTATATCTGAAGGAAGTGGTGAGGCTATGGAAGAAAACCTAGCTGCCAACATTAATTATATGGTATCTCACCAACTTCAAGATTCTGTGTGATTGAAACAGCAGAATACGATAAAACTTTTATGTTTTATAAAGATATCAACGGTAAATCCGTTTATAATATCCATGTCTCAAATTATATGAGATATAAGAAATACAATTTCAAAGTATTTCAAAATGGTGCAAATAACTAATATTTTTAAAATAAAATAAATTACCATCAGTTGTGGAGCTCAATGGGAAGAAATATATATAATTTACCAAATCTGCACTATAGATTCGCAGATCAATACAAATCAGGTTATATTAAACTCCTGATTATTATGGAATAAACCTGCCTTATGATAAATCAAAGATATTGATTACAAAAGAACAGACTACTGATCTTTAAACTTTGGGGGGAAAAAATTATGATCCTATGAAAGATTTGATAATGGATCAAAACAAAGGCAGAAGTGGTATAATCCAACATAGCCTTATCCAAACCCATATAAATGGGAAAAGAAGGCTTGAAGTACGTTGAAGAGGTGCAAACATCTGGTTACAAAATAAGTTCATGAAATCTCCAATTATGGGGGATTACAGGTGTGTTATGATCATTAATTTAATATAACTAAGGAAGGATTGGTTCACCTGTATAAGAAAACCTTAAAAATTGTTTTAGGTTTGCACTCAAAAGTAATTTCAATAAAGAAGGGGTACGTACATGTATATTATAAAATTACCTCAGTGTAAAGATTTGATGGTATAAACCATACAAAACATCATTTTATATACACTTTCACAGTGTAAGAAAATGGAAACATCTAGAATATGGAAATACAGTTGTGATTAACAAAGTGTTAATCAATATTACAGGTGCTTGAAATTAATTAAAGTGGGTCAAGCTGTGCAAGTTAAAACATTGTCCAAAGGATCAAATCAATTCAAGGCTGTTAAACAGAACACTGAAGGAACAATTATGCTGATAAAAGATCAGCACTTGCACTAATGAGGTCATGGTCATGGGTTATCTCGATTACATTTAAATTGGAAGGTATAAGAGTCAGCTGCAAATTAGTGCTGCAATTACAAACCTGGTGGAAGGGAAGGACCTGACCCATTACATAAAGCATATGCTTAGGCATTAATAAAATATTCATAAATTACTATTCTGAATTTAGAAGTAATTCAAGCACCATAAGGGGGGGGGGGGAAATTGTTCCATGATACAAATATGTCTAATTGTTGTTGACATGCTTTGTCCCTCCATTAGGTTACGTAAAGAATAAATAAAGTTCCAAAAGAAGGAATACAGAAGCTTATAAGAATATGTATGCCTTTGTGAAGAGGCTTATGCAAATATCAAATGATACGTTATCATTATTAAAGTAATGTAAAAAAGGTTCACAAGCTGCTTCAACTATAAGATTAACAGCTGTTGCAAACTGAAGCAAGTGTTACAGATGATGTACAGCTTCTGTGAATGTTTGGGTAAAGATAAGAATATTATCTATTCTTATAAGAATAATTGATACGTCTCTTGTTGGGACTGCGGACAATAATACCAGGTAAGCATAAATGGTTTGTCCTAAGAAATTTTCCAAACATTTGTATTAATTATTGAAGTATAAGGAGTTATGGATTAAATATCGATTGTTTTATTATGGAAGTGTCCATGTCGTATCAAGATGAACAATACCACGGCTGTGGCATATGTTAACAATGGTATCGGAGACAACAAATTTGGGAGAAAAACATATTGTCATTAATATGGATTACTTACGATTAATCTGGTTGTATACAGATTAAATCACCGATCTTTCAAATGTTTCTTGTGGGTCACAAGATAAGTCAAATAACAATCATGGGATTATCTGAGTAAAGAGATGTGGCATATTTTAAAGTTTAGACACCTGTTTATCTCTAAGGAAGAGAACCAAGAACAGGGAAGGTGCATGCTTTTCTCCCAATTACATGAGGAAAAGATGTTCTTTTGTGTTCCTCATTTTTTGTTTGATAGGGCAGTGTCTGATGAAAATGTAGCGGGACACTGCCAGAGGCATTTTGGTGGCCTAATACGGATCCTTTATGGTTTCATAAATATTGTGTGATGTTGAACTATTTGTGATGATTCATAGTTGCAGCAATTTATTGAAGTCTGAGAAGGGGTCTCGACCCGAGGCGTTGCCTGTCTCCTTTCGCTCTTTGGATGCTGCTGCACCCGCTGGGATCTCCAGGTTTGAGAAACCCTGCAGTAATTTATTGTTGTACAAAAGCATCCATGACATGAAAATATGAATTTGACTATCTGCAGGTTGACCAGACCATTACAACAGCTGATGGTCAAAGAAGTCTATGAATGTTAACTAATATAACAACATATCAATAAAATAATTATGTATAAAGAAGTGTTATACCTGCAATTTTCAGAAATAAGTCTAAAAAACAATATTTTGTTATAAGAAATTGGAGGTCTGTGTATACAGTAAAGTTATTTTATCATATTAGATATATGTGAGTTCCTTGTGGATTGCATTTTTCTGAGTATCTAATTGATAGAGCCAATAATAGGGCTCAGAGTGTTACCGTCCTATTAACGGACAATATATTAACCAAGAAGTTATCAGGTGCAATCATAATATCCCGATATGGAAAGGGATATATATGTAAATATTAATAAATATATATATATAATCTGCCCAAAATTGTAAAAAATATAAAGTCAGGAGATAAATAATCCTGAATTGCTTTAGGCAATGGACTCTAACTCTATCTATGGTTCAAAAAAGTTAAACATTGAAAATAATAATGCTGATGACTTTAGTATCAATATAAGAGTACAAACATTGCAAATGTTACGTTATAATTGCATGTGGATACAGATTGCATTATCATATATGTTTATGAATCTACCAAACAAAGCACACCAAGAGGAGCTGAAACCAAGGTAACCCTATAAGCATATCCTGTCGGCTTTAAGTTGTGTGTGTGTGTGAACATTGATGAAATATGTTGCAGTAGGTAAGAGTCTCTGTGGCAATGAGACTGCTTATTACACACAAAAACCACATTGGGTTCAGTAAAAACTGATGGTTCTAGAGGAATGTATTTCTAGATGGTTAGAAATTGGATACACTCAGTAGGAACTAGACACTGAAAGGTGGAAAATCACTCTGTTAATGAGGTAGATACATTCACAGGAATGGCACGGGATGAGCCACTCGAGCAAAGATGCAAGGCCGCAGGAGGCTGTAAATTAATGTTAAAGTAAAAAGGAACCAGGCATGGTGTCAGGTTTGGACACGCAGTGTTGGGTTCTCTATAATTGTTGCTTTGTCATGCCATCAAAATATATATATCAATTGGTATTTTGTGATAAACTTGCCTTTCAATGGAAAGGGCATTACTTTTATTCTTTATAATGTGAAATAATTTATCACATAACTTGAGGCAATGTTTGGGGGAAAATGTATTATTCGCTCGTTACTGTGTTAAATGAGCCGGACTGTCGTATGGAATAAATTCTACGACATGAAAAACACAGAAAGCTTCAAACTCTTCACGTAGTCACTCACGTGACTCCGAAGTAAAATAGTAAGATTAAACGAGAACTTACCAGTTCGAAGTTTGATCATTATTTTATGAGGAGTAACGATGAGGGATTACGTGCCCTCCACTCCACACCCTCATAAAGTAAATGATCATCTGGTAGTTCTAAATCTATGATGAGCCTTACTATATAACTCCGGCTATTGTGTTCTGTGTTTTTCATGCCGCTGCTTTGAAGTATGCCGTTCCAGCGCCAGGCGGGCCTTCTTCACGTAATCCCTCATCGTTACTCCTCATAAAATAAAGATCAAACTTCGAACTGGTAAGTTCTCATTTAATCTTACTATTATCAGTATCCCGTTCCTCCCTTCCCCTCATATCTCCTGACTCCGCTATCTTTAAGAGCTCTTTAAGAGCTCTATCACGAGACAAAATAATGGGTTCTGATATACATTGAGGAATTAGTTGATGTGATCTAGCCCAACTATTCAAGTCAACTTTGTACCTACCAAAAGCTTTAAATGGGTATTTATGATGTGCTTAATCATTCAGCCTCTATGTATAGGTAAATGTAATTCCATCAGAACAGGTAAGGGACCAACCCAACGAATGGTCTCGTCCCAAAACGTCACCCATCTTTCTCTCCAGAGATGCTGCCTGTCCCACGGAATTACTCCAGCATGTTGTGTCTATCTTCGGTTTAAATCAGCATCTGCAGTTCCTTCCTACATACTTTTACTTGACTATGCTCTTTACCATACTAATGACAACACATTGTACTCCAGGAAAAGCATGAAGACAGTATAGAATCATGTCTGCGATAAAGAGGCATGATCTCTCCTCCTTCATGTTATATATCCACTTGATAACAATAGCATGAGAAAGCATGACACCACCGTTGATCTGTTTTATGATCACAATCGGTCCTAAACTCCCCTGCTACATTGGAGAACATCGCCCAATGGCACATTCTCATATCTCATAACTGCAAGGTTTTACAACTGATATAAATGCCTCTTTGCAATGATTTTAACATTTATTTTTAAAAGAGATGAACCATAAACTTGAAAGTGTTGTTTTTGTACGTCCTTGCTAACTGCCGGTCTGTAGGGGTTGCTAATGAACTAGATGCAGTATGGCTGAGAATAAACTTTCAGCAAATATAGCTCGATATGTTTTGTCAAGATCATTTTTCTCATGGTCGGTTCTAAGGACGTTTTTTTTATTTCAGGAATACTAGCGGGGCACTATTTTTGTACATGGGAATCAGATTAGACTGCAAACTATTGTTGTTTCTAATTCAACATCCACTACTATTGGAATAAAATATCCATAATAATAGGGACCGTAGAATAACCAGCCGATTCAAGCTGATTTGATGCAAACATAGTAGCAACAGAGATAGAGCTCAATAATATTTTGCTGCCCTTCCTTCTGGTAAGCAATGATCACAAGTAATTGATGTGAACATTGAAATGTCCCCTTAAAACTTACTGGTCCTGCTATTACACAGGCTGTTCGACAGAGACGAAGGTAGACACAAAATGCTGGAGTAATTCAGTCTGAAGAAGGGTCTCAACCCAAAACGTCACCCATTCCTTCTCTCCAGAGATGATGCCTGTCCCGCTGAGTTACTCCAGCATTTTGTGTCTATCTTTGATGTAAACCAGCATCTGCATTTCCTTCCTTGGCATAAATGAGTTGGGACAAAGATTTTGTTTCCTTGCTATATGGCTCTATGACTCTAACCACATTCTGTGCTTTGTTAGTGCCAGTAGGGCAGAAAGTAAACTGATATTTCTGGAGCTACAATGAAATTCTTAAGAGGTTTAAAGTTTATTTTGAAGGTAACGAGCCACTGAGTAAAATTCTGAAGAGTAGAAGATCTGTGCCCATGAGGGAGTTACTCTGAAGAACTGATTCCCAAGCAAATTCAGAAACAGGTAATGCTAGAAAAGTCTAAGTCTGATGTGATAAGTATTAATGGTGAGGGAAGCCATTTGAAGAGTACAGGTCGGGGTGGTGAGGTGGGAAAGAGCAGGGTCGTGTTGTTTGGATCCTTGGGGCCTACATTGGAGGCTGTGGCTCACATGAAGTGTGCAAGAAACCAGTTTATTAATTCAAGGTTTTTGGGTTTCATCGGTTGAGCCAGCATTTAAATGTCCGTCCCTAATTGTCCGTCCCTTTTGCTGCTCCTGTTCTTCCATCTGCTTGAGGGTGTGGGTTTGCAAGGTACTGTCCAAGAAGTCTCGACGAGTTGCTACAGTGCATTTGAATAGGCAGCTTGGAGTTTCTCATCAGCTTGCAAAGAGAGATCTCGCATTTTAATAGCCTTTCCTCTCTCAAACATAAAAATACTTTATGAAATGTAGACTTTTTAATGTCAATTGTTAACGCTCTAACTGAAAATATTCTATGAAAATTCTGCACACTTATAGCAAGCATTTGGCAGTCTAGTCCAGCAATTCTTAAGTAGTCGTTCATATATGTAGTTGCTCCAAAAATAACCAAGGATTCTAGTTGTTGTTTGCATGGACACAGAGAAGTGATTAAATCCAAAATGGCTACGAATCCAAAATGGCTAGAACAGATTAAACCTGTGCTATGGTGAATACTGATTAAAAAAGAAATCCAAACTTGTTATTTGGGACACAGTACATTCTACTGAAGTACAGAAAGCAGCCCGCTCTTTTGAATGTTTAAGAAAGAACTGCAAATGCTGGAAAATCAAAGGCAGACAAAAATGCTGGAGAAACTCAGCAGCATCTATGGAGCTGAGGGGTTCGGCCCAAAACGTTGCCTATTTCCTTCGCTCCATAGATGCTGCACACCCGCTGAGTTTCTCCAGCATTTTTGTCTGCCTTCGCTCTTTTGAATGTTCTGCTAGCATTCCTATTGAATTGTACCATCTTTATTTGCATTCCACTTCCCAGTGCTGTTCAGAGATGAAATTATATTTAATGATTTTCCATAACACCCACAGTGCAATATTGGTGTCGACAGCATTAGTGGTTAATGCTGTGTAGGAAGCACTTCATATATGAGGACAATCAACAGTGGGGAGCAAATTGGATAGTGATGCAATCAGAGTTCAGATGGTGTAAAGATTTATGCATATTAATAAACACCAGCACTCCAAACCCATTCATGATGTGAACCTGGAATTATGAAGATAATTTTATGTATTTTTCTATTTATTTGACCAGTATTATTTCATGGCCGTTCATCTCTGTGTCAATTAAGTAAAAGTCATTGTTTGAAATTTCAAGGAAAATTGCATAAATAAATAATAATAGCACTTAACAGAAATGAATGTGTTAATATTGATGGGAAAATACAAATGCATCAACAAGTAGCAGTGGTAATTTCATTGAGGATTTGGGGGAGATGCCTTATAATTGATGCTGGATTTGTGGAGATATTAATAGAATATTGACTGGCCTTGAGGTGGATACGACATATATTGCCTGAAGTAGATTCATATTGCCCGAGTCGAAGACGAGGGCAATAT
The DNA here is from genome assembly GCA_035221665.1 of Okamejei kenojei. Classification (NCBI taxonomy): domain Eukaryota; kingdom Metazoa; phylum Chordata; class Chondrichthyes; order Rajiformes; family Rajidae; genus Okamejei; species Okamejei kenojei. Next base: position 13,937,187 of record CM069153.1, read on the forward strand.
GGATCTAGTGAGGGCAATATATGTCGTATCTCCCGAAAGAGGACAGTCAATATTGTTATTATTACCCATATCAGACATCTAGAGGAAAATTTGAACATCTCAGCTCGGCGGACTTCCACGTAAAATTTAACCAAAATGGACGCGGCAGTCTTCCTGTCTGCCGTTTGAATATTCTAAATTTCCCACGCAGCGTCACGTTGCCGTCACGTTGCCAAGTTCCCGGATGTGAGACCAGGGGAATATAAGACTATATTGCCCGCTGTTTTAACGGGTAAAGTCCATAGGTGTTCGCAAGAAAGGGGAATACAAGAAAATATTCCCCTGTTACCCCTGCTGGCAGTAAAAACGAAGGGAATACAATTTTGTAAAAGCATACCTCAGATGTGTGATATGGGTAATAATAAAATATATCCTATTGTAGTCCAATCTCCAGCATATTCTTCTATGCCACACAAGCAACAATGCATGTTTAAAAACTTACAACGTTTGTCACCACAAGGGCTCAAGGTCAATTTATTTTTCAAATGATGCTTGGATATAATTTCAATAACTGAAAATGAATCATCAACTGGACCATGCAATACTGTGTTGTGATATTAGTGAATAATGGCATGTAGCACAAATGCATAATATTGAAGTGACCTATAAGATTTGGGTTGTTTTGAACTTTTTGCAGTCTAGCTGTCTGCTTGTAATCACTATGTTGAAGAAAGAATGGAAAGGCATCTGCAATTGGAAATGTCCTCAGGAGATGATCGCAGAATGCCAAACTATTCCTCCCTACTCAACCCCACCCCCAACCAGTGCCAGCAGGGAACACAGCTTCTTTTGTTAATTGGTTTTTCAAAGCTGCAGATGACGAGACAAATAAGGTAATGCCTCAAGTACTCACTGAAGCTGCATTTGGCCGTAAATAACATCCTCTGTGCTGCACCAGAGAGCCAATAATAAATGGCCAATTAGAAACTGTTACATTGTTAGTTTAATTCAACTTTTGTTTTCATTCATAGACTGAGGCCATCACGGGCACAGCCAGCATATATTACCCCTGACCAGTTCCCTTTGCACGAAGTGACCATTTCTTTTCGAGAATCCTCTACCTTGCGATGGGTCTGGAGCTACATACAAGCCAAATCAGGTAGGAACGACAGATTTCTTCCCATCGGGGATCTTAGTCAGCCAGATGGGATTTTATGATAATTGGTGGTTACATAGTTACCATAACTGCAACTGATTTGTATTTCAGATTTATTGACCTCAATAGAAGGAAATTGTAGAAGTCGATTACAATGCACAAATGTTACAATATTATATACATAGCCAAGCATGAATTTCTTTCTTATGTTTTGCTACTCTACTCAGGTATAGAAAGGAACTGCAGATGCTGGTTTACACCGAACATCACCACAAAATGCTGGAGTAACTCAGCAATAGGCAGCATCTCTGGATAGAAGGAATGGATAACATTTCGGGTCGTGACTGAAGAAAGGTCTCCACCCGAATTCTCTGCCACAGAAGGCAGTGGAGGCCAATTCACTGGATGATTTCAAGAGAGAGTTAGATTTAGCTCCTAGGGCTAACGGAATCAAACAATATGGGAAAAAAGCAGGAACGGGGTACTGAGTTTAGATGATCAGCCATGATCATATTGAATGGCAGTGCTGGCTCAAAGGGCCAAATGGCCTACTCCTGCACATATGTTTCGGTGAAACGTCACCCATTACTTCTATCCAGAGATGCCGCCTGTCCCGTTGAGTTACTCCAGCATTTTGTGTCTATCTTCAGCAAAAGCCTAAGTTGCCACTACCCCTCGTACTGCAAACCAACATGGCTGATCCCTGCCACTTTTTGTTGGGGGGGATCTTATAGAAACATATAAAATTATAAAAGGACTGGACAAGCTAGATGCAGGAAAAAAATCCCAATGTTGGGTGATTCCAGAACCAGGGGCCACAGTCTTAGAATAAAGGGGAGGTCATTTAAGACTGAGGTGAGAAAAATTGTTTTCACCCAGAGAGTTGTGAATTTATGAAATTCCCTGCCACAGAGGGCAGTGGAGGGCAAATCACTGGATGGATTTAAGAAAAGAGTTAGGTAGAGCTCTAGGGGCTAGTGGAATCAAGGGATATGGGGAGAAGGCAGGCACGGGTTATTGATAGGGGACGATCAGCCATGATCACAATGAATGGCAGTGCTGGCTCGAAGGGCCGAATGGCCTCCTCCTGCACCTATTTTCTATGTTTCTATGTTTCTATTCTATTCCCACATCCCCTGTTTCACTAGCTTACTGATGGCTTTTCACCTTCTCACTTAAAACGTTCAAAGAAAAGTGTACATCTGATGCCAAATATGGAGAAAGAGCTGCACAATATAAGTGCAGATGAACAAAAATGAAGAGTGAATTGGAGCCGAGATCAATAATGGTTAGAAACTGCCCAAGCATCGCTCTCGTTATTTATAATTCTCACAATGGTCGCAGCTTTAGCTCATGGAATTACTTTGTGGTAAATAACATCAGAAGATATGTGTACAAATGGCCAGATGGAAACTAAATGAGAAAGGTGAATGAAAGATTACAAGTCTGGCGGAAGTAATATCCTTTAAAGAAGGCAGAGAGGCAATATGGTTCAGCACATAATTATAGGCAGTAGGAACCAAGCAACTGAAGACATTGTGAAAGATAGTCAGGGCCCTTTGGTGAGTCCCTGACAGAGGCTGGCAACATGTTTACCAATGAATGAGTCCATAGTAAGACTTACTAATGAGGACGAAGTTAAGTTATGTAATTCAGTAATCACATGGATCAATGAAAGAGAATGTATGAAATATTGTTATGGATGACTGGAGTTTATTAGGAATTGGGCATAAGAGATCAGCATTCAAGTTGTAGGTAGATAAAAATGCTGGAGAAACTCAGCGGGTGAGGCAGCATCTATGGAACAAAGGAATAGGTGACAATACAGGTCAAGACCTTTCTTCAGTCTCGACCTGAAACTTCACCTATTCCTTCGCTCCATAGATGCTGCTTCATCCCCTAAGTTTCTCCAGCATTTTTATCTACCCTCGATTTTTCCAGCATCTGCAGCTCCTTCTTAAGCATTTAAGTAGATATATCTGGAGATAAAGACATACATAATATTCTTAGTGCGCAGGTCAGCATCAAAACCCCTGGCCTATGCTATTGTATGCATTTGACTTTTGAGTTCTTACTCTCAGCAGCCTGAGAGGAAGCCGCTTGATTACTGTTTGTACTGGATTCAGTTCTCAAGATCCCTAACATGACACTCAAGTCTTGCATATCTCACATGATTTCCAGATGTTAAAAATGACTGTGAAACTTCAATGGGGAAGTCACTGCTATAAGAGTCCTTGACATGGAGTCATACAGCAGGGAAACCCAGGTCCCTTGGCCCAACTCGCCCATGCTGACCAAGATGCCCCACTAAGCTAGTCCCACTTACCTGCATTTGGCTCATATTCTACCGTCTTTTAAATGTCATTAATGTCCCTGCCTCATCTATCTCCTCTGGTGGCTCGTTCCGTATATCCACCTGAAAAGGTTCCCCTCGAGGTCCTATTAAATCTTTTCCCTCTCACCATAAACCTAGTTCCTGATTCCTCTATCCTGGGAAAAGATTGTGCATTCACAGAGCAGTCCTCTCTAAGAGCACTGCTACTCTGTTAAAGAAAGGATCCTGTGACCGATATTACAAAGTTGCTGGTTATGCACTGCCCATAATTAATGTAGTGCATGGGTAGATTTTGGGGATGAGATGTGAACTACCACCCCATCTCTTTGTCCTTGTCTGAATGTAAAATATGCCTTAGCACTTCTTAATAAAGAGTAGTGGAGTTCTATCAGCGACTTGGCCCGTACATAAACCCTGCCACCTCCAACGCCATTAAAGTATCTGATCTTTATCACCAGGTATGTGCGGGAGTTTGACATGGACAAATTAGCTGCCAACCGTCCTACAATGCAACTTCAGAAGAACTGGTTGCAAAAGACTTTTAGGATATCCTGGTGTCATGGAAGGCATTATATAATCACAGATGGCACAGTGGAACTGTAGCCTCCTTACAGCACCTGAGACCCTAGTTTGATACTGACTGTGGGTGCTGTCTATGCGGAGTTTGTGCTTTCTCACTATAACCTCGTGGGCTTTCTCCGGCTGCTCCGGTTTCCTCCCACATTCCAAAGACGTGCAGGTTTGTACCTTGAATTGACTTCTGTAAATTGTCCCTAGTGTGTAGGAGCTGGGATATGGGTGATCGTCGGTCAGCATGGACTGGGTCGGCTGAAGGGCCTGTTTCCATCCTGTATCTCTAAACTAAACTAGAATTTTATTTTCAAAATAAAGAGGCTCATATTAATTATAAAAAGTTCCAACCTAAAATTTCATCAGTGCCAAAGAAAAGATGTCAAACTATTTCAGCATGGTGGGGCTGCAGTTGTGGGCCCATCCATTTAAATGCAATAGTGCCAGTGTTACCTGGTATCATGGCCTTTTCCTCAGTATGTGCAGAATTGAGGTGGAAGCTGAGGGCAGAAGCAATTTGGACATTGGGGAAGGGGCGTGGTTATAGATCAGAAAGATCGTCTGGACAAGGACAACTGCATTTGTTGGGGTGTGATTCCTGGTTGGGGTTTGTTAGATGTTGGGATTCAGTTTGGGAGGTGGGAGGGTTAGAGAATTGGAGGATGAGAAGAGAGGTGAGCCAGATGATAGGAGGTTGGACGGAATAATCAGAAGGAATCAAGTGAAAGGGAAGAGTTTGATGGGGAAGAGGAGGGGGTTGGGGGGGTGAGAGGGGAGGGAAGGCGAGGGGAGGAGGGGGGGGGGGTAACTGGGGTCAATACAGTTCCTATGGACAGTAAGGTAAATACATAACCGAAAATGGACCTTTGGTTCAGTTGGGTTCCCAATGCCAGCTTGGGTTTGGTCGGGATGGATCTCCGTCAGCTAATTGAAGCGCAGATTTCACTGACATGTTTTTTTTCTTTCGGGAGGGGTTGCAATCTGTTTCAGAGGAATCTTCGCAATTTATAAGGCAGTGGTCTGGTCTCCTTGACAATTCTCTTCCCACATGCAAGCTTCTTCTCAAGTTTGATAAATCACATCATCTAATGAAAAAGGATTGAAATGTAATCTATGGTGAATTCTGCACTGTGGAGACATTTAATGCCATGCAATTTGAAAACAACTCATGCTTACATACCCCTGAGCAGTTGAAACCATGGGACCTAGGCTTGCCAGCCTCCTTTTCCTTAATTACTAGGATTCAATGTTATTGTTAAACATCCTAGAAATGGTACCACTGGGAGAAAAGCTGTTGCCTCATTTCAGCCAACAGCTTTTGTTACTCCAATCAATTGTGATTGCCAACATTTTATCTAGGTAAGTTAATCTCCAGTTTACAATACTTAATAAATTGGGGTAGGAAAGTCAACCCTTCAGGAGGGAATTTGACTTATTTTTATGTTAGGTGCTACATTGCGGGGAGCATGATGGAGAAAAGTGTTGGGGTGATGGCGTCGCCATCCCTGTCTGCACGAAGACTGGATCTACTTAAAGCTCCTTGGTTAAGGTCACAACTTGCATCTCATCACATAGAGGACGCAGGATGAAGATAAATGTCTGCAGGCAGCCAAATTCAAGAAAGATGCTCCAATTAATCTTCTATGGTGACAGAGGCAAAGCTTTGGTCGATGCAGCTCCCTTTGTTTCTCGTGGACTTGTCACAGTCCACAATGTCTCTATTCACTTTGTCTCAATCCATATTTAGAAAGTTAGAAATGGCTCTTCAGCAACAGGGAGGAGGTAGCTGAGAAAATGACATTCCACGTGATGGGCAGCAAGGCGGATCACTCTGTAATGAACACAGTCGGATTTGTCTTCTTTCTTGAAGGTGGTCACCATTTAAATGTCTACGCGATCCTCGGATGTGGCCTAATCATCTCAGACATGGGAGATGAGGTTGCAAATTTGGGAATGCAGTTCCTTTCTTTCAACTTTCAGCACATCAGCAGTGATACCATCTGTGTTTGTTATTGCTCCATTGACAGAGGATCATTTCGACCTCGTTGGCCAGGGATGGTGCTGAGCTGAAATATTCACTGTGGAAAAGAGGTAAGGACAAGGCATGGTAGAGAAATGGTTTCCCCAGCAGACTCTGAATGTCTCCGATTTTGTTAAGATGTTCTTGGCCCCCAACATGATGAGATCTAGGGATCTTGGGTGGGATGTAGATGCCTTGACTGTGTTGAAGGGCCCATGGAAATTGTCATTATCAGCAAGTTGCTATACTCTCAGTGCTCTTTCCACCCACTTTAAGACCCACTAAAAGACAATTTTGCTTGACCTCAGCCTTAGGGTCTCTTTCGATTCACTTGAGCTGAGTGGTGGAGTTTTCAATCCAAGTGCGTACTGAGTGTATGGTTAGGAAGCTCTTGGAACTCCAAGTCGTTCTCATCAAACCCTCATGTCATCTACTTAATTATGACAGACTTCAGTCCTGCCCAGATGATGTGGACATTCCTCAGCACACATCGATGTGGATTTACAGTATAAGCTTGTCAATGAGGTGTTATATGAGAAGATCTATTTTTTGTGAAACCATTGAAAACTTCAATATGATTAATTCTCTTGAGGTTATGCCCCATCCGTTGATGTTGGTTTAGGGCCAGGCTGATGGAAGTAACAGCACATTAGGTGGTGTGTTATATATTGCCCGGAATAATACCCATAATGGAGTAAGTGTAATATTAATCAGTGACTGTTACGCTTGAGTTAATGCCCATGTCCTTGCAGTCTCTTTCTCCCATGATCAAATAGTCCATAGATCTGGGGTTTGTTGTCTCGTCCCTCTGTTGGATTAGCATGTTGGTTTGACAAGCCTCTGCATCAAGTATTTGCCAGGAAGATGACTTTGCCTACACCCTCAGAGGAATATATCATTTTATTAAATGGCATTGAAGTTGTCCAGGAGGATCACATTGTCACCATCTGGGATACAAAGTTTGGAGCAAAAGTTATTTTTCATTGCATTTGTAGCTTTGAGAGTTGGAGTATATGCCCTGAGGACCATGTTTCATGTTAAAGTCAACCAAAAGAATACAGTATGTGGGCTTCACTTAACATACAAAGCGAAGTGTTAAGATGCCAGAACCAAGTCCATCATGAAAGTGAAGATCATCATATGAAGATAGCATTCCTCTCGTGCTTTGTCTTTTCAGAAGATGTGCCCTCTTTGAGCTGAACAGTTCCTTTCTGTGTTTCAGTCAGGGCAGCAATGTCATGTCTAGGTATCTGGGTACACAGCTATAATAGTGGAGCAATGTTCAGATCTATCGCTGCTGAGGCTGTTCACGAGGATCCCAATGTTCCAGATCCCAAACTTCAAACTGAGGAAAGAGAATTGCTTGTGCGTGGTTTCACTTGCCAGACTTGAAAGTGTGAGGATTCGATCATGAGGTAAGGCATTGAATATACGTAGATTGATATGTAGACCATAAATATATGTAGATTGATATTCTTACAGTGGAAACCAATGCAGAAATGTAAATAGATATGGTTGCCAGCAGTCCCATATTGGAAGGAATGCCCTGTATTTAAATGGAAAATCAGACTTGCTTCCTTTTTTCCATATAATTTTCCCATCTTTGGCACCTAATCTGCAAAGATCAAGTCCCAAACCACACTCAAACTGGATGTCAATGGACCAAATTTTGTTACAAAAACATTCGGCAATTATGAAGCTGAAATCAGCATTATATTATATACCTGAAGGAATCTTACAATAATTGTTCAGTGGTAACAATCATGGTGAATATCTAATAATTTAAAGGGCTCTTATTAAACACCACAATGTTTCTATATTTAGTCACACTACAACCCTTAATGTCAGGTATACAGTGCACCCCTACATTATGAAGGAGCTGTGCTCCAAGTCTGTATCGTAACTTTAAGCCTTGACAAAATGTGTTGTTTCTCTTCCATTTTGTGTTTATTTAGTTATGTTTTTCTCATAAATATTCCATAAAAGTGAATTTTTATTCTGCGTCTCAAATTTCTTGATTTGTGAATTCCTCAAGGGCAAATTTCCATTATCCAAACTGCAGTGATGCAGGGGTACATTGCATGCAGATTATTTTGCTGTGATATTTTTGCAGTTCTAAGTGATTGCCTAAAGTAATCTTAGTCTTCTGCTATTCAGCCACAACTCAGGAATGTTGAACTCTGGGCATGTTGGTCACAGAAGTAAGAAAATGAACAAAAAGGCATACAATCGCATTCCCGATTATTTCCTGCCAATGCTTCTGTTGGCAACTTAGTCAAAGCAATAATTTTTGCAGTGTAGAATAAGCAGGTGTCCATGCCTTCAGGGGTATAACTGAGTGGACCAGCTGGTCTCGTCCTGCCCAGCCATTTTGTAAAGTTGGATGTGAAATATCAGCCAGGGATCAAAAGTAATTTTGATGCATCTGCTTGTGAAATAGAACTAGATGGTAGGCGGTAGAAATGGATGCAGTGGCAATGTTTTAGAGGCATTTAGACAAGCATGTGAATGGGCAGGAATTAGAGGGATATGGATCATGTGCAGTCAGTTAGATTGTAGAGGGCTCAGTGGCCCGTTCCTGTAATGTTCCTGTGTTTTCTGTTTGTGTATGTAGATGCAGGCATGTGAGCTGTAGAGTGCAGGATCATCCATCCACATGCCATGCTGCCATTTTTGCACAAAATGCTGGAGTAACTCAATAGGACAGGTAGCATCTCTGGAGAGAAGGAATGTTTCGGGTCGAGGTTATATGGTTATAAGTGATAGGAGTAGAATTAGGCCATTCAGCCCATCAAGTCTACTCCGCTATTCAATCATGGCTGATCTAATTCTCCCTCCTAGTCCCATTCTCCTGTCTTCTCCCCATGACCACTGATACCTGTACTATTCAAGAATCTATCTATCCCTGCCTTAAACATATCAATTGACAGCCTCCACAGCCTTCTGTCGCAAAGAATTCCACAGATTCACCACCTCTGATAAAGAAATTCCTCCTCATCTTCTTAAAGGAATGTCCTTTAATTCTGAGGCTATGAAGTCTAGTCCTAGATTCTCCCAATAATGGAAACATCCTCTCCACATCCATTCTATCCAAGTATTTCACTATTCTATGTTTCAATGAGGTCCCACCCCCTTCACCTTTCTAAACTCCAGGGAGTGCACCCCCAGTACCTTCAAATGCTTTTCATAAGTTAATCCACTGGGATCATTCTTGTGAACCTTCTTGTAAACATGCTTGTAAAACATCACTCATTCCTTCTATCCAGAGATGCTGCGTCTCTTGCTAAAGTTACTCCAACATTTTTGTCTATATTTGGTGTAAACCAGCAGCTGCAGTTCCTTCACCTCCCATAATTACAGTTTTCAGTAGCCTAAATCTCTCTTACCTCATAGCATTACCTAACGTTGTGGCGCACTGCTCATTATATAAATGACGCAAAGTGATTTGAAGGACCTCTGTCCATAACAAGCCTTTAAACTAACTCTGTATCTGACTCCAGACTGCATGCGCAGTTACTGTGTGAGACGTGCTTGGTTACTTCCAGGGAATAGGCTGATACGACATCAGGGCACCTGCCACTCTTTTTTATTTTCTTCCAGCTCAGACATTACCTGCCGTTGATTCCCAAAACCTGCGCTACTTTGATACAAGCTTTTTACCATATTACCAAAGATAAATCACGTACAATATATGTAACCTGTGCTATAACATTAGTTAAAACCACTTAAATCCGGACACGGACTCGGAGAGTTCAAATAACGAAGCATCACGTAGGAATTGTAACATTCTCCTTGCTTCCTTGGTGTCTATTAACATTCCTTGCTTCACGTTGCTGTCAGCCACTGTACTTCTTTGCATGGATTTATTTTACAGGATTCCTGTGTCTTGCATTTAAATTTGCCACTCATGATTTGACAGTCCCCAAAGTGATTTGGTTTCTGGCCAATCTGTCGTTCCTCTGAGCTGGAGTGGTTCAAAAGCATATTGAGCAGCAACTTATCACAGAGCAGCTTTGTTTTTAATTACACTGGCTAATGGCACCCATACCGCAATGCTGACTCCAGTTGTTCCCTGCGTTCAGTTCTGGTTACGCTCTAGTGCTAAGGTTGTTGTGCCCTGATATCCTCTTTCTGCAGAACTGACAATACTTTTCAGTGAAGAAAGACCCAAAATGCTGTAGTATCTCAGCTGGACAGGCAGCATCTATGGATAGAAGGAATGGGTGATGTTTCGGGTTGAGAACATTCTTCAGTTCCTTCCTAGACAATACTTTTCAGTAATGGAGATGGGAAATCAGCCTGCAGCCAACCACAGTTTTGAGGACATAGCAAAAGGAGCCTGATATAAATTTGCTTTCCCAGCTCTTATCAGAATTGTCATTCAAAAGAATTACATCTGGAGAACTTTGTATTCTTCCGGGTTTTCCAAAATATTTTGAATTTGTAAAATGGTGTGTCCTTTTTCATGAAACATTCAGAATTCATGCGACCCTTATATATCCCTTAGATCTTTAGATTAGCAATGGGTTTCTGCCAGATGTCATTCAATATAATTAATTTTTCTGTGTGCTTGATTAATTTATGTATAACCCAATGTGCAAACACCCCAGTGGTATGAACATTGACTTCACAAACTTCAAGTAACCCTTGCTTTCCCTCTCTCTCCATCCTCCTCCACCTTCCCAGTTCTCTGACCAGTCTGACTGTCTCTGACTGCATTTTATCTCTGTTTGCTTTGTTGTTAGCTTCTCCCAGCTAACAACGATCTATTCTACATATTCCTGGATCTCATTCCCATCGTCCTATTTTCACACCTTGTACTTCCTTATTTATGTATCTTCCTCTCCCCTGACATCAGTTTGAAAAGGGTCTCGACCCAAAACATCACCTATTCCTTCTCTCCAGAAATGCTGCCTGTCCACCATTTTGTGTCTATCTTCGTGGAAATGAGACCTGTTGGATTGAAGAAAATGGCTGGGTTGAGACCTGCACGGGAAATATTTAACTTCCCCCTCTTGAGGTAACGTTTTTTGAATTTGGAACAATGATTGTTTTACAATCCATATAATATTCTTCTCTGCTGAAGTCAGTATGGAATGGGATTGTACCTGGTAAAACATCACCTCATCTCACTCCATCAGGTGAGTATAGTTAGAAATATCTAATGTACCACATTTCACTCTAAACCTTCCCTATCCATTCACTTATCCATATGTTTTTTTTTTAAATTTTGTTATTGTACCTGGCTAACTCAATTTCTCCGGCAACTCATTCAACTCACGTATGACTCTCTGGGTGAAGATGTTGCCCTTCAGGTGTCTTTTAAATCTTTCCCCTCTCACCTTAAATCAATGCTGTTTAGTTTTTATTCTGCTTCACTAGAAAATAGATCATGTGAAGTCACCTTATTGATGCCCCTCATGGTTTTATATACCTCTATAAGATCACCTCTTACTCTCCTAATTTCCAAGGAATAACGTTTGAGGCTGACCAAGCCCCCCGTCTAACTAAGTCCCTCGAACGTGGCAACATTCTTGTAGATCGTCGTTGCGCTCTTTCCAGTTTAATTATGCCTTTCCTATCACAGGGAAACCAAATTGTACACAATACTCCAAGAGCAACCTCATCAGTATCTTGCACAACTGCAACATTACTTTCCATCCCTATAATCAATGTCCGAGCTGATGAAAGCCACAGTGCCAACCATATTTTTCATCATCCTCTCGATCCGTGATGCCAATTTCAGCAAAGCACATGCTCATACTCCTTGCCAATGTGTCAGTATTAGGCACACCTTATAAGGCAGCATGGTGACGTAGCAGTAGATTTATTACATTACAGTGCCAGAGACCCTGGTTTGACCCTAATTGCGGGTTCTGTCTGTACGGAGTTTGTACGTTCTACCCGTGACCTGCGTGGGGTTTCTCCGAGATCTCTGCTTTCTTCCCACACTCCAAAGATGTACAGATTTGTATGTTAATTGGCTTGGTAAATGTAAAATTGTCCCTAGTGAGTGTAGGGTGGTGTTAATCTGCGGGTATCGATGGTCGGTGCAGACTCGGTGGGCTTGTTTCTGCTCTGTATCTCTGAAATAAAAATCTAAAGTACGTGGCGATATGGTGTGCTGTTACCTTTAAAATATTGAAAACTTGATTGCTGTACAGCAGCCAATAGAGTCATGTGAACTGTTGTGTGCGTATTGGCAACTTTCTGTCAACAAAAGAAGCATTACTCTAGATCCATCTGTTCTATAACACTCCCTAGAACCCTGCCCGTGGCTGTGTAATTCCTACCCTAGTTTCATCTCAAAATGCATCAACTCATCCTTATCTGAGTTGAATGTCTCTGGCCATTCTTTGGTCCACCCACCCAGCTGCTCAACATTCCACTCTCATTTTTAACAACATTCTTCACTGTAGATGATATCACTTACTTTACAGTCATCTGTGAACTTACCAACAATGCCTGTTAACATTTTCTACCAATTCTTGAAAATAACTGATGAATGACAATGGGCCTCGCACTACCCCTGAAGCACATAGGGATATGTGGAGTCATAGGCCTACAGTCTGAAACACAACATGCCACCATCGCCCTCTGCTTCTTACTATGCAAGCGCCCTTTATGGGCGACTATTTGCAAAGGATTTCACTTGACTTGTCACATGTGACAATAAAGTATTCCATTCATTCATTCATTCATTCATTCATCTGGACAATTTGTACCAAAATAGTTTGTTCTCCCTTGTTGACTACATTTCAACTGGTCAACCATGTGGGACCTTGTCACAGTGGAAGTCCAGTGTTGTACCCTCTCTAAGATCAATGTGAAGGGAGTTAAAATCTCCCACCAATATCACCCTATTATTCTTATAGCCATCTGTGATCTCCCTACACATCTGCATCCCTACGCTGGCTATTGGGGTGCCTATAATGTAGTTTTATCAAAGTGATCACCCCCCTCCAGTTTCCAACTTCTATCCATATAGCCTCACTGGACACACTCCTAAGAATATCCTCTATAAGCTCTATTGTTAAATCCTCTCTCAACAAAAAGGCAACTGACCAACATCCCACCTCCATTACACCCTGCTTCCACTCTTATTTGTACATCTATCCCAGCTGTAACGTCTGTACCCCGGAACATTGAACTGCCAGTCCTACCCCATCTCTCAGCTGGGTTTTTGTGATGTCTGTTATATCTTAGTCCATTGACTAAATCAACAGCCTGAGTTTAGTCGAGAAAGTATTTTAGTTTAGATATAGTGAATGGAAACAGAGCCTATGGCCCACCACGTCCACCCATTCTCTCTAGTTTTAAGTTATCCCACTTTCATATCCACTCCCTTACACACGAGAGGCATTTCATAGATGTTTTGACTCCATACACACAGGCCTTTGGCACTGCCAATGTTAAAATGCAGCACCATTATTACAATCCTCACCATTACCATTCCTTGGGTCTGATGCTCGCCTCCACAAGCACAATTACTTGGCTTGACTACAGACAGAATGGTGCAGAGGATGCAAGCAGTCACTACACCCCCAAACCCCCTCCAGCACCACCTTGTCCAAACAAGCAGACCACACTCAGGCAACGCTAATAACCGATTATCAATACACAGCTCAAGCTGCTGATGGTAGTTGTGTGTGTGTTGTTCTATAGTCAAAAAAAATCTTGCATCCGCTACCCTGAGCTACCACAATGTTTTTCCCCTATGCTGGAGTCAGTGCTTGGCAGAAATACCCCCACCCCTGCTCACCAAAATGTCCCTGGTCCACATTCTCTCTTTAATGACTTGGGAGGTACACCCTCAAGCCTGATCCTTATCACTGGCCCACAGGTGAGGCTATAAGCTCCCAGAGAGGTTCACAACACCTGAGACTGCAAAGCAACACTCTACGATAGCTGCATGTCACCATCTAGCCCCAGTCTTTGAGGAAATGCTGCATCATGGGCCAATGGTTTCCCAACCTGCTCTTTTCCAGCTAAACAGAGCATTCAGGAAATCTCCTTCCTGACACTGAGTCTCGCAAAGGGAGTTTGGGGCAGGGTCTTGCTCTGAGAGATAACATGTCAGATGCAGCCCTTTCACTATAACCAACAAAGAGCTGACATTTTCACAGGTCTGAGACAAACCATTACTATGGACTTTAGTAATAGTGGAATTGTAATAATAATGGAGTTTGTCTGCATTACATGTTAAGCCTCTTGCATTGAAATAAATGCAGTTTAAATCATTTGTCTTCCCTTTCTCGTTGCCTTGCTCTGGTGGTCATGTCTATTAAACATGCACTCTTTGACTGCAGTATTTCCCCCCATCTTCTCATCTGTTACTTTTCTGCATGGACCCACCAGCCAGCCAAGCTTGTTTAAGCCCACTAGAGTAGCACTAGACCATTTCCTCCCTCACTCCACAGACTATTTATTGGTCGCTCTCCAGTTCAGTTGCTACCCATCCCTCTTAGACAAGCCATCACTTCCCCAGAAGTGATTCCAATGATCCAAGAACCAGAAACCCTGCTTCCAGCACATCTTTCTCACCCACGCACACATCACAGACCAGCTTTATTTATTTTCAAACATCTAATATTCCCATTCAATAAATGCATTAATTTTCCAATTCCCATTCACCTTCAACCTTCAAAACTTCCCAACCTGACCCATGATCTCCTAAAACTCCCTGTCTGGGTACAAACCTAGACTAGATGTCAACCATAGCAAAAGATCCTGGAGATATCGAGGTAGTACTGCTACAAATAAACATCTTCAACCTGACTCAACAACTGGACTTTTGCCTCCCACATGGACAACACAAAATGTGATGGATACCAGTCATGGCCAGTGTAAAGTTTCCCTTGAAACTCTGATGGGGCTCATAATCACAGCATACATCATGGAGTTTTATTTAAACTTCCGTCGAGTCTTGGTGAGGTTGAGAGATGAGAAGTTGAAACTTTCACACTAAAGAGGTTCACCTCAAGACCATTCATGGAAGGCAGGATCGAGGAATCCTGCTTTGATGTGCGCATGAACTGGAAGATGCTAATTTAATTGTGCTGGAGGTCAGAAGAGGCTTGTACTTACACCCAGCAGCATGTTGCCAGGTTTAGTTTAGTTTACTTTAGAAATACAGCACAGAAACAGGCCATTCAGCCAACAGTCCGCACCGACCAGCGATCCCTGCACATTAACACCACCCAGGGACAATTTTTACATTTTACACCAAGCCAATTAACCTACAAAACTGTACGGCCGTGGAGTGTGGGAGGAAACTGAACATCTCGGCAAAAACCTACACGGTCACGGGGAGAACTCTCAAACTCCGTCCAGAAAGCACCCATAGTCAGGATCGACCCCAGATCTCTGTCGCTGTAAGATCTGTAAGGCAGCAACTCTACCGCTGCGCCATCATGTCGCCGTTTAAAGAAGGGTGTTAGATGTTTGTTCAGTACATAGTACCTTTGCAATGGTATCCAAATGTAAAGCTGTGTTTTCAATAAATCTCATGGCCCTATCCATACCACCTCGAAACGTAACTGAATTTAAAGATTTCACATGAATACGTAATAATCGGACTGTTACTCATCAATTAATCCCAATTATTTTGAATAATGCATGGTTGATATTTCATGCATCTGTTAACTCTGCAACTGCCTGTCAAGAGCAAATAAATATGAAAGTGATTTCCAGAAGGACCCATTCCCTTAACCAGGGATGTTAAATCAGCAATGGCATCATCATCTGTTCATTTCTACATGAAAGACCTAATGATCAAAATCCCCCACAGTACGTTTATAGATCTATGTACACCCCTTCTGCCATTATACGTTGCATAACATAATAACGCACTGGAATTTTGTGATTATAGCACTGATAATCACAGCACTGATTATATCTCTACCAACTGTTCTCTTTCATGTTTCTCAGGCATTTTGTGTTGTTGAAATGTTTTATTGAACTCTATCTTCATTTTTGTATCACCGTCGTCCACGCATCCACTTTGCTCCTCAATCAATGCATCTCTAAATTTGATTGTTTGTGAATAAGTTATTCATCCAGATTTTTCTTTTTATATTTGCTGTTCTGTTTATCCATCCGTCAGATACATCAAAAACTATGTCTCCTTTGTTTTCTACTTTGTATCAAAAAACGTTGTCTTACATCTGGCACCACTTTAAAGAAACAAAAACTAGTGATCATGGCTAGAATTCTTTGATATGAAGATTAAATACTCTTAAAAATATATCCCGCACGTGTCTATTTTTATCTTGCAGTTTGCAATCTGGATTACCAAGTGTGCTTTCCTGGAGATTCAATGTTTAATCATTGGCTCTCATTCTGGCCAGCTGGGATTTGGAGATGTTAAATTGAACAGAATGAGGCATGTGTAGGGAGACCACACAACAAACTAGCTTGCGTCAAACTGGCAACCAAAATGCCATGAGTAGTTTGGAACACCTTCGCTAAAATTTTGTATGAGGAGAATTGAACTCGCATCTGAAAAGGCAGTTGGTCGAGAAACCTTTCTAAATTTCTATCATAAAAATTGGTGTAGACCAAAAGCATATGAATATTATTGTGAGGACAATTGGTGCAAATTAAAAGCAGCTGTTGGACAGACAGCCATGGCACTGAGAATGCTGAACAGTTCATCCACATCATGGCCAACTGCAAATAGCTGATTGAGGATAAGGTGGATGGAGGATATCCTGGAACCAAAGCCTTGCATAGAAAAAATGGCAATGTACAAGAATGGTTCTTGTATTAAACCTGCCCTGAAGCTAGATAACAGTAGTGGATCAGTTCTCAAGGCCTGCAGCATAGAATGTAACAAAGGTACTCAAGGCAGACACAAGATGCTAGATAGGCAGGATAGGCTACATCTCTGGATAGAAGGAATGGGTGATGTTCCAGGTCGAGACACTTTTTTGGACCTTCAAGTCTGAAGAAGGGTCTCGCCACGAAACATCACCCATTCCTTCAATCCAGAGATGCTGCCTGTCCCATTGAGGTATTCCAGCAATTTGTGTCTATCTTCAGTTTAAACCAGCATCTGCAGTTCCTTCCTACAATAAAGACACTCATGGGGACTCTGTGCTCTCAACAACAGATGCTTAAACAGAGTTAATTGGGTGCAATGGACAATCATCTAGGAAGTCTTAAGAAACAAACTGCATCTGGTCAACTCTTTGATCTGAGGCAGTATGGCTCAGATGGTTTGCCCATTTGCTGAGAACCAGCAGTGTTTAACTAAAGCATGCAGATGGAAGAAAGTTAAAGGGCACGATACGTTGAGAGAAATAACAACATACAGTTGGGTATAATTTAACAAACTTTATCACTGTAAAATAAAGAAGGTGATATAATTGTTGAATTTGGATTTGGGTAGAAACTGTCCAGAAAAATAAGTAGTTTTAATCGAGAAGAATGCAGAAACAAGGAACTGCAGATGCTGGTTTATTAGGAAAGGCAGAAAGTGCTGGAGTAACTCAGTGGGTCAGGCAGCATCCCTGGAGAACATGGATAGGTAATGTTTGGGTCGGGCCCCTTCTTCACACATAACATCAGCCGACAGTCGTTCCCCTGTGATAGAGACAGAGAGATGAAGAAAGGGGGAAAAGATGTCGGAGATAGTCCAAGTGAACATTTGCTTTTAGCAATGGCATTGAAAGTGAAGGAAGTGGCCAGGAATCACAAAGTAGCTTCCATGGATTCTTTCAAACCCTAAAATATATTTAATCTTTATTCCACTTCCAGAACATGTTGGAGTTTTATTGTAATCATCCCCATGACAACAGTGAATTCAAAAGGTCATCGTACTTGTTCTTCATGATTCATGATCAGGTTCAATTGGGGAGTCACAGACATTGTGAATAGCTACTCTTAAATGATGAAACAAATAGTTATGTAATTTGTATATATTAATATAAAATGACAGTGAGTAGACAGTATAGTAACAACAGTGTGGATATAGATGATGTCAGTCGAGCAGTTTGATGGTTTGTGTTCATCATGGGTGTAGGAGGATCATGGTGCAGATTGTTGGCTCCGCTTTATAGTGGGAGTGGCTGTGTGAGAGAGCTCAGTGGGACAGCTGAACAGCTAAGTGTTTCTTATTGGGAACAGGTGTGATGCTTTTGGCTGTTTCTCAGAGGATCAGCACGGCAGATTGAAGGCCGTGTATCCTGAGTGGAAGTGCTGCTGATGCCCACCAGCGAGACAGAGCAGATCTTGGCTTGGTGCCAGTAGTTTTCAGTGCGCTTGTTCCCCTCTGCTATCAGGATTCTGAACAGTCTTTTCATAAACTTAAGTACTAGTCGCTTCACCTCGATCCCATTGCAAATATTGGGCTTTGTGTGTGGAACCACTGGGCTACAATTCTGAGAACTGTATTATGCACTCTGTATCTTCCTCTTGCTCTACCTGTTGTAGTTTAGTTTAGAGTGGAACCAGTGATCCCCGCACATTAACACTACCCTAAACATACTAGGGACAATTTTACATTTACACCAAGCCAATTAAACTGCAAACCTGTATGTTTTTAGAGTGAGGGAGGAAACCGTTGATCTTGGAAAAAACTCATGTATGTCACTGGGAGAACGTACAAACTCGGAACAGACAAGCAGAAGTGGTTAGGATTGAACCCGAGTCTCTGAAGCTGTAAGGCAGCAGCTCTACCACTATACCCACGTGAGTTTGACTAGATTGTATTTATGTATAGTGTTACCTGATGATGATTAGATAGCATGCAAAACTAAGGTTTTCACTGTAACTCGATACAATAATAAAACACTGTACCTCGTGACAATAATAAATCTAAACCTAAACTTGCATGGATGATACAGGCACTCGGTATTTATTATCTATGAGGATAGATTACAGACAAAAAAGTGCAACAGAAGATTTTATTTACAAACAGGGCCTTACACCATTAACAAACCGTTCTACATTAATCCTTTCAGTATATCTAGTTTCCCGTTAAATGCTTTTTAGGTTGCTGGTTCATCTGCTATTTGTGATAATAAGTTTGATGTTCTAACCATTATCTAGTTAAGATTGTGAAGTTACCAGTTTTAAGGTTTTGGTAGAGAAGACGTTTTCACTTAAAGATCACAAATATAGGTTGGTTATTAATCCAGAAAAGACATTTTGAAAAATATCTTCAGCTTGAGAATGATTAGAATGTGACACATTTGGACAGAATGACCTGGTTCAGCATTATGCCTTCCCTGAAAGAACATGATGGGTGAATGAGGTGAGTAGGATTCCCACAACAATGAAACAAATCGGATAAAGGCCAAGTGATCTAGATGCAATCAGATGTCTAACTGCTGCTGAAAACTGGATGGCTCCAAGGAAAATTCCAAGTCCCATAAGATTCATACTATGTTCCTTTTACTGAAGGTAACCAAAGATTGGGTCCAAACAGGCCTACTCCATGGATACCATACATGATAGGTGAACTGAGAACTGTATTATGCACTCTGTATCTCCTGCTTGCTCTACCTGTCGTAGTTTAGTTTAGTTTAGAGTGAAACCAGTGATCCCTGCACATTAACACTACCATAAACATACTAGGGACAATTTTACATTTACACCAAGCCAATTAAACTGCAAACCTGTATGTCTTTAGAGTGAGGGAGGAAACCGAAAGTCTTGGAGAAAACCCATGCAGATCACGGACACAACACAGAAAGCTGGACTAACCCAGCGGGAAAGGCAGCATATCTGGAGAGTAGGAATGGGTGACGTTTCGGGTCAAGAGCCTTCAATCAAATTATAATCGAATTATGGATATAAAAGAGCATTTGTAAAATAAAACCGACAGATCATAAAAGATCAGTGAATTCCTGATGAATTATTTCTGTTCATTTCAGGCTGACATTACATTTCAGTCTTGTGATATCATTCCCCATATGCTAGTTATACCACTGGGTTCACATTGTACTTGTGTAATTAGAAAGACTTGCAAGTAATTTCCTGGGTCAACAGCTGTCACTGTTCCAAAGTTATTACTGAAAGAAGCTCTGGAGAAGCTGTCAATGCCACGGACATGGTGGGATGGGTGAAGGTGAAGCAGAGGGAGGAATCAAAGAGAAGGCCTGTGGTAGCTAAAGACTTTCCTACTCAATGGAGATGTCAGCAGTGGAGGGCATCATCACTGCCCAAGAATCAGAAGGAGTTCTGCAGGGATACATCCTCAAGACAACTACTTCCAGCTTCATCTTCAAGTTTTCACTGGAAGTGATCAAAATTCAACCTTTGTATAGTGGTGATCTCATTGCGATTCTTTTATTGATGACATTTAAAGAGAGTGGAAAAGCTAGTCAGTGAAGCAGCCAGTTACATATACCAGCATCAAATGAGAAGCCCATAGTGACCGGATAGTTGGGGGTGATGATCAGGCAGGAAACAATGGAAATCCGCGAGGAAATAACAAAGCTGTTAGACACAAAATGCCGGAATAACTTAGCGGAACAGGTAGCATCTCTGGAGGGAAGGAATGGGTCACGTTTCGGGTCGAGACCCAAAGCTGTAATATCATTAAACTCCACGCTGGTTCTTGACTATAAGAGAGGAGCTGCAATGTCTTTTTTAAATTTTGTTCTGAACTACAGACTATCATTTGCAAGGATAAAAATAATGTCATGTTGTCCCGTGACTTCCAGAATTTTTGAAGTCATACATTTAGTTTAGTTTAGCGATACAGTGTGGAAACAGGCCCTTCGGCCCACTGAGTCCGCGCCAACCAACGATCACTCTTACACTAGTTCTATCCAACACACTCGGGTCAATTTTCAGAAGTCAATTAACCTACAACCCTGCACAGCTTTGGAATGGGGGAGGAAACTGGAACCCACGTGGTCACAGGGGGAATGTACATACTTCGTACAGACAGCACCTGTAGTAAGGATCGAACCTGGGTCATACAGCACAGAAACAGGCCCTTCGGCACAACTTGTTCACGCCCTCTGATTCTTGTTTCCCCTACTCTAAATAAAAGACGCTGTGCATTCACCCTATCTATTCCCCTCCACTTGAGGTTAGCTTCCTGAGCTCCAAGGAATTAAGGTCTTGTCTGCCGAACCTCTCCCTATAGCTCAGCCCCTCAAGCCCTCCCAACAGCCTCGTAAATCTTCTCTCCACTCTTTCCAGCTTAATGACATCCTTCCTATAACAAAGTGATCAAAACTGACCACAGTAATGTGGCCTCACCAACATCTTGTACAACTGTAATATAACATTCCAACTTCCATACGCAATACCATGACTGATGAAGGCCAATGTACCAAAGGCCTTCGTGACCACCCTATCTACCTTGGTCTTTGAGAGAACTAGGTTTTTATACTCCTCTGCTCGACAGCATTCCCCTGAACCCGACCATTCACTATGAAGGTTCTTCCTTGCTCGTATCGACATTAAACTCTATTGGCCATCTCTCAGGCCACTTGCTCAGCTGATCAAAATCCTGCTGTGATTTTTGATGACCAAAGTCTCTACAAAAGAGTGTCAATACAGCAATAATTGGTAAGCCTTTTTAAAGGGTAAAATTGACTGGGGCTTGCCAAATCAAAACGAGCTTTCCAGCAGAAAGTGACAAAAAATTTACAATGTGGATGGAATTTCAAATTTACATCCCGGGGGTAAAAGTACTTAACTGTAGAGGTACAAAGAACATTTTCAGTTCGATACCAGAACTGACAAGTTAAACCCACCAAAGGGAGAATGGATAGGCTGATACTCTTTGATCAGAGATAGGGAGAATTGCAGAGACCTGAGAAGAATTCAGTGGGATATGGAAAGGCCTGAAGGGGTTAATGTAAAGGCAGTAGGAAGCAAATCTAGAGAGCATTAATGTAAAAACTATGTTAATAAATTTACTAAAGAATTCTAGAGTAACAACTTTACCTGGAAAACAAATGAAACTCTTCGGAAAGAGTAGGTGAGCTGACTGATGGAGAAATCTGAGACAATATTGAGTTTGAGTTTAGTTTATTGTCACGTGTACTGAGGTACAGTGAAAAGCTTTTATGGCATGCTAACCAGTCAGCGGAAAAACTGTACATGATTATAATTGAGCCATCCACAGTGTACATAATGGGAATAACATGAATAATGTTTAGTGCAAGATAAAGCCAGTAAAGTCTGATCAAAGAAAAACTCCAATGAGGAAGTTAGTAGTTCAGGACTGCTTGCTAGTTGTTGGTAGAATGGTTCAGTTGCCTGATAACAGCTGGGAAGAAACTGTCCCTGCGTTTTCACACTTCTATATCTTTTGCCCAATGGGAGAGGGGGGAAGAGGCAGTGGCCAGGGTGTGACTCAGCCTTCATTATGCTGCTGACCTTGCCGAGGCAGCGTGAGGAGTAAGTGGAATCAATGGAAGTGAGGTTGGTTTGTGTGATGGTCTGTGCTGCGTCCACAATTCTCTGCAATTTCTTGCGGTTTTGGATGAAGCCGTTTCCATAACATGCTGTGATGCATCCCGACACAGTGCTTTCTATGGCACAACTGTAGAAGTTGGTGAGAGTTGTTGGGGGTCAGGCCAAACTTTCTGAGCTTTGGAGTGGTTTATTGGTGTGGTTTATTGGCCATTGCCGCAATATGGGTGGTCCAGGAGAAATTGTTAGTGATATTTATTCCTAGGAATTTGAAGCTTTCGACCTTGGACTCCTGACTTACATGTTTGGTATTTATCTCCTTAACCCAACATATAAACACATTCCCAGTCACATCCCAAGTATAGTACTGATGTATAAATTCATCTTTAAGAACTGAGTCTACCAGGCAGCACGAATTTGATCTATCGTTGTAACAAACATTGGTCTCAGTTGAGAATTACTGATTTAAAAATACATAATTCTTTTGATTGGCTTACAGTTCTTATTTGCTATTGCAAGCGACAAACACAAGAGTCTGTAGGCCACACAAAGGGGTCAAGGAAAATGCAGCAGAATCTGATAATGGGTTCTATCAGTGAAGCAATAATTATGACAGATATTTGAAATGTTGTATACATTGGTGGGTGTGAGCAATGCCAGCAGACTCCGTCATGAAAGGAGTGGGAACGTTCCTGAGGCCCACTGATATTGTTGATTCCCAAGTGAGTTCACAGAATGTAAAAACACAGCAAAAAGTGAGAAGAGGAAGGTGATGTTATTACTTGTGTTCAGGCCGGAGGCTCAGGAACTGAATGTGAGCCTACACATGCCATGAACTGCAGACTGGGACTCATTTGAAGTCAGAGTAAACACTCCTAAGGGACATTTTAATTGGACTCCGTTGAGATTTTCAAGATCTGCAAGATCGGCATGTGTATCCAGGGACCAGAGGAAATCGTGAGTGAATGCGTCTAAAACCACCAGTGAAAAGGTGGCATTTCCATCAATACATGGAGGGATTGCTTCATGTGTGGAATGGAGATTGAGAGAATTCAGACAAATCTAGTTAATATGGTAGATTTAACATTGCAGGGAGCAAGGAGCATGGATTTCAGCATGGCAATGGACACTCAATATGAGACAGTTTTACGCAGAACACAGTTCCAAGTTGCTAGCAGGGAACACGTTTACAGAGACTCAAGAAAGTGCTGGAGAAATACAGTGCTGACTACCGAGAGGGTAATGGCAACACCATCTCCTCCCTCACAGATGGGCTGGCACTACCCACTACCACAAGTAGGTCCAGTTGGTCACATGTATACCAGTGGGTGCCCCTGCCATGGATGGTAAGGGAATTGCACAATTGTGGAATGCCTGTTCAAGGGAGCCTGGTTCTGATTGACATGGGTTAGGGAATACTGCAGAAAGGTCCAGGTCCTTCAAGAAAGTAATTGTCAGTAAAGCCTACCAGTCTCCATTTGGCTTAGACTTAGGGGATATGGTAATGGAATAGACATGCTTGGATCACTATTGTCCAAAAACAACCTTGTAAGTGGTGAGAGCAAGCAGAATGTCTTGGTGAGTTCAGGAGATACGCAGGGCATCAGCCTGTATTTCCAATTAGCAGAACATTCTCGAAGGGTAGCGCTATTGCTGAGGTCCCAGGACAGAGTGATCCAGTCAAAAGGTGAGAAGCTCAGCACCAACAAATAGGACAATCATGAGAAGGGTCTCGACCCAAAACGTCACCCATTCCTTCTCTCCAGAGATGCTGCCAGTCCCTCCAAGCTACTCCAGCATTTTGTATCTATCTTTGGTGTAAACAAGCATCTGCAGTTCCTTCTTACACAAATAGGACAGACTTATGGACAGATTTCCCACAATCTTAAGAGCATCTGATCATTTGGTATTGCCAGGTAACATTAAGAAAGGAGAACTCTCACCACCATTCTCTTTATCCACAAAGCCATGTCTTGCTCTTTTTACTCCCTCCTCTCTTGCCATTGATTTACTTAAGAGATACAGTGTGGAAAAAGCCTCTCAGTCCACTGAGTCCGTACTGACCTGCGATCACCCATACAGAAATTCTATACTGTACACTAGGGACAATTTACGGAGGCCAATTAACCTCTGGAGTGTATGAGGAAATCGGAGCAGCCGAGAAAACCCACAAGGTCACAGGGAGAATGCACAAACTCAGTACAGACAGCACCTCTATTCAGGATCAAACCCAGGTCTCTGGTGCTGTAAGGCAGCAACTCTCTCGCTGCACCACTGCCGCCTGTTTGACTTGTGCTCACTTCAATTTCATGTTCTCTATTCGCTTCACCTCTTGCACCCCTAACCATGGATGCACAAAATCTCTAAACAGTCGACTATTCAATTCCCCACTCTAACCTCAGTACAAAGAAGTATTATAAATGCCCCCCCTTCCTACATCAAAATCCTCCTTTTCAAAATATTTTCCACTACCATATTGTTAAGATTTTTCCAGGTGTGATATGCAAGCTGTGGTATGCTTATCAAATGAATTATTTTGATTTAGTTTGTTTGATACTATCGAAATAGCCTGAAGAAAAACAGATTGTTCAAGACTAAAGTAGACCAATCTCATGCATGTTTGCCTCGGGTCTCTCTGGTCTCTGTGCTGTTTCCAAATCTGATTAATACCTTTAATTAACACGATCCGATCGGCAACATTTTAATAGCATTTGAAGTAGAAAGTGGAAAGGTTTATAAAGCAGGGAGGGAAAAAAGTGAAAGATTCAGGGAACTGAGAGAGAAAAAGTAAGTACTCTCCTGGGGACCCGGTATGTGGTTCAACAAGAGAAGTCAAGAGCAGAAGTTGATTCAGTATTCTCATCTTGAAAAATCAATTTTGACCCCCTGAGGTAAATCCAGTGAACTCATGTTTTAGCCTGTAGGGGAGGAGGCAGGCTACCTTTATTTGTAGTTTCTATACAGTCATACGACTGAAAGAAAAATTGTTGATTAAAATGTAATTTTTACCTCGGGTCCATTTTAAAGGATATAGCTGATGATCAAAGTCAGATTGATATTACCTATAAACAAATGCATAATTAATTTCCCAAGACTGCTGCTGAAAATACTTCAGCAAAAAATGATAGTGCATTGCATCACATCTCCTTACCTCTTGTCACGTCTGCCCTTTAAAAGTTTAAGGAACTTTTTATAAACTTAATTAAATTATTGGTGGTTCTGCTTTGTGTGTGTGGTTCAAATACAAATAAATTGTTTATAGACACCAAGTGTGTATGAACTCCCAGAGCTGTATAATAAACTGATGCAACCTGGTTTCTTATGGATGAATACATTTGGATTCCTAAGGTCTTGATCATCCAACTATCCTGTGGGTCTCAGTTAACTGATTGTTCTTAAGATAGACACAAATTACTGGAGTAACTCAGCAGGACAGGCAGCATCTCTGGAGAGAAGGAATGGGTGATGTTTCGGGACGAGATCCTTCTTCAGACTAAGATCTAAAGGATCTTTTCACTCACATGCAATTTGTATGCATTCTGCATTCTAACCACTTGCTGTTCCTCATTCTAGATCACTCTATGAACTCTTCCTGATCTCTGTAACCTCCACCAGCTTTTGAAGCCTTCAACATTTCAGCACCGATGCAGTTCTGCCTTCTTCATTGATTTGGTTCGGTTTAGTTTTGCTTAGAGATACTGCATGGAAACAGAACCTTCAGTCCATTGAGTCTGCAATGACCAGTGATCCCCATACACTAAAGATAGACACAAAATGCTGGAGTAACTCAGCGAGACAGGCAGCATCTCTGGAAGAAGGAATGGATGGCGTTTCGGATCAAGATTCATACACTAGTTCCATCCTACACCCTATGGACAATAAACAGCAGAAAATTAACCGACAAACCTGCATGTCTTTGGAGTGGGAGGAAACCAGAGCACTCGGTGAAAACCCACACAATCACAGAGAGAACGTACTAACTCCAGACAGAGAGCACCCGTAGTCAGGATTGAACTCAGGTCTCTGCCGCTCTAAGTCAGCAACTCTACCGCTGCGTCATGGTGCCGTCCTATAAACCTATATTTAATCGCCCTGTAATGAAATTTGTATCAGCTCTGAGACCCCAGGTTCTGTAGCTCATCCCATCCCACTCCAAACCTTCTCTAGATTTCTACCTTGCTTTTGTTTTTTCATCAAAACTATCTCTTCCAGAGTTAGGTCAAGTTCTAATAGTATCTTGGAGGAATTTTACTACATAAACATCATGAAGCATCCATAGAGAGTAGTAGGCAGAAGGAAATCATTGCCATTGTCATAACAGTTAAGAACCAGAAGATACAAATGATGGCAATTACTAAAGGACCAAGAGTTACACGAGGAAAAGCTTCTTTTAAAACATAGTGGTTGGAACGTGAAGTGACTTGCCAGTAGGAATGATGAAGGCAACTGTTCAAAAAGAAATAGGACAACTCTTAACTATGTGAGAAGTCAGCAAGGGAGTGGGACTTGCTCCAAGTGATGCTTGAGAGTTTATTTCAGACAAAAAGATTGTTGAAGTTACAAATGGCCTGGTGCAGACGGAGACAGTGAATAGAGTGAGAAAGTGAATTATTGACTTTGAACCGTGTTTGTGATAGTGGCGACGATGCTGGCTTCAATCTTCCCTTTATTAAATTGAGGGAGAGTTCTGCTCATTGTTGACCGAATGGTGGAAAGGCAATGAGACATCTCAGAGACAATTAACTGCAGCCCTCATTGGATTTTGGTTTGGCTGCATTTGGAGTATTGTGTGCAGATCTGATCGCCCCATTGCATCCAAGATGTGGCGGCTTTGCAGAGAGTGCAGAAGAGGTTTACCAGAATGCTGCCTGGATTAGAGGGATTAAAGGGTTTCAGCTGTAGGGAAATGTTGGATAGACTTGGATTGTTTTCTCTGGAACATTCGAGGTTGAGGGGAAGCTTGATCGAGTACATAAGATTATGAGAGGCATAGATACGGTAGACAGTCAGAACCTTTTTCCCAGTGCGGAAATGTCCAACACTAGAGGGCATTGAAAAATATTCGACTATCTTGGGTAGACTCATAGCAATTTAAGTTTAGTTTAGTTTAGTTTATTAACTAAACTAAACTTAAATTGCTATGAAGGTACACAAAAATGCTGGAGAAACTCAGCGGGTGCAACAGCATCTATGGAGCGAAGGAAATAGGCAAAGTTTCGGGCCAAAACCCTTCTTCAGACTCAAGATGGTCACATTTACCAATGTACAGTGAAAAGCTTTTGTCGCAGAAAGACCCTTTCAAACAGCGAGCTCCAGTTCCTTGCAACCTTGGGTCTCAACTGAAAATATAATTGTTTTCCCTTTATTTCCTAATTTCTTTACTAAAAGAAGTTGGTCTTCCTCCTCTTGGTCCAGGGCTTCCCCCAAAACCTGCGAATTCTGTCTAGTACCTGGCCCAATGAAAAAGATTTAATCCAGCTCCAAAATGTATTTTCCTCTGATCACAAAATTTTAGGCCCATCGAGAAACTCCAGACTCCTTGATAAATAATATTATCGTATTACTATCTTTGATCAGGTTGCTGGCTTTACCTTGCACTAAACGTTATCCCCTTATCATGTAACTGCGTACACTGTAAATAGCTCGATTGTAATCATGTATGGTCTTTCCGTTGACTAGATAGCATGCAACAAAAGCTTTTCACTGTACCATGGTACACGTGACAATAAAATAAACTAAACTTAAATTACTATGAGTCTACCCAAGATGGTCAAATAGTTTTCCATGCCCCATTCTGTATTGCAACTTGGCTAAAATTAGTCCACAGTCCACATAAAAGGGTCAATTGGCAAATCTTTCTCTGATATCTAAATTTCCCTTCAATCGCAACTGCCTAACCATCACTAACAAATTCAAAATTAATAGAGAAAAAAAAATGAAATTCAAATGACAAGGTCACTGAATATGACTTTACTCCAAATTATGTATAAACACATGCTTTAAATATTCTTGTTCAATTAACATGACCTCATATTTCTTAATTAAGTTGACGGTTCTATTTTCCATTTAATATTAGACGGGTTTTGCAATCAATTACAGTGTCCCTCTGGACTATCTGACCAGGTTGTGCTGGAAAAATGAAACCTTAGTCTTTGTTCATTTCTAAAAGTGAACCTTTACCTCTGCAGCTAGTCCATAACAAGACTTCCTAATATTCTTTTCAAAACAGTTACTGCCTTCATTTCAACCTCATTCTCAGCAGATGAAAAGCATCGTCCATGCCTTTTTTCACCTTCTGCTATAATTTGAACACTCCTCTCACCTTCCCTAATCTGTCGAAACTGCATCTCATTAAAAGCTGAAAATCATGCTTCATTTCACTTTTTTAAAATTACAGTCTCTAAAGTGAATTCTTAAATCTCAGGTTTAAGGGTTTTGCTTTTGGAAAATGGCAACAAATCTTCCACAGTTCACTTGAAGATGCTGCTACTGAAATCAGTAAGATCTTGCCCCAGTATCATGAAGGAATGCTAAGATGGATGGTGTATGTCTTCATGGAAAACCTGCAGCTGCTGCTTCTGCATGTTGCATGTTTAGGATGTGCCGTTGATGTTTTCATGTTGCCATTGCGGCGGTGCATCTTGTAGCTAGGCATTTGCAGCAGTGGTGTGGAGGTGTTGAAGGTTGTGCATGTTTAAAGTGCTAATCAAGCGGCTGATATTGAACTCTTAAAGGTTGGCGCTGAGCTTCTGTTACTTGGTTGCAGTTATACTCATCTACACCAGTGGTGAATATTTGTCTGGCACTGTGGAGAAGGTGGAAAGACTTCAGGGAGTCAGGAACAGAAACATTCACCAGAGGCAACTCAGCTGCTGATCTGCACTTGAGTTCACAGTATTTGTAGGACTGGTCGAGTTAATGATGGCCAGTCATGTGAATTTTCTTGGATTCTTCTCCCCCATTAATTTATGATCTTTACAAATCCTTCTGTACCATCATTATCCCAAAATGTGCAACATTCTCTTGCTGAACCTTTTTCTTTCCTTTAAGGGGGAACCTTTATGCTCCCATATAATTACTGTCCTTGGTCTACTTGCAGGTTAGACATCACAGGTTTTAGCATTCCTAATTCTCTGGTTTTTAATTCTCTGAGTCACAGGCTCATTATTAAAACTAATTATTTGCCATAATCAAATAGATTTTCCACCATCAATATACACCTAAACTGGTGTGAACCTCAATTTTAGGGGATTACCTGATGGAAGAAATGGATCAAACTCTGCATATGAAGCAACTATAAAAAAACAGCCATGTTCCATGGCTTATCCAGCTGGCAATATTATCAAAAATTATGAACATTTTTGAATGCCTGCTATTTTAATATATGTTTAAGTCACTGGCATTTATTATCCATCTCTATCTGCCTTTAAACAGGGTAGTTTGTTAAGAAATGGTACGAGGTAACTAAAGACAGACGCAGAATGCTGGAGTAACTCAGTGGGTCAAATAGCATCTCTGGAGAAAAAGAATAGGTGATGTTTTGGGTCGAGACCCCTTCTTCAGACTGAGGCAGGGGAAAGTGGAACGAGAGTACAGACGGTACTTAGGAGAAATTAATGGAAGATATGTGAAAAGCAACGATAATCAAGGCACACCATAGGCCATTGTTGGGTGTGGGATACATGATAACGGGTAAACCGAAGAACTCAAAAGTACAACAGTAAAACTAGTACGACGACTAGAGTGGGGGAGGGACAGAGAGAGGGGATGAAAGGGTTACTTGAAGTTAGAGAAATCACTTGTCATACTGCTGGGTTGTAAGCTGCCCAAGCAAAATATGAGACACTGTTCCTACAATTTACATTGGGCCTCACTTTGACAATGAAGGAGGCCCAGGACAGGAAGGTCAGTGTGGGAATTGGAAGGGGAGTTAATATGTTTGGCAATCGGGCGATCACATTGGTCGAGGCGGATTGAGCGAAGGTTAAGAGATAAATAGATGGTTAGGTTTAGATTTATGTATAAATCAGACAAGGAAGTGATAGTATAGTTCATTTTACAATGGATATAATGAAACTAAGCTTTTTTGTAGATTCATAATCATAATTACTGATGGTAGCTGTTTACTGCCAATTTACTAAACGCAAGTTCCCCCAAATACCATTGTAGGATTCAAATGAATATTTCTAAATCCATTGTCCAGGAATCTCAACTTAAATCCAGGAACTGATCTACCAAAATGTAATGTTTAGAGAAAACAGTGATTCCTGAATAAAGCTTCAGATAACCAGATGTCTTTTATGCAAACATCAACATTACAAATATTTGCCCCACATTAATTTTTCCAGCATTGGATTAAGTCTGCAGCAAAAAAAACAAATAGTTTTAACTTTAACACAACATCACATGCTGTTTTAGTTTTGTTTAGTTTAGTTTAGACATACAACGTGGTAACAGGCCCTTCAGCCCACCGAGTTGGCGCCGACCAGCGATCCCCGCACACTAACACTATCCGACACACACTAGGGAAAATTTACAATCTTACCAAGCCAATTGGCTTACAAAACCTGTAGTTTGGAGTGTGGGAGGAAACCAGAGCCCTCAGAGAAAACCCACACAGGTCACAGGGAGAACGCACAAATTCCATACAGACAGCACCCGTAGTCTGGATCAAACCCGGGTCCCTGGCGCTGTAAGGCAGCAACTCTACTGCTGCGCCACTATGCCACGCAACACCATGCCGTTGTATTTTAAACATGAGCAATCCACCTTGCACGTGACAGTCAGTCGAAAAAGGCCAGGTGGGTTTTGACGTACTGCAGAACAGCTTCACTTCCATATGTGTTTAATCTCAGACACACTGCAAACTAACCCCCTGCTATCTTCTTTGCTTCCTGTTCTGAGAAAAGCACTTAAAGGTGAAGAAGATGAATGAAGGTGCCATCATTATCTGTTAGCAGCAGTCTCAGGGTAACGTTAAGCTCATCATAAGATTTAGTCTCACAGGGGGCATCCTTCCTGAATAGCAAGGTGTTCCAGAAAAGCTTCCTGGGACTTGCTACTTACACGACGGGAGATACTTTTCCCATCCTGCCATGGGTAATAATCAAAGTAAAGCTGTACTGTCAGAAAAGTAATCAATTCTCTGGAAATGCAATCATTTATAGCAGCATATTGAATCCTTAGTGGCCTAACCCTCTGCAAAGCATGAGTTTTGCTGACAGTTTTAAAATGTATGACTTGCTCAGTCATATTTATATTTGGAACAATGGATGAATTATAATACTATTTTTATTGATTATGCCTCCCTACATAGAAATGTGGAAGAAAACTTCAAGATTTGCCTTACTGGTTGACAAAAACTTTGTGAATAGAGATCGTATTGTTTTAGAATTGGGACAGCAACTGTCCAACTTATTTTGACTCTATTCCACGAGCCTTCTTTAACTTTCGGTTACATCTGGGATGTCACATAGATTGATTTAAGCATTTAAAACAAATAATTAATTAGAAAATTGATGGTTACTTGGACAAGTATGGATTGATAAAGAAGAGGCACCTCAGTAGAGTGATTAATTAAAGGCAAATGGTGTTTGATGAATGTCATTGTATGTTTTTGATGAGGTAACAAAAAGGGTGGATGAGGGCAATGTATTTGAGATTGTGTGTGCGGGCTTTCAAAAGGCATTTAATCATATACCAGAAAATACACTTGTAATGAAATTGAGAATCATGGATCAGATAGAACATGGAACTAAATTTGACTAAGTCATCGTAAGCAGAGATCATAAGTGATAGGAGCAGAATTAGGCCATTCGGCCCATCAAGTATACTCCGCCATTCAATCATGGGTGATCTATCTCTCCCTCCGAACCCCAGTCTCCTGCCTTCTCCCCATAACCTCTGACACCCATACTGATTAAGGATTTATCTATCTACCTTAAAAATATCCACTAACTAGGCCTCCACAGCCCTCTGTTGCAGATAATTCCACAGATTTACCATCAGTTGCAATGAAAAGACTGGAGGAGAATAGATGTTTCAAGGTTCAGTACAGGGCTCTCTGCTACTTTGATTCAGCGCACAACTTCAATCTTTGTTGATGAATTACAAAAATATTCATCGATTTTAGGATATAGGAAATCTAATAGAATCAATGTAAGAACGTAGGAAATGGAAGCAGATGTAGTCCATTCAGCCTCTCATCGCTGTGCTGACACACGCAGCAGATTTTTTTTACCACAGTATTATTATTTTTTTCCTACATTAACCATATACCCCACATTCAACAATGTATTGACTCCTGTCTCGAGTCTTGCAGCCCCCTCAGGCAGAGAATCCCATGGTCACTGGATTCCAGAACAGAAAATAGCAGATGGATTTCAATGTGGAAAAATATGAGCATATATTTTGGTACGAAGAATAAACTAAATTGAACAAGTTTAGAAGGGTTACAAGATATAAATGTGGAGGTGGGGGAGTACAAATCTTTGAATGGGAAGATCAGGTTGGAAACCAGGGATAACAGATCAGGGTGTCGGTTTTATAAATGAAAGCACAGAACACAAAAATGGAAAAGTTAAGATAAATCCACTTAAAATATTTGTATTGTGTTCAATTCTAGGTATCACAGTAAATAACTGGTGTGAAGCTATGTAGATGGTACGTTCGGATAGTTACAAGAATGGTTACATGGTGTGAGAGATTACATTTATAGAGAGAGATTGGAGAGCAGGGATAATTACTTTACAGCAGAGAGATTAGATTTGTGTTTAAAATTATGAAGGGTTTTGCTAAAGAAAGAAAATCTATTACCAAGAGCTCATGTGGCGATATTGACAGCTGTTTGACAGAACAGAGGTGATTGTGAAAAACATATTTTATACAAGTGGTGCAACTTTGGAAAGATCTGCCTGATAGGCCACTTGAAACAAATCTAACCGTATCGCTCCTGGAAAGAAAATGCAAAAATAACTTGACAAAAATAAATGTTTTAACATTTTGTAATAAAATAATAAAAAATAATAACTATGTGGAGAACAATAGCTATGAAGGGTACGTGGGCGGCACGGTGGCGTAGTGGTAGAGTTGCTGCCTTACAGCTTAATTTAAATCAACTTAAGCTTAAATCAACTTAATGTTACAATGAATGTAGCATCGGACACCCGGGTTGGATCCCGACTACGGGTGCTGTCTGTACGGAGTTTTACGTTCACCCCATGACTGCGTGGATTTTATCCGAGATCTTTGTTTCCTCCCACACTCCAAAGACGTACAGGTATGTAGGTTAATTGGCTTTGTAAATGTAAAAATTGTCCCTAGTAGGTATAGGATAGTGTTAATGTGCGGGGATCACTGGTCGGTGCAGACCCGGTGGGCCGGTAGGGCTTCTTTCTGCGCTGTTACTCTAAGCTAAACTAAACTAAACAAGTGTTGGGAGGGGTTTGGGGATGTGCATTAACTGGATTACTCTTCAGAGACACCACAACTTCAGTGTATTGAATGACCACCTTATGAGCTGTACCAATATGAGATTCTGCGAAAGGAGCCTTGCAGAGATCAAATCTCGAGGTTTTTCTCCTTGGAGCTGGAAGATTGGATGAAGAGGGTGTTGCAATCTCTCCGAGCATTCTGTAATTTCTTTTTAACTCATTTTATAATTTGACAGTATAGTACTTTTCTCTGACTTCCTCTGCACTAGTTGATGCCACTGAAGGCTGTGGAGGCCAAGTCAGTGGTTATATTTAAGGCAGAGATAGATATATTGTTGATTAGTACAGGTGTCAGAGGTTATGGGGAGAAGGCAGGTGAATGGAGTTAGGAAAGAGAGATAGATCAGGCATGATTGAATGGCGGAGTAGACTTGATGGGCCGAATGGCCTAATTCGGCTCCTATCGCATGATCTTATGACTTCTGATCTTGATGATCCGTAGTAGTGCCCCACTGTGTGCCTTGGCCTCAAGGGCATTATATCCATCCATGTATGATAATGTTTTGTTGTCTTTGTTAGTTATGTCTTTCCTTGCTAGCAATTCTTTAGTTTAACATGACTAAAACCTCAAGTTCCTACCCTCTCAATTATTTATACACTATTGCTTGCAACATTTTATTATCAAAGTTGATTTTTTTCCATAGTAATGTTTGCAGTATATGCATCACATATTTTCTCTAATTGGTGTTACATATTTCTCAAGTTTGCTACTGTTGCTCTGTACATTGTTGAGTAATTTAAATATACTTTATCATTATACCTGCTTTATTAGTTCACTGCATCTTGCTGTATCAATCTAATAGTAATTTTGCTATTCTAATCTGTAAGCATGTTTTTTTTTTCACTCTCAACCAATCTTTTTCTTAATTTTACAATAGGCTCAATCCTGCCTGCTGCTGGTACTCAAACACCATGCTATTCCTGAACTCATTGCTAGTGCTATAGCAACAATAGGATCTTTTGAATTGCAAACCTCCACTGCATGTCCTATCTACGACGGGAGTAGGCCACAAGTGGGCTTCAGGTGGCAGGATCCTCAGCTCTGTTCCAAGCATCACCCTGTCGATCTGTGTCAACTTAAAAATCATCAGCAACTCAATGGGTCTGACAGCATCTCCAGAGAAAAGGAGTAGGTGATGTTTCGGGTCGAGCCCTTTCAGACTGACGGTCAGGCAAGAGGGAAACTGGAGATATGGAGGGCCACCCTCAACCCTGACTCTCAGTCTGACGAAGGGTCGCGATCCGAAACGTCACCTACCAATTCCTTCTTTCCAGAGATGCTGTCTGACCCGCTGAGTTACTCTGTCCATCAGTTTTCTGTCCATCTTCGGTTTAAACTGCAGTTCCTTCCTAAAAATTACTCTGCATTCTGTATCTCTCCCTTTGCTCTACCTATTGTACTTGAGGTTGGCATGATTCTGATTTGGCTGGAGGTCCGCGACATCCTTGGACTTGCCTAAGAACCAGAGCGCGGACTTTGAAAATGGTACCAAAATGGGGCCCCTTGCAAGCGGGATCAGCAGACGTTCTTCACACTTGCTAATTCTGCACACTTGCTAATCAGGGATCAGAGGCATGGCAATACTCTACTGGACTCTTTGCAAGATAAAGAATTTCACTGTGTTATAGCCCTGTCCCACGGTACGAGTTCATTCCAAGAGCTCTCCCAAGTTAAAAAAAAATCAAACTCATGGTAAGCACGGAGAATGGATGTAGCGGGTACGTCGGAGCTCGGGGACGTCTTTTAGTGGCTCGTAACGCTAAAGGCAGGTAAGCACGGGAAGACTCGCTAACGGCAGGTAAGCACTAGAGGACTCGTGAAGATTTTTCAACATGTTGAAAATTGTCCACAAGAACCCCGAGTACTGACGAGTGGCCATTACCGTAAATCTCCAAGTTCGAATCAGGGCAAACTCGGGAGAACTCTTGGAAATAACTCGTACCGTGGGACAGGGCTTTTAATCCTTCACATGTGTGCTGTAAATGGCAACTCAAATTTCACTGCACTAGAAATGGTGTATATGACAATAAATGTCCTTTGTCCTTTGTCCTTCACATGACAGTAAAAGCACCATTGAACCTGTAGATTGGCTATAACATGTTAGCCAATTAGTTAGCCAAATTCGAGACTTTAAAACTACAGCTCGCTAGTGCACCTACCCTGTTATACTTCAACATCAACCTGCTAGTCACAATTACCTGCGATGCATCCCAGTATGGACTAGGAGCAGCATGCCTGCAGACTTCCTTCAACAGCGACGTGATGCCGGTATCCTACGCTTCGCGCACCCTAACGGATACTGAACAACGCTATGCACAGATCGAGAAGGAACTGCTTGCCTTGGTTTTCGCCTGCTCTAAATTTAAAGACTTTATTTTTGGCAAGACCTTCACAGTGGAAACTGATCACCAGCCGCTAGTCACCATCCTGAACAAACCGATCCATGCTGCCCCAGCAAGACTTCAACTCATGATGATGCAGCTACAATGGTTTGATTTTCGCATTGTCTATAAAAAAAGGTAAAGACATGCACATCGCAAACACTCTATCTCGAGCTCCATGCACCACCAGCAAACAACACCCATTCGAACAAGACGAATTCTCCATCCTGAAAGTATAATTTGTTCCACTGCAGATAAAACCTAACCTCAATCATCAAAGGCGGGTGACCAAACAAATGTCCAACACTCCTTTTGAACTGTGACCCTATTTCCTGGTACGGGACGAACTAGTACTACAGGATGGAGTGATAGTTAGGGGTAACAAGGCAGTCATCCACTCTTCCCTGCGAAACGCAAACTACGAGGAAATCCACAGTGGTCACCCAGGCATGGAGGCTACCCTACAGTGTGCAAAAGAAATGATCTACTGGCCCGGAATGACCAAGTATATTCGGGAGAAAACAGAATCATGCGTGATCTGTAACAGACAAGCAACGCATCAGCAAAAACAGCCCCTGCTGTCTCAACCTGCCCCCTCTCTGCCATGGTCATCGGTGGCTGCCGATATCTTTCACTGGGATGGGAAGCACTATCTCGTGTTAGTGGCCTCATATACTCAAACTGGTTTTAAATTGACTTTTTGCCAACCATCTCCTCGGAGATCGTCATCCAAAAACTCCGCCAACACTTCTCTGTACATGACATTCCAGCTCGTCTTCAGACTGACAATGGGACCCAATTCAGCAGCCAAAAGTTTAAAGACTTTGCCAAATGGTGGAACTTTCAACACGTTACCAGCAGCCCAGAATACCCACAGTCCAATGGACTTGCCGAGCGTGCTGCCCGCAGCGCTAAACAACTCATGGAGCGCTCCTACCTAGCGAAGTCTGATGTCTCCCTGGACCTGTTGTACCTGTAAAATATTGCGAGAGATAAAGTTTTAGGTTCTCCAACCCAGCGTCTGATGTCTCGCCGAATGCGACCTCTGCTGCCCGTCAGCCAGGATCATTAATCTCAAAGTTTTCAACCCTGCTGTGGTTCAGAAGCACAGACAGTACAACCGAGACACACAGAAAGGCACTTACGACAAGACCAGCAAGCCACTTATGCCACTCATTCAAGGCCAAGTGGTCCGACTACAAACAGACAAAGAGCATACCAAACTGGGGTACGTTTATGGCCCCGCAAAGGAACCACGTTCCTACCTGGTCGATGTCGGTGGCACCATCTATAGACGCAATCGTCAACACCTCCTTCCTGTGAAGGAACGGCCCAGGGTCCTGATGCACCTCCGCTCAACTTTAAAGTGATTGTTGTTCCAGCCATTCCAGTACCTGCAGCTAATAGTCCCGTCCACTCCCCACGTCAGTCTCTTCTCTCGTCCCCTTTTGTAACCGACTCACCGGTGCCCCCATGACGGTCTTCCCCGACGGTGTCTCCCCATAGCCCTTCGGGCTCACCAAACCGCGCCCTTTCGGAGGAAAAGGTTGATGAGGCAGCTCCTTTCCGTACGAGGACCGGGCGAGTTAGCAAGCCACCTGTTAGATATGGCGATTATGTTTAACCCCATTATTACTAGATGTGGCGATTTGCATTTAACATTTTATTTACTCATCGTAGTTGTAATGCTTTACTTGTTTTCATTTATACAAGAAGAGATGTAGATTGGCTATAGCATGTTAACCAATTAGAATGCTTAGTAATTATAACCCTGCCTAATTATAACATTCATAGTGTAAGAACCTACCCACTGCCTACCAGTAAGAGTAGCAGTGTGAACATGTAATGACCTGCTTAGAAGTTAATGACCTGAACAATAAAGATGCTTGTGTTTCAACCTGTGTAAGTCTTTACAGAACCATTGGGTAGCTTGCAAAACAATGCTTTTCACTGGACCTCTATAATAATAAACCTAAACCTAAATTAAACTGCTTTGATTTCTTGAAGTGTAAAGTAAAATAAAGAAAAGAGTTTCATCCGGATGTATTTTTATTGAAGGTCAGCGATGCCATTTGAACGAGTGAGTTTATTGAAGGGTATCCGCCATAACTAGAATGATGCAAAGTGCATTTGTCTTCTCAGCTCAGTACTGTGCTAGACTACTGTTGAACTACAGTGGCTGATGTAACATGTACAGCAGCATTCAATCTCCAGCATGTCTCCAATTCTGCATTGCAATGTACCGGTGCATAAATCAAAGATGCGCTGTGCACCAATTCAAACTATCATATCCACAATTACCCACCCCTTCCCCAGCACCATCCTTACTGCAGCGAGCACTGCATGTTTTGACACACACTATTATAAATTGATTCTGATGATTTAGGCTTGGGAAGTCTGTTGCTTCCAGGAAAGCTTATGGTAGCTGTTGCATTAAAGATCGACTTCTGCTCATTGCTGTTGGAGCAGTTGTTTGCAATGTCTGAGAGATTGTTTTTCAAAGCAGGGGCAGTAACCCTCAGGTGAGTCATTCAATAGTGAAAAATGGACTATAATTTCGGCTCATTTAAATAAATGCTGATCCACAAACTGGGGAACGTATTCTTGTCAGGTTATGTGGGTGAGCCATTTGGTGTCAGTGGGTTGCCTAAAAATAACCTGAAAACCATTGGGTTTTTATTTTGGAAATGTTTGTCAAATTAACTAAAGCAGGCTGGGATTAAAGCCGGAGTTAATCTTCTGATCTGGTGCATCTGTTATAAGTACGAGCCACACTCCCAAAGCCTTGCACACAGAGGAAGAAGGTGTCAGATGATTTCCATCAAATGCACAGCGGAATTGTGTCATTAACTGGAATTCTTAAATTGAATGGAAGGATGGTTATAAATTTGATTAAAGGTTGCAGAACTCTTTTCAGAAGATAACCTGTATTTCTAAATAATTTTAACTTTTAAGACTCGGTTTCCAAATTTCTTTCATCTCCTAAAATTAGCTGCCTGTGTCCATTGCCGTCAATAGAAAATCAAAATGGGTGATGTAAAATTGCTAATCTTCCCTTGTGTATTGTATCTGTGTTCTGTAATTATAGTTCATCAGGTGATTAAATCATTGATTTTTCATCTCCTAAGCGAGTTCCTTCTTTTGTGGATGAATCATGTTATTATTGTGCATTGTATTCAAGGATTTAAGGTTCTGACCCAGGCAAAATGTGCTGATAATTGAAGATATTTTGTGCAAAAAGGTGGAGGGGCAGGTAGTAGAGTGAGAACAGGGACTCTGCAGAAGGACTTGGACAGGTTGGGAGAGTGTGTAGAGAAGTAGCAGATGCAGGATTGCTTGGAGCAGGATTCCCAAAAAATCAATCTGCAAGTTGAATCGGTAGTAAGGATGGCAAACACAATGCTAGCGTTTATTTCAGGAGGGTTAGACTACAAAAACAGGGATGTAATGCTGAGGAGCTATAAGGCGTTGGCCAGGCCGCATTTAAAGTATTGTGAGCAATTTTGTGCACCATATCTGAGGAAGGATTTTCTTGCTCTGAAGAGGGTCCAGAGATGGTTTACAAGAATGATCCCAGGAAAGAATGGGTTAACATATGATGAGCGTTTGACAACACTGGGCCTGTACTCACTGGAGTTTAGAAGGATGATGGGAGATCTCATTGAAACTTACCGAATAGTGAAAGGCTTCGTTAGAGTGGATGTGGAGAAGATGTTTCCACCAGTGGGAGAGTCTAGGACCAGAAGTCATAGCTTCAGAATTAAAGGACATTCCTTTAGGAAGTAGGTGAGGAGAAATGTCTTTAGTCAGAAGGTGGTGAATCTGTGGAATTCTTTGCCCGTCAATAGATATTTTTAAGATTCTTGATTACGACACAATACCATATAATTTTATTTATCCCAGGAGGGAAATAGGTGGGAAATATCCCAGGGAGGGAAATTAGTATGCGTATTAAGGGTTATGGGGAGAAGGCAGGAGAATGAGGTTAGGAGGGAGTGATAGATCAGCTATGATTGAATGGCGGCGTAGACTTGAGGAGCCGAATAGTCTAATTCCGCACCTATCATTTATGACCTCATGAGCTTATAAGGTTGTCAACACAACAACCAGAATGAACTTCTACAGAGAAACAATTCAGATAAAAAATTTTGAATGTATTAATTATTTTGACTTCTGAATAATTCCTACAAAACATATTCCAGAATCAAGTCACCTTCCCTTTTCATTTCCAATTATGATTCTGGGTTTGGCAAAGCCAGGCTGCTTATTCCACCTACTTACATCCAACACATCAAACAGACACACATGCAAACAAGATAGACACAAAAAGCAGAAGTAACTCAGTGGAACAGGCAGCATCTCTAGAGAGAAGGAATGGGTGACGTTTCGGGTCTCGGGGAGTTAATTGGATTGATGCAAACCAGACATACATAGTGTAAATATGCCTTCTCTCCAGAGATGTTTCCTGTCCTGCTGAGTTACTCCAGCATTTTGTGTCTATCTTTGGTTTGAATCAGCATCTGCAGTTCCTTCTTACACACATGCAAACAATTCAGGGTACTTGGGTTGACATAGAACTTAAGCCTTTTGTAGCTGTCTCCGCAGGAAACCAGATGGAAACAGATGACAAAAAAGCAGGGAATTATGAAAACAAATGACTGATATGAAAATATGATGGAATAGCATTAATGGCATTAATGAATTGGCCACAGAGCTGGCAATCTACTAGTCCGCAGGCAGATGACAGGTCACAGAGTCACTGCTTGTGTATATTGGATAGATGTTGATTGGGTTAAATGTTGAGCCTTGTCTGGGTTGTCTGAATCCCAAGGCACATGTTGCATTATTCATCTTTGTTAGCTTCATTCTCAAAGCCGTACCAGATACAATGTATTAGCTACTGTATTATTGGGTTGGGGAACTGTCAGTTATGTACTGTGTTAATCGATATGTGTTATTGGACAGTATAGAGACCACCCACATGTGGGTGCAACCCCTCAAGGTTCGGGGACCTATAAAAGTTTACCCCCACGAGGTCCGATATCTATCTTCTGGAAGAGCGCTTGCGACTGCTTGACCTTTTGGAGTGTCTCTGCTTGCACGAGGCTAGAAGGGCTTGGCCAAGCAGATACAAAGACCGAACCTGCAGTGGTTAGGTATTGTATAGGAGAGCTGTTGTGTATCCAAAATAAAGTTTAGTTGCTCAAGTGTTTGATTCAGTATTTTATTGACTGGGGTGAGCTTAGAACGAGCTATTTACAGCATCAACAGCTCAATCCTGGAGTTGCCTCGGGTCATAACCTTGATGTAACTGCTTCATTTTCTTACTTTCATTTGATGTTTATGTTCATTTTTGATAATGATAATTATCGTGTGCCTGTTGTAACCTGTGGTAAATCTCTGGTGCTCAGGGGTACCATCAAAGCCCTCTATTGCTACAGAACACTAAAAACCAGCAGAGATGTCACTGCTTCTGTAGTGATTGATAAGTACGAATGGATGAGGTGGGTTGAAACGACCTGTTATTGAGCTCTACCTTTCTATGATTTTATGACTGCTATCAGCTGGGTGAAGAGAAGCCTACGATATTTTGGTCAAAGATAGACACAAAATGCTGGTGTAACTCAGCAGGACAGGCAACATCTCTGGAGAGAAGGAATTTGTGACGTTTCGGGTCGAGACCCGTCTTCAGTCCTTCTCTCCAAAGATACTTCCTGTCCCGCTGAGTTACACCAGGATCATTCATCCATCTTTAGCGTAAATCAGCATCTGCAGTTCCTTCCCAGATATTTTTTACTATTCAGGGTGTTTTCTGTTGCCATAAATTCATTGTGAGTCATTCCACTGACTCCCTGGTCTCCACTGCTACCCGTGGAATTTCCTTCTGGAAGTGATAGCGGAGGCTGAAGAGGCTGAATAGGCTGAAATATTCGGAATGTTAATGGGTTATCCAACATATTTTCCATCATCAATGCCTTTGCAAATTCATTGCATAAGAGCCTTTTGCCCCCTTCATTCAATTGTTCACTTAGCAGTTCAAACACTGCATCTGTGTTCCTGCAATAAGCACTATTAATGCAGTGGAGGAGGAATGTGGATGTAAAGGGAGTTACAGACCAGTACAATTGAATGCAAAATGATCAATTGCTCTGTGGTGATCAGCAGCATATAAATATTTTCTGAACATAAATAATTTTAATTTGAACCGATTGGTGTCAATAATTAGTTCCATACTATTGACCTCATTGGTAACCCTCTTGATGTAATTTACTGGCTCTACCTTGCACTTTAAGATAGATAGGGGGCGCTGGAGTAGGGAAATGGCAGCCCTGCCGGCAGTCTGTTCGTTTTTTTCATCCGTTTTGTTATTTTTAGCGTTTGTTTAAAGTTTGTTTTAATGTTCTTCTGTTCGTTTTATGTGGGGGGAGGGGTTTGGGGGAAACTTTTTTTTCAAGTTCCTATCTTCCCTGAGTGTAGGAAAAAAATGTGTTCAATTTTTCGGATCACATTCTCCAGGCTCTATGGCCTACCATTGCTGGAGCTGGGTGCCGCCTCAGACTGACGTGAGCCCCACCGCGGGGCGTGGACTTACCATCGGAGCGGATCCCTTGCCTGGGATCACTCCCACCGCGGCCTGCGGACTTACTAACAAGGGCTCGCAGTCTCGGGAGAGCCTAGTCGGGAGCTCCAACGCCGCGGAAGGCTCGACCAGCCCTGACGAGAGGTTTGATCGACCGGCACGGGGTAGCTGACAACCCCCCGATGTGGGAGCTGATCGCTTCGACATGGAGGGCCCGAATGCCACCAGCTATGGGACTCAAGACCGTCCCATAAACGGGGGGCTCGAGGTTCCCGACCAAGGGAGAATAACAAGGGAAGGACTTGGAACTTTATTTTCGCCTTCCATCACAGTGAGGAATGTGTAGGAGTCAACATAATGGTAACAATACTCATACGACTCTATACTTGTAATCAGTTTAATCTCAAAAGCACTGGCAGGATCCAAGTGAACACGACAAAAAATAATAGGTGCAGGAGTTGGCCTTTCAGTCCATCAAACCAATCAACCATTCAAGAAGAACAGGTCAAAACTTCAACATCAAATCTACTTTCCCTTCATCCAAGTCACAAGTACAAGTCAGATAATATTTCAGGAACGCTACATTACACATTGAGTAACAGCACAGCCTGATACTGTCAAATGTCAGAAGACAAACACAAAATGCTGGAGTAACTCAGTGGGACAGGCAGCATCTCTGGATGGAAGGAATGGGTTGTGATGCTTCTTCAGACTGCTCTCAACTTCTTCAGACTGTCAGGATGTTCAGGGCTGGATTGCCTTCCATGACTTGGGTCAGGAAGGGAGAGCATTAAAACATTTTAATCCTGGTTGCTACCAGCTAATCGTGTTCAAAAGAATGTGTTAGGATGGGGAACATCGCAGGAGCAAATCTTAACAACTATTCAGGCACGTGCCGTCAGGGTAGGCAAGGTAGGCACTGTCTACCCTGACTAAAATTATAAAATGGTAATTACTAAATATAAATAGTAAAGGCATGGGAGAATTATGCCTATCTAAGAGATCGATCTCTTAGGTAGGCATAATTCTCCGTGCCTTTCATCCGCAGCACTTACAACACGCAAAGCTCTGTGCAGCCCACATGCTGTCAGTGCTGCTTCAAGTCGTCAATTTCAAGGGGGAGCTGAAGGCAGCTGAAACTCTGCCTTTGATGTACTGCACAGGCCCAGCAGCCTACTGCACCTGCGCAGCACTAGTTTCTTGGTGGGTTTTTCAAATATGGATTGCCAGTATCTTAAGTGTATCTTTGGAAACAAAGAGAGAAGAATGGAGCTTGTGTACCGATAACATGGTAAGTACATTTCTTGGTGCTATATGTTTTTATATAACGGATTTCCCGGGGTGGGGGAGTTCCTTTCACAGCATTTGGGGAGTCTGGCCCAGGGTAAAGTTGCGGGGAGGGCAGGAGTGTTGTGAAGGAGGGGATCGGGATCATGCCACTTGCGACGCTCCTTGCAAGGAGGCGTGCAATGCTATTGCATTGAGGCCATGGGGGAGACAGCGGGACCCGACAGCAGAACCGGCCATCACCTCAGCACCTTCTGCCAGCCCCCGCTCACCTCTGGCAGCTCTCCGTCTAAAAACTGCTCTCATGCCGCTCG
The DNA here is from genome assembly GCA_035221665.1 of Okamejei kenojei. NCBI lineage: Eukaryota > Metazoa > Chordata > Chondrichthyes > Rajiformes > Rajidae > Okamejei > Okamejei kenojei. Next base: position 13,981,685 of record CM069153.1, read on the forward strand.
CTGGCCTCACTCATGTTAGCCGCTTCCCGCAAATCCTTAAATTCCGACAGCACGATTGAGGTTACTCGGCTGTGGGAATTTAAGGATTTGCGGGAAGCGGCTGACATGAGCGAAGTCGGCGAGCGGCAGGTGAGAGATGTTCAGACGGAGAGCACTGCCAGAGGTGAGCAGGCCGGCAGAAGGCGCTGAAGTGGCAGCCAGTTCCACTGTCGGGTCCCGGCGACCGCTCGCAGCTACCCGAGCTGCTTCTATGCCCGGCTACAATGCGGTGGCTCCGCGTCCTGAGCGCCGCGGCAGCAGTGAGTAAATGAGTTACTGGCGTTATCCCTGACCCCCTCCTTCTCAACAGACTCCCCACACGCTGTGAAAGGAACTCTCCCCCCAATTGGTCCCTTGAACAAGTGTTGTCATTCAAAAAGATGACCACTGATTCAACTTTTCCCTGTGCTCCCGCTTTTCCCACCATCTCTCCACCTGCCATCACCCTTCACCCCACCCCCACCCATTCAGTAATTCAGAATAAAGGAGACTTGGAAGCCTTGGGAAAATTGAATTGTTACTGTCTTTATTTTTATTTTTTATTTTTACGGAGAGAACAATCTGCGCTTGCGCGGTTTAAGTTTTTTTTAAAACCCAACTGACTGCCTACCCTGAGTAATTACCCATGGCATGTGCCTGCAACTATTGCATTTAACATTCAGAGCAACAGCTCTCTTGTTCAAGTTCTTTAGCAACTTGTCAGTTGAACTATATTAAGGCGCATGTTGCATTCAAAAGCGCTTGAACAATGGGTTGGGAAGAAAGCGAAACTGTAAGAAAGAGGACTGCTATGCGAGAGGCAGGTGACTTCTAAAGAGCACCACACCACTCAATATCTCAGGTGAAATGTAAAGGATTTTTACTTGAAGAGGATGGCATCAGAGGTGGAAATGCATCTCAGCAAAGATCAACATAGTGATCAGGAGAAACACTGGGGCCTACTGACCTTCACTTCCAGCTCAGGAGCATTTGAACAGCTTCAACACTTTATGCTACACACCTACAATCCAATTGATTTAGCTGTGCTCTGTGTCAATTCCCTAAAGTGTGTCGGTTTCAACCACAAGATTGGATTCTCATTTGTTATGATTGAATAAACAGATAGCTCACACCAATACCGTTTGAAGTTGATTATGTGGGTGTTTTTCCAACGTGTATTTTCTTGATGCAATAATGGTGAAGAAATGTTCCAAGATGTGCAAATTAAATTAATATTAATGAGAGGACACCGGTTATTTAAATCGCGATGCTGTGATTCTGCACAAACGAGGTGCAATTTGATTGCTGTTCATTGAAAATTTCCAGTTAGTAACACTCTTACCTTGAATTCAGAAGACCTAATCCAGAGAATGTGGAACAGAAATATAGGCTGACTTTCCAATGCTACTTCATCAGAGGTGCCTTTTAATGGATGAGTTACAGCATTTGCCCTCCAATTGTGGCAAGGAAGATCTTAGAGCATTGCTCTAAATAGGAACACGTGTTATCCCTGATTCTCAATATTTATGTGTCATTAACAGGTCAGGTCGGGGGGAGATTCCCCCCGCCACGGGTATCATGTAATCCCATGCTACCTGCTCCATGGTCGGATAGTCAGCGACTAAACCGTCTTCCCCACCTGTGGACCCCCAGCAGGACCAAAAACAAGGCCTGTCAAAGGGCGGATGAGCTTCTTGTGAGCCAACGACCATCCACACTTCAGTAGAAGTTGCGCTCACTGTCGAACATAGCATTATAAGGAACAAAGTCCACAGGAACTGGAGGACAGAGATGTGTGGTGCGTCCGTCACTGTTCCTGTTGGAAACTGGCACCACTGCGTTGCTAATGTTTTCAACGATGATGATGAATCAAAATTTGCTCCTCAGTCAATATTATTATTATAGATTATCTGGTCATTTTCACATTACTGTTTGTGGGAGCTTGCTATGTACAATAGTATAACAGTTATCAGCCTTCAGAAATAGGTTTAAAGGGATTGATGAGGCACTATATGAATGTAGCATGTTTGTTTGAAAGACAAATTGGCTGAACAGATCATAAGTTCACAAGGTCACAAGTTATAGGAGTAGAATTAGGCCAATTGGTCCATCGAGTCCACTCCACAATTTAATCTGCCTCCTAATCGCATTTTCCTGCCTTCTTCCCATAACCCTTGACACCCGTTCTAATCAAGAATTTGTCTAACTCTGCCTTAAATATATCCACTGACTTGGCCTCCACAGCCCTCTGTGGGAATGAGCTCCACAGAATAACTACCCTCTGACTAAAGAAGTTCCTCCTCACCTCCTTTCTAAAAGAGTGTCCTCATCCAGGAGTCTACAAGCCTGCACACATTCATGTATATCAAGTGAATACAGAACCGAATACCATCCCACCTCAACCTCTCACCCTCCACTCCCATCCAAGAATAAAATGTCAGCACTTGCCCGCCATACATTAACTGAAGACTAGTCATTTGAATAAGGCAAAAGAAGAAGTATGGTGTGCAAACCAACATTCTACAGAAAGATGAAAGTGAACCCACTAAAACGAAAGAAAAGTAATGAGAGCAGTTCAAATATTTCAATAATCATGACCACCACTCCAAATGGGGTGGGAGATTGCAACCTTCCCCGTTTCTAATAATGCAATCAACCCGGCGTGCACAATCAAATAAGATTAATAGAACAGGTTGTCCTACAACTTTAGGCTGTGCACGCATACGCAGGATGAAGAAGAAGACCACTCCTAATGTGTCATTACAGTTCAGCAATCTGAAATGCAAGTTCTGTTCTGATACAATTTTTCCACGCTCATTTATGGTGCATTAACTTGATGTGAAGTTGTAAGACTTGCTGCTGGAGTCATGGACCATTAGCCAAGAGGTACGTGTTAAAATCACAACAAAGCAGATATGAAATACAAATTGGTATTTAATAAAAGATAGTACCTCTGATGGTAACCTTAAAATGACCAGATTGTTTGTAAAAGCCCTTCATGGACAATACTGTCCTTTAGGGTAGCGAAGCTGCCATCCTTACCTGGTAGGGCCTGTTTATGCCTCCAGGCTCATCTATGAGGTTGGTTCTCTTGCTTCCTCAATTCAGAGTTATTTATGGAAAGGCAATGAATACTTAGATTGCCACTGACATCCATTATGTAAGAAGGAACTGCTGATGCTGGTTTACGATGATCAAGGAAATGTAGAATAGTTTGTGAAATATACAGATGAAAGCATACGACGATTATCGTCTGCTGTGATTTGTCCTTTCCACACCTTAAAATCACTTTGGATCCTTCCATATCTCTATTCCCTGTCCCCTGACTCTGTTTGAAGAAGGGTCTCGACCCCAAACGTCACCCATTCCTTCTCTCCAGAGATGCGGCCTGACTCGCTGAGTTGCTCTGGCATTTTGGGTCTATCTTCATTGTAAACCAGAATCTGCAGTTTTTTCCGACACGAAGACTTCTTGCAGCTTCTGTATGATAGCGTGGGCTCTGTGGTGCTTCTGTTCTTTGGGAGGAGCAAGGTCTATTCCAGACTAGTGAGATGGTGAACTGAAGAGAGAGCCCCCCCCCACCCAAGCTATATGGATGGCCTCCCACCTCTCTAATGCTAGCTTAGCCCAATGGAGAAGATGACACAAGGTTGAGCAACCTTTTCATCATCCTGTCTTCGGGGGTGTAGTACTCTGATTTGGAGTGGAGGGGATAACATGATGAAGAGCATGGAGTCAGTGAAAATGTGAACAGAGTGTCAGTTTGTGCGAGGGTGTGGGTATATTTTCATGAGAGCGCATGACTGGTTAAGTGTGTCAATGTAAAAATGCAGTAATTATGGTGGCTTGTTGCTCACCTTGTAAGATCATGAAATTGCTTATATAATTCCTCCACGCTGTGAGGATTCTGAACCTTCTGAATTTTGTAGTCGGCAGGGCAGCACTCTGCATATCGCCAACTTGGACAATTTTACATTTTCATCAAGCCAATTGGTCAAGCCAAGTAACCTACAAACCTGTACGTCTTTGGAGTGTGGGAGGAAACCGAAGATCTCGGGGAAAACCCACGCAGATCACGGGGAGGACGTACAACTCCGTACAGACAGCACCCGTAGTCGGAATCGAACCCAGCTCTCTGGCACTGCATTTTGCTGTAAGGCAGCAACTCTACCGCTGTGCCACCGTGACCTTATTCCAGGAAGCCTCCGCTCTATCCATCTTCCCAGACTTCTTACCATAGTCCTTGTGGACCTCCTGCTTCCTCCCCTCTCCACCATGCACAAGACCTCCTTGCTGCCTGTGTTTTTAATTTATTAGGAATTTCTCTTTCAGTAAATGGAAGTGTTCTCTCTCCACTATAATAACCTCACTGTCTGCTGTTGTTATTGGGCCCCGTCTCAGGGGCCAATATCCTTCAATGATTGCTGAACAGACAGATGTATTCCTTAGAGTGGCAATCAAAAACAACACCAGAAGATGCTGGTAATGCAAAATAAAAACAGAAAATGCTGGAAATGCTCAGCAGGTCTGGCTGCGTCCAACCAAGCTCTGATGGACGACCTTTGACCTCTGTTGACTCTGTTTCTCTTCCCACAGATGTGGCCTGACTTGCTGAGTACATCCAGCATTTTCAGTTTTGATATTCATAGAGTCCGTCCCAACAGGATTTAGGCAGGTCCTGGTTTACCACTGGCTTTAGGGTGTGATCCATATGCAGGTTCAAATGTTTTTTTTTGTGTACGGATAATTAATTTGAGCACATGGGCTAAAGGAAGTCATATTATCACGCACCAAAAATCGGCCTTTTCTATTTTATTCAAAAGAATAAAATAGTTTTCTATTATATTTCAGATTTCCAACATCTGCTATGTTTTGTATAGATTTTATTATTGTGTTTTTTTTCTCTTCTGTTATGATTCATTTCCTTCCTACTCCTATCTTCAAGCACATAAGCTGTGATCTCCACTATCCTCGTTCAGCCAACTCAGCACCACCAGTGTCATTCAGTCTCACACGATATCCGCTCCATCCCCGACATCATCTTTGTTCCCTCGTTCCCTCCATCTTTCCCCCTTCTCTACAACATAAAACATGCTTGAATTCTCAGTTCTAAAGGTCCTGACTTGAAACATCAACTCCACCGCCATTACTGTGACAATGCAATACATGTTGGAAAAACACCCACATAATCAAATCCATAAGGTATTCCAATACAAATAGCTAACTTTAAACATTATTGGTGTGAGCTATCTGTTTAGTCAATCATAACAAATGAGAATCCAATCTTGTGGTTGAAACCAACACACTTTAGGGAATTGACACCGAGCACAGCTAAATCAATTGGATTGTAGGTGTGTAGCATAAAGTGTTGAAGCTGTTCAATGTTCCTGAGCTGGAAGTGACGGTCAGAAGGCCTCAGTGTTTCTCCTGATTACTATGTTGATCTTTGCTGAGATGCGTTTCCACCTCTGATGTCATCCTCTTCAAGTAAAAATCGTTTACTTTTCACCTGAGATATTGAGTACCGTGGGGCTCTTTAGAAGTCACCAACCTCTCGCATAACGATATCGCTTGATGGGCGAATGGCTTATTTCTACTCCTATAACTTGTGAGGAGCAGCTGAATAGCTGCAGGATATGACCATTACAGCGAACCTTGCATTAACTGAGCCAGGCTGGAGGTTATGTTGATGTCGAGAGTTAGAGGAGTATTATAATAAATTAGGTAGCTGATGTATACAACTTTAGTAAGTATCAAAATGTCAGCGAGTACTTCCCGCAGACCTTATCATATTATATTCCGGATGCTGACCTCAAACAAAAGTAAGATGATGCCAAGGTTCCTGCACCAAACGTGTTACAATATATAATGTGAAACATTAATGACTGGTGCACATAGGAATAACTAAAGTGAAGGGCACAAAAGCTGGAGAAACTCAGTGGATGAGGCAGCATCTATGGAGCGAAATAATAGGCGACGTTTCGGGTCGAGAATATATGCTGCCTCACCCGCTGAGTTTCTCCAGCTTTTTTGTCTACCTTGATTTTTTTCCAGCATCTGCAGTTCATTGTTAAAAATTAAGGGCACAATCACTATATCCATAAAAGACAGAGAAAGAAAAACGTTGCCATATCCCCACTTCCTTGACTGGTTTGATAGGTAGAGCAAATTCGTACACAGGTTTAGTATATAGTTCTGTGCCATTTGTGAAAGAGATAGACACCTTTAGAATGGGGAAAGGTGGGTTAATATTCATGAGCACTTCTGTTTCTCAGAAGTGGAATAATCCAGGTCGGTTTTGCTTGTTCACATTTTTAACAAATATGATGGTGTAAAACATTCAGTTGCCAATTATGTACAGATTACGTTTCACTTGATGCACAGGTTTTTACTATTTTTCGATCTGTAAAATATAATATAGAGGACCGAGATTCACTGTGATTCAAATGCACCACCTCCACATTCCCAGGGGCATGGTGGAACAGCAATGATCAATGCAGCATCACTTCCACAGCCCACTCCATATGCCGAGTTCAGTGCGACACACACTGCAAGTGGAACAGATTTGTGGAGCTGGTGGCATTGCTAGATTGTTAGTCGAGAGTCAAGTGTCAAGAGTCAAGAGTCAAGAGTGTTTTATTGTCATATGTCCTCCCAGATAGAACAATGACATTCTTACTTGTAGCAGCACAACAGAATATGTAAACATAGTAAACTGTAAACAATATAATAAACAATAGAAAAAAAAGTATATATACACATACTCACAAATACACATAGATCATATATATATATATATATATGAGTACATATTTACACATAGATCATATATATATATATATATGTGCGTACACACAAAAAAACAAACAAATTAAAGTGCCTAAATCTCACTCATGGCAGCACGTCCTTTTGATCATGAAAGGTGCTGTGCTGTTGTGCTTTAGTTTGGTGGGTTTTGTTGCAGATAGTGAGATGTCTCAAGACTTACACGTGTGAGGCAATTTTAAATAAGCTATTGACTCCATTTATACCTCCCGCTGCCTCGGCAAGGCCAGCAGAATCAACAAGGACGAGTCACACCCTGGTCTCTCCCTTTTCTCCCCTCTTCCATCAGGCAAAAGGTATAGAAGTGTGAAAATCACACCTCCAGATTCAGGAACAGTTTCTTCCCAGCTGTTATCAGGCAACTGAATTATCCTACCACAAGCAGAGAGCAGCCTTAAACTACTATCTACCTCATTGGTGATCCTCGGACTATCTTTGATAGGACTTTGCTGGCTTTACCTTGATCTAAACGTTATTCCCTTATCATGTAAATACACCGTAAATGGGTCGATTGTAATCATGTATTGTCTTTTGCTGACTGGGTAGCATGCAAGAAAACCTTTTCACTGTACCCTGGTACACATGACAATAAACTAAACCAAAATAAATGTTTAAGAAGGAACTGCAGATGCTGGAAAATCAAAGGTTGACAAAAATGCTGGAGAAACTCAACGGGTGAGGCAGCATCTATGGAGCAAAGAAAATAGGTGATGTTTCGGGTCGAGACCCTTCTTCAGACTGATGTGGGGGGGGGGGGGGAGTGGGAAGTAGAACGGAAGAGGCGGAGACAGTGGGCTGAGGGAGAGCTGGGAAGGGGAGGGGAAAGAAGGAGAAAGCAGGAGATTGGAGAAGTCCATTTTCATTCCGCTAGGGTGTAAACTACCTGTTGTGAGACAAATGAAAAATTTTAATTTACTTAAACTTTATTTGCTTTTTTCATTTAAACCCAAGTGAAATATGAGTTGCTGCTCCTCCAATTTATGGTGGGCCTCACTCTGGCCATGGAGTAGGCCCAGGACAGAGAGGTCGGATTCGGAATGGATTGGGGAGTTGAAGTGCTGAGCCACCAGGAGATCAGGTTGGTTATTGCGAACCGAGCGGAGGTGCAGCGACTTGAGTGAAGCAGCATCATGTCTGTCTGAGGGAAAGGAGGCAAAGGACTAGGCAAAGGCAGAGCCAACGGCATCGCAAAGTACTTTGCGATAATATCCAAGGCAAAACCAAACCAGCCATCCGCCGCCTGGCTCGGCGTGGCGGTGTCAAGCGAATCTCGTGTCTCATCCACGAGGAGACCCATGGGGTGCTGAAGGTTTTCTTGGAGAATGTGATCAGGGATGCGGTCACCTACACTGAGCAGGCCAAGCGTAAGACGGTCATTGCCATGGATGTGGTGTACGTTCTGAAACGCCAGGGCCGCACTCACTATGGTTTCCTCCCTTTCTCCAATCGAACCGAGCAGAGGTATTGGGCGAAGCAATCACAAAGCCTACTCTTGTTCTCACTGATGTAGAGCAGCTGACACCTAGAGCAGCGGATGCAATAGATGAGGTTGGAAGAGGTGCAGGTGAACATCTGCTGCACTTGGAAAGACTGCTTCGGTCCTTGGATGGAGTCAAGAGGGGAGGTAAAGCAACAAGTATTGCATTTCCTGCGGTTGCAAGGGAAAGTGCCAGGAGAGGGGGTGGTTTGGGTGGGAAGGGACGAATTGACCAGAGAGTTACGGGGAGAGTGGTCTCTGCGGAAAGCCGAAAGGGGAGGAGATGGGAAGATGTGACCAGTGGTGAGATCCCGTTGGAGGTGCCGAAAACGTCGGAGAATTTTTTCTTGTATGTGACGGCTAGTAGGGTGGAAAGTGAAGACAAGGGGGACTCTGCCCTTGTTACAAGTGGGGGGATGGGGAGTGAGAGCAGAGTTATGGGGTACAGAAGAGACCCTGGTGAGAGCCTCATCTATAGTAGAAGATGGGAATCCACCTTCCCTAAAGAATGAGGACATCTCTGATGCTCTGGTTTGGAACACATCATCCTGGGTGCAGATGCAGCGTAGACGGAGGAATTGGGAGTAGGGATTGGAATCCTTACAGGAAGCAGGGTGGGAAAAATTGTGGTCCACTTAGCCATTGGCATCAGTGGGTTTATAGTAGATGTGGGTCCGTAGTCTGTCACCTACGATGTAGATAGTGAGGTGTAGAAATGGTAGGGAATTGTCGGAAATGGTCCAGATGTATTTGAGTGCCGGATGGAAGTTAGTGGTTAAATGGATGAAGTCAGTGAGTTCCGTATGGGTGCAGGAGGTAGCACCAACGCAGTCGTCGCTGTAGCGGAGGTAGAGTTTGGGGATAGGGCCACGGTATGCCTCGAACAAAGATTGTTCAACGTATCCTGCAAAAAGCAGGCATTGCTTGGGCCCATGCGCGTCAGATTTGGAGGAAATGGAAGGAGTCAAACGAAATGTTGTTAAGGGTAAGGACCAGCTCTGCTAGGCGGGGTTTGGTTGGTTCTGAGGTTGAGGAGAAAATGGAGGCTTTAAGACCCTCCGGGTGAGGGATGGAGGTGTAGAATGACAGGACATCAGTGGTGAAGATGAGAAAATTGGGGCCTGGAAAATGGAAGTCATGGAGGAGACGAAGAGCGTGTACCAACTAAAAGATAGCTTTATACATCTACCTGTGCAGTTATAACTTAAATTTTACTTCGGAGTCACGTGAGAGACTACATGAAGAACCCCATACAGCCATTGGTGCGTCATTACGTCACACGCATTGGTGCAGTCGGCCGGTTGGAGCAGCAGCGTTCCTCCAAGCGGTAAGTTTAAAAACAGAAGGTAAGTTTTCAAACTTTTTCAATGTTCATTTTCTGTAGCAGCGGTGGTCGATACTCCGTTTTAGTGATGTTACAGAAAGTGAAGAAGGTGTCCGCGAGGCGCTCTGCAACCAAAAGGGTCGATGACCAGGATAGCATTATCAGTGGAGGCCCGCTTAGCACAACTAGTCCGACGCCAGCAATGGAGCTGGCGACACCGGACCCGCTGCCTGAGAGCAGCGTAGCCATGCCAGCAGGGCGTAAGGCTACCGGAAAGTCAAATAGGCCCATTGACCCAGAGTCGGGCCTGGAGGTTATAGCCTCAAAAGGAGAGACCGTTTGCTCACGGCTCTCCCAAGTCAAGATTTTATTGCAAAAAATGCTCGACAGGGACGAACTCCGTGAGGAGGAGTGGTGCCCACGCCAGGCTAGTGGAGAGCCTGTGCTCGCAGAAACCTATAACAGGGCTACAAGATTATCCTACCTTTGAGGAGGATATTTTACCGGTGCAGTTTGCTGACACCGAATCAGGGGGGAGTGGTGGAGGGGGTATGGAGAGCCATAAGACAGTGGAGCTGGAAGTCATCCCTAATATTGCAGAAAAGTTTGCAGTACCTAGAGAGGCAGGAGAGCCGTTAGGGGATGAATAGGCTGCGGCCATACAATATATGCTCTCCCACCAGCTGCTGGAATTGGCCATGGATGAGGCGGCTAAAAAATATGAAGCCCCTATTAATTGTGGTTTACTTAAGGTACCAATGGTAAACCATCTGATCTGGACACAGTTGGGGGTGTCAGCCAGAGTTCAAGAATTAAAATTTCAGAAGGTATTAAAGCTACTTTCAGCAGGGCTTACGGCATTTGCCGGCACAGTAGATAAAGGGCATATGTCAGAAGCCCATCAAGATGCACTGGGACTTCTCTGTAGTGCTTTTATCGAAATTAATAATATTTGAAGAAGTCATCATTGGCCAGTCATCATTCCTAATCTGGCGGCTTTGTGCAAACCGCCCAGCGTACAACCACTCAATCTTTTATTTGGAGGAGATCTCATGAAGCGAGTCAAAGAGTGTTGTGAGGATGCTAAAATGATGAGTATCATAAAGCCGGGTAGAAAACAGGCAAAGAGGATTTTCCCTTACCGGCGGGGTACCAGTTCGGAGGCAGGGGAAGGAACCAACCATTCAGGTCCGCAGTATCGAAACTGGCAGACTGCCACTGGTGTGAAGGGAAGGATGAATTTTCCTCCAAAGGGCCGGGGCCAACAAGGTCAGCCAGGACGTATGCAGGTAAGGAAAATGCTTCTTAAAACTAATGAATTAAGTGAAATAGATGTTCAAATTGGTTGTAGATTACATTTGTTTCTCAAACAATGGCAGGAGATAACATCAGATTAATTTATACTTAACAGTATTGAAGGGGTAGAGATTGAATTTTACTTTACTGTGTGTCCACCTATTCAGCATGTTCCAAGTCGGAAACTTAAATTTTCAGAAGAAGAAAAGATGTGCACATACAAGCAGAAATAATTCATTACACAAGTAAGGGGTGATGAGAAAATCAGTTCGTCTCAAAGTCGATAGTTGTGTCATGTATTTTCTAGTTATAAAAGACTGGGGGTTGTAGAATTATTTTGGATCTGACGAGTTTGAAGTCTTTTGTGTGCTATAGGCATTTCAAAATGGAAACTTCTTGTTTCTAAAAGGTGTTATATGGCCAGCATTGATTTAAAGGATACATATTATTCAGTGTCTTTTCATGGTGATGATAGGAGGTATTTGAAATTTATTGGATGTCACAGTTGTGGCAATTCAAGAGCATGCATAATGGGTTAACTTCAGCTCCTAGATTATTTACTAAATTGTTGAAACCTGTTCTAGCATTAATCCGAGCTCAGGGGCATGTGGTAATGGCCTATCTAGACGATATTTTAATTGTTGGGAAGACTCGTGCTGTAGCTGAGTCATCTGTTTCAATTGTTAAATTCACATTTGAACAATTAGGGTTCGTCATTCATCCAGATAAATCCAAATTATCACCAGTTCAAATCATTGATTATTTGGGTTTCACCATTAATTAAAATCACATGCTGGTAACTTTGCCTCGGTACAAATTGCAACAGTTAATTGAGGATTGTGTTAATCTCCTTAGAGAACAACGGCCTTCAATTAGACAAACAGCCAGGTTAATTGGTAAATTGGTGGCTGCTTTTCCAGCTGTGCAGTATGGACCTCTGCATTATCAACAATTACAACGAGCAAAAGAACAGGCACTTAGGACACAAGTGGGCCATTTTGATAGTCCTATGCTATTGTCAGCTGGGGCAATTTCCGACATTCAATGGTGCATTATAAATGTCTCTAAAAGTTCTAGGGAGGTTTTGGTGGAACCACCTTCCATTATATTACAAACTGATGTAAGTGCATTGGGTTGGGGTGCTACAGATATGTCTTCCAGTTGTGGAGGCAGATGTAATTCTGATGAGACATCCCTTCTTCAAGTAAGAGGGATCAATTATTTAGAGCTGTTGGGAACCTGGTATAGGCTTAAAGCTTATTGCTCTGCCAGGAGGGACTTGCATGTGCAGGTTCAGATTGACAACAGTACAGCAGTGGCTTATGTAAACCACATGGGTGGAGTCAAGTCACAGTCTTGTGATAGACTGGCTAATCAGATCTGGAGCTGGTGCATTGACCAAAATATCTGGCTTTCAGCAATATATTTACCAGGTAGATTCAACACAGTAGCTGACATTAGGCCACGACAATTCAATGATAACATAGAATGGATGTTAAATCAGGACATATTTAATCAAGTGATTTCTCAGTATGGAATGCCAGATATTGACTTGTTTGCATCTGGACTAAATCATCAGTTGCCCAGATATGTTTCATGGGAACCAGATCCTGGTGCAGCAGCGGTGGGTGCATTCTCGCTGCATTGTGGTGGAATGTTTGTTTATGCATTTCCTCCATTCTGTCTCATCAGTAGATGCTTGCAAAAGATCAAGCAGGACCGCTTCAGGAGTATTGGTAGTGCCGGATTGGCCGACACAACCATGGTTTCCTCTCGTATTACAAATGGGGAGTCAGCCTCACATGATTATTCCCAAACATAAAAAGCTACTGGTAAATCCAGTAACTGGTGATCAGCATCCTTTACATGATCGTATTGATCTGTTAATTTGCAGATTTTAAGAAGGCCATACTTGGGGAGAGGACTGTCTGATCGTACCATGGATGTTCTCACATCAGCCTGCAGGGATAGTACTCAGAAGCAGTACATCATCTCAGTAAGGAAGTGGAGGAATTCTGTCTACAGCAGAATATCTCGTATTAAACTGCAGGCATGTCAGACATATTGGAGTTCTTGTCCACTCTTTATTTTGATCAAAAGTTAAGCTATAGTGTGATCAATACAGCCAGAAGTGCTTTGTCTTCTTATTTACCCATGAATTCAGAGTTTCATTCAGTAGAGACACATCTATTTGTTCCTCTATTTATGAAGGGAGTTTTCAATTCTAATCCTCCTAAACCCAGGTATGCCAGAATTTTGAATGTGAATGAAGTTCTTAAGGTTCTTCGCCAGTGGGCTCCTGTTGCAAGCCTATCTCTAGCCAAACTAACCATGAAGGTGATCATGCTTATGGCGTTGGTATCAGCCCAACGTGTGCAAACATTGCAAAAGTTACGGCTAGACAAAATGCAGGTATCGGCAGATGCCATTACTTTTTATATCTATGATTTGCTCAAACATAGCAGAATAGGCATGACAGGATGTATGATTGTTTTTTCAGCATACCTCACAGATGCTGGCCTGTGTGTGGTATCACATTTGTCTCGTTACATTGAGGCCACCAGAGCCCTGCATTTTATTTGTTAGCCACAAAAAACCACACAGTAAGGTGTCGGTGCAAACAATTTTAAGATGGTTAAAGCAGGTTCTGGGAAGTGCTGGTATTGATACTGATAAATTAAAATCTCATTCCACCAGGGCAGCATCAACTTCCGCGGCAAGAGCGATGGACGTGCCTATAGACCATATTCTCGCGGCCGCAGGATGGTCCAGTGAGCTAACCTTCCAAAAGTTTTACCATAAGCCGATTACAAGGCTGGGGGTGTTTGCTGATTCTATTTTGAGTTCTGTTATAGTTTCCCTCTGAGTTAGAGGGGTTGATATTGTTTCGTTTGTAAATAAACTGTTGTTCATTTAACAATGTTAAATCATCATTGATGCATTGTTGATTATTAACGACTTTGAGTCATTCGATGCAGTGTGAACGCCGGATTTGGGTCTGCGGCATGAAATCACAGTGCTTTGAAGTCTTCACGTGACTCTGAAGTAAAATAGTAAGATTAAATGAGAATTTACCAGTTTGAAGTTTGATCTTTATTTATGAGGAGTTACGATGAGGGATTACGTGCCCTCCGCTACCAACCCTCATAAATATCATTTGGTAGTTCTAGTCTTTGTTATCTTACTATTATACTTCAGTCATTGTTACCTATGATTTCATTCCACTGCTTTGAAGATTGATGCACCAACGGCTGTACGGGGTTCTTCACTTAATCCCTCATCGTAACGCCTCATAAAATAAAGATCAAACATCAAACTGGTAAGTTCTCGTTTAATCTTACTATTATAATGACATGTTAAGCTCCACATCCTCACAGTTTCTGCTGTGTTTCATCTACGTTTGCTGTGCCTTGAGCCAATTCTTCCACCCCAAACTTCATATCCGCAAATTAAGAGCACCAATGTTTAATGGTAATTTATTGAGCAAGGTCAGAAATTAGACAGAATTACATATTCTGTTGTGTTGCTGTAAGAATTTCATTGTGCTATCTGAGACTTATGACACCATAACACTCTTGACATTTTACTCTTATCTCTGGGTTTAGCATTCAATAGGGCATTCTGAAATAGCCTCCAGGAAATGTTCATTGACATTTTGATACTTAATTTGCAGCTGTGCTTTATTGGCCAGCTAATTTATTGGGATTTTTTATTTGACAAAAATCTTCTAAGAACATTTTCCCCAGTTTTCTATCTTCCCCTAAAGGTATTGACTCATGCCTCTCCTATCTCCAATACAAGACAGTGCTTGCTAGGAGCTGATGCATTCACAGTCGCTATTAGAACCATTCCTGTTTTCAAAGGGAATGCTTGTTCTGAAGTAACTGAACCCCTGGTGTTTTATTTTAACTGTTGCTGAGCTTGGTTGCAGTGAAGCCAATTACAATTCCGGCTACAATCATAAGGAAACAAGGAAATAGGAGTTGGAGTAGGCTACTCAGCCCCTCAAGACTTGTCACCCATGATGATCATGGCTTATCTGGTCCAGGTATTAATTCTTCTTCTTTGCCAGTTCCTCAAAGTCCTCAATTCCTTGATTTTTCCAAAATGTATTTACCTTCTCCTTAAACACCTCCAGCGATCTCGCCTTCTGAACTCTCTGGGTGAGAGAATTCCAGAGATACATCACCCTCCGCCAAAAAAGATGTGCGTGAAGTTGAGTTTTTAATGATGGCCCCCTTTATCTTGCAACTATGACTCATTTGAGACTCTCCTTCTAGTTAAAACATTTTAACATCTATCCAGTCATGTCCTCTTAGGATCTATACATTTCAATAAAGCCACTTTCATTCCACTAAAGAATATAGATATAATATATTTATCCATTCTTGGTAGGACAACCCTCAAATCACAAAAATCAACTCAGTGAAGGCCTCTAATGTGAATATATCCTCCTGTGAATTGATGTTGTTTAATCAAAGGGGATGCTGTGGAGATAATGGTAGGTCAGAGACTTCAAAGTTCAAATCTTCTTGTGCTAATTCATAAAATTAACAGCAATACATTTCTCTCAATTTTATTATGCGGTAATCATGAAGATTTGTAAATAATGAAAAAATATGACTTCTCTTTTTCAGTGTAAGGGGACTACTAATTTCTCCTGGTGTATGTGTAGATGTCACTCCATTTCTACATTTGAAGAGGGGTCCCGACCTGAAACATTGCCTATCCATGTCTTTCAGAGATTCTGCCTGAGTTACTCCAGAACTTTATGCCTTGTAAACCATCATATGCAGTTCCATGAGTCTGCATCATTACAAGCTGGAATCCTAATCCTTTTGAGATGTCCCACTGAGCAAAGATGGCTAGGAAAGATAGAATTGCTGCTGTATTTTGCAAGCAATTAACCTCAACGTGGAGTCAAGCTAATTTGGCCTTGTCAGCATCACATAGCAATAAAATAAACATTTCAAAAGGAATATGACACATGTCCCCCCTCAGTCTGTACACCACAGGAAATGTAATCACTGTAGGGAATCTACTGATTTATTTTAAAACAATATTCCTAACTTTTAATAGAAAGTTCATGAGTTTTACGTGCTCCAATCCTATGTTGAGGGAGTCCCGTGTATCCAAGCTGGTTTGACATATTTTCCATGTTTTAGAGACAATTTGGTGATCAGCAACACACCAGAGTCTAAAAGAGTAATGGGCCTGTCCCACCTAGGCGATTTTTCAGCGGACTGCCAGCGACTGTCAAAAAACGGAAACTGGAATGGCGACTGTTAGAGTGGAACACACACACAAAAAAAAACACATCGCAAAGGTGGGTGCTAGGGAAAGTGAGGGAGCTCTGTCTAAAAATTTTCCACGGTGCAAAGCCAAGGTGATACAGACACACACAGCGATGAACAGGAAGGCTGGCGCTGTAATCAAGACAGCTAAAGCACAGTGTATGGTAAGAGGGGGGGGAGAAGGGGGGGGGGGGGGGGGGGGGGGGGGGGGGGGGGGGGAGAAGGGGGGGAGAAAGGGAGGGAGGCCAACATTTAAGAAGCCAGAGAAACATGGCTCTGAAGCTCAGCAGACATTAACATTACCGGTCGGTTCCGTGGTTCTGAAAACTACTGCTTACCTTTTTTTCCCCCTCA
Organism: Okamejei kenojei; assembly: GCA_035221665.1. NCBI lineage: Eukaryota > Metazoa > Chordata > Chondrichthyes > Rajiformes > Rajidae > Okamejei > Okamejei kenojei. The sequence continues at coordinate 13,998,273 of CM069153.1, forward strand.
ATGAGCCAATCAGCACCGTCTCCAATCTATGAGAACCTCCGAGAACCTTCGACCTCCTGGCAACACATTAGACCTCCTGGCGACCCACCAACGGCTCTAGAATTCTTGCTACTCTTCATGGCGGCTTCATTCTAGTCGCCGCTAATTTTTGTACATGTTGAAAAATTTGCTGCGACCATAATGAGGATGCGGGAATGCCTCATGACCATGAAGGCGACTCCCCGGCAACCACCCGCGAACATGTGGCGACTGCATAGTCTCCTGCAGTCGCCTCAAAAGTCTTTTAATGGGACAGGCCCATAAACAGATGTGCTGAGTGCTAATGGATAAATTATATAACATTGATTCTTTAAACTCATGAGTCTTGTGGGGGACTGACAGGTGAAGTGTTCCAGAAGCATAAATGTTGTATCTCCAACAGCCCCTGTGTATTCCGAGATATGAAGGATCACAGTTGTAAACCTCATGCCCTATCATTCGATTTTTTTCTTTCTGAGATTTGCTTGTCGGCAAATGGCCAAGAAATGAATACACAATTTGAGAGTAAATTTGATTGCAAGGGATTGTCAAAATAAAAATCAATCCACTCTTAAAGGTTGAAGCAGCACTGTACCATTTGTAAATCTAATTCTTGCCAAACACAATTTTAACAAAATGTGTCAGGCAGGGAATCGGTGGCATTGTGTGGAATGTCAATTTTTGCTTTCTGCCAGTTTGTCGGAGAATAAAAGCTTGTGAAGCGTACAAGCAGCACTGCATCTAAAGGGCCTGTCCCACTTGGGCACCATTTGCGCGTCACGTAGGTGGCGCGCGAAGGTTTTGTGAATCCCAAAATCCTGGGGCGGCACGCGCGACCGCGTGTCACTGCCTACGTCACCATGCACCATGACGCGTAAATGATGAAGCGTGAATGACACCCAAGTGGGACAGGCACTTAACTCCCCACCACTTCCCCAAATGGCAGGTTGTTAAATTCACCCCCTTTTGATAGGGATAGTTTCAGGGAAAAGAATATCTGCTCCAAGGAATAACTGCATACAGCTCAACGCAATACAAAAAAAAACTGCTTTAAAATTGTAATTGAAGGAAAGTGTACAGATTGAAACATTTGAAAAAAAAAAACATTCTTCTGGCTTTTTTTTATCACAATAGCTTAACAACCATGCCACTGTGGTAAAATAAAACAGATTGCATAAACCAGTCATCTAGTACAAATTAATCCATACTTTCAATAAAATAATTCATGTCCCATCACTGACCTCTCTATTCTCACTGTTGAAGTGTTTGAATGGATAACGCTCTTTTCCCTAAAAGCACGATGAAATGTTGACTGATTTACACATAGCATTCTGGCACTTCAGTTATTCCATCAGCCCACACTGCAATCTACACTCCACCAAACTCACACCCACCTACTAGTTAAAATTGACAGCCTTAGTATTGAGAAATAGTGCATTTGGATCAGGTTATATGACATTTCAAAGAACAAGTAAAGAGTTGCCACCTCACAGCGCCAAGGACTAAGGTTCGATCCTGACTACGGGTCCTGTCTGTACAGAGTTTGTACATTCTCCCAGTGACCTGCGTGGGTTTTCTCCGGATGCTCCGGTTTCCTCCCACATTCCAAAGATGTACAGGTTTGTTGGTTAATTAGCCCCAGTATGTTAGTGTGTGGGATCATGGTTTGGCGCGGAGTCGGTGGACTAAAGGGCCTGTCTCCGCGCTGCATCTCTAAACTAAATTAAACTAAATTAAACTAAAGTATTCATTCGGCCATTTATGTGGACTACACAGGTGTGTATTTTTCATTTTAGCTGTATAAATTTACAGTGCACTTGTCTTTCATTCTAGGTGGATTGTACCTCTGTCCCGACAAGAAGGTGAAAATATGCTGAAGTTAATTCTGAGTGGCAGTGGAGGTTCTATAACTTTTGTCTATTTGCAGATTGGCACTTTGCCCGACCTGAACCTTGAAGTAGCTATTAACAAGCTACCAATTTGCAGCATGGCACATTAACACTTTCCTAATGAGCACAATTAGTGCCAATTAATATTTGAAGGTATTTACTATTCTCCTTCTGGAAAACATGAGCAAAATGCATAATGTGTGCTAGACACAGATGTGAAAAATTTAAAACAAAATACATATTTTAGCAGTGCTAATTCTGAAGATTTCTTGATGTGTATATATTGTTTATTAAATTATTTGTTGCACACAAACATGATTCAGTAGATTACAGCCGCATTTGTTCAAGTAATCTCTTTATTTGAACTTTTGCTTCAGAACATTGTAATTATATCTGCAGGATAATGGCTGATAATATTGTTCACGTCTGTAATGCTTTTGAGAGGGTTCAAAATGTGCTACCAAGTAACAAGGGCACTACATTAATATTACACCTGTAACTTTAATGCACGTGTTTAATGCATTCTCATTGACCTTTTATTGATTAATGATTTCTGTAATGTATACGTTTTATTTGTCCTAGTCCATGTTTGCATGTTTCATTCTAGATTTTATTTTAGACTTTAGATATACAGTCTCCCTCGCCCAATGATCTCCTTCCTCCCCTGACGTTAGTAATCATTGATGGAGTCTGACTCTGGTGGCTGGGATGTATATATATATATATGTGTGTGTATGTCTTCTTATCTTGTCCAGAGCTGAACATACTTCTCGGCGTCTGCATACAATGGTGTCTGTCTTGCACTTCTTGTGTGTGGTGGTGGAAAGATTGGTGAAAACAGGGCTGTGACATGAAAGCTCTTTCCTTGACCCCAATGTGTGTGTATGCGCGTTGTGTGTAGGTAGGAACTGCAGATGTTGGTTTAAACCGAAGATAGGCACAATCTCTGGAGAAAAGCAATAGGTGACATTTAGGGTTGAGATCCTTCTTCAGACTGAGAGTCAAGGGAAAGGGAAACAAGAGATATAAACGGTGATGTAGAGAGATAAAGAACAAATGAATGAAAAAGATGCAAAAAAATAACACTGATAAAAGAAACACGCCATTGTTAGATGTTTAAGAAGGGTTTCGACTTGAAACGTCACCTATTTCCTTCACTCCATAGATGCTGCCTCACCCGCTGAGTTTTTCCAGCATTTTTGTCTACAGGCCATAGTGTGTTAGGTGAGAATGAGTACAGACAATGAGACCCAACAACACGAGTTTGAAGCTGTTACGACTTGGGTGGGTGTGGAATTGAGAGAGAGGGGGTTACAAGGATTCCTTGAAGTTAGAGAAATCAATATTCATACCACTGTTGTGTATATATATACACACACATATAATTATATATATATTCATATATATTCTGGGCATTCTCAACCATGTAAAAAAGTTAATAATTGAGCTCAATCTCCAATATGTCCAAAGTCTGCAAATGATAAACTTAAAATCATTTAAAAACTGGAGGTCAATTTGACGATCCTATCCTAACCAAGTCACTATAAGCAAGGGGTTCAACCTGACCGTCTACTGATCCATACCACATACCCACAAACCATTTGTTGTCATCAGCAAAGTGCCATTCTGGGCAATTCTCAGTAGATAATATTAAAAGGAATAATACAAAAAAAATCACAGAGCATTTACTGTTGACAACCTATAGTGTGAGCAAATTAAATGATAAAATCTAACGAGACATTTGGATTCAATTGATCTTGGCATCACATTGATCTATTTTTTCAGACAACTTATTCTTCCAATAGTTGAAAATAATGTCCATTCCAGGGACTGTTAATTCTAGGCTATTTCTGTTTCATAAATCTTCTCAAATGGCCGATGAACTATCTCGAAAGATAAGAAAAGAGCCCTGGCAATGATTAATCCTTGTATTAAGTTTGTCACCGACATCCATTCATTGCAGCGGAGGGGTATGTTGTCGTAATGAGTAGAGTCAATGCTCAGCTTTAAGAACGTTGTTCATGCATATTTGGTTGGTTTTGGTGGGAAAGGTTGACAAATTGTTTCAGTGACTGTGCAGATGTTATTGAAGGGGGTTGTTGTGAAGGAAAACATGTACCCTAGGTACATGTAACAACAAAGCATCATTCATTGGGCCAATGCTTTTTACCATTTGTCTTATTTCCTCAATTAAAATGTAGAAGACCATACCGTCGACAATTAGCTGCCTTTGACTATCATTTGCTGTTGGCTCTGGCCACATGGTGTTTGAGAACAGAATGAACCCGAGCAACCAAATATTTGTAAACCAAAGCAGAACTGGAAGAGTGCTGTATTCTGACTTCAAAAAGATTCTGGCAGGAAGCATCATCATGTGTTGTCTTGAAAACTGCGGTGTAAAAATAATTCTGGGTCACAGTGAATCTCAATATTATGAACATTTTTTATTAAAATACTGTTTGAATACTGTCCTAATGATATCAACAAATCCTAAAACTACATCTTCTACAGAGAAAAGAAATATATTAAACCACAATGAGCGTCCAGTTCAAAAACAGCTGAGCTGATTGGTTCAAACCTATAAGAATTACAGTATTGTTCATCATCTTTGTCCACCCATCTACCAATTCAACGTACTACAATCAGTCTGAAGAGAGGTCCAGACCCAAAACACCACCTGTCCATCCCCTACACAGATGCTGCCTGGCCCACAGTTACTCCAGCACTTTGCTTTGCTCAAAATTCCAGCATCACCAATTCCTTGTGTATACATTTAGAAGATTTTTGGAAAATGTTGTTTAAATGAAGATACTTTCTGCAGGTGGAATAAAAATGAGGAAGTAACAAGGATGAATTAAAAATGTGCAATGACCATCAACTATTTTATGAACTGTTCATTTGTAAGTGAATATTGTTAAAATAGCTATTCATTGTATTCATTTGCCCTATAGATTGCCAACAATTACGCAGGAAAAATCTTTTGATGTGGTACCAACCTAACTGTACCACTTTTAATTAACCGATCTATTGAGACTTTGTATAATCTTCCTGCATTCTTGCAAAATGGGAGTTGGCCATGTGGCAGGCTACCACCTTGCACTGTCTGACCATGCCAAAGGTACTTCCACCATATTGTTCATATTCCAGATTTAATCCAAGCGATGACAAAGGAGCAGTAATACAATTCCAATTCGGAATGGTGTGCAAGTTTGAAATAACTTTTTTTTTCCAATTCGCTCTGTGTGAAGAGAGTTTTGTAGATTGTGCACACTTCGGTCATGATTAAAAGTAGATGGCATTTCAATCCTGAATAACATAGAAACATAGAAAATAGGTGCAGGAGGAGGCCATTCGGCCCTTCGAGCCAGCACCGCCATTCATTGTGATCATGGCTGATCGTCCCCAATCAATAACCCATGCCTGCCTTCTCCCCATAACCTTTAATTTTACAAGCCCCTAGAGCTCTATCCAACTCTCTCTTAAATCCATTCAGTGATCTGGCCTCCACTGCCCTCTGTGGCAGGGAATTCCACAAATTCACAACTTTCTGGGTGAAAGTTTTGTCTCACCTCTGTCTTAAATGGCCTCCCCTGTATTCTAAGACTGTGGCCCCTGGTTCTGGACTCGCCCGACATTGGGAACATTTTTCCTGCATCTAGCTTGTCCAGTCCTTTTATAATTTTATATGTTTCTATAAGATCCACCCTCATCCTTCTAAACTCCAGTGAATACAAGCCTGGTCTTTTCAATCTTTCCTCATATGACAGTCCCACCATCCCAGGATCACTCTCGTGAACCTACGCTGCACTACCTCAATCACAAGGATGTCCTTCCTCAAATTAGGAGACCAGAACTGTACACAATACTCCAGATGTGGTCTTACCAGAGCCCTATACTGTACAACTGCAGAAGAACCTCTTTACTCCTATATTGAAATCCTCTTGTTATGAAGGCCAACATTCCATTAGCTTTCTTCACTGCCTGCTGTACCTGCCCGCCGACTTTCAGTGACTTGTGTACAAGGACACCCAGGTCTCGCTGTACCTCCCCCTAAGGAGGTACAGAATAAGGTTACATGAATGTTCTTTTGCAAGCGAGTGGAGAATGTTCCCAAATTCTCCTTTCTTGTGAGGTGGCTTTGGATGTCAGGTGTTGAGTCACTCACAACTGCATTACATAACCAGAATAAGCCCTCTATTTACTGGTGAAGCCATGGTGTTTGTGCCTACTTGGTCACTATATTTCGGCATTTTCCGAGTAGATGCTATATCAAACATCTGTCATTTGCTTTGGCCCAGATAATGCACCCCTTCACATGGTATATCCATAGAGGGCTGCAGGAAGAGAGCATTGCATGGGTGACTGTGCTTCTGATTACTGTGCCTACACATCATGTGAAGTATGAGTCGAGCCAGTGGACAGTTTAGCACTTTGTTAACATTATCAACACACTTATGTGGGCTCTTTGTTCTCAGGCTCAATTTTTTAAAATAGGATTATTAACCAAAAAGAACAAGTAAGGGTAATGTATATCAACCCATTTGTTACTTTGGTTGTGGCAAAGTTTCAAATAGTCCTCCTATTTTTTCACCTCTTATCTGTTTCAGTCTCTACAAAATATATATAAAGTTGGGGGGGGGGGGGGGGGGGGGGGGGGGGGGGGGGGGGGGGGGGGGGCAAAAAAAAACAAGAGAGCAGATTATTATCTCAATGGGGTTAGGTTAGGTAAGGGGAGACCTGGCTGTCCTTGTACACCGGTCACTGAAAGTTGGTGTGCAGGTACAGCAGGCAGTGAAGAAAGCTAATGGAATATTGGCCTTCATAACAAGAGGATTTCAGTATAGGAGTAAAGAGATTCTTCTGCAGTTGTGCTGGTGAGACCATATCTGGAGTATTGTGTACAGTTTTGGTCTCCTAATTTGAGGAAGGACATCCTTGTGATTGAGGCAGTGCAGCATAGGTTCACGATATTGATCCCTGATGGTGGGACTGTCATATGAGGAAAGATTGAAGAGACTAGGCTTGTATTCACTGGAGTTTAGAAGGATGAGGGGGATTTTATAGAAACATATAAAATTATAAAAGGACTGGACAAGCTATATGCAGGAAAGATATTCCCAATGTTGGGCGAGTCCAGAACCAGGGGGCACAGTCTTAGAATAAAGGGGAGGTCAATTAAAACTGAGGTGAGAAAAAACTTTTTCACCCAGAGAGTTGTGAATTTATGGAATTCCCTGCCACAGAGGGCAGTAGAGGCCAAATCACTGGATGGATTTAAGAGAGAGTGGATAGAGCTCTAGGGGCTAGTGGAGTCAAGGGATATGGGGAGAAGGCAGGCATTATTGCCTGGTTATTGATAGCGGACGATCAGCCATGATCACAATGAATGGCTTGAAGAGCCGAATGGCCTCCTCCTGCACCTATTTTATATGTATCTGTCTATGTATCTATGTAGCAAGCATTCATAAATGAAACCTTTCCAAATCTGACATTGTTGCGCATTGTAACTATTTAGCACTGGATTTTTAAAATAGGTGCTTCACTACCCTGCCCCGCCTCCTCAATGCAACTCGGCTTCTTATAAACTAACCATGGTAGCAGGATGTTAGTTATATTTGTACTGCAGCTCCTCTCATAATATATTTAGCATGTTGGCATTGATGCACAAAGTTATTCAAGCTTTAACATTGAACTCAGTTTGCATGTGGATCTTAGGGAAATGAAGTTGCAAGATTATATGGGAAGAGCAAATGCAAATACATCTCTGCCCTTGCTTTGTAGATGGGGCCAGAATATAAATTGGATAAAACACTGCGCTGCATATGAGAGCTGTGCTACAGCATATTATCTCAAATACACTTATTACTATTTCAACAGCAAGTGGTAAATTAGAAGGTGTGCTGCTTAAAAGGACAGGATTATTATACCATATAACATATGATGCATTATGAAACCAGTGAAGTGTTGCTATGTTTTACAAACAATTGTTTCTGTCATGCAACAATAAAACAATTGTTGGGTTTCTTTTTTGGAGATATTCTCAAATTAATTAAATGTTAGACCTGCCTTTTTAAACAGTCTCTGAAAGATAATTAGAAGTTACTTCCTCTTTCACTTAAGATTTGGACTGCCTTTTCTTAATTCATTTTCTTAGTTACGACCACAATTTGAATGAACTGTTGATTTTCATGATGGTTTTGCAGACCCCAGAATATTTTCCACCCTAGAACTTAATTCAATGCACATGAAAACATCAAGAGCTGTATTTTAGGATTTAAAATTACAGTACACATTTCATAGTAAATATAGAAGGGAAATCTGGATGCGTGCATTTAGCTGTGCCATATAGGTTGGGTTTTGGCTAGAAAAAATTGACTAGTGAGTATGCCTCAATGCCTTTAATCTGATCACTGTGAAGTTTTTTTTCCACTATTGGCCATGATCTGAGTATACTCTGGGTGGTACTGCACAGGTTCATCTTAGGCCCCTTCGGTCATGGCTGACCATGGGTGTCTCCAGGGTGCTATTCCCTATATGGAGGATGCCCGTGTGTGACTGTTTAACGTGGGGAGACTGTTGCACAGACAGCCACCCCACGGTCCTTCACAGATCTGGGTCAGGATCCAGGAGCATGGAGTCCAAGACGACCGGAGACCCTTTTCTGCTGCAGCCTTCATCCGCCTTCCCAGCCATTGTGATGCTCCACCAAAGTCAGCCATCATCCTCCTCCTGTTCCACCGTTGAGATCTTGGTTGGATTGATCTTTATCAGAGTCCTCCCCCTCGACCTTACTGCCATGGGTGCCCCTACCAGGAGCATAGCTCCAGACGGCACCGCTCTCAGGATCTCAGGTCCACACAAGCTTCTCCACCACAACATGGTGACAATCCACACACAGGCTAATTAGGTACAATTCAGTGGATGCATTTTGTGCAATAATCTCAAATTAACTTAAATACATATGTTACAAATATAAATGCTCTTCAGTTTGCTTTAATAGTTTATAGATACCGATCAATTGTTTTGCAAGGTCTATTTTAATCTGTGGGCATCACTTGTGGTTACATTTCTATAAATTACAGTGTATGCTTTGTATATGCTACTCATGCTGGGCTTTGATCTGAAAAACATAAAACATAATGTTTTTGATGACAATTTGAAAATTCTTTCTCTTCTATCAATAGGGCACCGAGTCCACGTCAAATGCTCCAGGTAAAGGCTGTGAAAGGGGGGGGGGGGGCATAGATAGTTTGGAGAGCCAAGTAATATGAGAACTAGAAAAGATATATGCATTTACACTGCCTGCCTGTGAGACTCTCACACCGGTAATGTAAATATATGAAGGAGCTGTTATCCGTTTGCCATGAACTAAGTATACTCAGGGTGGTATTTTGGTCCATAGAAGGCATCATACCCGAGGACTATTTATATTTTTGTATTCTGAGATTCGATTCCTAGGAGTATCTGTTACTACCTTTGGCAACTGTGACTGCTTCTTGGCTAAACGTCCCTGATTTGACTAATCAAGAATAATAAGAATATAGGTTTGTGGAACTTGGTAAATGTGAAAATTGTCTATAGAGGGTATAGGATAGTGTTAATGTGCAGGGATCGCTGGTCGGCATGGACCCGTGGGCCGAAGGGCCTGTTTCCGCACTGTATCTCATTTTAAGGGTAAAATGCATTCCTTTACATTAACTTTGAGTAAATAATCCAATATATATATATATAATATAAATATATGTATATATATATATATATATTATATAATATATTATATATATATATATATATATATATATATATATATATAATATAAATATATGTATATATATATATATGATTATTTACACAAAGTTAATTTAAAGGATTAGTCACAAATACATCTGAATGCAAGACAATTGTAAATCTGTACCAGTAACACACACACACACACACACATACACACATATATAATTATTATATATATATTTTATATTATGAACATATTTCTGGTACTGATTTGCAATTGTATTGCAGACAGAAGTCTTTGTGCACACAATTGCCTAAATGTTAGTTTCAATGTCTGGTTAATGGCTCAATCTTCAGAGCTTTATATCAGCTCAACCTTTTTTAAACAATATTGTTCCCACTTTATCAATTCCGCTTGTGGCCATGCTTTATGATTCATAATTTTTGGATGAGTTGTGCGCTGCTCCAGTAGCTTTCATCATGATATGGGCTAAGATGTCTGTTTACATTAAACAAATAGAACACCGCAGGTCGAATTCAACTCTTTGATTATTGCTAGAGTAAGGTAACTCCCATCGTAATCTTACTCTGCACTCCGACTTCACTGAGATAAAATTGTCTTTAGCCTCTTGGCAATGTTCGATGTAAGATCCCTTCAGATTACATGATTGAGCTATTGCAAATAGCAATTTTCAGTATAAATCTGTGAAAAATATGAATAACAAAAAAAAGATCTGCTCTTACTTCAACCTTAAAGGACACACTGACTAGTGTCTTTCATTGAAGAAGATTTGTCAAATGATTTATTTTCACGATCCTCTCCGTATAAATGATGCAGGCAGCTCCCAGGGATGCATACCAAAATAAACTAGTTGTCATTGAGAAAATAAGATGAAAACCTTCATGGAAAACATGACAGAATGATTCAATCTTTGTTCGAGAAATATATAACTGCAGCCAATAAATTCAATCTTGATACACTGAAAATCTGTGAGATAAATTATTGTCTCGTTACATTTCGCATTCCGAGTGCTGAACACGTTGCAAAATACAATGCGTGGTTAGTGAAGTGTGCACTGGTGTTTGCAGAAGTTGCTCATGGATATAGATGATCAAGCATTCTTGAGCTACTGAGACAGTAGCGTCTTCAAATAATGGAGCAGACAAGAATTGAATAGAGTGGATTGTAAATTGAGGTAACCATCCCAGGATTTACATTTGATTACAAGCAGAAGTTTGATAAGAACTTTATTTCCATGCAAGCTTTCCCTTTGGGATGGGCAGGATTTCTTTGGAGGTGGAGATCCAAATTAGATACTTTCAATGCATTGGGTAGATAGCACAATGAACAAGGTCTGTGAAGTGATTACATTTTACAGTAATTTAATTAATTAATTAATGAAAAACTAATAACATTAAAGAGATTGACCATCAAATGGATAATATTTTACAAATGGTTCCAATTGGCATTTATTGAAAGTGAAAGGACATTTGTTCTAATTATTTTGTATTAAAATTTTAAGTTGACTGAAGTTTGAACTGGTTAAATGAGTATGCATTGTAAAATAGAAGATGGAATTTTTAGGCTCATAGAGTATTTAGGCTCACAGCGACACATGTCCTTCTGCCCAGCTCATCTCTGCAGACCATCAAATAGCCATCTACATTCATTGCAATTATAGGCACTTAGTCATAGTTTTTCTTATGCCTTGGCAAATAAAGTACACTGGACCAAGTGCAGACCCATTGGGTCTGTTCCCCCAAGGTGTGGTTGCGGGGGGGCGATCTGAGGACGGTGAAAGCAACGGGGGGACCAGCGATCGTGGCTTCCGCCAGCCGGGCTGGGCCGGGCCGAGGGTACAACATATGATCATCCCCTGTGATGGGTAGAGAGCAAAGATCCTATAGCAGTATCAGCAGCCGTAGATAATGACAACAGCCATTTAAAGCCACTAAGGCAAGACACGTTCGCCCAGGAACGAGCGTTGACAGCAACGAAGCGCAGGCTTCTGACTCTCTAGAAACCCACAGCTGGAATGAGAGCGCATGGGAGGGGCGGGGCTTCATGAGCTGCGCCGGCAGTGAGGAAAAGATTCCACACAAGAAGCGCCGCTGGTCCGTGATCTACAGAAGACATATCCTATAGCGGAACGGAGCTGTAGAATCTTTGTCCTGCAAAACTTTCTCAATCTTTCTGCGCCTTTAATCCACAGTGGTGGGGGGGCAGGGCCAGGAGGTGGTGGGCCTGGATAGGTGGGCATGTGGGCATTGTGACGTCAGCAGCTGACAAGCGGCGATTATATTTTAAAAAGTGAGTTTTGTGAACAAGTTTATTCAAAATCTGGGGAATTAATTGACCAAATTTAGAGAGGAGTGCATTTACGAAATTGTACATTAAATCCCTAACGAAATTGTAAACATCTCCACGTTTTTGCTTCTGGTTTTTGAGGAGATACGTTTCAAATGCAAAATCACACACACACACACACACACTTAATAGATACTAGACCAAGTGCGGACCCGTTGGGTCTGTACCCACAACGTATGGTGCGGGGGAGGCTGGGGGGAGCGGCATGCGGCATCACACACACTAACATCCCCTCCGCACACATGCTAACTACCTCCCTTGATATTTTAATATCATTAATTTGCTCCTTTTACCCCATAACCGCCATATCCACTGACGCATAGCCACCAACTCGCAGGCACATCTAGAGAGGGAGGGGTGGGGGGGGGGGGGTAGAGAGTGAGGACAGAGAGAGAATGGGGAGAGAGAGAAAAGGGGCAGAGATTAGAAGGGCAAGAGACAGAGGGAGAGGGGGGTGGAGGGGGGAAGGAGAGGGAGGGTGGGTGACGGGGAGCGGGTGGGGGAGGAGGGGTGAGAGAGATGGGAGGGAGAGAGAAAGGGGAGGAGAGAGAGGGGAGAGGAGAGAGGGGGGAAGGGAAGGGGGAGGGGTGGAAGGGAGGGGGAGGGAGGGTCGGGGATGGGATGGGGTAGAAGGAAGGGAGTAGGGGAGGGGTGGAGGGGTGGGGGGTGAGGGTTTAGGGGAGGGAGTGTGTGGGGGAGGGCAGGGGGTGTGGGGGAGAGGAAGGCGGGGAGAGAGAGAGAGGGGGGAGAGAGGGGGGGAGAGAGAGTGAGAGAGAGGGGGGAGAGAGAGAGGGGGAGAGAGAGAGATGGGGAGAGAGAGAGATGGGGGAGAGTGAATAATATTTTGTATAACCATCAATATGGCTTTAGGAAGAAGTACTCTACGGAGCATGCAATATTACAACTTATTAATAACATCTCTACTGCTCTAGATGAAAATAAATTTGCTCTTGGTGTCTTTCTAGATCTATCCAAGGCATTTGATACAGTCAACCATTCAATCTTACTCTAAACTCAATGGATATGGGGTAAAGGATGTAGCGCTTCTATGGTTAACCAACTATTTAGCAAATAGAGTGAAATCTGTCTATCTAAATGGAAGCTCATCCAAAAAATTGATAATTCACTGTGGGGTACCACAAGGCTCCATCCTTGGTCCTTTACTATTCTTGATCTATATAAATGACTTATCCTATACCTGTAGAGTACTTCTTCCTATCCTGTTTACCGATGACACCAATCTTATAGCTTCACATAGTAATCTAAAATCATTGGTTGAATTAGTTAATGAAGAAATGTTTCATGTCTCCAAGTGGTTTGAAGGGAACAGGCTCTCTCTCAATATCAAAAAATGCAATTACATGATCTTCTGCAATAAAAACAAACTTTTTCCCAAAGACAAATCTAAAAATTTTATTAATCGACATGAAATTCCTGAAGTAACATATACAAAATTTTTAGGAGTAACCATTGATCAAAATTTAACTTGGAAAGAACATATCAATATTGTCTGTAGAAGATCAATGAAAATGCTTGGTATTCTGAGAAAGGTTTGTGCATTTATTCACCCATCTTCCCATCTAGCAACATATTACAGTTTGATTTTTCCTTATTTCACTTATTGTAATATTATTTGGGGTTTTACCTATCCTTCCTATCTTTCTAAGCTACTCATCACACAGAAGAAATTTATGAGATTAATTTCTCATTCAAATTATCAAGAACCTTCTGCCCCTCTCTTCAAGAAGTACTTAATTTTGTCTGTAGATAAACTGAATGCATTCCAAATATGTATTTTTATTTTCAAATATCTTAAATGTAAACATGATTTGCCTGATTCTCTTCATGATCTTTTCACCCTTTCTTCTAATATTCACCATTACTCAACCAGAAGAAGAAATGATCTTCATCTTCCGTTTTGACGAACATCCAAACACCAACATTGCATTATTTTTAAAGGTCCTAAATTTTGGAATACCCTGCCTCTGTCATTAAAGTCTCACACCTCCTTAGCCACCTTTAAGATTGAGCTTAAAAAGTTTCTCATCATGTTCTGAGTTCCGACCTCCAGCTTTTTGTAATGCTATTTATGAGCTCAAACTACTTCTGTTGAGTCTTATCTCATACTAAACATTATTATTTTATTTATTTTCATATTTTTCATTTCATATTTTTAATTTTTATTCTTAAACTGTATTATTGTTTATTATTGTCTTTTTTATTTATCCTACCCACTGATTTGCCATTAACGCTCATTTTCAGATGGGAGCGGACTTTGTATAAGCCCTCTGGGCTTCCCTTCCCTCCCAGCACCATATGGTATTATAAATTGATCGTTTGTCTTCTTTTAAAACATGGTGCAAATAAATAAATTAAATAAATAAACAAAAGAGAGCAAAATGCAACCGTGCGTCACATGTTCAGAATGTTCTGGAAATGAAATGTCCGTGTCTCATGCACGAAAGCTGTCGGCAGCTCTATGGAATTCAGGGGAGGCCCCCCGCCCCCCCCCCCCCCCCCCCCCCCGGGAGGACCCTCCCCACACACACAAACACCCACACAGTGGGTCCGATCTAAGCTGTCAATGAAGACAGCAATTTTTTTTTTTTTTTAAACTGTCTTTGAAATTAAAAGTTAATGTTAAGAATTAGTGATGTTAAGTGAGAAATAATTCAATTCAATTCGATGAAAAACATTGGAATCAACAACCTGGCAGGCTGGGGTCCAGGCCGAGTGGGGCCAGGAAGCAGTTGGGCGAGGTGCAAAGGCATTGTGATGTCAGTGGACGGGGCCTATAGGCTGGCTGGGGAGGCAGGGCCGGGCAGGGCCAGGAAGCAGTTGGGCCAGGTGCAAAGGCATTGTGAGGTCAGCAGCTGGGCAACCTTAATATTTTTTTTAAATGTCAGTTTGGTGATACATATCAGTAAATATCTCAGGAAATAATCGACCAAATTTATAGAGAATTGGTCTTCTGAAATCATAAGGACATTTTCTACCAGAAGATGTAAACATTTCACTGTTTTTGTAACATCAGCAGCTGGGCAGCGGTCAGATTTAAAAAGGCCATATTGGTCAACAATTGTAATAAACAAGTCAGAAAAATAATGTACCAATGGTACAGAGGAGTGGATTTCTAATCTCGCAAGGAAAATCTCTACTGAAATATGTAAACATTTTCCCGTTTCGGCATCTGGTTTTCGACAAGATACGTTTCACATGCAAAATCATACACACACACACACACAGAGTTTTAATAGATATATGATATATGATATGATAGATAGATGCCTAGATATTTCTTGGATGTATTGAGAGTCTACCAATTCTACCACATACTTCATTACAGATTCAAACCACCCTTTGAGCAACAAAAATCTCCCCAAACCACCCTCTACATCTCTCCTCCTTAACCCTAAACCAACAATATGTCCATTAGTTACTGAAGAATAATGCTTTGGACTTGGGCCACCTCCAGTCAAGGTGTTCCATTATCAATGTGTAGGAAGGAACTGCAGATGCTGGTTTAAACTGAAGATTGCAAAGTGCCTAATTCTTGAACCCTATTAGATTTCCCAAACTCTGAACTCACAATTGTCGATTTTCCACCCTCCCGTTTCCTAAAACCCCAGCCTCCAGTGAACTCTGTGATCCAACAACTGACAACTCTCTAAGAAGTTGTCTGAAGAAGGGTCCCGACCAGAAATGTTACCCATTCCTTCTCTCCAGAGGTGATGCCTGCCCCGCTGAGTTACTCCAGCACTTTATATCTATCTTCAGTTTAAACCAGTATCTGCAGTTCCTCAGGGAGGTTCTACTTCAGTTGTACAGGTCTTGGTGAGACCACACCTGGAGTATTGCGTACAGTTTTGGTCTCAAATCTGAGGAAGGACATTATTGCCATAGAGGGAGTGCAGAGAAGGTTCACTCAGACTGATTCCTGGGATGTCAGGACTGTCTTATGAAGAAAGACTGGATAGACTCGGTTTATACTCTCTGGAATTTTAGGAGATTGAGAGGGGATCTTATAGAAACTTACAAAATTCTTAAGGGGTTCCTTGGACAGGCTAGATGCAGGAAGATTGTTTCCCGATGTTGGGGAAGTCCAGGACAAGGGGTCACAGCTTAAGGATAAGGGGGAAATCCTTTAAGACCGAGATGAGAAAGACTTTTTTCACACAGAGAGTGGTGAGTCTCTGGAACTCTCTGCCACAGAGGGTAGTTGAGGCCAGTGCATTGGCTATATTTTAAGAGTGAGTTGGATGTGGCCCTTGTGGCTAAGGGGATCAGAGGGTTATGGAGAGAAGGCAGGTACGGGATACTGAGTTGGATGATCAGCCATGATCATATTGAATGGCGGTGCAGGCTCGAAGGGCTGAATGGCCTACTCCTGCACCTAATTTCTATCTTCAGTTTCTATGTTTTCCTACACAACTCTGTAATGATGTTGCCAAGAAATCCCCAATGGAAACGATGAAGCAATCTTCTACCAACAATATTAATTCCTCTACAATGAGACCTTTATTTCCAGTTACCTGAACTAAAACCTTTCCCCCAGCTCCAACTGAGCTTTCAATGTAGCAATTACCCTCTTCCCCAGGTTCCTGACTGAGCCTCAGGTGCAGTGACTTTGAAAGACTAGGGCAAGTTGCATATCAAAAGATCTTCACCTGCGAGTTATCTCCCAAGCCACACACCATCCGGCATTGAATTATAGCACTCTTCTTTCATATTTGGTGGAGTAAAACCAAAATCTCCACATGGAAGCAGTACATGTGGAAGAATTACAGTGTTTCAGGAAAACCTTTCAACATCATCTCCTCAAGGGCATTTTGGAATGAGCAATAAATATCTGTGAAACACACACATCCTGTGTTTTTATTGAGACACAGACCCACAATATAAAGCCAATATTCCTTAGCGGCTATTTGCCAATTTTATTCGCTGAACAATTCATGTCAAGAAAAAATAAAGTGTGTCAGTATTAGAACATGCTGATACAGCAGAGTTGTACTATTGAGAGGCGTTGGCATGTTGGAAGGATGACATTAAGGAATCATTTTCTGCTGCTGGAATGAAAATCCTTCATCCAATTTCTGCAGCTATTCTTCAAAGTCCCTGCTTAGACAAAGCATTGGTTGAGGCAAGTTCCAACCTCAACACTGCTGCACCAATTTGAGTTTAAATTCAGCAATGCAACACTCCACTGGCACATATCACCCAGAGCTATCTCTGTGATTTTGGTCAGTTAGTGCCAATTAATGTTAGTTTAATAGAAAATGTCCACAGCCTGCGGGAATTAGACCGAGACTTTCCACACTCATTTCAGGCAAAATCTTTTCAACTATCACAAAGGTTTCCTTGAGAAGCATAAAAAATTATGAGAGGCACAGATAGGGTAGGCAGAGAGAACCTTTATCCCTGGATGGAAAGATAAAATACTAGAGGGCACAGCTTTAAGGTGAGAAGGGCAAAGTTTAAAGGAGATATGTGGGACAGGTTTTTTCCACAGTGGGTGGTGGATGCCTGGAACGTGATGCCAAGGGTGGTGGTAGTGGTCAAAAGGATAGTGGCATTTAAGAGACTTTTAGATATGCACATTGATATGTGGTGTATGGTGGGATATGGATTATGAACAGGCTGTTAAGAATTGCTCTTGGCATTATGTTCATCACAGACATCGTGGACTGAAGTTCCTGTGCCGTTCTGTTCCATGTTTTTGTCACCAGAATTTGAACTGGCAATCATAACATCTTTTGTTTCCCCACATTTTTGGTTCTGATTTTAGAAGAAAAAATTTAGTACTACTACGAACAATCACACAGAGAAAATAAGGTGATTTTATAAAACACTATATGAGGATAAATAAGCTCCAAAACTTCAGTGTGGAATAACAAACATGATTTATGATCTCTATGTGAGGGAACAACATAATCTGAAAAATTATCTTTGAATATTTAATATAATGTTATTATAATTAACTAAATCCTAGTTACTTTCCACATCACCGAGCCTGCGCTTGGTCTTGCCGATATATAGTAGCATAATTATCAGGTGCAGTAACCTCTCCTCGCTGCTCACCTCTGTGCCTTCAAACATGGGATCACCAACATTGTCAGCAGCATCCTTCCTATAGCATGAGCCAAGATGATAATGGAGGTTGACTCAGCTTTTTATGGAGTTATTTGGAGCTTTTGTTATTGATTTATTGTTATCACATGTACTGAGATGCAGTGAAAAATCGTATCCAAGCAAATCATATCATACATGAGTACATCAAGTAGTAAAAGAAAATAATCAGTGTGCAGAATATAGTGTTACAGCTGCAGAGAATGTGCAGATTAAAAAAAAGTGCAAGGGCCGTAATGGCTTAGATCGAGAATTTATCCTTAGGATATTACTATGCATTATTGCCCAATTAGTAATTTGATCATAAAATATTTACATGGAAATATTTATCAGACAAAGTTATAAATATTATCTCATTTTACCTCTTCTATTATTGGCTTTCCAGGGGATTAAATATTAATCTCATATCTGCACGTGCAAGGCAAAAAAAGGTAAATTTTCCTTGAATATTTTCACCAGCTGAATTGTTATATGACTGATATCCTGTCCTTGTAAAAGCAATGGCTGAGCTAAACCCCAAACTACTCCTCCCCAACCCCCACCCCCACCCCTCACAGTGCTCCCTTCAAAAACTACTACAACCACAGAAGACTGTGGCGGCCAAGTCAGTGGATATTTTTAAAGCAGAGATTCTTGATTAGTACGAGTGTCAGGGGTTATGGGGAGAAGGCAGAAGAATGGGATTAGAAGGGAGAGATAGATCAGCCATGATTAAATGGCAGTGTAGACGATATGCCGAATGGCCTAATTCTGCTCCTATCACTTATGACCTTATGACTTATAACTAGCGAACCTTGAGAAGTCTTGATGTTTATTTTGATCAGGATTCTGCTGATGGTGTGAAAAAATGTTTTCAAACTCCCCAACCATTCAGACTCCCAATATCTATTTTTAAAGGATCATTCTCATAACTTGTTATTCACCATCAGTGTAAAGACATTTATTTTTTAAGAGCTCATTAGTCCTTACAGTAATTGTGATAACCATTGTACTTGGCAAAAGTGGTTGGTAAGGTATCCCCCCTATTCATGATGGTCAAAGACCAAGTGCACAATCAGCATGCAACATGGAAAACAGTCAGCACAATCATCAATTCATTGGAGAACAGAACATTCTGTGCCCTGTGCATTACAGAGAATTCTGCAGAACATGCCACCTGAAGGCCATCAGGAATCCTGGAAACATTGCCTCAATACGTTGTCTCTGAATCTCTCTCTGCTAATTATATTCTTCATATCTCCAAATTTATGGTAATGTTACAAACAGATCAAATTTCAGACAAATGTGTTTTTCCTTTTTATATTCTTGATAGCTTTCACCAGATTCATTCCCATGACCTTCGTAGAGATAATCTCCATTCCTGTGAAACCAAGTCTTCATTTACATTTAATTTAGTTTAGTTTAGGTTAGAGATACATCACGGAACCAGGCCCTTTGGCCCACCGAGTCCGCACCGACCAGCGATCCCTTAACACTAACACTATCCTACACACACTGGGGACAATTTTACAATTAACCTACAAACCTGTCCGTCTTTGGAGTGTGGGATGAAACTGGAGCACCCAGAGAAAACCCACGCTGGTCACGGGGAGAATGTACAAACTCCACACAGACAGAACCCCGTAGTCAGGATTGAACCTGGGTCTCTGGCGCTGCAAGGCAGCAACTCTACCACTGCACCACTGTGCCGCCCCAGTGTATCTGCAGACTACAGAAATAATTCCACAATGATCGTAGATGCAGGTGTGATGTGTAGGAGGATGAAATGAATTTGCACCCAATACTTTTAACTGCGCCCTTCACCCAGAAGTTCAGATACTTACTCAACTGGTTTGTTAAATCTGCAGATATATCTAACTCTATACAGTTAGTTTTCTACATTTGTATTTTCAGGAACTACCTGCACTATACTACAAATAGGAAAAATAAAACAAATATAAAATAGAATGTATAACACAAGAATTACTTTATTGATGATATATTTCAGAAATACAGTGGTAGGTAAGAATATGTAAAATAGAGAGCAAAACTTAGACATTAACCAAAAAGTCACATCACCTAATTTAACAATACTTTTTAGTGAAACTATCAAGTAGCATGTTTTTTTCACTTTAATTTGGTGCATGTACAGTTAGTAAGTGGATTATGTAGAACTTTAGCACATTATCAAAAATATTCTGCTGCCATTATCTTCTGTCAGTTTAGAAACATTTTAGAAGGTAAACCAGTATGTTTGCTTTGCGATGGAAGGTATCAGCATCAATCATCAGATTATTTGGGCCTCATGGAATTAGATCGGTTATAGGACCAGATTGGGATTGGTTAGTAGCTTTGTTCTATTATTGTTTGAAATAATTATTAAATTGGGTTTCTGGAATGATATAGGTCAATTTATTCAGAATTTGTCCCCGCATTTCTTAAATGAACAGCAGCTTCCTTCTCTACCTCAAAATGACCAATTTTGTGTCTGGTTGTTGCCATCTGTGAAGGTTCATTTTTCTTAATTATTAGTTGCAGCTTGATTAGCGAAATTGAATATTTCCTGGTGTGAAATCATTAGCTGGTTTTATTGGACATGGCCTGCTATGGAGCCAATACAATTGCCAAGGATTAGAATGAGAAAGGGAGCAGGGTTAGGGTAGAATATGCTTTGTTTCAATTAATTTTAATGCCAAGAATTGCGTGCAGGAATATAATTTAACTAAAATGCCAAAATAGGAACAAAATCAAAGTGATTTTGAGGAACAGGTACGCCCTCTTCTCTAACAACAAAATGAGCCTTTTGTGCTGATCTACTCCACCAGCATTGCTGTTTTGTCTATTGCAGTAAAATGATGGAATATTACCATATATATCTATAGCAAAGGTTCTGTCAAAACCATTGTAATTTTTGCTCAGTTCCATGTCTTTGGATGTTGTAGATATATATATTTCAAGTGATGAAGTTTATCCTGTTTGATTAGAATTTAAGAACTGATAACTGATTGATAGAATTTAAGAGCACACACCCAAGAAACGAATAGGAAGAAAATGTAATATTACCACTTCATTTAACCGACATTACAGACTGAACAAGGAACAGGCATTTGGATTACAAATGAACCTATTAATTAATTCTACACATACAGTATCTCTTAAGACAGGTATGTTAGTTTTATAGAGAGAACGATTTTGATCATTTTTTTAAATCTGAGAATGCCATAAGTAATTTCTACCACCAGTATTGAAAATGACTTTCACTGATGTATCCTTGAGCTAGTTCTCGACAAACATTTTACATTTGTGCTCCACTGAAAGTTTCCACTTTGGTGGAAGTCAAATAATCAAATTGGTTCTTCAATTTGATTGTTAATTTAATCAATTGTGGTAGTAATGTTAGGAAACACAAGAGATTGCAGATGCTGGAATCTGGAGCAACAAACAATCTGCAAGAGGACTCCGTGGGTCAAGCAACATCTCTGTGGGAAAATGGACTGTTGATGTTTCAGGACGGGACCCTTCGCTATATTATTATCCTGTCAAGTGAAACAGTTGAGAATGTCTTTCAGCATAAAGTGGACTAGTGGCGCTGGGCCTCTGATGTTCATCATCTATCTCAATGAATTGGATGTGAATGTACAAGCCATGGTAAGTACATTTGCAGATGACATTACCTACAAGGTATCATAGATAGTGAAAGTTGTTAAAAAGTTCAGTGGGATTGCGATTAGCTAGGTCAGTGGGCGAAGGAATGGGAAATGACACTCAATTCAGATAAATACATGTGTTGCATTGCTGCATTTTGGAAGGAAGGCCCCTGGGGGAGCGTTGTAGAACAAAGTGAACTAGGAGTACAAGCACATAGTTCCTTGAAAGTGGTGTCGCCAATAGACACGGTGGTGAAGAAGGCGTTTGGAACACTGATCTTCATCAGTCAGAGCATTGAGTACAGGGGTTGCGATGTTATGTTGAAGTTGTATTAGACATTGGTCAGGCCACAATTGGGGTATTGTGATTAGTTTTGGTTACCCTTCTGCAGGAAGTGCACCATTAAACTAGAAAGAAAAAAATGCAAAGAGAATTTATAAGAATGTTACTAGTACTTGAGGATCTCCAAATTGGGTTTGCCACAATCTAGTACCCAAGATTACGGAACAGTCTTAGCAGTGGACTTAGTCCTGCACAAAATCTTTGCACGCCACCGGCCTGTCGCGTAACTGACGGCCAAAGTGGGACAGGCCCAAGACCCTGGCGCAGTGCAATGTCTCACCTCCAACAGCAGCAGGAGCCGGCAAACAATCGCCGAGCTCGGCCTGGGGCTCACGGCCATTGCGGATCTGGATCCGCCCCCACTCCTACTCCCAGAGCGGGGCCAAGATGATTGGAGATAGACACAAAATGCTGGAGCAACTCAACGGGACCGGCAGCATCTCTGGAGAGAAGCAATGGGGACGTTTCGGGTCGAGACCCTTCTTCAGACAGAAGAAGTCTCAACCCAAAACATCATCCATTCCTTCTCTCCCGAGATGCTGCCGGTCCTGCTGAGTTACTCCTGCATTTTGTGTCTATCTTCAAATGAGGTCACTCGCTCCAGATGGCTGTGCGGATGCATGATGACGTGCGCGACCGTCGCGCGTCAGTCGCTACTGGCCTGTCGCGTAAATGACGGCCAAGTGGGACAGGCCCTTTATTCCCAAAGAGAAGGTTTAATGATGAGCTCGATCTAGTGCGGAGTGATTTATCAGGCTGAGACTTTACTCACTCGAACGTAGGTGACTGACGGTTATGTTATAGTTTTATAACATCATGAAAGGCATAGATAGGTGAAAACAAATGTCTGCTTTTTCCCCCCAGGGAAAGTAAATAAAAAACTAGAAGGCATAGTTTTAAGGTGAGAGGAGAAAGATTTAAAAAGGGACCTGAGGGGCAAATCTTCACACATAGGGTGGTTTGTTATAAAACGAGCTGCCAGAGGAAGTGGTTGAGGCAGGTACATCAATAACATTTAAGAGGCGATTTGAACATGGATAAGGAAGTTGTAGAGGGATATGTATCTAACTCAGACAAATGGAACTAGCTTCATGGGCTTCTTGGTCGGTGTGGACAATGTGGGCTGAAGGTTGTTTCCATGCTGTATTATTTGATGACTATGAAGTTGTAAATAAATTGTACATACAAATCTGATGTTGTTTCTGATGAATGGAAAGTAAACTCTTTTCAAGACAGTGGAATTCTATTTGGAATGGGCAAAATTAAGCAAGTTATCATTTAAAATTTCAAAAAAAAATTAAAAAATAAATAACAATTACAAGTAAGCAAATTAAGCATTTTACTTTGGTTTACACTTCTGTAATATGCCCAATCTCTAGACTTTCTGTTTTTGTTTTTCTAATTAATATTTTTCTCCTTGCCTTCAGGCTCCATTATGTCCCACAGCATTTCCTGCTGGAGGCAACAGTTCCACTCGCTTGATACGAGTCACTTCCCCCACGTTGTTGTGTAATGAATTGCTCGCAGGTGCAGGGCAGCTGCTCCCCTCTTGTGCTTCTGAGGCACTTCAATATCATGGGTAGTTTGAGATGAATACAGGAACTTAACTTTGATTGGAGTCATGGCTGTGAGCCTGCATCTTGCCAAATAAAGAATGTTCTTTTGGAAAATAGTCAGCGATGATAGTCACAGTCATGTGGCACAAGAAAATGGCTCTTTCCCTGACCAGGTTCATCACACTCATTTGGACAATTCCTACACTAATCCTATTTTACTTCGGAGTCATGTGAGTGACTACGTGAAGAAGCCCCGCCAGGCGCATGCTCGTCATTACGTCCGTGCATGTCGCACTGAACGGGCTGGAGGGCACAGCTCCACCAGCGGTAAGTAGGAACCTCTCAGGTAAGTGTTTTAAAAACTTTACCCAGAAGTATTTGAACTCCGTAAAGCTGGCTCGAGCAGTCAGTAGGAGTTGGAGAAATGGAGTGGTCAGGTAGGAAGATTCGTACTAAGCGTGGGTCCAGTGAGGATTCACAAATTCGATCGGGTCGGGAGATTAGCGCGGCAACTCCAGTTCCGATGCCGGGTGCCATTTTACCGGCAGCAGTTATGATAGCGAGCGAATCTTCCGCACTAGCTCCAGATACTCAGCAGCCTGAGACTACTGATAGCCATAGAAAGGCAAAGAGAAAGTCTAATAGACGAGTCTGATGACGATGGTGACTCTCCCCCTGATAATAAAATAATGTGGGGGAGGATGGAAAAGATGGAGCAGATGCTCCAAACTTTGATTACACAAGGGTCCAAGGGCCCAGTGTGTCCCCAGCCAGCTGTCCAAGAGGGCCCATACCAAGAACAGTATATGGAGTACCAGCAAGGGGATTTTCTTCCAGTGCCTTGTTTGGGACTGAAGGATGCCTCCCTACAATATGATTTGGGAGAAGCAGGGCAGGATGCAGCAGACCCTGATTCTGGTGTCCCTGCTTATGTGCAAACACCAGCGTACAAGAGCCACGCTCCGGGTGTCCCGGAAATAGCAATGAGTTTTGCTATTCCGGAGGGGACTGGTAAGGCAATGGAAGAATACCTTGCCAGCGATATCAATTATTTAGTATCTCACCAGTTCCAGCAAGCTATGATGCTAGAGATTACAAACAAATATAAGACACCTGTTCAATGTGCATCACTGAAAGTGCCCACGGTGAACCCAGCTATCAGGGCACCCATGAGTCCTTCTATGAGGGGACAGGAGGTTCGGTATCAACACGTCCTCCAACTGGTGGCTGCAGCAATTACTGCATTTGGCACTATGGTCAAAGGGACAATTATTACTCAAACTCAAAAAGATGGGGGTTGTAGAGTAATTCTGGACCTCACTCACTTAAATTCTTCAGTTCTCTATAGGCATTTTAAAATGGACACCTTCGTTACTGCTAAACAGCTGCTATCAGGGCTGTTATATGGTAACTATTGATTTGCAAGATGCGTATTATTCAGTGCCAATTCATGCTCATTATCGCAGGTACTTGAAATTTAATTGGATGGGACAGCTGTGGCAATACAAAGCATTGCCTAATGGATTAAGTTCAGCACCCAGGCTATTTACTGAATTGTTAAAACCTGTGCTGGGGCTATTGAGGGTCCATAATCACATTGTAATGACTTATTTAGATGATATCTTAATTATTAGCAACACTAAAGAGTCAGCTGAAGAATCGGTTGCAGTAACCAAAAATATGTTTGAGTCATTAGGGTTTTTGGTCCATCCAACTAAGTCCAAGTTACAGCCAACCCAAAATATTGAGTATTTGGGGTTTCTTATTGATTCA
This sequence comes from Okamejei kenojei, assembly GCA_035221665.1. Classification (NCBI taxonomy): domain Eukaryota; kingdom Metazoa; phylum Chordata; class Chondrichthyes; order Rajiformes; family Rajidae; genus Okamejei; species Okamejei kenojei. The sequence continues at coordinate 14,023,703 of CM069153.1, forward strand.
GTTGATATGACAGTAACATTACCAACAGCCAAGCTTGTGGATATTGTTGATGTCTGTACTTGCCTCCCACAAAAAATTTAACCCTCCATCCGAGAAGTCGCTAAGGTCATTTGGAAATTGGTAGCAGCTTTTCCTGCAGTACATTCCGGGCCTTTGCATTATCAACATTTGCAGAGAGAACGAGAACAAGCACTAAAATCGAATGCAGGCCATTTTGATCGGGTTATGCAGTTACCAACCACAGCTCTCGCAGAATTGCAGTGGTGGATTGTTAATGTAAATCAAGCTACCAATAACATTTTGGTACAAGACCCTTCACTGATCTTACAGACTGATGTAAGCGCTCTCGGATGGGGGGCTACGGACACCGAGTCTAGCTGTGGGGGTAGATGGCATGAATGCGAAGGGTTGATTCTCCACACACACCGGTTAAATTCTTTGGAATTATTGGGGGCATTTTATGGGTTAAAGGCATATTGCTCCTCAATGAAGGATTTACACATTCAACTCCAGATTGATAACACCACAGCAGTGGCATATATTAATCATATGGGAGGAGCACAATCAGTATCATGTGTTAACTTGGCTAACGTCATGTGGCATTGCTGTATTTCAAGGAATATCTGGGTTTCAGCCATTTATTTACCAGGTATTGGGGGGTTCAGTATTGATGTAGATAGAGAACAGGCTGGCAAACAGGAAGCAAAGAGTAGGAGTAAACGGGTCCTTTTCACAATGGCAGGCAGTGACTAGTGGGGTACCGCAAGGCTCAGTGCTGGGACCCCAGCTATTTACAATATATATTAATGATCTGGATGAGGGAATTGAAGGCAACATCTCCAAGTTTCCGGATGACACTAACCTGGGGGGCAGTGTTAGCTGTGAGGAGGATGCTAGGAGACTGCAAGGTGACTTGGATAGGCTGGGTGAGTGGGCAAATTTTTGGCAGATGCAGTATGTGGATAAATGTGAGGTTATCCACTTTGGTGGCAAAAACAGGAAAGCAGACTATTATCTAAATGGTGGCCGATTAGGAAAAGGGGAGATGCAGTGAGACCTGGGTGTTATGGTACACCAGTCATTGAAAGTAGGCATGCAGGTGCAACAGGCAGTGAAGAAAGCGAATAGTATGTTAGCTTTCATAGCAAAAGGATTTGAATATAGGAGCAGGGAGGTTCTACTTCAGTTGTATAGGGTCTTGGTGAGACCACATCTGGAGTATTACGTACAGTTCTGGTCTCCAAATCTGAGGAAGGACATTATTGCCATAGAAGGAGTGCAGAGAATGTTCACCAGACTGATTCCTGGGAAGTCAGGACTATGAAGAAAGACTGGATATACTCAGTTTATACACTCTAGAATATAGGAGATTGAGAGGGGATCTTATAGAAACTTACAAAATTCTTAAGGGGTTGGCAGGCTAGGTGCAGGAAGATTGTTCCCGATGTAGGGGAAGTCCAGGAAAAGGGTCACAGCTTAAGGATAAGGGGGAAATCCTTTAAGACCGAGATGAGAAAGACTGTTTTCACACAGAGAGTGGTGAGTCTCTGGAACTCTCTGCCACAGAGGGTAGTTGAGGCCAGTTCATTGGCTACATTTAAGAGGGAGTTAGATGTGGCCCTTGTGGCTAAAGGGATCAGGGGGTATGGAGAGAAGGCAGGTACGGGATACTGAGTTGGATGATCAGCCATGATCATATCAAATGGCGGTGCAGGCTCGAAGGGCCGAATGGCCTACTCCTGCACCTATTTTCTATGTTTCTATGTAAAGACAATGTGGTGGCAGACCATAGGTCGCGTAAGTTTAATGACAATATAGAATGGATGTTGAATTCTAAAATTTTCACACAATTGTCACTCGATTTGGGTTCCCAGAGATTGATCTGTTTGCATCCAGATTAAGTCACCAGTTGCCTAAAAATGTTTCATGGGAGACAGATCCAGGAGCAGTAACCATGGATGCATTCTCGTTACATTGGGGGCACTCATTTTTTCATGCATTTCCTCCATTTTGTCTCATCCCGAAATGCCTCACCAAAATAGAGCGTGACTCCGCCACAGGCGTTTTGGTGGTCCCAGATTGGCCAACACAACCATAGTTCCCATTAGTGCTTCGAATGTAGCACTAATGTGTTACATAAATAGGGTTCAGCCATTCATGATGATTCCCAGCTGCAGTAATTTGTTGGTGCATCCGGTTACAGGAGAAAGTCACCGTTTACATGACCGTATTAACTTGTTGGTCTGCAGGTTCTGACCAGACAATTCCAAGGACTTGGATTGTCAAATAGGGTCATGGAGGTTCTCACTGCAGGCTGGCAAAATAGCACTCAAAAACAATATATGGTTCACATAAAAAATGGGAGCTGTTCTGTGTACAATCCAATATATCTTATCATTATGCAAGCATATGTGATGTGTTGGAGTTCCTTGCTAAGTTGCATTTTGATGAGCACTCGAGTTATAGTGCCATTAACAGTGCTCGGGGTGCGTTGTCCTCTTATTTAGGGCAGTCTTCAGAACATCCTATCAGGTCTCATCCGTTAGTATCCCGATTTAAGAGAGGAATTTTTAATAAAAACTCTCCGAAACCTCGATTTACAGAAATCTGGGATATCAGTCTTGTTCTCACACTGCTTCGGCAATGGGCTCCAATTACTTCATTATCTATGCAGAGATTAACTCTTAAAGTGGTTATGCTAATGGCGCTGGTTTCAGCACAATGTGTACAAACATTACAATTGTTACGAATAGATTGTATGCATTTGTCTGTAAATGACATTACCTTCTATGTTTATGATTTAATCAAACAAAGCAGGCCAGGTATGGCAGGAACCAAGGTGACGTTTAAACCCTATCCTGTTGACCAAATGTTATGTGTAGTTAAACACTTAAGCCAATATATTGAGGTAACAAGGAGTCTCAGAGGTTCTGAGACAGGACTGCTCATTAGTCACAAAAAGCCATATAAAAAAAGTGTCAGCACAAACTATTTCTAGATGGTTGAAACAGGTTCTCAATTATGCTGGAGTCGACACTCATGTCTTTAAATCTCACTCCACCAGGGCGGCATCAACCTCCGCGGCGAAGGCTCAGGACGTGCCTCTAGACCAAATCCTCGTGGCCGCAGGATGGTCTAGAGAATCAAAATGTTCTCAATTTTATGACAAACCTGTACAGACAGTGCCACGGTTTGGGCATGCTGTTTTGGGTTCCATTTAATTCATTTGCTTTGTTTTCTATCATTGTTTGTAATTCCCCCTTGTATAGAGAGGTATTCCTGGTTTTGTTATTATTAACAATAGTTATTGAATCATTCGAAGCAATGTTCAATATATTATTTATTCCCTACTGTGTCAACCGAAGCAGATTGTCGTTTGGAGTGCATCTATGGCATGAAAATACAGAGCTTTGAAATCTTCACGTAGTCACTCACGTGACTCCGAAGTAAAATCGCTCCCACCCTCATAATCTAAGAGATCATCTGGTAGTTCTAGTCTTCTAAAACCCTTACTATGTTACTTCGGCTATTGGTTTCTGTGTTTTCACGCCGCTGCTTTGAAGTATGACGCGCATGCGCCTGGCGGGGCTTCTTCACGTAATCCCTCAACGTGACTCATAAAATAAGGATCAAACTTCAAACTGTTAAGTTCTCATTTAATCTTACTATTTTATTGTCCTATTTTAGTGATATTCCCATCAATAACCCCCTTACCCCTCTGAATCTACCACTAACCTATGTAGCAGGAACAATTTACGGTGGCCAGTTAACGTACCAACCTGAACATCTTTGGATTGTTGTGGAAAACTGGAGCAGCTACGACACGGGTCAGCAAATTATGGCCCCCGGGACGAATGTGATCCATAACCCGAAATTATCCGGCCCGCCGAGCTCTGGCTATACCGCATCCTGAGGAAAGCCACGGGCATGGCCACACACTTTCTGTGAACATGTTTTAGAAAGAACTGCAGATGCTGGAGAAATCGAAGATATACAAAATTGCTGGAGAAACAGCAGGTAAGGCAGCCTCATGCAATTCTTGCTTGTCTCACCCGCTGCCTTTCTCCAGCATTTTTGTCTACCTTCTGTGAACATGTGATTTGATGCCTGCCATCCGGGGCGGGATGGGGATGGGATCCATGTGTACACGTAATAGATGTGGCCCGCCATCCGCTCACAGACATGCGTCCTGGCTCCCAAGGTTGCCGACCCCTGATCTAAGAGAAACCTTTGTGAGCATTGGATAAGTGTGCCAACCCTACACACCAAACACAAAATTCTGGAGTAACTCAGCAGGACAGGCAGCATCTCTGGATAGAAGGAATGGGTGATGTTTCCGGCGGAGACCATCAAGACGTCACCCATTCCTTCTCTCCAGAGATGCTGCCTGTCCCGCTGAGTTACTCCAGTATTTTGTATCAATCTTCAGTGTCAACCAGCATCTGCAGTTCCTTCCTATGTATTTTGTGCGGAAATGCAAATGGAAGTGTTAGGTGGTTCACTGAGAGGTGTTTGTCACAGTCAAACTCGCGTGATGTTGAGTAGTAGAACAACATCAGAAATTGTAGGATGGATCCAAGGATTGAACCCGGGTCTCTGGTGCTTTGAGGCAGTGGCTTGACCTGCTGTGTTGCTGTGCTATCTCACTTGTGGCATTACCAAAGGGAATCGCTAGTAGTTCCATGTAAATCCACCTTTCACATTCTGAGACCGAGGAGAGTAGTAGAGTGCAGATTCTCTGACCTAAGAGGAGGTCCAGTGTGGTGCTCTCTCTTGTATATATATTTATTAATCTGGGTCCTCCTAATGCAGGCACAGGAAGAATGCCACGATTTAATTGAATGGAGAGAGAATGTTACCAGGTACTAAGGTAAGTATAAGTTAATTTTTTTTTAGAATGAATTAGGTTTAATATGTGTCTTTCAGTGTTTTAGAATTTGTTTATTTTTAATATGGTTTATAATGTTCATCTAAATGTGAATAATGTTTAGTGCAAGATAAAGTCCAGTAAAGTCCGATCAAAGATAATCCGAGCATTTCCAATGAGGTAGATGGTAGCTCAGGATGTGTCTCCGATTGACAAAGACTTTTCGAGAGTTGTGCATGGTTTGGCCGTAACACATAAGTGTTTGCATTATTATTACATTCTTATTATTGAGGATTAGAAAATCTGCAGGAAATTAATAGTGACAAAAATTCAGGTGCAACCTGGAGTTCCGCAATAATATGGGTAGCTCACAGTTGGCTGGTATTTCGGAACCATTGCACGTGGAACCCTTGCTGCAACAAAGGTTTAAGAAGGAACCGCAGATGCTGGAATAATCAAAGGTAGACAAAAACGCTGGATAAACTCAGCGTGTGAGCCAGCATCTATGGAGTGAAGGAATGGGTTACGTTTCGGGTCATGACCCTTAGGTTGCCATTTTGTCCTTACACTCATTCATCACAATTTTCTGATTATAATTACAGACCCCATTTAAGATTTGAACCAAAAAAAGCTAAAGAACATAATTCCCTAAACATTTGTGAATCTCATGGAATATAAAAACTGTAGCTCCCATCAATCGGCAACTGCTGGAATAATTCAGAAGATCAGATAGCATCTGTGAAGAGACCAGCAGAGTTAAGGGCCTGTCCCACTTGGGTGACCTAATCCGCGAGTTCAGGCGAGTTTGCCCTCAACTCATGCTTGCAGCATGGTTGACATGAGATCGTAGGTCTTCATATCTCTCCTTTCTGCTCGAGAGTGGTCCCCGAGAGAGGCCTCAGCTAGGTCGTGGCGTTTCTTTCAATATGTTAAAAAATGCCCGCGAGTAAAAAAAGGCCATGGAAAAAAAATCGATACTTTTTTTACTCCTAGGTTTAGTCGTAGTAGGTCGGCATGTTAGGCGTAGGTAATCGAGGGTAGTCAAAGGTAGTCGTAGATAGTCTTCATCATAGTCGAAGGAAGGTCGAAGGAGATCGAAGGAGGTCGTCTTCATACTCCACTGTTCGGTGTCCAATTTTCCCGAAGTTAGTCGTAGATAGTCGAAGCTGGTCTTCAACGTAGTCGAAGGAGGCTGAAGAACGTCTTCTACATATTCGAAGGAGGTCTTCAACATGTCATTTTTTTCAAAACTCGCCAATTAGGTCGCCCAAGTGGGACAGCCCCTTTCACATTTGGGTTAACTACTTGGCATGTAATTTTACTCTTTCTCTCCCCACCGTGTTTCTTGCTGAGCTCATATTTTCTGCTTTTTCTAATCTCATGGAATAAAAATATTCCAATGATCTCAATGGTATGTTTCCTAAAATGATATATTAAAACCCTGGAATCCAATGGATTAAAAATAGATTTTTTATTATTTCCATCACTATAGATTGTAGACCAGATGTAATTTATCCCTTAAAATGTGTTTTTTTTTTTCCTCACCTTTCATTTATTTTGGTTGAATACTGCTTTTATTTTCAAAATATGTGATAAATAGACTATGGCTTCCTATTTCTTGGTTTGATCAATGCATTGTTGGTAGGATACATATAACATTGGTCATAGGTCATAAGTGACAGGAGCAGGATTAGGCCCATCACGTCTACTCTGCCAGTCAATCATGGCTGATCAATCTCTACCTCCTATCCCCATTCTCCTTCCTTTTTCCCATAACCCCTGAAACCCGTATGAATCATCTATCTATCTCTGCCTTAAAAATATCCATTGACGGCCTCCACAGCCTTCTGTGGCAAAGAATTCCACAGATTCACCACCCTCTGACTAAAAGAAATCCTCATCTTCTTTCAAAAGGAACGTCCTTTAATTATTTTAATTCTGAGGCTATGACTTCTAGTCCTAGACTCTCCCACTGGTGGAAACATCCTCTCCACATCTACTCTATCCAAGCCTTTCACTATTCGGTAAGTTTCAAAGAGGTCCCCCCTCATCCATTTAAACTGCAGCGAGTACAGGCCCATTGCCATCAAAACTAGTGGATCCTGGGAGTTCCCAATTTATGGGTTAAGATCTTTCTTATATGCTGTATTCATCCCCTAAATGAAGTAAAACTAGTTAATGCATTCATGCTAACATTTTGATGGAAATATTAGATGTTTAAAGTTTCAGTGCCTCACTGGATTTCAAGAGACTGCATGTTAAACATTTACATTTTCCCTATTATAAAATGTACTTAACTTGCATATTCCCCACACTGGAATCGGTTAAATGACCAATTAAACAGTTTGTTAGGTGTGCAAGAGGAAGTATCTATCAGAAGAATATTGTGTGACTGATACTTAAAATCTGAGTAAGAACACCTATTCCATTCTGGCTAATTGGCTATTAATCTGCATGGAGGAAATAAGACTTGGGAGGAATGCAAGTATAAATTAACTCATGCATCGTTAATGATGTGTAAAACTAAAAACTAGTGACCTGGAAAGCACTTTTAACTCCAACACACAGCCATCCCTTGTTGTCTAAATACTTGGTTAGTGCAGATGGTAAGAGTTGAATTAGTGGGTTGCTTAGGAGCAAATATTATAGATCTGGTAGACATAGGGATAACCCAGTTCAGGATGTTTATGGTCAAAGCGGCAGATGTGAGTGAGATTTAAATGTTTCTGGCTTCAGTTACTTCCTCACTCTTCTCTTGTGCTGAAACCCTTCCTATAGATCATCGCTGGCAATGTTTGCATCCTAGTTTCCAGTTGCTTACCGGCCAAATTGAATGTGGAGGTGTGAAGTGTGAAAACACACACCACCAGATTCGGGGACAGTTTCTTTCCAGCTGTTATCAGACAACTGAATCATCCTACCACAACCAGAGAGCAGTGCTGAACAACTGTCTACCTCTTTGATGACCCTTGGACGATCTTTGATTGGACTTTGCTGGCTTTACCTTGCACTAAACGTTATTCCCTTATCATGCGTGTATATGCTGTAAATGGATCAATTGTCTTCTTCTTTCGTGTGGCGTGCACAGCCTAAAGTTGTTGGACAACTTGTTCTATTTGATCTTCCGTTTGTGCACGTCGAGTTGATTGCAGTAGTCGAAACCGGGCAGATCACTTGAAGGTTGCAATCTTCCACCCTGATCGATTGTCTGAAGAAAGGTCTCAACCCGAAACATCACCCATTCCTTCTCTCCAGGGATGCTGCCTGGCTCGCTGAGTTACTCCAGCATCTTGTGTCTATGATTGATTGTAATCATGTATTGTTTTTCTGCTGACCTTATTAGCATGCAACAAAAACATGTAACTCGGTACATGTGACAATAAACTAAACTGAAACTGACAGGATGGGTAGTTCACCAAGTTAGTCAGGTCTGTCTCAGAAGCCAATGTTGGGTTGAATTGGTGCAGATGTGTGTGCAGATTGGTTTGCATTATGGCAGTTCCATATCACTGACCTAAGTTGGCTGCCGATAAATATCTACTTGGAAAGCTACGTGCTGTGCAAATCCACCCAGGTGACATGAATTTATTTTTTTATGGGTGCAACCCTTTGAGATTTAAAGTTCATAACAGATACTTAATGTCAAGTCTCTTTACAGCCTTACTGAGGCTGTCTATGTTTAAGCATTTTCTTTTACCTAAATCAATACAGGTGGATGGGAATAGACAATAGGCAATAGACAATAGATGCAGGAGTAGGCCATTCGGCCCTTCGAGCCAGCACTGCCATTCAATGTGATCATGGTTGATCATCCCCAATCAGTACCCCGTTCCTGCCTTCTTCCCATATCCCCTGATTTATAGTAATCTTTAAAAGCCCTATCCAGCTCTTTCTTGAAAGTATCCAGAGTGCTTCCTCGTCTCCGTTCTAAATGGCTTACCCCTTATTCTTAAACTGTGGCCCCTGGTCTCCGGACTGCCCCAACATCGGGAACATGTTTCTTGCCTCTAGCATGTCCAAACCATTAATAATCTAGTATGTTTGAATAAGATCCCCTCTCATTCTTCTAAATTCCAGAGTATACAAGCCCAGCCGCTCCTTTCTCTCAGCATATGGCAGTCTCGCCATCCCGGGAATTAACCTAGTGAACCTACGCTGCATTCCCTCAATAGCAAGAATGTCCTTCCAAAATTAGGATACCAAAACTGCACGTAATACTCCAGGTGTGGTCTCACTAGGGCCCTACAGAAATGCAGAAGGACCTCTTTGCTCCTATAGTCAACTGCTCTTGTTATAAAGGCCAACATGCCATTTGCTTTCTTCACTGCCTGCTGTACCTGCATGGCCACAGATAGATATGCCTGTGGACCTGAAGGTTGAACGAGCCCATCTTCCAGGCATGAAAAACAGAACTGTGTGGTCATCAATACTTAGTCTGCGGGGCTTATGAAAATTCAGTCCTGGTAACTGTCATCACAGAAAAAAAATAAATTTCACCATTTGTCAGAGTGTATAAATGAATATAATAGAAAGCAAGATATGTATAATGCCTCTTACATTCTTTTCAGGAGGTCTGAAAGCATTTTATAGCTATTACCGTATTTCCTGGCAATGAGAACGCTATTTGTTACCCTAAAATAAGGCCCGAAAATTTACCTGCGTTTTGGAGACTGAAGGTTAGATTGTTAGCCAAGAAAGATAGACTTGGTTATCCCTCAGTACAGCAACATCAAGAATGATCATGCTGGGCATGAAAGTGATTCTGCCTTTGATCTTGGCATCATCACTTGTCCAGCACTGACATTTGCCCCATCGCAATCAACATCTCCGGGGAAAAAAGACTGTTTATCTGTTCATTATCACATTGCGTTGTTGCTTTGCTGCATGAAAATGGAATGTCTAATTCAGTACAACACAAACTACTCTTCAAAATCACCTACCCCCCCATATTTCCCAGCAATGAAGACGCACTTGCGTCGAAGACGCACCCCCATTTTGAGTTGCTAAATTTTGAAAAAAGGCTGGCGGGACAAGGGTTTGGTATAGTCAGTAGCAAGGAAGATGTGAAACTTCTTCAAGCAGGCAATGAGACCGGGGCGCCTCCATCTTCACCTGCCCACAATGCGCTGTGCGGTTCAGGTCTGAGGGACGGGGACTTCCTGGCTCGGGGAGATCACATAACGAGGGGAGAGAGAGAGCGAGAGAGAGAGCCCGGGACAGAGCAGCCAGCCTTTCGGCCAGTAACAACCCGCCAACCACCACCTCCAATGGTTGCGCATGTGCCAAAGGACACCGTGGCTAGCTGGCGGACCACCAGAAATTCCGCTGCCCGGTCCCGGCAGCCGCTCGCAGCCACCCGAGCCACTGAGGGAGTTGCTGCCATCATCTCTGACCCCCCCTCCTTCTCAAAGCACCTGCCCTCCCCACAACTTTACCCCTGGCGGCCCAGCCAAGTTTACTACTTTGTGCAGCCCAGGCCCTGCTGACCCGGGCCAGACTCACCACATGCTGTGAAAACAAGTCTTTCCCCCCCCCCACCCCCACAGCCGCTTTCCACCTTACAGCTGCTTCCCATCAGCTGCCAGCAATGGGGGATAGAGAAAGTAAAGGATGTGCGTGATTTACCATCTTATCAAAACTGCGGCACCACTCCTTGTGTGAGTTGGCCTACACGTTTGCAATCAAGTGTGTGAAGTGGGTTTTGAACCCAGATCCTCCTGACAGTGGGAAGAATGCTCACGGCTCTGAGGCACAGCTGACGACACTTGAATGATTTTCTATATCAAGCCATTTCCTTCCATCCCCTGTTATTTAGTGATGCAATTGCAATTCCAAGTTTATTCAATATAATAGAACCTTATAAATAAGCAGAAGATGCGCAGCAAGTGAAAAGTGTTGGTGACGTACTTGGAAGAGCTGCTTTTAACCTTGACAATTTCTCCAACCTATTGCTGTAAAAATAATTTTCCACCAAATATCTAATCCGTCAACATCAACAGCTGCTGATAAAACAGCTGAGCTCTTTATCAGTGATAGGAGCAGAATTAGGCCATTCAGCCCATCACGTTTGCTATGCCATTTAATCATGGGTGATCAATCTCTTCCTCCTAACCCCATTCTCCTGCTTCCTCCCCATAACTCCTGAGAGAATTTATCTATCTATCTATCTATCCATCCGTCCATCCATCCATCTATCTATCCATGTATGTATCTATCCACCCATCCATCCATCCCAGGTACAGCAGGCAGTGAAGTAAGCTAATGGCATGTTGGTCTTCATAACAAGAGGAGTTGAATATAGGAGCAAAGAGGTCCTCTGCAGTTGTACAGGGCCCTAGTGAGACCACACCTGGAGTATTGTGTGCAGTTTTGGTCTCCAAATTTGAGGAAGGACATTCTTGCTATTGAGGGAGTGCATCGTAAGTTCACTAGGTTAATTCCCGGGATGGCGGGACTGTCATATGTTGAGAGAATGGAGCAGCTGGGCTTGTATACACTGGAATTTAGAAGGATGAGAGGGGATCTTATTGAAACATGTAAGATTATTAAGGGTTTGGACACGCTGGAGGCAGGAAACATGTTCCTGATGTTGGAGAAGTCCAGAACCAGGGCCACAATTTAAGAAGGGTAAGCCATTTAGAGCGGAGATGAGGAAACACTTTTTCTCGCAGAGATTTGTGAGTCTGTGGAATTCTCTGCCTCAGAGGGCGATGGAGGCCGGTTCTCTGGATACTTTCAAGAGAGAGCTAGAGGCTCTTAAAGATAGCAGAGTCAGGGGATATGGAGAGAGGGAAGGATCGGGATACTGATTATGGATGATCAGCCATGATCACATTGAATGGCGGTGCTGGCCCGAAGGACCGAATGGCCAACCATGCACCTGTCTATTGTCTATTATCTATAAATCAAATTCTTTGACTGAATTAAAATTCAGAAGGCCTTCGGTAAAGTGCTGCATGTCAGGCTGCTGGGGAAGATGATGGTATTAAAGGAAGGTAGTAGCATGAATAGCAGGTTAGCTGGATGGCAGAAGGCAAAGTGTTGCAATAAAGGGCGCTTTTTCAGGTTGGCTGCCAGTGACGAGTGGAGTTCCGCAAGAGTCGGCGCTGGGGCCACTTCTTTTCACGTTGTACATAAATGATTTAGGACGAGGGGCTTGAAGTTTGCAGATGATGGTAAAATAGGTGGCGGGACAGGCAGTGCAGGGGAAGCAAGGACTCTGCAGAAGGACTTGGGCAGGTTAGGAGAATTGGCAGAGAAGTGACAAATGAAATGTGCAGAGTCACGCATTTTGGAAATAAGAATAAAGGCGTAGATTATTTTCTGAATGGAGAGAGAATTCAGAAATCGGAGGTGTAAAGGGACTTGGGAGTGCTGGTGCAGGACTCCTAAAAAGTTAATTTGCAAATCAAATTGGTATTACGGAAGGCAAATTTAATGCTAGCATTTATATCAAGAGGACTGGAATACAAAAACAGAGATGTAATGCTGAGGCTCTATAAGGCGCTGGTCAGGCTGTATTGGAGTACTGTGAGCAAATTTGGGCCCCATATCTGAGAAATGATGTGCTTTTTCTGGAGAGGGTCCAGAGGAGATTTACAAGAATCATTCCAGGAATGAGTGCGTTTGCATTTCATGAGCGTTTGACAGCACTGAGCGTCTACTTGCTTGAGTTGAGGAGGGACCTTATTGAAACTTACATAATAATGAAAGGCATAGATAAATTGGATGTGGAAAGTATTTTTCCACGTGTGGGAGAGTCTAGGACCAGTGGTCATACCCTCAGAATTAAAGGGTGCTCTTTTAGAAAGGAGGTGATGAGAAACATCATTAGTCAGAGGGTAGTTAATTTTTGGAACTCATTGCTACAGAGGGCTGTGGAGGCCAAGACAGTGGATATGTTTAAGGCAGAGGTAGACAGATTCTTGATTAGAACGAGTGTCAAGGGTTATGGAGAGAAGGCAGGAAAATGGAATTAGGAGGCAGACTCGAGTGCCAAATTGCCTAATTCTACTCCTGAAATTGTGAATGAAGCATCTCATATTTCCACTGTCACTTCACAATCAAATTCTATCGTGTGGATCCAGACAATGCCATAAGTAAAGAAATTACACCAAACCATAAATATTTTATTATGATTGTAATAATGATGTTAAATGTTGAACTTCTACACATATAAATATCTACACATTTATATTCTCTGGAGAGTTTTACTCTGGCATTTCTACAATACTCCAAATTGATTTTCCAAGATGAGGTCAGAATTATTTGATTATATTCCCAGTCAAAATGTAGATGTTCTAAAATAAAACAAAGTATCAAAATCCCAAGGAGTGTTTAAGAATGAGAGCAGATCACGGATGGAACATATAACAAATGTTATCTTTTGCTTTCCAGCTTGGATTTCACTTTATGCTGACAAACTGCATTTCACATCATTATTAGGCAATGGGAAACATTTAAATCTGAATGTATGTCATAAACTTCCAGCTATAACATCAACATTCTCTTGGATATAAGGACTTAATGAAATGGCAATATGGCTCAATACTTAATCTTAGAAATAGTTGTCAGAGGGTCAAATGGTTATATATGGACCCCACAAATATTATTGGCACAAATATTATTGACTATCTGACTGTTCTATTCTAATCTACCCGTGCCACTCCTGCTGATTTTTAAATAAATATATTCAACCAACAATCTACTGCACAATATTTTCTGTAACAGTTACTGTCCAACACTTGAGATTTAAGATTAAGAAATTCCACCTCGACTGCTAGTTCTGAATTGATATCGGTGGAACTGAATGGGTACCAGTGGCTATTGGCAACCTGGTTTAGGTTAAATGCTCATGATCAAACATAAATTTCTAGTAAAGGTAATACAAGGGGATTAATATTAGGGACTGCAAATAAAATATGGAACATATTAGGTATGAAAACTCACAGAAATACAGGGAATCTTATTCAGATGCTTCTCCACTGGTTATCTTGGACTGCTCTTTTCCCCTAAAACGAATGCAGAACTAGCATAGATGGGGCATCTTGGTCGGCATAGACAAGTTGGGCCGAAGAACCTGTTTCCGTGCTGTATGATTCAATGGCTCTATGCAAAAAGCATCCTTACATAACATTAACAATGTTATGTGAAAAGAGTCTTTTGTGCATTATAGACTTTCACATGTCTCAACACTTCCGCTGTTTAAACATTGCAACCAGTTTGAAGTGCAATTTAGAGCAAACTGTGATTCCAGCAAGAAACCAACGGGGTTTTATTTCATTGCTGCAAGATTTCTAAAGTCAGTTAGACATGCCATTGCATGATTAACTTCTATTTTTTGAGTAAGGGATGAAAAATATTGACTTAAGACAAATAGGGCATTTGGGACCTATTTCTCACTTTAACCAAAGGGACTGAAATTACATAGAATAGGGCAGCACATGAACAGACCCTTTAGCCCACGATATCCGTGTTGAACATGATGCCAAGACCATCTCTTATCTGCCTGCACATAATCCATATCCCTCCATTCCCTGCATAACCAGTTTCCTATCCAAAAGTCTCTTAAATGCCACTGTCGTATATGCCTCAACCACCAACCCTGGCAGCGCATTCCAAGCACTCACCATCCTCTATGCAAAAAAAAGTTGCCCGGCACATCTGCTTTAAACTTTGTCCCTCTCACATTAAAACCATGCCGCCGAGTACTTGATTTTTCCATCCTGGGAAAAAGGTTCTGACTGTCTACCCTATCTATGCCTTTCAGAATTTTAGGTACCTCTATAAGGTCTCCCCGCAACCTCCACTATTTCAGAGAAAACAATCTTAAGTCTGCCTAACCTCTCCGTGGAGCTATTCTCCCCCCCCCCCCCCCTCCCCCTCCTCCCCCCCCACCCCCTAATCCAGGCATCATTCTGGTAATGTGAACTTAATGATACAAGTGTTGTGGAAAGTTTGGAACAAGTTATTTCTTCAATTCCCTACCTCCATTTTAGGAAGCAGAATCCACAACAAACTCGTGGTCTCCCACTTATACCTCAACTGCAGGCCTCCCCAACCTATGTACAGTATTTTTTATCCCAATTACAGATTAAATTCTGTTATCCCATTTTCTGTATCTCCACCCTACCTGTTTTGAAGATTATCCATGCAGTGTTTCTGGTATTTTTTAGCTGTAACTATTTCTCCAGCATTGTCACCAACCTCTACACCCACATCCCTTGCACTTCTCACAGATTTGTTTTCACCTGGTCATTTCTCTTCCAAAGCAATGATGGAAACCGCTTGTCTTCATATAACATTCAACCAGTCTCCACATCAACAATCCACATGACCAACTACAATTTTCCACACTTCCATGAAAATGCCAATCCGGGCACATTATACACTACACCCAACGTTCTAAAGGAACCATTTCCTTTAAGACACTCTTTCTATCAAAACACACTTCCCTTCCCTGGGAATCTTCCCTGCAAGTACAAGAAACACAACCTTTTAATTACTAGCATCTGCCTTTTCAATATTCCAAGCACTCTTTCCACATGAAGCACTGATTGCACTGTAATAGTTTAAACTTACTATACTATATTCACTTCTAAAGTTGTGGTCTTTTCTATATGAGAGATTGGATCATGATTGATTAATCACTATGGGAAGCCCTGAGGTTCTAGACACCCATCTATTTCACTCCATTCTGACCTCTCTGTCCTCACTTCCAACATGTCTCCAAAGATGCTCAATGGATGCTGGAGCAGTGGTATCACCTTGTCACATTATAGCATCTTCTAAGCTCATTACAGTCTTCAGGGTTCAATAACAACAGCTAGCCAGCATTCCAGATTTCCAGCATTTACAGTACTTCAACTTTGATAAATCTCTTAAATTATCAAAGTAGCAGTCCAAAGAACTGGACTAACAATCCATAGGTACAATCCCAACATAGCAGTTGTGGGACTTAAAATCAGTTAGTAATCTGGAATTTGAGGTAAGTGAATTAGAAATTAATATAACTAGTTCTAATAATGTTAAACTATCAGATAGTCAAAAAAGCCGATGAGTTCACTAATGTTCTTCAGCTGAGGAAATTTGCCATCCTTCACCAGTCTAGATCCACACATTAAAGTGTGGTTGGGATGTTTAGGACTTCAAGCGGGAAGTTATTCTTGAGCCACCTCATTTCAGGTTATCATTAAGATGAATATTAGCAAGAGATAACATTTTTCAGGGAAGGGTAAAATTGAAAAAAAAAAATTGTATTTTCTTTTCTTTATCCACAAATTCTAATAAAGCTGATTTGTGGCTCGTGGTCACATCCTGATTAATTTATCACTTCACCAATTTGCAATGTTTGGGAGATCATCGTGGATTTATGATATGTCCATTAATCTAAATGTATTCTGCCAAAAAGCTCTATTACATCCAGCACATGCTAAATGATTAAACAATGAGGACATGAATATTTCCATTGGTAAAATATATCCATTGGTTCAAAAGTTATAGGAGCAAAATTAGGCCATTCGGCCCATCAAGAATGCTCCACCATTCAATTGTGGCTAATCTATCATTCTCTCTCAACTCAAATATCCTGCCTCCTCCCCAGCAGTGGAGTTATTAACTAGGTCGAGGTTGTTTCAACTGATCGAGTTGCAGGAAAATGGAATTTGAACACTGGTAAACCTTGATCTAAAGCAACATTACAAATTGATAAGACTCAACCTGGGCTCAGACAATGTAATAAAATCAGGATAAATGAACCATCCAAGTTAATGTCAGTAGTGGTTGCAAAGACTCGGGCGATCCATTTGTTACATTGAGATAATTACCATTCATGAATGGTTACTAATTATTTCTTTAATGTGGCCATGGTCTATCGTTACACAAAATCTTTCAGCATTGAACATAATGTTGGGAATGAAAGCTGTGGGAAACTGGCACAGGTGAGGCGTTGATGCCAGATTAGATCAGCCATGATCACATTAATTGGGTGGAGAGAGAGAAGCAGAAAGGCTTGAGGAGCCTGATAGCCTAATAGCTCCCATATTCACGTGTTCTATTCTCTGGAATATATATTTTTATTAGAGCATTTAGACATATGTTATGATAGCAATACTTCATGTTCAACAAGCATACATTATTAATATTATCAAGTGTATCATTTTGACTCTAATAGTTTTTTTTTATAAAGAGAGGAGAACAGTAAGAATAATAAAATAAAAATCAACATCGAAAAAGAAAATCATAAAGAAAGGAATAATTTACTATTAATACATCGTAGGAGATAAGATCAAGGAATATAAAATATAACTTTTCATCTATTCCTAAATCCAAGTTTCAGTTAGGGTTCCCTGCCGAACCATTCTACCCTTTTAAGTAATCAATGAAAGAAAACCATATTCTAATGAAAACTTCTTGTTTGTCCATTAAGGCAAATCTGATTCTTTCCAGATGTAGGGTCTCCGACATTTCCGTAATCCACATATTAGTTGTGGGGGATATAGGGCTCTTCCAAAATTTTAATATTAGTTTCTTCCCAATTATTATACTGTAATCTAGGAATTTTTTTTGACTTGTTGTAAGAGTTAAACTTTGCTCTGATGTTCTAAGTATTATTAATTTTGGGTCCGGACCCAGTTTAGTATTAATAACGTCAGAAGTTATTCTAAAAATCTCAGTCCAGAAATTCTTAATTTTTATACAATTTGCAAAGGTATGTGTTAAATTAGCCTCTGGATGTTGACATTTATCACAGGTAGACGATATTTGTGGAAAGATTCTATTTAATTTAACTTTGGAATAATGTAATCTATGTAAAACTTTAAATTGTATTAGAGCATGTCTGGAGTTTAGCGGGCATTGATGTATGTATTGTAAACTATTGTCCCATATATCTTTCGTTATGGATTGATTTATTTCATTTTCCCATGTGTGTCTATATGATTCCGTCGATGGTATCTCGCTATCTAAAAGGGTGTTGCAAATATAAGTTGTTAATTTTTCTGTGTTAGGTTGCTTATTCAGACATTCATCTAGGATTTCTGGTTCCCTATTCCTATAATCTTGTGTATTTGACCTAACATAATCTCTGAGTTGTAGGTATCGAAAAAACTTATTTGAGTGTAATCCATAAATCTGTTGCCGTTCCTGAAATGTGAGATAAGTGCCTTTCTTATAATGGTGTTCCACCCTTTTGATTCCATAGTTTTTCCATTGTATAAAGCCTTTATCTCGCATGGAAGGTTTGAATAAGGGATTGTTTACAATAGGGAGACAGAGTGGTATATTATCCAGTTTTAGAGCCTTTTTAAGTTGTTTCCAGATTTGTGTACCACTATATATTATAGGGTTTTCCCCATAAGTTTTTTTGTGCAATTTTGTTGGTGCAAATATAATCAAACCGATTTCAAAAGGTAGACAATCCTCCTTTTCCATCCTTAACCATTCTGGTTGTTGATCCATTTCTTCCAGCCAAAAATTCATGTTTTTAATATAAACTGCCCAGAAATAAAACAAAAAGTTTGATAGAGCTAAACCTCCATTAATCTTTGATTTACATAAATGTTTTTTATTTATTCTATGATTCTTGTAGTCCCAGATGAAACTTGTAACAGTAGAGTCTACTTTTTTTAAAAAAGATTTTGGAATATATATCGGGATTGATTGAAATGGGTACAATCATTGCGGTAGAAAAATAATTTTTATAGCATTAATTCTACCGAACATCGAAATAGGAAGTGTTTTCCAATATTGAATATTCTTATTTAGTTTATTCATTAAAGGTGGAAAATTTGATTTAAATAAAGAACTATACCCTTTAGTTACATAAATACCTAGATATTTAAATTTTTCGTGAACTATTTTAAAAGCTGATTGTTGTAGTATATGTAAATTATGATCGTTATTGACATGATTTTGCTTTTATTCCAATTAATTCTATATCCTGAGAAATGACCGAATTGAGTTATTAGATTTAATAAATTTGGAATACTAATTTCCGGCTTTGTAATATATATTAGTACATCATCTGCATATAGAGAAATCTTATTCATTGTATCTTTAGTATTGTACCCATGTATTTCTGGATTAGATCTGATATTTTCTGCAAGTGGTTCAATTGCTAAAGCGAATAATAATGGAGATAACGAACATCCTTGTCTACAACCTCTGGAAAGATTAAATTTAGTTGATAACATTTGATTTGTTAGTATTCTAGCTGTTGGGTTAGAATACAACAATTTAACCCATGCACAGTACTTCTCTCCCAATTGAAATTTTTCCATTACTGAAAATAAATATGGCCATTCTACTTGATCAAAGGTTTTTTCAGCATCTAGCGATATAATTGCTAGGTCTGCATTAGCAATTCTGTTTGAATATATAATATTAAACAATCGTCTAAGGTTATAAAATGAATGACGTTTTGGGATATAACCTGTTTGATCAAGGTGTATTAATTTGTTAATTACTAAGCTCAATCTATTAGAAAGGATTTTAGTTAATATTTTCTGATCAGTATTTAATAGAGCTATTGCTCTATATGAGGCCGGGTCTTCTAGATCCTTATCAATTTTAGGTATAAGTATTATTGTAGATTCATTTAAAGTTTCCGGGAGTTGCTGTTGAGTATAAACAAGTGTGTGTAAGCGTGGAGAAATCAGATCATAAATTTTTTTATAGAATTCAGAACTTAGGCCATCAGGGCCGGCGGCCTTTCCATTTTTTAAAGATCTAATTGACTCTTCAATATCTTTGGTCGTTATTTCAGCTCCTAATAATTCTTGTTCTTGCAGATCTAAGCCTTTAAGGTTGCATTTCAGTAAAAATGCTTCCATTCCTATTGATTGTTGTGTCACTTTAGCTGAATAAAGATCTTGATAGTATTGTAAAAATCTGTCATTAATATATTTGGGGAGTGTTAGTATTTTTCCCTTTTCTGATCTAATCTTATGAATCATTTTTTCTCCATCCAGTTTTCGAAGCTGGCGTGCCAATAATTTATCTGGTTTATCACCAAATTCAAAATTTAATTGTTTTGTATGTTGATAAATTTTTATTATTTGGTCAGAGTATATTTTATTTAACTTATATGTCAGTGCAGCTATTTTATTATGTTTTACCAATGAAGGTGCTCTTGCATTTTCTATGTCTAATTGTCTTATTTCCATTTCCAATGTCTGTTGTTTAGCTCTATTCTCTTTGTTAAGAAATGCCTGAGAGTAGTATGTTATAATCAGTATAATCTTTATTTAGAATGGAATTATAATTGTTATTCAAGGAGATATAGCCGAGAAGAAAACCTACAAGTTCTGAAATGCATCTATCTGAGATCCAGGTGTAAGGTATGGTTTAACATGCTGAATCATCTACTCCATTATAGACCACCCTAATCATGATGCAAGACGTAAAAGTGAACACTGGGGGTGAAGGAACTACATTTTGCAGTTGGAATGTTAAGGGAATTAATTAACCCATAAAGAGAGGCAAAGTATTAACTCACCTAAAATCGCTCAAAACAGACATAATTTTCCTCCGAGAGACTCACCTTAAAAAGGAAGTGCAATACAGATTGAAAACAAAATGGATTGCCCAAACGTATCATTCCTCATTCACACATAAATCTAGAGGAGTTGCAATTCTAATTCGTAAAGGTATACCTTTTAAACATATATCAACTACAGAAGATACTGATGGTAAATATATCATAGTAGTAGGCGAATTATATTCAAAAAAAGTGACTCTCCTTAATATATATGGACCCAATTTTGATAGTCCGCGGTTTTTCCAAGAGAATACTGAATATTATTCCGGAATGTACACAAAATA
This sequence comes from Okamejei kenojei, assembly GCA_035221665.1. NCBI lineage: Eukaryota > Metazoa > Chordata > Chondrichthyes > Rajiformes > Rajidae > Okamejei > Okamejei kenojei. The sequence continues at coordinate 14,044,392 of CM069153.1, forward strand.
CTTTAATAATTGGTGGAGATTTAAATTGTACACTGGATCCATATTTAGATAGATCATCAACTCAGAGAAAGTCAAAATCTCTGTCAAGTAAATTTTTAAACTCATATATAAATAATACCAATATTAAGGACATCTGGAGAATTGAAAACCTATCCGGAAGAGAATACTCATTTTACTCATCTATGCAAAAAACATTCAAGGATAGATTATTTCTTAGTAGACTCTAAACTAATTCCATTTACTTATAAATCATAATATCATAATATTATAATTTCGGATCATGCCCCATTAACGTTTATGATTAAACTAAATGGAATGGACAAGAAACAGTGGAGACTTAATCCTCAAATTTTAAAAGAACAGGTATGTTGTGAATATCTTGTAAAACAGATTAATATGTTCTTCGAGGTCAACGACCAACCCGAAATCTCTGCTTCCCTTCTCTGGGAAACATTCAAAGCATTTACACAAGGGGCACGTGTTCTATTCTATTCGTGTTGTAGACATGTCACTTGGGATAGTGGCTTAGATTGATGAACAAGTAGATGAGAGAAAGTCTGCAGGATCAATATACTCCAGCAATCATTCTTTGTGGAACACATTATAGTTTTCACTGCATTATAAAGTACCTTGAGACAGCCAGATGTTGTGAAAGGTGGTAAATATAAATAAGTCCTCCCTATCTTTCACTGATTCCACAAAACTAATAATCTCATAATGTTAGCTAAGGGTGAAGCATTTTCTGCATAATCCCCTGCATTTCTTTAAATAAAAATTATTACAGCCCATTATTTGAACCCTTTACTACTATCTGTGAATCAGTTTTGCCCGTACATCCATGGCCTTCAAAACCTCTGCTGCATTGTGGCAATATCAACCTTTCTTCATCGAAGTTCATATATTTCGCTGTTCTGCCTAGTTTAAAGGGCTGACAGCCAGCATCATTTTATTAGCCTCAAATTTAATAATATCCATCCATGTCTGGGTGATAAAAAATAGTCGATGTTGAAAATGCTTTGTGTTTATAATGAAATCATTTAGAATACAATGGTTTAGAAAGCACCACAGCTGAAGTTAATCCTCACAGTTGTTAATCTTGCTCTCCATTTCTCTTGCCATACTGGAGAGGAAAACGTGCATTAAATTTTTCCACACTGTTTTGTGAGCAAGCATTTTCAGCCAGAAACCAATTTCCAGTGAACAAGGATCAGGAAATCAGAATTCCAGTGTCATCTCTCTGCCTCTGCACTGCACTCAGTGTGAGGATACTCCAACAACATGAGCGAGTTTATAGACATATTTTCATAATTTTATAGACATATTTTCATAATTTTCACATTGGGTGCAACAAATTACATTTGACTAATGAATGGCTAAATTAATACCATTGCTCTATTATTGATTGACAAACATGACATTTTATGTTAGGACATTTCTCAAAAGAAAAAAGCAAACACATCTGTAATGTGCATTTTCTGAGAGAAGGGAAATAGGAACACTAAATTAGTTTTGCAGAGGGACAGGCAGCATCTCTGCATAGAAGGAATGGGTTACGTTTTGGTTTAAGATTCTTCTTCAGACTGAGCGTCAGGAGAGAGGGAGACAGTTGCGGGTGTAAGGTGTGAGAACGAGAGAACAAAGGTAACAAAGATAAAGGAAAATTTAGAATAGTTCATTCTTAGTTAGGGGAAGTTGAGAACAAAGCATACAAAAATAAAATGTAATCAGGAGGACAGTGAGACTGGTTGGAGAACTAGGGTGGGGGAGGGATGGAGAGTGTGGGAAATCAAGGGTTACTTCAAGTTAGAGAAGTCAATATTCATACCGCTGGGTGCTGTTCCTACAATTTGTGCTGGGCCCCATTGACTCCCTCTTCATGGACACTCAGTCTGAAGAAGGGTCTCCACCCAAAACGTCACCCATTCCTTCTACCCAGAGATGCTGCCTGTCCCTCTGAGTTACTCCAGCATTTTGTGTCTATCCTTGGCGTAAATCAGCATCTGCAGGTCCCTCCCACACATTGCTTTTGCATCCTTGTCCATTTGACATTTTTAATAATGCAGAAAACAAAACTCGCCAGTGTTATTGCATCCTCCTCCTTCCCACAGCCCAGTGCCTTCTTGTTAGCTTCCCACATTTGGGCATATTTAGCTCTAATCTGATGGGCCAGAGATGGATTAGCGTGACCCACCTTTACAAATTGCTGCTCCTTCTGTCTCACTGTATCTCTAACTCTGATCTGCATTTCTAATCTATCAAACCTCGCTGCAGGAGGTGGTTAGCATGAAGCCACACAATTCATCAGTATCTTTGTGAAATTAATCAGTTCTCCAAAGCCACAAGTCAATTCCTGATGCACAACTCAACTGAGAGGCATCAAATTATTCTCACACAGGGAGAGCAAAATGACTCCTGTTAGCCAAACTGTCAACTATTCTTGAGGAAGCACAGCAGGAGCACGCTCTGTGAATTGTGACAACTACTGGCATTAATGACCACCACTTTCATCTTTACTGCTGGTAAACTATCGACTGTCATGTTGCAGCCTCTTAAATCAAGAACTGACAAGACAAGCAATTACAAATACTTTTAAAATTAATACCAAGCCAACTTCCCTTATATTTACTTTGACTGCTTATGCCAGCAAGTGTTGTGGTGATATTGGGCAGAATTTTATATGCCTTCTACGCTTCCAGACTCCAGCGCCAGAGGCTCTGGTTCGATCCTGACCTTGGATGTTGCCTGTGTGGAGTTTGTACATTCTCCCAGAGACCGTGTGTGTGTCCTCAGGGTGCTCTGGTTTCCGCCCACGTCCCAAAGGCGTCTGGGTTTGTAGGTTAATTTTCCTCTGTAAATAGTTCCTAGTGTGTCGGCAGTGGGTGTGAAAGTGGGATAAAATAGAACTAGCGTGAATGGATGACGGATGTTCGGCGTGGACTCAGTGGGCCAAAGGGCCTGTTTCCATGATGTATCTCTAAACTATACTCAAGTGAGCAATCCATGGCAATTTCTTTATCATCCAGCCTGAACAACTGACTCCTTGCTTGGAAAACAATTCCATAGCTGCTGGGCATCATCAAGTATACTGAGCATGTCCACCAATCTACAGAGCCAAACTAACGACTTTAATACTGGAAATTAATCTGTGGCATTTCTGATCAATCATTCCGAATCCTTTACCACAACACTGTGATTCAGTTAATTCCAACAAATGGGCATTAGATCTCAATTCATCCAAATTGATCCAAATTGTGCAGGATTGAGATTAACTGTTTTGTTAACTATTATTAGGCAACCCTCCATCAATTAGCTGGTGCCATTTCAAATGCAATAGGACATTCATTGTACACAAGGACTAGTGTCATGAGGTTATTGTATTTCTGTTATTCATTTGGGAAATAATGACCTGTTACTAACAGGCAGTTCTTCTCGATTCAGTTCATGGTGTGAAGTACTGGCAGATTTCTCAAGGACAGTTGCATTATAACCAAGCCTAATTATCAACATTTATAACTTTTGTTGTTTCACCTTTGATAGCGACAGGGTGATCAGAAATAGAAAAAGGTGCACATTAAACCATGTGTTGGAGTATGACAGATATTCGATGGCATAGAGTTTGGGTTAGAAGATATTTGCAGATTCTCCACGACATTAGCATCCCGGGCACGTAATTATAATTTTTTTCTTGCATTGGCTATTTGACATGTGTGATGCCTGTGATGCCTGTATGGTCTTGAGTAGTCGACCACACAGGCATCCAAAGTGGGACAGGACCATAACGGTTTTCACATGATAGTCATCCAGGCCACGCACATCCCTGTGTACTGTATAAACATCCTCTACAGCAGGATCTCTTTTAGATGAAGGTTGAATGTTCCAATTATTTTATACTGAAGCCATGTAAGCTGCTGACCACTATGGTCTAAGGAGCGCCTTCGCTGATATAAACCACTACTCATCCTAACATCATCATGCAGCATATGTATAGGAAGGAACTACAAATGCTGGTTTAAACCAAAGATAGACACAAAACGCTGGAGCAACTCAGCGGGACAGGCAGCTTCTCTGGAGAGAAGGAATGGGTGACGTTTCGGGTCGAGACACTTCTTCAGACTGAGGGTCTGAAGAAAGATCTCGATCCGAAACGTCACCCATTTCTTCTCTCCAGAGATGCTGCCTGTCCTGCTGAGTTACTCCAGCATTTTGTGTCTATTATGCAACATGTTCTTTTTCCTGATATCAAACATTTATCCTGGTGATATAACACCAGTACCACAATACAAGTGGGCACAACACACTGTTCTCCCCAGTAACGTTTGCTTAACATATTCCCAAAGGTGATAGGGGAAAGATGGTCATCCGTTATGTTACTGAGAGTGTTCTACCATTTTGCGTCCCCATGTAACAATTTCCACTCACAAAACCTGTATCTCCTATTTCATGGTCCACTTAACTTTCACATAATTAGACCCAACACAGCCCTCAGTAATCACTGCAGCAGCTAAATGGCATTGCTCCACAGAGTATTTCTCTTTGACCAAAGCAATCTGCAATTTGCTTCAATGGGCATGCAGCATGAAACATTAATTTTAATCATCTGATGCGACTGGTCACTCAGTGAGTGCACTTTATTTAAGCCCAATTGTTTGTATTTACATCTTCATTAAAAGTCTGTGAGCAACCACAATTAGCAAATCTGTGAGGAGAAAAAGTGTAAAATCTTCCTATTCCTATTCTGCACAATTCTTCCCCTGTGTGTGTTTTAATGCAAATCAAAATATTAACTGACTTACTGACATTTAAACACGGCTATTTAAAGCCTCCGTCCTCAATCTTAAATCATTTAAATCCCAATCTTTGATTACTGAATGTGAAAGTGAACCCAAAGTCCAAATACTCTGCTTAACACAATGAAATAAGAGAAAATAAATGAAGAGGCAATGAAGAAATGCCAGCTTTACCGCATAATTTGTGGGGAGGAAATTAATACACAAAATACTCAAGCCTAATGGTGTAATTGAGAAATCAGCCATGTTGAATGCTAACAATTGTAGTCAACATTTTAAAGAAGAAGGATCTCGACCCGAATTGTCACCCATCCCTTCTCTGCAGAGATGTCGGCTGCTCAGATGAGTTATTGCAGCATTTTGTGTCTATCATTGTTACCTCTCAGTTTCTTCTCTGTAGGTCCTGCTGAATTTTACTGGAAGCTTTGTTGGACAATTATGGAGAGGGACACGAGAAAGAATGTAAATGTTATTTCTGTTGAAAGGGGGTATTAAGCACTCATTTCTAATGTTAACTCATTCGCAGAAGCACGCGGGATGGTGGCGATTATGCTCCATGTCCACTCTCTCCCCTGCTTCCACCATCTGGTGCACACTCATTTCAGTCATCATTCCAGTCACCCTATTCCTTTCTGGGCCTGTCCCACTTAGATGATTTTTTGTGCGATTACAGGCGACTGTCGCAAAATTTTCAACATGTTGAAAAATCTTCGGCGACAGTGGTGACAATTTTGTTGCCGTAGGTTGTCTCCAGGTGTCGTAAGTGAATTCCATTAAAATTAGTCCCTGGCAAAGAGTCATCTCCCATCACTAAGTCCCATATTTCCTTTTATCCGATCTTTTCTTTCCCACCTCCCCATCTCCTACATTGGGCACCCATATTCTGCCTTCTACATTTCACTCTTCCTCTTATTTCCTCAAGTGACATCCTTCTATCACCTTGTCACCCCACAAGCCTCTGTCATTTACTTCACCTCTCTGCTAATCACCCACCCCTTCCTCCCCCACTTTTTATGTGCAGTTTTCTCACCCCTGCCGCCGCCGCCGCCGCCGCCCCCCCCCCCCCCCCCCCCCAGCAACCCCCCACCCACCCCTCTCCATCAGCCTGAAGAAGGGTCCCAAAATTAGACATCTTTCATTCCCTCCGCAGATGATGCCTGGCCTGCTGAGATGCTGCAGCACTTTGATTTTTGCTTTGGAAAAGATTCATGAATGTGTTCAAAGTTTGCTTGAATAAATGGAACATCCCTGCTGACTCCTACAAATTTCCAGCCCATTACTATTCACAGTGAGTTGGTGCAGTCAGAATTGTACTTGATAACCGCAAGTTCATCCTTCTTGGACACAGAGGACTTGCATCAACAGCAGAAGAAAACACACCACCTCACAACTGACCCAGCTTAGTTTAGATTAGTTTAGTTTAGCTTGGCTTCATTTATAGATACAGCCCCCTCGGCCCACCGAGTTTGTGCCGACCAGCAATCCCCATACACTAGCACTATCCTACACGCACACTAGGGACAATTTACAATTTTACCAAGCCAATTAACCTACACACCTGTACGTCTTTGGAGTGTGGGAAAAAACTGGAGCACCCGGATAAAATCCACTTAGGTCACAGGGAGAACGTACAAACTCCACACAGACAGCACCTGTAGTCCAGGTCTTTCGTACTGTAAGGCAGCAATTCTACCGCTGAGCCACCGTTCCACCCTATTTTCTTTTTTTGTGAAAGAGTCTGTAGTTCCAACATTAGCCAGCACAAAATCCACAAAACCGGAGCGGGAACAAGTCATTCTCAATCGCAAGCATCTGGTTAAGAAGATAGACAGTGAACGTATATGTGCATTCTTAATATATTTTATGATCATTAGAGCCATGTGCTCTTGATGGCCGTAAACCACCCCGCTCATTTGCCACTGGCTAATATTTATTACCTTTCATAATTTGGTAATATTCATTACCAAATTCAGATCAAATTCTTTAAAAGAGCATTTGCGTTGTTTTGGGTGGAAGATGGCCTTCTGCGGTAATATATCTAAGAGAAGCAGTTCCTACAGCCCATCATTCCTAGGCTGGCCCTGCAAAAACCTATCCAATTAACACACTCTACTCCTCTTTGCTCAACAATATTTTCATTTCAAGTACTATATTATTTATTTTTCAATGTTATAATTGAAACTGCTCCCAATAGCCATCAGTCAGTGCATTCTAGGTAATGACAATTTTTTTTTTTTTAATGTCTTTTGGTTCCTTTACAAGACATTCTGCAATTCTACAGTCTTTATTCAGTGTAAGCTGTCATAATGTTGAATTACTATCAAATATTTCCTTCACTTTGTGGACATGTGATTAACTCTGGCTTCTACAATGCTACTAGACTAAGTGGGACCCCGTTGGTCCCATGTTCACACGGGAGGGCTGGTCCCCCAACGCAATATATCACCTCTCCAGCAATTCCAATATTGGTGGGCAGTGGGGGGGGGGGGGGGGGGCTTTCGGGAGCGCCAGTATGGGTATTGTGGGGTGAAGGGACTGGTTTCCAGAGGGCTAGTATGGACATTGTGGGCCAAACGGATTCTTGGGCTGGCAGATTGAATATCTAAAGGGTCAAAATGGCTCGGTACGAGAGCTTGACTGAAGCCTGAATAATGGAATAGATGAAGAATCTATTAATCGTATAATAAATCATGGATATATCTCCAATGATGGATAACTTTGTTAATACTCCATTCATTTCTACTCTTACTTTATTTTTCTCTGTCTTTTCTTAGCTGTAAAATAAAAGTATAGAAATATATAAGATAGCTGGCAGCTCAGTCACTCAAGCCTGGTGTGCTGGCAGCTCACTCACTCACGGCTGGTGGGCTGGCAGTTGACTCGCGTCTATTCCTTAAAATTCCATTTCAAGCAGAGTACAGGCCACCAAATTCAAATGAAGTTTGCTACCATTTCAATCAGGGTGCAAGGCCAACAAATTCAAAAGCAGAGTCCTACCATTTCAAGTAGGGTGCAAGACCACCTAATTCAAAAGCAGTTCCTACCATTTCAAGCAGGGTGCAAGGCCACCAAGTTGACCCCTCCCTCCCCCATCTTGCAGAGACTGAGCCACACCCACACTTCCGGGTTTTATAGTCCTTCCCCCTCCCACCAGAAGGGGCGTGGCCTTCATGGCAGTGATTGACAGGAGAATTAATCTTCTGTTAAATATTTTTATTAATAGAGTATACTTCTCATATACATTCGTAATTTTATTAATATTAACAATTATGTCTTATATATTTCTATACTTTTGTTTTACAGGTAAGAAAAGACAGAGAAAAATAAAGTAAGAGTAGAAATGAATGGAGTATTAAAAAAGTTATCCATCATTGGAGATATATCCATGATTTATTATACGATTAATAGATTCTTCATCTATTACATTATTCAGGCTTCAGTCAAGCTCTCGTACTGAGCCATTTCGACCCTTTAGATATTCAATAAATGGAGACCATATTCCTCTGAAAAGATCCAACTTGTCCAATAGGACAAGCCTTAATCTTTCCAGATGAAGTATCTCCGACATTCCTGTAAACCACATTTTGATTGTGGGGGATGTAGGCCCTTTCCAGAATTTCAATATTAATTTTTTCCCAATTATTAAACTGTAATCAATAAAAATTATTTGATTCATTGTTATTAATTGATCTGTTTCTAATATTTCCAGTATTATTAACTTAGAGTCAGGGATCAGATTCATATTAACAACATTCAAAATTATCTTAAATATCTCTGTCCAAAATTTAGTAATTTTTACACAATTTATAAATGAGTGCGTTAAGTTAGCTTCTAAGTGCTGACATTTATCACATATGGGAGATACATTTGAAAAAACACTATGAAGATTTGGATTTTGAATAATGTTGTCTATGTAATATTTTAAATTGTATAAGAGAGTGTCTAGTATTTAACGAGCAGTGGTGTATATGTTGTAGACTTTCATCCCATATTTCAGGTCTAATGATTTGACCTAATTCGTTTTCCCATGATTGCCTATATATTTCTGCCATTGGGACATCGTTTTCCAGTAAAATATTATAAATATATGATATCAATTTTTCTGTGTCCGGGTGTTTATTTAGGCATTCATCTAAAATTTCTGTCTTTCTATTTCTAATTTCCTGTGTATTTGCTTTTACATAGTCTCTAATTTGTAGATATCTAAAGTAATCTTTTGAATGTAATCCATAAATTTGTTGTAATTCTTGAAATGAAAGGAAAGAATTTTCCCTATAGAGATCTCCCATCTTATTAATTCCATAATGTTTCCATTGTACAAAACCTTTGTCCATCATTGAGGGTTTAAAAGTAACGTTATTTACAATGGTAAGGGTTAGTGGTATACTTTCCAATTGTAGTGTTTTCTTTATTTGTTTCCAAATACGTATTCCACTTTCTATTATAAGGTTTTCACTATAGGTTTTCTTACCTATTTTAATATTGGCGAATAAAATCGAACTAATTTCAAAAGGCGAACAATCTTCTTTTTCCATTTTTAACCAGGTTGGTTGTTTATCTGTCTCTACAAACCAAAAAATCATATTTTTAATATTAACTGCCCAGTAATAAAACATAAAGTTTGGTAGTGCTAGACCTCCATTTATTTTTGGTTTACATAAATGTTTTTTGTTTATTCTATGGCTCTTATAATCCCAGATAAAGTTGGTGACTATAGAATCAACTTGCTTAAAACATTTTTTAGGAAGATATATCGGAATCAATTGGAAAAGATATAGTAATTGCGGGAGAAAAAATCATTTTTATTGCATTAATTCTACCTAGCATTGAGATAGGTAATGTTTTCCAATATAAAATGTTCTTATTTAATTTATTCAATAAAAGTAGAAAATTGGATTTAAATAAAGAGTCAAATCTTTTTGTTACATGAATTCCAAGATATTTGATTTTTTCGTTTGCTATCTTAAAAGGAAATTGTTGTAGTATATGTAAGTTATTTACCATTATTGGCATGTTCACCTTTATTCCAATTAATACTATATCCTGAAAATAATCCAAATTCAGATATTAATTTTAGTAAATTTGGGATACTAATTTCCGTCTTTGTAATATAAAGTAATACATCATCCGCATATAAAGAAATTTTATTTTCAGTATCTCTGGTGTCATATCCATATATTTCAGGATGTAATCTCACCCGTTGAGCTAAAGGTTCTATTGCAAGTGCAAACAGTAGTGGGGATAGAGGACAACCTTGTCTGCAGCCTCGGAATAGATTAAATTTAGTTGATAGCATTTGATTTGTTATTATTCTGGCTGTTGGATTAGTGTATAATAATTTAACCCAAGTAATAAACTTCTCTCCCAACTTAAAAGTTTCCATAACCGAGAACAAATAAAACCATCCCACCTGGTCAAAGGCTTTCTCCACATCTAACAAAATAATTACTAGATCTTTATTAATATCTCTTTTTGAATATATAATATTGTATAATCGTCTCAAATTATATGAGGAATATCGTTTTGGTATAAATCCTGTTTGATCCGGGTGAATTAATTTATTAATAACTGTACTTAGTTTTTGTGCTAATATTTTGGTTTGTATCTTTTGATCGGTATTTAAAAGAGCTTTAGCTCTATATGATCCTGGGTCATCCAGGTCTTTGTCTATTTTAGGTATAAGTGTTACAATAGATTAATTTAACGTTCTGGTAGTTTCTGGTGAGTATAAATGTATTCATAGAGTATCTGCAGACGTGGTGCAATCAGATCATAAAATGTTTTATACAATTTCGGACCTATACCATCTGGTCCTGGTGTTTTACCGTTTTTTAATGATCTGATAGATTCTTCGATTTCTTTTACTGAAATTTCAGCATTTAATGATTCTCTATTTTGTGAATCCAACCCATTCAAATTGTATTTTTTAAAAGATGCTTCTATTCCTATCTTGTTTTCTGTCGTTTTAGCTGAATATACATTTTTATAATATTGCAAAAATCTCTCATTAATATCTTTAGGTTGTACTAATGGTTCGCCATTATATGATTTAATCCTATGGATTATTTTTTCTCCCTCCATCTTTCTTAATTTTCGAGCCATTAATTTTTGAGGTTTATCTCCAAATTCAAATTGTAATTGTTTAGTGTATTGGTAGTTTTACAATTTGATCTGTGTAGAGAGAATCTAAAGATTTTTAAACACTAATAACTCTTTTATTTTTCATCTATGGGAAAAATCCTCTTGTCCTGTGCAGTGGAGGGGGACTGAGTAAGATGGCCGTACGTCATAGCGTTTTTTCTAAAATCAATATGCAGTGCAAACAGGAAGTGGTCAAGATTAGTCTTTTAATTATATAGATAATGTGTAGGAAGGAATGACAGATGCTGATTTACACCAAAGATGGACACAAAATGCTGGAGTAACTCAGTCGGACAAGTCTGAAGAAGGGTCTTGATTCATAACGTCACCCATTCCTTCTCTCTAGAGATGCTGCCTGACCAGCTGAGTTACTCCAGCGTTTTGTGTCCATTCTTGGATTCTCTCTCCTGATAACTGAGGTTTTAATTCCCCGATACAATATCAATAAATCTCCTTTGCACCCTGTCCAAATCTTTGACACCTTCCTAAAGCACTGTGGCCAGATATGAAAGTAATATTTCAGCTGTGGGCTAATCATGGATATTATAATGTGCTGTAACCTTTTGTGTATCGCACAATAAATTCTCAGGAGAAGATTAATATTTTCCAAAAGGCTTTAGCTGTGTGTTCACAACATTAAAAAATAACACCAGCCATTGTTCTTGAAAATAAAACTAAACCAAAAAGAACGATTCAATGCAGGAATTTCATTGATATGCATCATTCCAACAAATGCCTCCAGCCTTTTACGCAATGTCTGGCATTAATAGCTCCCTCAAGAGGTTGTGTGAACCATGCTCTCAAAAGCTGCTCTTACATTACTGTTTTATTAGTGCAGAATATTTATTTCCATACCAGCAGGTTGTGGGACCCACACATCCGGAGCTAGTGCTAAATCCTAAAGATTGCAAGAGGCCCACTGTGTAATTTAAGATTAAATGGAATATGGGCTGGTCAGTACTTTTGATGTCAGAAGATACCACAGGATATAGATCAGCTGCAGAAATGTGCAGATAAATGACAGATGGAGTTTAATCCGAGCAAGGGCGTGGTGTTGCGTGGTGGGAGGTTAAATGTAAGGGGAGAGTATACAGATAATGGCAAGATCCTTAACACAATTGCTGTGCTGAGGGATCTTGGAGTGTAAGCTCCTAGCTCACTGAAGGTGGCAGCACAAGTAGACAGGGCGACCTATGGCTTGCTTGCCTTCATTGCGAGGGACATTGAATATAAGAGGCAGGAAGTGATGCAGTTCTATAGAACATTAGATAAGCTGCATTTGGAGTATTACATGCAGTTCAGGTTGCCTCATTACAGGAAAGATGTGGAGGTTTTGCAGAGGGTGCAAAGGAGGTTTACCAGCATGCTACCTGGATTAGTGTTTCAGCTGCAGGGACAGGTTAGAAAGACGGATGGTTTTCTCTGGAATGTCGGAGGTTATGGGGAAGCTTGATAGAAGTATTTAAAATGATGAGAGGTATAAATAGGGTAAACAGTCAGAAACTTTTTTAGCATGGTGGGAATGTCCAACACTGGCAGGCATACATACAACCTGAGAGGGTAACAATTTTCAAGAGAAAATTAGGAACAGCTCTTAGGGCTAAGGGAATCAAGGAATATATGGAAAAAGCCAGAACGGGGTACTGATTTTGGATGATCAGCCATGATCATATTGAATGGCGGTGCTGTCTCGAAGGGCCAAATGGTCTACTCCTGCACCTATTTTCTATGTTTCTATGTTTCTATGTTAATGGAAACTAGACTAAGTGGAACCCATTGTGTCCCAGTCACATGGGAGGCCTGGTCCCCCAATGCAACCCATCCCCCAACGCAATATTCCACCACTCACCCATAGTCCCTAACTGCGCAGGCGCGGCTCGTTTCCCCTCATCCCCGAGCACTCCCCCCCTCCTCTTCAGGTGTGGGAGGGGATGGAGGAAGGGAAGTGAGGTGTGTGGCGGGGTGGGGGGTGTGGTGGGAAGGGTGTTTGTGGACAGGGATGTGTAGGGGGGGAGAGGGTAGTGTGGGGGGATGGGAGGGTGCAGCAGGGGGGTGTGGTGGGGGGGTGTGGGTGAGGAGGGATGTGGGGGAGTGTGTGGGGGAGGTGTGTGTTTGGGAGGGAGGTGTGTGTGGGCGGGGGTGTGTGTGAATGGGGTAGGGGTGTGTGGGGGCGGGGGATTATAGGAGCGGGTTTGTGGGGGCAAGTTGTTGCGGTGGGGGCATTGTGGGGGTGAGGTGGGGGTTTGTGGGGCTGCGGGGGTTGTTGTGGGGGGTTGTTGTGGGGAGGTTGTACTGGGGGGGGTCGTGGGGGCAGGGTTGTGGGGAGGGGGTTGTGTGGGAGGGGGGTTGTGGGGGGAAGCGGGGTGTGGGGCCGGGGGGTTTGTGGGGGTGGGGTAGTGTGGGAGGGGGTTGTGTGGGCAGCGGTGTGTGTGGGCAGTGGAGTGTGTGGGGGGTTGTTTTGGGAGGGTGTCTGTGTGTGTGGGTGTGTGGGGGGAGGGGGTTTTGGGGGCAGGGGGGGTTGGGCGGCAGGGTGTGTGGGGGCTTTGTGGGGGTATGTGTGTGTTTGGGGGGTGGGTGTGTATGGGCGGGGGTGGTTGTGTGTGGGCATATGTATGTGGGCAGAGAGGTGTGGGGGAGGGGCTTGTGGGGGAGGGGCTTGTGGGGGAGGTTGTGTGGGGGTGAGGGGTGTGTGGCGGTGGGGAGTGAGCTTGTAGAAACGGGGGAGAGGGGGCATCACGGGGGAGGCAGGAATTGGCAGTGTGATGTGGACTCACAGCGTGCGCTGGTCGCTGGTCCTTCTCCTCCGCCAGGATCAGAGTCTCCGCTTTCCGTTTGGCGACATCAGCGACAGCTCCGACTCCGGGGTGAGCTGGGTCGGGTCTCAGACGCTGAGCTGCTCGGCGCCGGGCTGCTTGGGGCTGGGCTGCTTTGGGTCCCTCCGAAAGTCCGGTTGGAAACCTCCGCCGGCCATCCTCAGCTCCAGTAAAGACGCGATGGCATAGGAAGGGGCGGACCGTCCCGGGGAGTGACAGGGGAAGAGACTAATCCACTCGCCGCTGACTGGCAGGAGAAGAGATCAATCAGCGCACGTGCGTTTTAAAGATTTTTAAACCTTGCTAACTTTTATGGCATTCAACCGATCGGAATGAAACTTGGTGCATTCGCAGCATTGGAGAACGGTGAGTGAACTGGCAAAAAATCGTTGTGCTATAGCGAACAGTTTTTGCGCAAATAGAAAGACCTGCAAACCTGAAGATAACCAGATCAGAGTTTTAGTAATGTATGCATAGATGTGCGGAGCAAGTTATTTTACATGGAGAGTGGTGGGAGTCTAGAACCTTTTACAGGTGGTGGTGAAGGCAAATTCAACAGTGGCATTTAAGAGGCTTTCAGATAGGCACATGGAAGTGCAGCAAATTGAAGGATATCGATCAGTTTAACTTGACATCATGTTTGACACAAACATTGTGTGTCCAAGGGCCCATTCCTGTACTGTATATCTTATTTTCCGTGTTCAATGTGTGTAAGGCAAAACAAAATAAAGTTGAAACATGAAGAAAGTTAAAAAATTGGACATCTGCTAAAGATAACATTAAAAGGAAGCTCCCAGGAGAAGTATTTTTGGGCAGTGCTTGTGAAACATTGATGCCCTGGAAGGAGAAGTTTGCATTTTTGATGAAAGAGCCTAATGACGAACCTTTTGAACAAGGTAATGGGGCAACCAGGGAGGTGCTGAAAGTCTTCTATGTCATAGCTGGCCTGAAGTGAATCCTCAGAGGTTAATGCAGTAAATGTGCTGGTCATTCAAACTAATGCAACCAGATTAAAACAAAACCATGCCAAATAGAGAAGCACTCAGAGAAACCCAAATGAGGATAGCAGTTGGATCGAGGCTGGAAAAAATGAGTGGAAAATATATGACAGCAAAAATACTCCTATTATTAGACGGACATATACAGACGGTATTAAACATTAGACAATGACAAGGATGGAAAGACAATAACTGAGAGAACAATTTATACTGAAGTGTGGAGCTCCTTGCTGGGGAGGCAACTGAGTTAGCCACTGATATGTCTATTGCTGGAAGAATATCAATCAGATTTATAGAGCTGTTGGGCAAGGTGAGGCACAAAACCGAACCATTTGAACCTAAAAAAGACCTTATGCAAATATACGAGAAATAACCAGTTTTGGTGATCGCCTTGCCTAAATGGGACCCATTCCTGTTTTAAACCTATTATTTTTTTAACTTTAAGCATGTCTTGTAGCTTTCAGTTAGGCCATATTTGGGCACTGGCGTGCAGTTCTGTAAAGTGTTGGCTTAGTTGGCACAGTAATGTGAAAGCTTTGTAGAAGATTCAGAAGAGATTTAAGAGAATGCCAGGGTATAGGGTATTGCAGTGTAGCTGCTTGCAGTGTAGCTGCTGCTGCTTGGTGCGGCTGGCACCAACGATGGCTGCCACGGTGTACTGCTCCTCATTCATTCCTTAGCTATAAAGAGAGATTGAACAAACTCGGCTGTTTTCTCTGGAGTAACGGAGGCTGAGTGGAGACTTGATAGAAGATTATAAAATTATGAAAGGCACAGGTAGGGTAGATGGTCAGAATCTTATTCCCAGGGTAAAAATGTCAATGACTAGAGGGCATGGCATTAAGGTAAGAGGGGCAAAGTTTCAAGGACGTGTGAGTGTTTATTTACACAGAGGCTGGTGAGTGCCTGGCACACGTGGCTGGGATGTCTTGGTGGAGGCAGGTACAATAATGGCATTTAAGAGGCTTTTAGATAGGCGCATGAATAGGCAGTGAATGAAGGGATCTGGACAGAGACGGAGGCAGATAGAGATTAGTTTAACTTGGCATTATTTTTGCTGAAAACATTGTGGACTGAATCACCTGTTGCTGTGCAGTACTATTCTATGCTCTGTGTTATAAATGTAACTTCCATGTGCATTCCCTTCTTATCTTTTGAAAAACTGATCTGCAGATCCACAGGAAATTGCAGCGAATTGTGGACGCAGCCCAGACCATCACACAAACCAACATCCCTTCCATTGACTCCATTTATACCTCCCACTGCCTCGGCAAGGCCAGCAGCATAATCAAGGATGAGTCGCACCCTGGCCACTCTCCCTTCTCCCATCGAGCAAAAGGTATAGGTGTGAAAACCCACACCTCCAGATTCGGGAACAGTTTCTTCCCAGCTGTTATCAGGCAACTGAATCATCCTACCACAACCAGAGAGCAGTCCTGAACTACTATCTACCTCATCGGTGATCCTAGGAGTATCTTTGTACGGACTTTTCTGGCATAATCTTGTGGTAGACGTTATTCCTTTATCTTGTGTCTATACACTGTAAATGACTCGATTGTAACAATGTATTTTCTTTCCGCTGACTGGATAGCATGCAACAAAACTTTTCACTGTACCTCGGTACACGTGATAATAAACTAAATTAAACTGAACTGAACTGAAGATAACAAAATGCACAGATTACAGCCCATGCTCCAATTTGACACACCTAGTGTTAGTCTCGGCCATCTTGCTGCTCGTGGCAGTGTATCACTCTCTCATCTCCATTTGAACATTCCCTCGGCACAAATCTCAGAAGAATGGCTTCTGACATGCACTCTCAGGTATTTTCGCACACCAATTCTCACATCAGCCATCCATGAGTATCCTGAGTGGGCTTGATACAAAGCGGTTGCCATGGGAATTGGAAAATCTGCTCAATGGTGCATCTGGGATTACATAGAATTAAACAGCATTTGCAACAGAAGTAGTATTCGGTCGAACTGATCTTGGGGTTTTGAAAGGTCACCTAAACATCGTTTCTCCCCGATTACCTCACTCACACACAGAACCAGGTCCATTTTTTTTCTCTCTGACTTACATTTTACTGTTCTTTGTCCGCGTTACTTGCTTCAAAGGTCGTTTAAAAAAAACACATTTCTTTGTTTTGAGTTATAATCAAATTCAAAATATTAAAAAATAAATAGACTTTATCCAGTCATTTGTACAAATTCTAAGGTAAATGTATTACTCAATAGGACATTTATTAGGAACGTCAGATAAATAATGACTACTTTGACTGCTATCTGTGTTTATGTTAAAATGATTAGTATATGTATTTTGATGCACTCTGATACTGTATTTTGTATTAAACGAGTAGTGTTCTCACTTTAATATTCATCCAAACATGTGAATATGTAAGATGTATATTGTACAATTATTTCAAATAATAATTAAATAATTTGACCTCTGTCAGGTTGGGTGTTTTCAAGCCAGTTCTTAGAAGGCATTTTGTTGCCTCAGGAACCAGCTTGTATTGGCTACACTGGGCCTAACCCAGGTCTTTCACAATTAGGCACAAAAAGCTGGAGTAACTCAGCAGGACAGGCAGCATCTCTGGACAGAAAGAATGGGTGACATTTCGGGTCGAGACCCTTCTTTAGGGATTTAAACCAGCATTTGCAGCTACTTCTTACACATTCCTTTTACAATTAGTACTGATCCACATTAGCCAGCAAAGTGCCGGTTGCAAAAGGTAAAGATTGTTGATCTTAGTAGAGATAAGTGTTGGTGCAATTCTGAAGGAAAGTTGGGGATGGTCTAGGAATACATGCATTGTCAGAGTCAAAGAGTCATAAAGTGATTCAGCATCAAAACAGGCCCTTCAGCCCAATTTGCCCACACCAGCCAACATGTCCCATCTGCACTAGTCCCACCTGCCGGCATTAGGTCCGTATCCTTCCAAACCTGTCCTATCCATGTACCTGTCTAACTGTTTCTTAAACGTTGGGATAGTCCCAACCTCAACTACTTCCTCTGGTAGTCTCTGTTTGTTCCATACCCCCACCACCCTTTGTGTGAAAAAGGTACCCCTCAGATTCCCATTAAATCTTTTCCCCTTATACCTTTTCCCCTTAGACATAGGCAAAAAATTGAAGAAATGGATTTAAAACCAGCTGAATTGTGAGAGCGAGTAGGTTTCTCCCATGTGCAGCATCTCTATTTTCCTACCGCAAATACAATCCCTCAATTGTGTTCCTCGGGACCCAGCCTACGTGGTGACTACTGCTAATATGTACCCAGTTTTGGTCATCGAAAACTCTACTGAAAGAGTGCCATAAAGATCTCTCTATCCTGGCTATGAACCTCCTTGCCACTGGACTGCACCTGTTCAATATGTTAAAGGAGGATTTGTACATGTTGGATGTTGTGATTCTATTGCTAGATTAGCATGCAACAGAGCTCTGTAATGTTAGATATTAAGGGAAAGGCCTTACAGGTGAGATTGGCGAGGTAAATCTTTCCTCTGTCTAAAGTTACTGCTTCGGCCATGCAGAATTGTTTTTATTTACTCAATATTTTTGTACCAGTCTGATATACTGAATGTGTAGGAAGGAACTGCAGATGCTAGTTTACACTGAGAATTGACACAGAATGCTGAAGTAACTCAGCGAGACAGGTAGCATCTCTGATGAGAAGGAATGGGTGATGTTTTGGGCCAAGACCCTTCTTCAGACTCAGGCTTCTTCAACTAAATGTGTTGTTTGACCATTTTAGAAAGTCATTAAAAGTCACTCACATTGGCTGGTCATAGATCAGACAGACAGCAGATTCACTCTGTAAGGGACATTTTATATAACCCATTTATTTCATGGTCACTACCGATAATGTGGCTTGTCATTACAAATGTATTTAATAACTAAATTTAGTGAATCCATTGAATTCTATAATGGACCATGCTGATCAGCATTTTATATTTCCGAGTATATAAATTAATATCATAACACACACTTATTGGGATTTGCCCCACTCTCAATGTCTTCCACTCTATCAGAACTGAAATAGTAGTTGCATCATTTAAAATGCATGCCATCAGTCTCAGATTTATAGTTCTTTTCTGATCTATACAGGTGGAGCTTTCCACCAGGTCCTTCACATGGACATTGACGGCAGAGAAAAATATAACAATTGCAGACTCCAACAACGGCTTTAAAAGTTGCCTTCATTAGTCTTATTTTCAATTACTTGTAAAAATATTTTTAATTGCTTTCAAACACATGCTGGGGAGATGGGACTAGCATGCTCAATTTAACAGCCAGAGGCACCATGGTCTATTAATTTATTGTTCCCATGAATCTAGTTTCAAGTTATACCTTTGACTCAGACTAGCTAGTACCTGCAATTGGTCTCGGGATAAATGTTTGCATAAGGATTTTTGGTTATTTGCATAAACCAATTAGTCTATGCAGTCTAATATATATATAAGATATATTGTATTTACTAATAGCTGAACAGTGAATAGCTTGCTGTGCAGGTTAATCTTTGAGTATAATTAAGAAGTAATCTCTGGGAGCAGAGGGTATTTGAGTCAATATGAGTCCTGCACAGAGTGAACTCAAGCCAAAGGCAACACAAAGATTATTCAATGTGAGGGAATTGCTTTTTGTGCTTAGAATGTGTTCTGCTTCACAACAGTTGCATTAAACAATGTAGATTTGTGCTGAAAGGAAATGGTTATTACTTTTCACAAACACAAGTCAATTAAAGTGTTTTGCAGGCCAGGAATACTCAGTGCTATTTCTAAGGCAGAATAGGTGAAGTTTTTAATTGCATTTCTTGAGAATATCCACCTGTTAAAATACAAGTGGAGAGATGCGACAAGCTTTGCGTTTACTGCTTTACTGTAATTATCTTTCTCTGCGCCCATGATGGCTCATATTCCAAGTTTCAAGACAAGTTACATATTCCACTTTAAGAATCATCTTTAGTGATAAGGTATGTGGAACAAAGTGCCACACAAGAACAGGCACTCCAGCACACAATGTTCATGTCAAACATGATCCAAATTAAACTAATCCCTTCTGTTTGCACACAATCCATGCCCACGTTTCCCTACACATAAATGTGTCTATCTTACAGTATAGCTTCTGAAACAACATTATCATGTCTGCTTCCATGCCTGGCAGCGCATTCGAGCATCTATCGTTCTGGGTAAAAAATTTGCCAATTGCCCTTTAACTTGCTCATGATATTGAACAGAATAGTCATATAAACTGATAGTGAGCAATATAGTCTTAGGTTACAGGAAGATATTAGTCAGTCGGAGAAGTGGGAAGAGCAATGCATGTGGAATTTTATCGTGATAAGTGTAGCAATGTTAAATTTTGAGATTTAAAAAATCAAGTCTGCAATTTATCCCATCAGATAAAGCATATAAAGAAGTTTAATTTGACACCTAATTCATTTTATATCTTCAGTATTAAAAAAGTTATGGTCATTTTCATACTCAGAAATTAGCACCTTATTCCCTATTGCTTTTCCATTGACTTAACACAAAAGCTGTGATCAAGGACAGTCAAAAGCCCATAACTTTCTTAACAATTAAGAGAACTGAATTACATTTTCTGTTATTATAGATTGATGCATTCTGAAACAAATATGAAACAATCTTACTTGGATGACCTGAAATTAAAGCATATAATTAGTTAGTTACCTAATTATAGCTAATTACAAAATTCAATTACTAGATCTAAACATCTATCCATTTCTTAAAAAAAGGTTAACATTTAAAAAAAGCCTAAGTGTCCAAATAACATTCACAATAATTCACAATATAACATGATTTTTAAATCTCATTGTCATGAATTAATAGGCCAAATGGAAGGAATTTAGTGTATAATTCCCGTAAATTAATGGCCAATTAAATCAGCTTGCAAGTGGGTTTTTGTGGAACACGATGGATTGGAACGTTGCGCTTTGCGGTGAATTTAACCCCCCTATCAGCAGGAAAAATACTGCCGGTTCGTATATTTTTTAAGTCACCTTTTCGCAACATGAAATTTTGATTAAAGGCTTCCTAAGAAGCACATTTTTATGTAAAAATAAACTGTGTACCTTCTTTTGTCCCCTACGTAAGATCCGTCCCGTTGTCGGCGTTGACGGCATTAGAAGATGATTTGTAATTTATTCCAGCTTTTAATTTTTCCAGCGCTAATTTTAATAAAGTTAATAAAACGGCAGCCGAAGCAATTTTTTTTCAGCAACTAAAAAGCCTGTTCAAAATTGATTTGAATAGTCTGAACAAAAATCGCATTTTAAACCCGTCCCCCTTTCAAAGGCGCCAAAGTCGCGCACACGGGCAGTGGCAGAACTGCAGCGCCGCTAAAGGTAAGTATTGTAACATACCTAATAAGTGTCTGGTAATGTAGTTTGGGAGGACTAATAAAGAATAGGACATGTGTAATGAATGATGGAGCCAAAGGAAGTATTGAAGAACAGATGCTGGTGCACATGACTAATGATCCCAAAAGGTGACCGGAAGGTAGACAGGTGATCAAGAAGGTGTATGGGCTACGAACTTCATTTTACTTCGGAGTCACGTGAGTGACTACGTGAAGAAGCCCCACCAGGCGCATGCGCGTCATTACGTCTGACATATGTCGTACTGAAGGGGCTGGAGAGCGCAGCTCCGCCAGCGGTAAGTAGGAATTTCGCAGGTAAGTGAGTTTAAAACTTTTTAGTGCGAGTATTTAAGCTCCGTAAATCTGGCTCGTAGAGTCAGTAGGAGATGGTGGTATGGAGAGTGCTGGAAGAAAGCGTGGAGCGCGCGGGGATGTGGTTCCACCTCAGAGATCGGGTCGGGAGATTAGTGCGGTAACAGCGGTTCTGATACCGGCTGCCGTTTTACTGGTAACTGAACAGCATCCAGCTGCTCCAGTGACTCAGGAGACTGAGGCCACTGCAACAAGCAAGAAAGCAAAACGCAAGTCTATCAGACCCGTTTTATCAGACGGGCCTGAGGAAGAAGAGGACTCCCCTCCGGATCGCAAAAGAATGTGGGGGAGACTTGAACAAATGGAGCAAATGCTCCACACCTTAATCAACCAGGGGTCTAGGGCCCCGTTGATTCCCCAGGCAGCCTCTGGAAGAGGCCCATATGAAGAGGAATATGGTGCCTATCAGCAATGGGAATCCTCCTCTCCAGCGCCTTGTTTAGGGCTGGATGAGGTTTCCCTTTAGCATGACTCGGGAGAGCCAGGGCAGGAGCAATCTGACCCTGAAGATGGTGTCCCTGCTGATGTGCACACACCAGAGCTCACGGGCCACGCTCCAGGTGTCCCGGATTTAGCACGGAATTTCGCTATTCCGGAAGGGACTGGTGAGGCTATGGAGGACAATCTAGCTACCAATGTGAACTACTTGGTTTCTCACCAGCTCCAGCAAACCATCATGAAGGAGACCACAGCACGGTATAAAACACCTGTAAACTGTGCCTCACTCAGGGTGCCCATCGTAAACTCGGCAATATGGGCACCCATGAGTGCATCGATGCGGGGACAGGATGTTCGCTTTCAGCATGTCCTCCAGTTGGTGGCAGCAGGAATAACTGCATTCGGGAAGACAGTCCAAGGGACACCGATGACGCCAATCCAACAAGATATGCTGGCTCTGTTTTGCAATGCCTATTTCGAGGTAAATTGCATAAGGAAGATTGCCTTTCGACCAACTTTAAACCCGAAATTTGCAGCCCTATGCAGGGCTACCAACGTGCAACCATCTGATTACTTGTTTGGCGCAGACCTCATCAAACAAATTAGTGAAATTGACGATAAGGCAAAAACGATTGGGCTAATGAAACCATCCATCCCAAGAACATCATCGCGTGTTGGGTTCGATGCGCAGCAGGTCGGATCCAGGTGCTGGGCCAAGCAGAGGGAGGCCAGTGGGGCAAAGATATTACCCACCTGTGCAGCCCAGCAACAACCCCAGTATCGGCAGAAAGAGAACTTCCAGGCCGATTGTGGAGGTACAGGGGATTCATTCTGTTAAGGATAAGACTTCTGGTGTACAACCTCCGGTAGGAGGTAGATTGCAATTGTTTTATGATGAATGGTGCTGCATAACATCTGATTTATATTAGATACAGTGTCAGGCTCTACAGTAGAGGTTATGGCAGGAATTGATCCACCTGTACAGCACAAGCCTAAAAGAGTATTGGTGTTTTCTGCACCAGAGACTCAGCAGGTAAAATAAGAAATTAAGAATTTGTTCCAAAAAAGGGTGATTGAGAGGACGGTTAACCATCCTCAACAATTTGTGTCCAATATATTCCCCAGATCGAAAAAAGATGGGTGTTGTAGAGTTATTCTGGACCTCACCCACTTAAATTCCTATGTTCAATATAGGCATTTTAAAATGGACACCTTCGTTACTGCTAAACAGCTGTTATCACAAGGCTGTTATATGGTGACTATAGATCTAAAAGATGCATACTATTCAGTACCAATTCATGATCGTTATCGCAGATACTTGAAATTTAATTGGTTGGGACAGCTGTGGCAATTCAAAGCATTGCCTAATGGGTTGAGTTCAGCTCCTAGGCTGTTCACAAAATTGTTGAAACCAGTGCTAGCGCTACTAAGGGCCGAGAATCACATTGTAATGGCTTATCATAAGCAACACTCAGGAAACAGCTGAGGAGCCAATTTCAGCAACCAAAAATCTGTTTGAAAGGTTAGGATTTCTGGTCCATCCAACTAAGTCCAAGTTACAGCCATTCCAAAAAAATGATTATTTGGGGTTTGCCATTGATTCAGTTGATATGTCAGTAACATTACCAACAGCCAAGGCTGTGGATATCAGAAATGTCTGTCCGTGTCTCGCTGAAAAACATTATCCCTCCATCCGGGAAGTAGCCAAGGTTATTGGTAAATTGGTAGCAGCTTTTCCTGCAGCAGAGTTTGGACCTCTGCATTATCAAAGTCTGCAACGAGCTAGAGAACAAGCACTGAAAGAGCATGCAGGTAATTTTGATCGGTCTATGCAGTTACCAACCAGAGCCTTAGCTGAATTGCAATGGTGGATTATTAATGTTGAACAAACTACCAAAAACATTTAGGTTCAGCAACCTTCAGTGGTTTTCAGACCGATGTGAGCGCTCTCAGATGGGTAGTGACGGACAGAGAGTCTAGGTGTGGTGGTAGATGGAGTGTACAAGAGGATATAATTCTCCACAGGCATGGGATAAATTATTTAGAGTTATTGGGGGCATTTTATGGATTAAAAGCTTATTGTTCCACAATGAATACTTTACATGTTCAACTCCAGATCGATAACACCACAGCTGAGGACAATATCATGTGATAATTTGGCTAATCTCATGCAGTACTGGTATATCTCGAGGAAGATCTGGCTCTCAGCTATCTATCTACCGGGTAGAGACAATGTGGTGGCAGACAACAGGTCACAAAAGTTCAATGACAATATAGAATGGATGTTAAACCCTGAAGTTTTTTAAATGATTGTCAGCCACTTTGTGTTGCCAGATATTAATCTGTTTGCATCCAGGCTAAATCACCAGTTGACCTAAGTATGTTTCATGGGAGCCGGATCCAGGAGCAGTAGCGGTGGATACATTCTCGCTCCATTGGGGACATACATTATTTTATGCTTTTCCCCCATTCTGTCTGATCAGGCAATGCCTCACCAAAATAGAGCGCGACTCCACCACAGGCGTTTTGGTGGTTCCAGACTGGCCGACACAGCCATGGTTCCCATTAGTGCTCAGAATGATGACTCAGCCGTTCATGACGATCGCCAGCTGCAATAGTTTGTTGGTGCATCCAGTAACAGGATAAAGTCACTCGTTACATGACCGTATTAATTTGTTAATCTGGACACCGAATAGTGGAGAGTTTGTAAAAGTGCCATGTTGAAGGCCTTTTTCGATCTTCTTCGACCTTCCTTCAACTATGTAGAAGACCTCCTTCGACCTCCTTCGACTATGTTGAAGACTAGCTGTCTTACAATTCTCTGGGAGAAAATGTTTTTTTCTCACCTCAGTCTTAAATGACCTCCCTTTTATTCTAAGACTGTGGCCCCTGGTTCTGGACTCGCCCAACATTGGGAATTTTTTTCCTGCATCTAGCTTGTCCAGTCCTTTTATAATTTTACATGTTTCTATAAGATCCCCCCTCATCCCTCTAAACTCCAGTGAATACAAGCCGAGTCTTATCAATCTTTCCTCATATGACAGTCCCGCCATCCCAGGGATCAATCTCGTGACTACACTGCACTGCCTCAATCACAAGGATGTCCTTTCTCAAATTAGGAGACCAAAACTGTACACAATACTCCAGATGTGGTCTCACCAGAGCCCTATACAACTGCAGAAGAATCTCTTTACTCCTATACTGAAATCCTCTTGTTATGAAGGCCAACATTCCATTAGCTTTCTTCTCTGCCTGCTGTACCTGTAAGCCAACTTTCAGTGACCGGTGTACAAGGACGCCCAGGACTCACTGCACCTCCCCCTTACCTAACCTAACCCCATTGAGATAATAATCTGCCCCCTTGTTTTTGCCGCCAACGTGGATGACCTCACATTTATCTATATTATACTGCATCTGCCACGCATCTGCCCACTCACTCAACCTGTCCAGGTTACCCTGCAACCTCCTAACATCCTCTTCACAGTTCACACTGCCACCCTGCTTTGTGTCATCCGCAAACTTGCTAGTGTTGCTCCTAATTCCCTCTTCCAAATCATTAATATATTTGGTAAACAGTTGTGGCCCCAATACCGAGCCTTGCGACACTCCACTCGCCACTGCCTGCCATTCTGAAAAGGACCCGTTCACTCCTACTCTTTGCTTCCGGTCTGCCAACCAATTTTCTATCCAATTGAGATGTACAATACTATTAGGCAAGAGTGGAACTCGCTATCAAAACATGGAGGGGACGGGGGACAGAATATTTTGGCGGCTGCGCGCATGCGCACGCGCACACACACATGCGCGAGGTTTTGGAGACTCAATCCAGTGCTAAACAAAGATATTAGAGGAGCCAAAGCCCTGAAACATTCATAAGTCAATTGTGTTTTGCATCCGATTCGGGTTAAAAAGTTCGAACAGGCAATTAAAGTAAACCTTTTTTTTCGTTCATTTGACATGTTTGAACAAATAATAAATTGCTAGTATCTTTGGTGCTAAATGCAGCTCAACTCTGCCTGTCTCGCTGGGTTAACTACAGCCCTGACTGGACTGACGGGACACCAGTGCTGCTTCTCCATGCTGGCCATATTTCCCGCAAAGGGAAAGCTTTAGTGGTGATCTGAAGCTTTAGTGGTGATCTGAAGAAGAATGTATTTTTCACCAAGAGGTGTTGGAATCTGAAATATATTGCTTGGAATCATGGAAGAGGAGGCTCTCAAAACACTCAAGATGTATCGTGGGAGCACTTTAATTACCAAGGCATAGTAGGCTATGGACCAAGTACTGTCAATGAGATTGGGATAGATGGTTATTTAAATTGTTAACATGGACATGCTGGGCCGAAGGTCCTGTTTCTGCAAGATGCCATCACTCAAGCTCCTCCTGGTGCTCCAACAATGCATTGGTACTGGGAGCATTTTATAACAGCTAATTAACCTAGTGGTATATCTGTGGACCGTGGCCAGAACCCAGAGCACTCAGAGGAAATTCACGGGGTCATTGGGAGAACATAAACCTTCATATATAGAACAATTGAAGCTCAGGGCTGAAGCTAGGTGGCCAGAACTGTGCAGCACCAACACCTATAGTACATCACTAAGTCCAACTGGAGTTCAAATATGGTTTCCTGCTGCTCCTATGGTCTGCTGTCATTCAAACTCATGTAAATAACGATGTGAGATATTTTGATTCTGAGCTAATAATTTGTGGAAATATCCTGATGAACTTTAATAGAGTGAGGATCAATCTATTTTCTCCTTTACCAAGATCAGCAATTAATCAAGAAGCAATCTGGAGGATTTGTTTTTGCTATCATAAGAATGTGGTGAGTGCATAAACTATAGCTCTATCACATTCCAGAGAAGTAATGGCTATCAAAGTTGTACTTTGAGAAGGTATAGAAACTGCCATTAAATAAGTAAAAATCTCTACAAATGTTGAGACACAGAGCCTCCAAATCTCCTGCTAATTACTTGATTTTTTTCTCATTTTCGAGCTGGAAACAGACAATGAACATTAAGAACTGAGTGGCACGGTGGCGCTGCCTTATAGTGCTTGCAGTGCAGGAGACCCGGGTTCGATCCTGACTACGGGTGCTGTCTGTACTGAGTTTGTACGTTCTCCCTGTGACCGCGTGGGTTTTCTCTGAGATCTTCAGTTTCCTCCCACAACCCAAAGACGTACAGGTTTGTAGGTTAATTGGCTTGGTGCATGTAAATTGTCCCCAGTGTGTATAGGATAGTGTTCATATGCGGGGACCATTGGTTGATACGGACTCGATGGGCCGAAGGGCTTGTTGCCGTGCTATATCTCTAAAACAAAGTGCATTGATGACCAGCAGATCTGAAATCAACCTAACATTGGGCTTTGTACTTCCCTGCTATAATGCCTCCTACCATTATCTCCACAACTTCAATTGCACAATGAACAACCAACTAAGTCCAGGAAAGGTAGTTTGTCAATGCACGCCAGGCTTCTGGAGAGTTGGCTAGGCATACGGTGTGCTTTACTTAATTTACATGAGCCAATGCTGATTGTTGAATAATTTGTTACTGAGTGAATCTAAGCCTCTTGATTGCCTGTGCTTTGTCTAATCTCCCACAAGAAATTGATTATTGTCATAGATAACTATCAGGGACTCAATAGACAATAGATGATAGGTGCAGGAGTAGGCCATTCGGCCCTTCGAGCCAGCACCGCCATTCAATGTGATCATGGCTGATCATCCCCAATCAGCACCCGGTTCCTGCCTTCTCCCCATATCCCCTGACTCCGTTATCCTTAAGAGCCCTATCTTGCTCTCTCTTGAAAGTATGCAGAGAACCAGCCTCCACTGCCCTCTGTGGCAGATAATTCCACAGACTCACCACTCTATGAGAAAAAGTGTTTCCTCGTCTCCGTTCTAAATGGCTTACCACTTATTCTTAAAGACTCCTGTAAATTGTTTGTCAGGTGTACTATAGGCATGATTAAATTGTTCTATAGTAGTGAGTTTGGCACTGCCAACAATATCTTGATAAGTTGTACATCTTCCAGACTCTATGCACCCAAGCCACTGTATGTTAGTCGTGAAGAAAATGAATGATTAAGGTGGCTTCAGAGTGCCAATCTAGAAAGTTGTTTGTCATTGGGTTGTCACACAAAAAAGTGAGTCAGGTTATTCCTTCACCTTTGTTCGGCTAAAATTCTGGGAATCACTGCTTGGAAATGCTGAGGGGAACCTTCATCAGAAGTAGTCTGGTATTTCATGTTCACTACTACCTTCTCAATGGCAATCAAGTAGATACATAATATATATTTGCCTTTCCAATGAGCCAAATGGTGTGATTTTAAGTATTTCTACCGAGACATATTTGCATTTTTGATGGGAAATGTAGGATGTGAATGGAACAGTTGAGGGTAGATGCGTATGGAACAATAGAGAAAAGTGACCGAATGGTTCATTGAAGCACCGTTGGACAAAACTTAATCTGAGAGGAGATTTTACACTGGCAATCAAAAATGTTCACAAAGCTAGCTTTCAAAAAAGGCCTTAAAAGGGAGAAACAGATGGGCAAGAATTTGATGTCAGTTGTAAATGAGCCAGGAACGAGTGTGAATCTTGAAGAAACAAATCTCAGATAAAAAGAACAACTCCCCGATTCCTCACGAACTTGCAGTGACAAGACTGTGACTGCAGTTGGACAGCATTATGCTGCAGTGTTTTTTAGGCAATAAAAACTTCACAAATTGATTGACCAGCCTAGGATGTAGACCTACCACAAGGAGCGTGGCCTAGCACAATTTGTGCCTTCATCAAACATTTCCTGATAAAACTACTTTAAATTACATAGTGTTTACGGCACAGAAACATGTTAACTAAGCCAGCAGACTCATGTTGGTCATTTTACTCCATGTGAGTTTCCTCTTACCATTCTACATCTAACTCCATTTACATTGATTTTATTTGGTTCTCCTTCTTCCACTTGCTTAACTCTTCCTTTACTTCCTAGTGATATTAAGTTCCACATCATATCAGTCACCAGTGGTACCATGAGATATTAAGTTCCAAATCATATCAGTCACCAAACATTAATTATATAATCAGTGAAAATCTTTCCCCAGATTGAGAGTGTCGATTTTGGTTTACTTGCTGTCACTGCACTGAAACTTAATGGATCTTTCTAAATAATCCAATCAAAGAGATAAAATGATCTTTTAAACCACAAGAGCTAATCCTCAGTGGGATTAAGGTCCTCACAACATTTAATGATAAGGCTTTTTTCCACATCTTTAAAAAAAAATTACTATGATGTGATTTGCCGACCTGTTTGTCGATTGAAAAGTTTCCAGTGGAGAGTAACGATGAATCTAACGATTCCTGATGAGACATAAACAGCTTTATCTCTTGAACAGTGCACAGCAGAAGATTTACTGCACAATTTGGCTGGACATTACAATATTTCATAGTTACCTCCAGCAATGGATTAAAGAATGATTTATTAATAATATTGAACACAAAAGAATGATGAATACTTGGAATAATTACCAGCCAGTTATTTTCATCACATGATTTCATCAGTCTGCATATTATACTGTAGAAAATTTGAAACATGGCATCTAAAGTGATGGCAAGACATTTGCATTATAAGGTGTCTTTTAAAACTTCACAGCACATGACTGCTTTTGAAATGTAGTCCTTACTGTAGTCTGGGTCAACACAGCAATCAATTTGAACATGGTAAGTGCTATGAACAAGGATTATAGAAATAACCATTGTATTTGTTGAAGGACTAATGTAACCCATGACTGGCTCGAACCCTGCATTACTTATGATCTAATGGTCTGTTGGTATTATTGGCAAGGCCTACTTTCATTGCTTTCATATTACAGTGGACTACAATGATCGATGCATCGTATTATCGAGTTTATTAATTCCACATGGAGGGTAGGTGGAATTTCCTCCCACTTTCCAAACACGTGCAGGTCTGTAAGTTAATTGGCTTGTGTAAATTGTCCCGAGTGTGTAGGATAGAACTGGTGTACAGGTGATCGTTGGTCAGCACAGACACGGAGGTAGAAGAGCCTGTTTTCACGCTGTATCTTTCAACTAAACAAAACAAAATTAAACCATGCTCAGTGATTAGCTGGAACGCTAGAATTGCATCAACTAAAATCAGGTGCCAAATCCTGGAAGAGGCCAGAATACATAACTTCCTGCTGGTAACTGCAAACGTCTGTATTTATAGAGCACTTATAATTGCGTAAAATATATCAAAGGGGAAGGTTTTCAAGGAGAGCTTTCAAAAAACAAAGAGAAACATAGCTGAGATACTTCTTGAGTTTAAAACTTGGCTGATGAAAGCATAACTGCTGGAGATGCACCAATTTAAACCCAGAATGTTCAACAGAACAGAATAGGAGGACTACAGTTATCCTGAAAATCTGTCTGATTGATGAGGTTACAGAGAGGAGAAAGGCCATAGAAAGAGTTGGGAACAAGGATGATAGACAAAAATGCTGGAGAAACTCAGCGGGTGAGGCAGCTTCTATGGAGCGAAGGAATAGATGATGTTTTGGGTCGAGACCCTTCTTCAGACTGATGGATGAGCATTTTAAATAAGGATGAGCATTTTAAAATCGAGGTACTGCCTAATGAGAATAAATTGGCGCAGCTGAATTTTTGGTGATATTACATTTATTGAGAGTTATATATGGTGTCATGCCACAAGTGGGCCAGTTTACTCAAATTGAGAGATAGTTACATGTTTGATGAAGTTGCAGATGAGCTAAGTGAGGGGAAAGATGCTACAAAGTGAATAGGATAAGAAATCGCTGCAGGTCGTGGTGGCACAGCGGTAGAGTTGCCGCCTTACAGCGAATGCAGCGCTGGAAACCCGGGTTCGATCCCGACTATGGGTGCTATCTGTACGGAGTTTGTACAGTCTCCCCGCGATCTGTGTGGGTTTTCTCCGAGATCTTCGGTTTTCTCCCACACTCCAAAGACGTATAGGTTTGTAGGTTAATTGGTTTGGTAAATGTAAAAATTGTCCCTAGTGGGTGTAGGATAGTGTTAATGTGTAGGGATCGCTGGTCGGCACTGACCCAGTGGACTTAAGAGCCTATTTCCGCGCTGTATCACTAAACTAAACTAAACTAAAGGTGAGTGTCATTGGCTGGGAATGAATAGATAAGGACAGGTAAGAACCGGACCCAATGGTAAATTGTGAATATGATTCTTCCATTTGTTACCCTCTTTATTTTTACTTTTTACGCATTGCATGATTATATATAGAAAGCCAATATTGTTAATGTTAAAAAATCCACATTCATTGATTTCAATGATCCATCCGGAAAACCTACTTCTTATTTTAGGGCTGTAAATCTCAATCTGAATATGGAAAATGATATCAAAGGAATGACATATAAGTTGTAATCAATTCTGGATTACAATTTGAGCATTCAAATATTTTGGCTAATGAATAAAAACATCAAAAATCTGCTTACCCACCATACCACCTCCAGGTCCCTCAGATCGGCCGACTTGGGGTTATTGACCATCCCGCGGTCTAGGCATAAGCTCAGGGGCGACCACGCTTTTGCCGTTGCAGCTCCTAGGCTATGGAACATTATCCCGCTTCCCATCAGAACTGCCCCCACCATCAAATCCTTTAAGTCTAGACTTAAAACTTATTTCTACTCTCAAGCCTTTCTTGAGGTCCTCTGAGGGAGCACTGTATGTAGGTATCCATGTATATATTGTTGATCTATGTACCACTGTTTGAAGCACGTTAGTACCTGCACCTATGTAAAGCACTTTGGTCAACGAGAGTTGTTTTTAAATGTGCTATTGAAATAAAATTGACTTGACTTGACTTGATTTATAAATTGGTCAGTTATTCCACTGTGTTTTATTTACCACAAACATTCTCAATGCCAGGCAAAGATACTTTGATTAGAACTCTACACTTTACCCAAATACCTCCTCATTATCAATTTGCCACAGTTAAAAGTGGTTTCGCGACCTTTGGGAATAAAAGGAACAATTGGACTAACAATTTACAAGGAACAATTCCTGACACATAATAGGAAATGTGAAGTGTGAGTTTTGTGTCTGTATGGAACAACCAAGATGGGAAACAACATAAACAACACAGATATATCAAGATCCAAAGCATCATATGGAAAAGAAGCATTTATTTTTGATGTTCGCCAGTCTTATATTATGCCATTTCGAGCAACTTTGTTCTAAAATATTTGCACAAGATCATTTCTTCTATTTTTGGCACTGTTTTGATTTTCATTTTGAGGTTGTGTCTGTGCTACCTTTTTTTTTCAGAAGAGAAGCACTCTAATCTCTCTTACATTATTGATCTCCTGAATTCACAGCAGTCCCCAGGCAGAGATTTCATCAAAGATGGGAGGTGAAAAACTGTCAAGATGGTTATTCTCAAATGTCTTCACAACCAGTTTAAAGAGGCAACAGGAAAAGCTACAAAAAGAGGAGATTATCCACTCTACCGTGTGTCTCTGCATCCAGTGGCTCCCCCTCTTCTTATGAGAAAGAAACCAAGGTTGAAATGGAAATTCCTAGGTTTAAGCCAAATCTACCATCAACTGCAGGAATATTCAAGAAATCTACAGATTTTTGATTCATCTACCTTGTGAATTCGATATACTAAATTAAGATGGGTCATAGTCATAGAGTGATGCAGTGTGGAAACAGGCCCTTCAGCCCAACTTGCCCACACCAGCCAACATTTCCCAGCTACACTAGCCCCACCTGCCTGTGTTTGGCCCATATCCCTCCAAACCTGTCTTATCCATGCACCTGTCTGTTTCTTAAACATTGCGATAGTCCCTGCCTCAACTACCTCCTCTGGCAGCTTGTTCCATACACCTACCACCCTTTGCATGAAAAAAATTACCCCTCAGATTCCAATTAAATCTTTTCCCCTTCTCCTTAAACCTATGTTCTCAAGTCCTCGATTCATCTAGTCTGGGCAAGAGACTTGAGGTACTCTGTGCATCTACCTGATCTATTCCTCTCATAACTTTATACACCTCTATAAGATTACCCCTCATCCTCCTGCGCTCCAAGAAATAAAGTTCCAGTCTACTTAACCTATCCCTACAGCTCAGACCCTCAAGTCCTGGAAACATCCTCGTAAATCTTCTCTGTACCCTTCCCAGTTTGACAACAGGCAAACCAAAAATATTTCACCACTTGAAATAAGTTTCTAAATTGAGATAGTGTAATTACATAGTGCTGAATATGCTGCCATCAGCTATGGTTGTGTCTATCAGTGTGGCTGCTGACCTGAAATAAATATCTATTTTTTGCAGAAACTGCTTTTTGGTTTGAAGGTAAATTATACAGCTCAGTAGAAACATAGAAATTAGGTGCAGGAGCAGGCCATTCGGCCCTTCGAGCCTGCACCGCCATTCAATATGATCATGGCTGATCATCCAACTCAGTATCCTGTACCTGCCTTCTCTCTATACCACCTGATCCCTTCAGCCACAAGGGCCACATCCAACTGCCTCTTAAATATGGCCAACGAACTGGCCTCCACTACCTTCTGTGGCAGAGAATTCCACAGATTCACCACTCTCTGTGTGAAAAACGATTTTCTCATCTCGGTCCTAAAAGACTTCCCCCTTATCCTTAAACTGTGACCCCATGTCCTGGACTTCCCCAACATTGGGAACAATCTTCCTGCATCTAGCCTGTCCAACCCCTTAAGAATTGTGTAAGTCTCTATGAGATCACCCCTCAATCTTCTAAATTCCAGCGAGTACAAGCCAAGTCTATCCAGTCTTTCTTCATATGGAAGTCGTGCCATCCCAGGAATCAGTCTGGTGAACCTTCTCTGTACTCCCTCTATGGCAAGAATGTCTTTCCTCAGATTAGGAGACCAAAACTGTACGCAATACTCCAGGTGTGGCCTCACCAAGACCCTGTACAACTGCAGTAGAACCTCCCTGCTCTTGTACTCAAATCCTTTTGCTATGAATGCCAACATACCATTCGCTTTCTGCACAGCCTGCTTCACCTGCATGTCTACTTTCAATCACTGGTGTACCATGACACCCAGGACTCACTGCATCTCCCCTTTTCCTAATCGGTCACCATTCAAATAATAGTCTACCTTCCTGTTTTTGCCACCAAAGTGGATAACCTCACATTTATCCACATTATACTGCATCTGCCATGCATTTGCCCACTCACCCAGTCTATCCAAGTCATCCTGCAGCCTCCTAGCATTCTCCTCACAGCTAACACTGCCCCCCAGCTTTGTGTCATCCGCAAACTTCGAGATGTTACATTTAATTCCCTCGTCCAAATCATTAATGTATATTGTAAATAGCTGGGGTCCCAGCACTGAGCCTTGCGGCACCCCACTAGTCACTGTCTGCCATCCTGAAAAGGACCCGTTCACTCCTACTCTTTGCTTCCTGTCTGCCAGCCAGTTCTCTATCCACATCAATACTGAACCACCAATACCGTGTGCTTTACGTTTGTATACCAATCTCTTGTGTGGGACCTTGTCGAAAGCCTTCTGAAAGTCCAGATACAACACATCCACTGCTTCTTGTCAACATGTAACATGATCCACATCCACGTTAGTAGAACACTAACTTTACAAAATGACTTGTTTCATCTTATGCTGTGGCAATGACTCATCAATATGATTTGTGTTTAGCAACTTGTCTGCCATAGTCCCGTCCTGAGACTGTCCCTGTCATACTTCGGCATTTAATTTGTTCAAGCAAAATTGTGCAATATTTCACCACTTTTGTTTTAACTTGATTGTTAAGTTGTACCCATAAAATTCATCATTAACAATAAAAAAAAAAGAAAACAGGTGATATACTCATGATAAAGAGTCAAACCTAGTGTCAATGGCAAGGATTCAGATGCAATAAAAATGGGTACTTAATTTCACTCAAAGGGTTGTGAATCTGTGGAATTCTCTGCCTCAGAAGGCAATGGGAGCCAATTCTCTGGATGCTTTCAAGAGAGAGTTAAATAGAGCTCTGAAAGATAGCGGAGTCAGGGGATAGGGGGAGCAGGCAGAAACGGGGTACTGATTGTGGATGATAAACCGTGAACACAATGAATAGTGGTGCTGGCTCGAAGGGCCGAATGGCCACTCCTGCAAATATGGTCTATTGTCTATTGTCTATAGTATCACAATCCCAAAGCATTCATACATTATATATTTTCATCTTCAATCTTTTTCATTTTCACCTTTTTGCTTTCCTACTAATTCTTCCCTCCACCACCTTGAAACATGTCCCTGTGGTCCTTGAACTATTGTCAATGGTTTCACAGTATTTCTATTTGGCTTATTTAAAAAAATCCTTATCAAGAAAGATCTATCAAGCAGTGATGAAGTATATGAGATACTTACCTTAATTGGGCGGTATCTTATGTATAAGAGTTGGGAAGTCATAATGCAGCTTTTAGGACTTTGTTTGGGTTGCATTTGAAGTATTGCATACAGTTCTGGTTGCCTTATCACAAGAAAGATGTGGAGACTTTGGAATGGATGCAGAGGAGGTTAGCCAGAAAGATATCTAGATTAGCGCATATTGGCCACAGGGAGAGGTTGGACAGACTTTCATTGTTTTCTCGTGAATGCCAGAGGTAGAGGGGAGACCTTATAGAAGCATATAACATTATGAGGCTGAGGTAGGGTAAACAGTCCAAACCTTTTTCTTAGAGTGAAAAGATCAAAGACTAGAGGGAATAGCTTTAAGATGAGAGGGACAAGATTTACAGTGGCTTGCAAAAGTATTCATACCCCTTGAACTTTTCCACATTTTGTCACGTTACAACCACAAACGTAAATGTATTTTAATAGGATTTTATGTGATAGACCAACACAAAGTGGCGCATAATTGTGAAGTGGAAGGAAAATGATACATGGTTTTCAAATCTTTTTACAAATAAAAAACTGACAAGTGTGGCGTGCAAAAGTATTCAGCCCCCTTTACTCTGATACCCCTAAATAAAATCCAGTGCAACCAATTGCCTTCAGAAGTCACCTAATTAGTAAATAGAATCAACTTGTGTGTAATCTAATCTCAGTATAAATACAGCTGTTCTGTGAAGGCCTCAGAGGTTTGTTAGAGAACATTAGTGAACAAACAATGTTCCTTGGGCATCATGCAGCCCAAGGAACACACCAGACAGGTCAGGGATAAAGTTGTGGAGAAGTTTAAAGCAGGGTTAGGTTATAAAAAAAATATCCCAAGCTTTGAACATCTCACGGAGCACTGTTCAATCCATCATCCGAAAATGGAATGAGTATGGCACAACTGCAAACCTACCAAGACTTGGCCGTCCACCTAAACTGACAGGCCGGGCAAGGAGAGCATAGATCAGAGAAGCAGCCAAGAGGCCCATGGTAACTCTGGAGGAGCTTCAGAGATCCACAGCTCAGGTGGGAGATTCTGTCCACAGGACAACTATTAGTCGTGCACTCCACAAATCGGGTCTTTATGGAAGAGTGGCAAGAAGAAAGCCTTTGTTGAAACAAAGCCATAAGAAGTCCCGTTTGCAGTTTGCCACAAGCCATGTGGGGGACACAGCAAACATGTGGAGGAAGGTGCTCTGGTCTGATGAGACCAAAATTGAAGTTTTTGGCATAAATGCAAAACGCTATGTGTGGTGGAAAACTAACACTGCACATCACCCTGAACACACCATCCCCACTGTGAAACATGGTGGTGGCAGCATCATGCTGGGGGGATGCTTTTCTTCAGCAGGGACAGGAAAGCTGGTCAGAGTTGATGGGAAGATGGATGGAGCCAAATACAGGGCAATCTTGGAAGAAAACCTCTAAGAGTCTGCAAAAGACTTGAGACTGGGGCGGAGGTTCACCTTCCAGCAGGACAACAACCCTAAACATACAGCCAGAGCTACAATGGAATGGTTTAGATCAAAGCATATTCATGTGTTAGAATGGCACAGTCAAAGTCCAGACCTAAATCCAATTGAGAATCTCTGGCAAGACTTGACAATTGCTGTTCACAGACGCTCTCCATCCAATCCGACTGAGCTTGAGCTATTTTGCAAAGAAGAATGGGCAAAAATTTCAGTCTCTAGATGTGCAAAGCTGGTAGAGACATACCCCAAAAGACTTGCAGCTGTGATTGCAGCGAAAGGTGGTTCTACAAAGTATTGACTCAGCGGGGCTGAAAACTTTTTCACGCCACACTTTTCAATTTTTTTTTGTAATAAAATTTGGAAACCATGTATCATTTTCCTTCCACTTCACAATTATGCACCACTTTGTGTTGGTCTATCACATAAAATCCCAATAAAATACATTTACGTTTGTGGTTGTAACGTGACAAAATGCGGAAAAGTTCAAGGGGTATGAATACTTTTGCAAGCCACTGTAAATGAGATGCACAGGACAAAATGTGATGGGTGTCTAGATTACTCTGCCGGGGTTGGTGGTGGAGGCAGGCATGGTAGTAATGCTTAAGATGGTTCTTAGATAGGTATATACATATGCACTCAATTCATTTATCTTGGCATCATTCATCATTGAAACATAAGGTTTTGAGAGGGGGGGGGGGGGGGGGGGGTTTGACAGGGTGATTTGCAAGATGTAATCCAAAATACGTGGACATATTGAATCTTTGGGATTCTCTTCTGCAGAGCGATGAGGAAACTGAACTATCAAGTATATTTGAAGGCTGAGATAGATTTTCTGGTCGATGAAGTGTCAGGTGTTAGAGGAAACTGCCTGGAAGTGAAGCTGAAGGCAAGGTCAGATCAGCCATGATTTCACTGAACCATGAAGGAGGGTTATTGTATTTCTCAACCAGACAAAAAACCCTTCATGCTTGCACTGAAATACAAGTAATAACGTTCTGGAAGGGGATGGGAAGCTGCAGAAGAATTTACAATTGGATAATTAAGTGTGCAATAATATTCCTTCCAAAGAAAGGGCGGCACAGTGGTGCAGCAGTAGAGTTGCTGCCTTATAGCGCTGGTGACCCGGGTTCAATCCTGACCACAGGTCCTGTCTGTACGGAGTTTGTATGTTCTCTCCGTGACCTGCGTGGGATTTTCCGAGACCTTCGGTTTCCTCCCACCCTCCAAAGATGTAGAGTTAATTGGCTTGGTGCAAATGTAAATTGTCTCTCGTGTGTGTAGGGTAGTGTTGATGTGCGGGGATCGCTGGTCGGCGCGGACTTGGTGGGCCGAAGGGCCTGTTTCCGTGTTGTATCTCTAAACTAAACTAAACTAATATAGAGATGGCGTGACATTCAGGAAGTTCAAATCACAAGTCAATGCTGAGAGATGTTGAGCAGCATGAACATTTACAAAGAGCGCAGGAAGATATTCTGATTCAATTCCATCAGTGCCAGATGGCAAAGGTGCTTTTCCGTTAGCCGGATTGTCAACCTGCTTCACAACCAAACAAGCTTGATTTTATTCTCTCGCAACATTCATACACACGCTTTCTATCTGTAGTTACAAGATAGTAATGAAGAATGGAAGCCTAGTTGATCTGCAGCTGCACAATCTGTGGTATACACATTGACATTGTTGCAAATAGTCAATATTAAATTGCATGACAGATCCATTCAGGACCCATTCTGACATCCGGGAGAAACAGAACATGAACGCTGATTCGGGTAGTGTTCAGAGAGTCTTATAGAGTCATAGATTCATACAGTGTGGAAACAGGCCCTTCAGACCAATGTCCACACCGGCCAACATGTACCAGTTACAATAGTCCCACATGCCTGCATTTGGCCTATGTCCCTCCAAACCTGTCCTATCCATGTACCTGTCTAACTGTTTTTTAAACTTTGGGATAGTCCGAGCCTCAACTACATCCTCTGGTAGCTTGTTCCGTACACTCACCACCCTTTGTGTGAAAAAGTTACCAAATTGGATTCCTGTTAAATCTTTTCCTTTTCCCCATAAAACCTATGTCATCTGGTCCTCGATTCACCTACTCTGGGCAAGAGACTCTGTGCATTTCCCCAAACTATTCTCTCATGATTTTATGCACCTCTATTAGATCACCCGTCATCCTCCTGCGCTGCAAGGAATAGAGTCCCAGCTGACTCAATCTCTCCCTATAGTTCAGACCCTCGAGCCCTCGCAACATCCTCGTAAATCTACTCTGTACCATTTCCAGTTGGACAACATCTTTCCAATAACATGGTGCCCAGAACTGGACACAATACTCTAAATGCCGCCTCACCGACATCTTATATAACTGCAACACAACCACCCAACTTCTATACTCAATACTCTTCCAGGCATGATCCAGCTTTCTTCTTCCAGAATTGCATCATCAAGAATATAAGCAGGCTCACCACAGATAGTAATAACCATGAACTGCAGAAACTGGTTTACACCAAAGAAATACACAAAACGCTGGAGTAACTCAGCAGACCAGGCGGCATCCCTTTCGAACATGGTTAGGGTCAGAACCTTTCCTTAGACGTACCGCAGCAAATAGTGCTCACTCATTTTTCACCGTATTTTATACCTGAATATTCCACCAACTACAAAGCTTTTTGGGACAAACTGAGATCTGAAAGGTGTCCCAGGAATGAGAATTCCATTTTTATTGCGCATTGCATTGAAGTGTGAAATTGATTATAAAGAGCAATTGGCACTTCCTACCATTCATGGCATGTAATTCAACTCTGAATCGTGGGAGTCCGTGAGCATTGCATGCTCACTCACATTTGCCTCTGGTCGTGTGCCATTCACTTCAGTCCATGTGCAACCAGACACTTTAGCAACATTGGTGGACGGCCACAGTTTTCTTTTCAGAGTAGAAGATTCTGAAACTAGAGGGCAGATACAGTAAGGTGGTAGGGGAGAAATTTAAGAGGGACGTCAGGAGCAACTTTTTCACTCAGAGGGTAATCCGTATCTAGAATTGGCTGCTAGAGGAATTGTATCCACTCTATCCAGAGTGATAAGAGACAAAAGACACTTATTGTCACATGCACCAATTGATACAGTGAAATTTGCGGTCACCATACAGTCATACGAATAAAAAACAGAACACAGAACACGATAGTCTTTAACACAAACATCCCCACACATCCCCTTCCCACTGTGAGGGAAGGCTCTAAAGTTCAGTCATCCTCCTCTGTTCTGTTGTAAGTATGACTATCAGAATACATTTCTACAGATATACGGATGGGAAGAGTTTAGTGGATTATGAATGCAGACAAATGCACGCAAATGCGACTAGCCTAGAATGTCAACTTGGTCCACTAGCAAATGTAATGCTAGCATTTATATCAAGAGGACTGGAATACAAAAAGATGTAGTGAAGAGGCTCTAGAAGGCGCTGGTCAGGTGCTTTTGGAACTGTGAGCAAATTTGGGCCCCATATGCTGGCTCTGGAAAGGGTCCAGAGGAGGTTTACAAGAATGATTCCAGGAATGAGTGGGTTAACATATGATGACTGTTTGACAGCATTGGGCCTCAACATGCTGGAGTTTAGAAGGTTGTGGGGGGACCGCATTGAAACTTACAGAATAATGAAAGGCATAGATAAAGTGGATGTGGAAAGGATGTTTCCACTGGTGGGAGAGTCTAGGATCAGTGGTCATAAACTCAGAATTAAAGGGTGCTCTTTTAGAAAGGAGGTGAGGAGAAACTTCTTTAGTCAGAGGGTAGTGAATCTGTGGAACTCATTGCCACAGTGGGCTGTGGAGGCTACGTCTGTGGATACTTTTAAGGCAGTGATACACAGATTCTTGATTAGAACAGGTGTCAAGGGTTATGAGGAGAAGGCAGGAAAATGGAATTAGGAGGCAGAGATCAGCCATGATTGAAAGGCGTAGTAGACACAATGGGCCGAATGCCTTAATTCTACTCCTATAACTTGTGAACTTGAACTTGTGAACAGATGGACAAGATGGACTGAAGGGCCAGTTTCTGTATTGTACAGCTGTATGACTTTATGACAGAAATTTGAAACACAACAGCACAGGCCTCAACTTGGAAAGCGGGATGTGGGTAAGGAAGACCTATTTGGACACTACTTAGTGGGGCATCATTATTGGCCAGTAATGGGTTTCTTTCCAATGGGCAAGTGGATCTGGTCTTCCAGGATTTTGCAAGTGAGGGAGGGGCTGACTGCTCCAATTGCTGCCCTGTGATGCCCGCCCAACATTGAACATTGGAGAAGCGGTGTGTCTGTACCTGTGCCCATCCTAGTGAGCACCTCACACCTGGGAGCCTGATGCCAGCTAACTGCTTACAACTATTGTTTCAATTGAGAGCTATTACTCTCAGAGCTCTAGATGGCAGTTATGATGCAGCCAAGCTTGTAGGTCATGCTCAATTGCACGTGTGTGCTGTGTGTAATCACAGTGAAGCCAAGGAGTCATGCTGCTTACGTGTAACAGCTTGCTCCTTGTATGCATATGAAAAGTCACTGTGTAGGAAGGAGCTGCTGATGCTGGTTTAAACCGAAGATAGACACAAAATGATAGAGTAACTCAGCGGGACAGGCAGCATCTCTGGAGAGAAGGAAGGGGTGACGTTTCGAGTCAGGATCCTTGTTCAGTCTGAGTTGATGCCAGCTAACTCCAGCATGTTATGTCTATATCAAAATCACTTGTGAAATTGGCCAGGGAAGAATGAGTCAGGCCCAGTTCTTAGTGCACAAATATTTTCCACTGATTAGGTTTGGGAATGTTGCTTTTTTCCCTCATTCGTTTCACTATTCATTTATTATAGATACAGCTTGGATCTATGGACCCGTAGATACAGCAGTCTGAAGAAGGATCTTGACCCAAAGCGTCACCTATACCTTTTCTCCAGTGATGCTGTCTGACCCGCTAGGTTACACCAGCTTTTTGTGTCTATCTTCAGCATGGAAAAAGGTCCTTTGACCCATCGAGTCCATGCTGACCATCGATCACCCATTCGCACTAGTTCTATGTTATCCCCCTTTCTCATCCACTCCTTACACACTGGAGGACATTTACAGTGGCTAATTAACCGAGCATCTTTACGTCTTTAGGATGTGGGACGAAAACCAGAGCACCCGGAGGAAACCCACGTGGTCACTGAGAGAACATGCAAACTTCAACACCCGAGGTCAGGATCGAACTCTTGCACTTTGAGGCAGCAGTTCTCCAGTTGCACCACTGTCTGGCTGAGAGAATGTCTGGTCAATTTCAAGAGTTGTTTCCTCCACCCCCAGAGCTCCATGGCTACAGTATGTACCACCTACAAAATGCACTGCGGTTCCTCTGATAGTTCTACCATCAAGCACAGCAAGGGCCAGGGACATAGAAACACTTGTATAGGAAGGAACTGCAGATGCTGGTTTACAACGTATAGACACAAAATGTTAGAGTAACTCAGCAGGACAGGCAGCATCACTGGAGACAAGGAATGGGTGATGTTTCGGGTCGAGACCCTTCTTCAGACTGAAGCCTGATGGTCACGCTTGGTAGTCAATCTATGCATGCCATAGTCAGGGGAGAGGAAGACAGAGAGATATGGAAGTTGTGAAAACAGGAGATCAAAGGGGACAATGAGCATGGAAAATGCAGAATGGACCATTGTTTACTAAGAGGAAGGTGATAACAAAACGCCTACATTAAGTGAAATTGAATCAGTGAAACTTGTCAGAGAACTTGGATGGGGGAGGGATGGAGAGTGAGGGAAAACAAGTGTTACTTGAAGTTAGAGAAGTAGGGGAGTTAAAGTGTTTAGCAACTGGGATATCACGCAGGCCTAGGCAAACTGAGTGTCGGTGTTCAGTGAAACGATCACCGAGTCTGCGCCTGGTCTTGCTGATATATAGTTGAAAGTTACACAGCATCGCAATTTTGAAATATATTGTCATTCCTTCATTGTCCCTGCGGCGCAGTCTGTAGCTCCCTACCCTGTG
Source organism: Okamejei kenojei (assembly GCA_035221665.1). Classification (NCBI taxonomy): domain Eukaryota; kingdom Metazoa; phylum Chordata; class Chondrichthyes; order Rajiformes; family Rajidae; genus Okamejei; species Okamejei kenojei. The sequence continues at coordinate 14,087,218 of CM069153.1, forward strand.
GGAATACCATCAGCAGAAAGACGGCAGCAGCTCAAGAAAGTAGCTCCCTACCACCTTCCCAAGGGCAATTAGGAATGGGCAATAAAATAGTGACACAAAGAACTGCAGAGGCTAGAACCTTGATCAAAACACAAAGTGCTGGAGTAACTCAGTGGGTCAGGCAGCATCTCTGAGGGAATGGACAAGTTTTGGGTCAAGTCCACGTAAAAACTGATGTTGCTAACAAAGTCAATATCTTGAAAAATGAAAAACATAGAAACATAGAAACATAGAAATTAGGTGCAGGAGTAGGCCATTCAGCCCTTCGAGCCTGCACCGCCATTCAATATGATCATGGCTGATCATCCAACTCAGTAACCCGTACCTGCCTTCTCTCCATACCCTCTGATCCCCTTAGCCACAAGGGCCACATCCAACTCACTCTTAAATATAGCCAATGAACTGGCCTCAACTACCCTCTGTGGCAGAGAGTTCCAGAGACTCACCACTCTCTGTGTGAAAAAAGTCTTTCTCATCTCGGTCTTAAAGGATTTCCCCCTTATCCTTAAGCTGTGACCCCTTGTCCTGGACTTCCCCAACATCGGGAACAATCTTCCTGCATCTAGCCTGTCCAACCCCTTAAGAATTTTGAAAGTTTCTATAAGATCCCCTCTCAATCGCCTAAATTCCAGAGAGTATAAACCGAGTCTATCCAGTCTTTCTTCATAAGACAGTCCTGACATCCCAGGAATCAGTCTGGTGAACCTTCTCTGCACTCCCTCTATGGCAATAATGTCCTTCCTCAGATTTGGAGACCAAAACTGTACGCAATACTCCAGGTGTGGTCTCACCAAGACCCTGTACAACTGAAGTAGTTAATGGCACAGTGGCATACTTTTGGTTTACATGGATTTTTACCCAGTAATGCAGAAAATGCACACTCACAACTGAAATGGGAATTGGACATATATGATCCAGTTTGATCTTGCTCACATCCCATGGTATTTAAGATGCTGCTGAGGCAAATGTACTGCAAATGTAACCAAAACCACAGCAACAGTGAAGAACAGAATCAGGCTGTGCATTATACAATTGATTGTGTTTGTGTGAAACAGATATTGAATATAATTGCTCCTTCCCCTGGGAACAGCTTAGGTCCAAGCTATTTCACATTGAAACTGGCAATTCATTCCTGAAGCCACAACATCCTGGCTTTGTCACTTTATCGCACCATTCTGTAGCTGCATCAGGAAATTTCAGTCAATTAGAAAGTGCTTTCTTTTATACAACAAATGCGTTTTCCAAAACAGCTATTTCATTTTGGAGATCTCTCGTAAAAAGTGAATCGGTCTCAACTTGCTGATTAATAGCAACAGTCATGTTTTGTAAATTTCTCTTGGACTAATTACATGGTAATTAATGGTAATCACCACCTTTAGTCATTTCCATCATCAGCCACCAAGTAATTGGCAATAGATCAAATAGATATAATCAAAAACTAAACAAGGCAGCAAAGCAATCATAGATTAAGTTGTATGGAGGTTAACCGAGAAGTCATTTAATTGGGTTTGTATATGTTGCTAGTCCTTCTGCTGGTTATTATTAAGATCTCAATTTTCAGGACAGGCATTACTGTCGCTGGAGATTATCCTGTCCGCCAAACTGACAAGGAATACCCTTTACTTCTATCATCCTTGAATTGAAAACCAGTACAACAGATCTGATGACAGAATCTTTGCAGAGTTTACTAAATGAGTCTGATCACTATCTCCAGATCCAATTGACTAGTTCTTTGGAGCTGGTTTGCAGAGTGCCTCCTGGAATGCAGCAGGAGCTTCAATCCTGGTGTCACAGTGTCAGACTGTCAGTTGATGCAGGAACTATTTAACTTTCATGTGACCGCCCGGGGGTACAGTTCACTCTCAGCGTGACAGGCTTCCTTCCCAATCTAGCCTTAATTAGCACTAGTGCAGGCCGGATTTGGTGAAAGAGAGTTTGTGGGTTGAAGACGAGGAAAAGGTTTAACTGATGTCTCTGTCCACTACCGACGGAGTGCTGCAATGTCTAAAGCGGGGTGGGGAACCTGCGGCCTTCTAGGCCACTAAGTGCGGCCTTTTGAATGAATCCAAATTTTGTAGAACAAATCCTTTTATTTTTATTTTTGAAGAAGGGTCTCGACCCGAAATGTTGTCTATTTCCTTCGCTCCATAGATTCTGCCTCACCTGCTGAGTTTCTCCAGCATTTTTGTCTACATTCGCTTTTCCAGCATCTGCAATTCCTTCTTAAACTTTTATTTTTATTAATATATTTTCGTTCATCTTTTATTATTTTTATTTTAATCTTAAAATGAATGTAATTAAAACACCAAAGTGTAAAAGAAGGTTCAACAAAATAATCCTCCCCTACTGACAGCCACAATTAAAACATTAGTAAATCATGAGGGTTATTTTCACACCTGTTTATGCTCATTATTTAGTTCTAATGTAACTCTAGAATGTACGCTAACCTCCCTGCCTGACTGGCGCCACCACTGCCTGAGGCTGGTTGATGAGAGGGAAAATGGCGGGGAGAGTCTGCTGGCCGTCCATTCTTCAGTACTATTAACTTTTGAAAGCGGTGCAAGTGGCTTTCCATAGAATTTGAGAATAGTTAAACAGCGTATTTGTTCGACTGTATTTTTTTTATTCTGTCTGATTAACACCCCATCATGTCAAAGAAAACTAAGAGGAATGCTGAGGGAAGAAACAATAGTTTTTAATGAGGATTGGGAATGGGAACTGCAATATTATTTTGTTTCTGCTAACGATAGGATGATTTGCTTGCTTTGTGATACCGCAATATTCAACATTGAAGAAATTCAATGCTCATCAGCATTATGCCACTCATAAGGACCACAAATATTTCAAATTAGAGAGTGAGGCGCAAAAGGTTGCATTGCAGAAATTAAAAGATGAAAAGCAAAGGCAGTTATTGCAAGCAGCAGCAAGACCCGGAAATAATGCTACTGAAGCGACTTATAAAGTAGCTTATATACTCGAGAAAAAAGGGAAATCATTTAGCGATGCAGAAATCGTAAAATAATGCATTGGATGCTTAGACCCTGAAAAGGGTTCACAGTGCAAACAACTGCCTCTTTCAAGGAGAACTATAACTGATCGGCAGCATGAAATAGCCGTTAACGTAACAGAACAACTTCATGCAATACTCCAAAGGGAAAATATATATTATTCAATCGCTTTGGATGAATCAACTGATACTACTGACTCGGCACAGGTTTTATACTTCATTTGGGTCATAACAGAAGATTTTCTTTGCTAAGAAGAGTTACTTTGCTTTGGGCACTCTTTTTGGGTAGAACACGAGGAATAGATTCCTTCAACAACTTTCAAGATAACTGTCGTGAAGTTGGGCTGGATTTGGTTAATTTAGTGAGTGTATGTACAGACAGCGCACCTTCCATGACAGGAAAATGTGAAGGGTTTATTGCATAGATAAAATAGGTATTATCAGATCCAGATGCTCTCATTTCATTTCATTGCCTCTTACATCAGCAAAATCTCTGTGCTAAATCTACTATTTTAAGTGACACTTTACAATAAATTATAGGTATTGTTAACTGTATTCATGCAAATACAAAACTGGCATCGTCAGTCTCGTAATATGCTAAAGTTGGACGATGAGGCATTCAGTGTGGATTTGCCGTATCATTGTAAAGTACATTTGCTATCGCAGGGACTGGTGTTACCAATTGTCTTTGCGAGAACAGATAGTTAAATTTCATGAGGAACAGAATCAACAATGTGAATTATTGAAAGAAGATTTCTATAGAAGTACTGCATTTCTGTGTGATATCATGTCAAAGCAAAATGACTTGAATTTTTCTTTGCAAGGTAAGTCTATATATGGTATATGGCAAAAAAATCTAAGCATTTAGAAAAAAGCTATATTTTTTCAAAACTCTTCTTCAAAATGAAATTTCGGATGAACATTTTCCCCAGTTAGCGAAGGTCATTGATGAGCAGGGGGATTCATGCAAATCATTTGAAGAATATGCAGCTGTTATAGACTTATTGATTAAAGAATACAATGAAAGGTTCACTGACTTTGAGAAGCATGACACCGCACTCAAATGAGCATTTCAACCTCACCTAGTTGATGTCTCCAAGGCTCCTAAAGAACTACAAATGGAATTGATTGATCACAGAAGATGACATTTTAAAGTGCTTATTTGACACTAAGAAAGATCCGATTGAAATATGGAAAAACATAATAGAATACCCACGCCTTCGGCAACATGCACGAAAATTGCTTTCTTGCTTTTCAACCACTTATTGCTGCGAATCGACATTCTCCTACCTAATCCAAATCGTGACACCCTTAAGGTCACAAATGACGGATACCCATCTAGATGATCAGCTGAAACTGTGTACCTCCATGTTGCAACCATATATTCAAATGCTTTCCCACAAAAAGCAGTCACACCAAAGTCATCAAAAGTTTAGTTAACTTCAGAATTAACAATTTTTTTTTAAATTTTCTTGAAGTTAGTACATAGTAGTTAGATGTTTACAAAATAATGTACATTTTGAAGTAAATCTAATTGAAGTTTCTTGGATGCGGCCTTATTAGATTACAGCTAACTTAATGTGGCATTCCAACATGAAAAGGTTCCGCACCCGTGGTCTAACATCTTTCTCTTGAAATGATCAATTATATTGTGGGTTGGTGTAAAAATATTTCACTGTGCTATTTAAATCTTAGGTGTTGCATCAAAATAAATAGTTATTCCAAAGCTAAAGCTTTTCAAAAATAACAGATTTAGTGGCTAAAGACTAAGGGTTCTCACCCAAAACGTCAGTTTGTAGAAGGGTCTTGACTCAAAACGTCACCTGTTCCTTTTCTCCAGAGATGGTGCCTGACCTGCTGAGTTACTGAAGCATTTTGTGTCTATCTTATCTTTAGTGACTAGTTCATTGTTGTTTCAAGAGCTTTTGCTTTAGTTGCTAAGTTAGACAATAGACAATAGACAATAGACAATAGACAATAGGTGCAGGAGTAGGCCATTTGGCCCTTTGAGCCAGCATCACCATTCAATGTGATCATGGCTGATCATCCCCAATCAGTACCCCATTCCTGCCTTCTCCCCATATCCCCTGACTCCGCTATTTTTAAAAGCCCTATCCAGCTTTCTCTTAAAAGTATCCAGAGAACCTGCCTCCACCGCCCTCTGAGGCAGAGAAGTTGTAGCACTTTTATATGATTCAAAGTCTTTCAAGTGCAGTGGAACATTGTGTGGTCATGAAAAAGCATCATACAAATGCATATTTCATATAGATGAGTGCCTAGTTAAATATAATTATGAAGGTTATTAAATATAATTATGAAGGTTAAATTATATTTGCAGGATTTTCATAATCCACACTGTGAGGTTTTAGCCAATAAAGCATTCTTTATCTCAGGTATACAGCATCTGCCAATTTATTTTTTGACTTTCAAACCATTTTGATTATCTATCTTCTATTTTCTATTAATTCATTTTCAGAATGTGCATATCAAAAGGTTTTCCTTGACATGGTGGTGACGAGATGCTTTCTTGAAACGTTGGAGTCTTTCTATTGAAGGTACATCTATAAACCTCTTCCTGAGAGAGGTCCTGTATCTAGACCCAACAATATTGTCAGGATCATAATATATTTCCAAGTCAGGATGGTGTGTAACGTATAGGTGAAGGTAGACACAAAAAGCTGGAGTAACTCAGCGGGACAGGCAGCATCTCTGGAGAGAAGGAATGGGTGACATTTCAGGTCGAGACCTTTCTTCGGTGGAGGTGCTGGTACGAGGGGTTCACTTCTTTTGGCTTTCTGGTGGAGGTCACCGATTTTGGAAGTGTTGCTAAGATAGACAGGGTATGTAATGCAGTCATTTGACATACAGTTCACAAAGCTGCCATTATGGAAGCAGGTCTATGCCATTGAACGTGCTCCACACAAACCGATTCCACCTTGTTTCTGCTCGTACCATCAGTATGTCCTGCTTTTCATTTCCCCTACTTGTGCTTAGCTCATCTCTGCTGAAAAACATCAAATGTTTCCTCTTTTTTCATTTCCTGTGAATGCTTCTGTTTATGAGCAATTGGGGTATCAGAGATATGTACACAATCATAGTCATACATCACAGAAACCGAACCACTGCCTACTCATCCATGCTGACTAAGATGCTCCATCTAAACTAGTCTAATTAATCAGGTTAATTTACAAGATTAAAGCACATAAAGCCATAAGGTTACAAATCAACATTTCTTGGGGTATTCCCCTGGATCCCAGTGGAGCCCGTAACTGAGTATATATTTATATTTATATTTATATTTTCTGAGACTCTATGACTAAATAGTAAACTTCTCTGCACATTTATATACAACATACTCTTGTCTAATTTGGTAAATTAGTATAAAATACAGGCATTCCACAATTTGTAAAATAATCACCTAACTTAAATTACATTTTGTACATCAAAGAAGCTGGATAAAGCTGACATTAAGTGTACTGTGTTATTCCTGTGGGCAGTAGATTAGAGACACTATTTGATTTAGAGATGAATGGATTCATAATCCAATGATGCTATCCCAATGAGTCAATGTTATAGCAATTATAAATATCATGGAAATTGGCAAAGATCTGCAAAAGGGAAGCTTCTCCATTGACATGCATCATGAGGAATTTTCACATGGATAATTTATTTTAGCTAAATTAATTAATAATGACATTTGATAATGGGCAGTGGATTCGCAGGGGTTTTGTGGAAATTTGATAATTAAGACTAATAGAGAGTTCCAAGTTATTTTGAGTAGGTATTCCTAAGCATGAAATATTGCTGTGACTACTGAACCTGAATACCTGCCTCATCTGACACCTCTTGTCTCCATTTCTTCTCTAGGCTTTGTCAAACCATCTGCGAATCAAACTCTCTTCTGTGTATCAATCTATCCATTTTCGGAGCCCCCACTCCCTCATCTTTACTATGGACGTTCAGCCACTCTACACCTCAATCCTCCACCAGGAAGGCCTTAAAGCCCTCTGTTTCTTCCTTGACTGCAGAACCATCCAATTTCCCTCTACTAACACTTTACTCCACCTAGCGGAGCTGGTCCTCACCCTCAACAATTTCTCCTTTGACTCCTCCCACTTCTTCCAAGTCCAAGGCGTAGCTATGGGTACCCGCATGGACCCCAGCTGTGCCTGCCTCTTTGTAGGGTACGTTGAACAATCCTTTTTCCAGGCATACACTGGCCTTATCCCTGAACCCTACCTACGTTACATTGATGACTGCATCGGGAGTCAATTACAAACCCACTGACTCCCACAACTATCACGACTTTTTCCCACTCTGCTTCCTGCAAAGACTCTATCCCCTACTCCCAATTCCTCCATCTACGCAGCATATGCACCCAAGGTGAAGTGTTCCATACCAGGACATCCGAGATGTCCTCATTCTTTAGGGAGTGGGGGTTCCCCTCTCCCATCACAGATGAGGCCCTCACTCGTGTCTCCTCAGTACCCCTTGCTCCCCCTCCCTTTTTTCGCAACAGAGACAGAATGCCCCTAGTCCTTACCTTCCACCCCATCAGTTGTTGCATGCAACAAATAATCCTCCGAAATTTCCACCACTACCAACGGGATCCCACCAGTAGCCACATTTCCCATCTCCACCCCTTTTCGCCTTCCACAGCGACCGTTCCCTCCGCAACTCCCTGGTTAACTCATCCCTTTCCACCTAAACCACCCCCTCCCCAGGTACCTTCCCCTGCATCCGCAGAAGATGCTACACCTGTCCCTATACCTCCTCCTTCAACTCTGTCCAGGGACCCCGATAGTCCTTTCAGGTTAGGCAGAGGTCCACTTGCACCTCCTCCACCCTCATCTACTGTGTCCATTGTTCAAGATGTGGACTCTTGTACATCGGCGAGACCAAAAGCATACTGGGCGATTGTTTCACGGAACACCTTCGCTCAGCCCGCCAGAGCCTACCTGATCTCCCGGTTGCTAAACACTTTAATTCTCCTTCCCATTACTACATAGACCTTTCTATCCTAGGTCTACTCCATTGTCAGAGTGAGGCTAAATGCATATTGGAGGAAGAGCATCTCATATTTTGCTTGGGCAGCTTACAGCCCAGCAGTATGAATATTGATTTCTCTCACTTCAGGTAGCCCCGGCATTCCCTCTCACATAGAAACATAGTAATATAGAAAATAAGTGCAGGAGTAGGCCATTCGGCCCTTCGAGCCTGCACCGCCATTCAATATGATCATGGCTGATCATCCAACTCAGTATCCTGTACCTGCCTTCTCTCCATACACCCTAATCCATTTCGCCACAAGGGCCACATCTAACTCCCTCTCAAATATAGCCAATGAAGTGGCCTCAACTACCTTCTGTGGCAGAGAATTCCAGAGATTCACCACTCACTGTGTGAAAAATGTTTTTCTCATCTCGGTCCTAAAAGATTTCCCCCTTATCCTTAAACTGTGATCCCTTGTTCTGGACTTCCCCAACATCGGGAACAATCTTCCTGCATCTAGCCTGTCCAACCCTTTAAGAATTTTCTAAGTTTCTATAAGATCCCCCCTCAATCTTCTAAATTCTCGGGTAAATTCTCTCTCTATCCCTCCCCAACCCAAGTCGCACTAGCTTCTAATTTTCATCCTACAAACAGCTAATGATGGCACGTTTCCTTTATCATCGTAACTTTTTGCATATCTTGAATTCATTGTTCTTTATCTCTCCACATCACTGTCGATATCGCTCGTTTCCCTTATCCCTAACCAGTCTGAAGAAGGGTCTCGACCCGAAGCGTCACCCATTCCTTCTCTCCAAAGATGCTGCCTGTCCCGCTGAGTTACTCCAGCTTTTTGTGTCCATCTATCATTTGCCAGGCTTTGTCCTACCACCACATATTTTCCAGCTCCCCCCTCCCACCCCCAGTACATTCAGTCTGACGAAGGATCCCAACTCCAAATGTCGCCTGTCCATTCCCTCTGCAGATGCTGCCTGACCCAGTGAGTTAGTCCAGCAGTTTGTGTTTGAATCTAAATGCACAGACTGTGACAAACATTTCTCAGTGAATCACCTAACATGCATCCAATTGAAAGAGCATAATCACTGAATAATTCAGGTTTGCCTTAGAAAGCTGCACATGGATTTTTGTATTCAATTGACTGGCAGGTTGGATATGCATCAAATTGTTTGTTGTAAAACTCTTCTAATGTTTGCAGTTGCATCTTGGTGGAAATAATATTGTTGATCAGCAGCTATCAACAATGACGAGTTTCATCCTGGCCTCTCACTCTTCTCCCCTCTCCCCATCAGGCAAAAGGTATAGAAGTATGAAAACACACGCCTCCAGATCCAAAGGTAGATAAAAATGCTGGAGAAACTCAGCGGGTGAGGCAGCATCTATGGAGCAAAGGAAAAGGTGAGACACTTCTTCACCTCCATATTCAAGGATGGTTTCTTCCCAGCTGCTATCAGGTGACTGAGCCATCCTACCAACAACTAGAGAGTGATCCTGAGCTACTATCCACCTCAGACTATCTTTGATCGGACTTTACTGGACTGTGTCTTGCACTAAACGTTATTCCCTTTATCATGAATCTGTACATTGTGTATGGCTCAATTGTAAACGTGTATGGTCTTATTGCTGACTGGTCAGCATACAACGAAAGCTTTTCACTCAGTACACGTGACAATAAACTAAACTCACATTCCACTGGATTCTTAACTATTTAATTACAACTCTGAGTAATGTATTGTTGGTTGGCTAATTAGATGAAAACTTTGATTTGTTTTACACAAAAGCACCATAAAAAATGTTTTTCTGGTTGTGCCTGTATTTATCATCTTGAAAGTGAAACTTAGCGAGCCAACTATAGAACAGATCAAAGATAATGCATTGATAAGGTATCTTGCCATATAATCGCTCAACTTTGAAACTGTCCATTTTACCTGCTGAGTCTATTCTGCCGGATGAATCCACACTGCCCATCAAGCACGTATTTGCATTAATCCCCTTTTATTCTCTCTACATTCATCCACACACCAGGGATAATTTGCAGAAAGGCAAATGCAATGCTGACATTTATTTAGAGAGCATTAGAATATAAAAAAGCAAGGATATAATACTGAGGCTATATAAGCCACTGGCCAGGTCACATTTGGAATATAGTGAACAGTTTTTGGCCCCATATCTGAGGAAGGATGTTCTGGGGTGTCACCACGGGGCATGTCGCTAGGGGGTCGCCTGTATGGTCGTGAGAGGTCAGCTAGTCATCCAAAGAGTCGTAGCGTCTTTTTGGTCGCCGCTAAATTTCCAACATGTTGAACATTTTCGGCGACATATGACGGGTGCCGGCAGTCGCCAAAAAGGTTGAGTAAGTGGGACAGGCCCTTTAATCTACCAACCTGCAAACTTGTAAAGAATGATCCTGAGGATGAATGGGCTAAGGTGTGAGGAGTGTTTGAAGGCTCAGGGCTTGTGCTCACTGGAGTTTAGTCGGATGAAGGGGGGATTTTCATTGAAACCGACAAAATAATGAAAGGCCCAGGTAGAGTGGATGTGAAGAGGATGTTTCCAGTAGTGCGTGAATCTAGGATTAGAGGGCACAACCTCAGAATAAAATGACATAATCTCAGAATGGAGATGTGGAGAAATTTCTTTAGCCAGAGGTTTTCATTACCACAAAAGGCAGTAGAGGACCAGTCATTGGGTATTTTTAAAGTGGAGATTGAGGGGCTCTTGATTAGTAAGGACATCAAAGGTTACAGGGAGATTAGGATTGAGAGGGGAAAAATAGCGCGAATGTGATGGACCGAATGGCCGACTCAATGGGCCGAATGGCCTAATTCTGCTCCACTGTCTTATGGTCAGCCAGCCCTCATGACTTTGGGATCTGAGAATGAACATGAGCACCTGGGTAAAACCCACATCGTCACTGGGTGAATGTACAAACTTCACGCAGACAGAACTGGAGGTCAGAACTGAACCTGGTTCACTGGAACTATGAGAAGCAGCTTTAGCAGTCATGTCACTGTGCTACAATGCAGAATATATTGGGGAAGATTAACTGTAACATATTGCATCTGAATGAAAAGTGAAATAGTTCAATCTGAAACTAGGATCCAAACTACAAAGACTCTGAAGTTAATGGGAGAGAGCTGGCTGTCACAGAACTATGGTGCATTACAGATAGGCGGAACAGTGGACATCCACCCTACCTGTCAATGGCTAACTTTCCATGAATGGATGAAGGAACTGTAATTGTTGTAATTTATTTTCTGGTGCAAAAACACAAACAGAAAAGAAACACCACAATGGCTAACAAAAGAGCTAAGGATAGTATTAGAAGCAAAGGAACTGGAGAGCAGTCCTCAACCACTATCGACCTCATTAGGGACCATCAGACTATCTTTGATCCGGAATCTTTGAACTGGCTTTACCTTGCACTAAACGTTATTCCCTTATCATGTATCTGCACACTGTAAATGGCTCGATTGTAATCATGTATTGTCTTCCTGCTGGCTGGTTAGCATGCAACAAAAGCTTTTCACTGTACCTCGGTACACGTGAAAATAAACTAAACTGAAAAGAAAGTTATATAAAGTTTCCAGAAAAAGTAGCAAGCTTTTGCATATCGTTAATTAATTTGTTCTATATCTCTCTATATCACTGTCATAATCTCTCATTTCCCTTTCCCCTGACTCTAGGTCTGAAGAAGGGCCTCGACTCAAAACATTATCTTTTCTCCAGAGATGCTGTCTGACCCGCTGAGTTGCTTCAGCCTTCTGTGTCTATGTTCGTACCCCACCTAAGGATTTGGTACCGATTAGAATTTAGCAAAAAAAGCAATGATTCACGGAAGAGGACACAAACAATTTACCAGGATGCCAAGGAACTAAGAACCTAATGAAAAGGAAGAATTAAAGGAAATTAACATCAGTGAAAAATAATGGGACTGAAAGCTTATATATCCCCAGGGTTTGAAAAATTGCATTGAAAAAGGAAGCCATGGAAATAATGTTGCCATCTTCCAAATCCCCATAGATTCTGGAATGGCTCCTGTACACTGGAGGATGGGAAATGGAACCCCACTATTTAAGAAAGGAAGGAGAGTAAAAAACTGGGAATGCAGGTCAGTTGATCAAACATCAGTAGGAGGAGTATTAGACTGGCTCTGATAACAAGACACTTCGAAAATATGAAAAGACTTACACAAAATGTCAACATGGATTTCTGAAAGGAAAATCATGTTTGACAAACTTACTAATGTGTTTGGAGGATGTCATGGGTCGAACGGATAAGGGAGAACCAGTGGATTTGCTGCATTTCAATTCTCAAATGGCCTTCGATAAAACTGCAGATAAGAGTTCAGTCGTGTACTACTGGGATAAGTGCTGGGAACCCAGCTGTTCGTGAAATATACTAATGATTTAGACATGAGAATTAAATGCAATACTGTATCTTCAAGTTTACAAAGAACACCATGCTGGGTGTGAGGGTGAACTTTGAGGAGGAAGCAGAGAAACTGTTGCACAGTGGTGCAGTGGCAGAGTTGCTGCCTTACAGCAATTGCAGCACCACAGACTTGGGTTCGATCCCAACTATGGGTGCTGTCTGTACGGAGTTTGTACGTTCTCCCTGTGACACACGTGGGTTTTCTCCGAGATCTTTGGTTTCCTCCCAGACTCCAAAGAAGTACAGGCATGTTCTTCTTTGGGCTTGGTTTAATGGTTTAATGGGCTTGGTATAAGAATAAACTGTCCATAGTGTGTGTAGGATAATGTTAATGTGCGGGGATTGCTGGTCAGTGCGGACTCAGTGGGCCAAAGGGCCTGTTTCCCCACTGTATCTGTAAAATTAAAAACACAAAAAAAACTCTAGGTTGATTGAACAGGTAGAGGGAGTGGGCGATTACATGGTTGACGTACTTTACTAACAATAACAGGAAACAGATTAGTATCTGAAAGACAATAGATTTGAAAAGGGGGAGCTGCAGTGAGACCTGAATGTCTTGTTCATATGACAAAGGAAAGCTTGCAGGTGCAATAGGAGATGAGGAAAGCAATTGGGGTCTTGACCCGAAATGTCACCCATTCCTTCTCTCCAGATATGCTGCCTGTCCCGCTGAGTTTCTCCAGCATTTTGTGTTCTTTCTATCTTTGGTTTAAACCAGCAGTTTCTTCCTACACAAGGCAATTTATGAGTCAGCTTTCATAGTGAGTGGGTTTTGAGTATAACCATAGAGATGCCGTGCAGAAATCTTATCATTTCAGTATCCCTGCCTGAGCATAGATGTTCTTACCAGAAAAGGAATTCATCAAAGCTTCAGTGGTCTTCCCTCTGACAGGGCAGGATTGTTATATGAGATTGGGTCCACTAGGCCAATACACATTAGAGTTGGAAAGAATAAGGGGAGATGTGGAGTGGTGGAGGCAGGATCGATTTTAACATTTAAAAGTAAAGTGGATAGGTATATGGACGTGAAGGGAATGGAGGGGTATGGTCTGAGTGCAGGTAGATGGGACTAGGGGAAAACAAATGGTCGGCACGGACTGGAAGGGCCGAGAGGGCCTGTTTCCGTGCTGTAATTGTTATATGGTTATATGGTTATATGGTTATGTAATTGAATAGTAGCCAAATGTTGTTGACAGGCTGAATTCAGAAGTGATGGTTCCCATGGACGGAGAGTCCAGAATCAGGGATCACAGTCTCAGGACATGGGGAAAGACATTTTTGACCTAGATGAGCACAAATGTCTTGGCTCGAAGTCTGGGTGAACCTGTGCAGTTCTCTACTATAGAAGCCAGTGGAATCCAAGTCATTGAAAATGTTTAAGAAGGCAACAAATACTTTTCTATATGCAAAGGCATTAAGGAGCATGGGGAGAAAGCAGAAATATAACATTGGAATAAAGGGTCAGCCATGATCCTATTGAATGGCAGAGTAGGTTCAAAGATAATTTACGATGCTTTCTATGTGTGTAACTTGTGGGGAAACTTGTAGGTGGTAATATTCCTAACTGCCTTGTCCTTCCTGCTGGTGGACGTCACTTATTTAAGACGTGCTGTCAGAGTAAATGCATTGTATGGCTCCACACTTAGAGTGCATTTGTGGTAGAGGGAATGAATGTCTGAAATGGTGTCTGGGGTGCAGACAGAGCTGGGTTTTATTGAATCACTGCTTGAAAGCACTGTTTCCAAAGCCTTCCATCACTATGCGGGTGATTCGTTGTTGGATAACTAGGGGGGTAATTAGCTAGGAGACCAAGAAACTGCACATGCTGAAATCATAATCAAAAGAACAAAAGGCTGGATGAACACCACAGGTCAGGCAGCATCTGTGGAGGGAATGGGCAGTTGATATTTCGGATTGGGAGCCTTCTTCAGACTTCAGAAGAAAGATCCCAGCTCAAAAGCCCCAAAGGGCAATCCATTCCCACCACAGATGTTGTTTGACATGCTGACTTCTTCTAGTAATTAACAAGATTGAATTTGTGCTGCAGTACATGGAGAGGTCATTGCTGAGCAGTATTTGATTTTGGGTTGATGCCTTGGTTTGTAATGGGATCACTTGACAGGGTTGTCATTAATTTTGGAGCACAAAACTTTCACACTGCAGTTGGGATGATGTCTGGTCCTTATAGCCCTTACTATAGTGGGTACACTGAGTTTATTTTATATCTCACTGAGTGAAGATAATTGGTTGAAGTTCTTCATCTGAGATTGAGGTGGGAAAATGGGGATAGACACAAAACGTTGGAGTAACTCAGCGGGACAGGCAGCGTCTCTGGAGAGAAGAAATGGGTGACATTTTGGGTCGAAACCCTTCTTCAGAGTCTGAAGAACTCTGTTTTGACTATTTCGATCTGGACTCATGAATCCTCATGGAATCTGGAGGCAAGGTTGAGGACACCTAGGGCCACCCTCTTCCACTTGTGTTCCATTGTCATAAGGTCGTAAGGTCATAAGTGATAGGAGTAGAATTGGGCTATTTGGCCCATCATGTCTACTCTGCCATTCAATCATGGCTGATCTATCTCTCCCTCCTAACCTAATTCTCCTGCCTTCTCCCAATAACCTCTGCACCTGTACTAATCAAGAATCTACCTATCTCTGTCTTAAAAATATCCACTGACTTGGCCTCCACAGCCTTCTGTGGAAAATAATTCCACAGATTCACCACCCTCTGATTAAATAAATTTCTCCTCATCTCTTTCCTAATAGAACGTCCTTTAGTTCTGAGGCTATGACCTCCAGTCCTAGACTCTCCCACTAGTGGAAACATCCTTTCCACATCCACTCTATCCAAACCTTTCACTATTCTGTATGTCTCAATGAGGTCCACCCTCATTCTTCTAAACTTCAGTGAGTACAAGCTCGGTGTGGACAAACGCTCATCATAGGTTAATCCATGTCTCTGGATTTCTAGTCCAGTAATTTAACTCTGTCACATCTAGTTAACTCTCTGTCCCCTCTCTGACATACTTCTCTATCTTCTACTGAAGGTAATTAAACATGCAAACAGATAGAAAATACGTTTCTTTCTTTAACAGCACTAAATATTCTAAGAAGGATTTAATCATTAAGCACCATTAGTATTGAGTTACTTGTCATCCAGTTCTATTGACACTAATGAAACTGAATGTGGGAAGTTAGTACAACCATAGACAAATGCTATCCCGCAGAGTAATGGTCGATGCAAATTTCATTTACTGCACTCAAT
Organism: Okamejei kenojei; assembly: GCA_035221665.1. Taxonomy (NCBI): domain Eukaryota; kingdom Metazoa; phylum Chordata; class Chondrichthyes; order Rajiformes; family Rajidae; genus Okamejei; species Okamejei kenojei. The sequence continues at coordinate 14,102,972 of CM069153.1, forward strand.
CTTATCTCTTTACTCAAATACAGGGGAAGAAAATAACAAAACACAGGAGACAAAAGAACTAGATAACAATGGGCCAATGTCCTGAAGAGAGACATAAAATACTGGAGTATCTCAGTGGGACAGGCAGCATCTCTGGATAGAATAGGGTGGCGTTTCGGGTCGAGACCCTTCTTCAGACTGAGAGTCAGGGGAGAGAGAGACACAGAGAAATGGAAGGGTAAGTTGTGAAAACGAGACATCAAAGAGGATGAAGATCATGGAAAACAGAATAGATCATTGTGATAACGAAGGATACAAAGATAAAATGTAATTAGGAAGACAGTCAGACAAGTCAGAGAACTAGGATGGGGATGGATGGAGAGTGAGGGAAAGCAAGGGTTACTTGAAGTTAGAGAAGTCGATATTTTTTCACCTCTGGGGTGTAAGCTACCCAAGCGAAATATGAGTTTTTTTTTGCATTGGGCCTCACTCTGACAGTGGAGGTGGCCCAAGACAGAAAGGTCTACTTGCCGCATGTGAAGAATTGCCATTGTTATAAAGTAGTAAATGTAGGCTGTACTTTACAGGCTTTGGACTTATTTGGGCTTCACATTTCCTGTTGAAATCTAATGGCATCTTCTCAACCCTATTCATTAATATAGAAAAGATCAATATTTCAAAAAAAAATGCTCAGTGATTTAACAAAGCTTGATGTTTTCCAATAACTTAAATAACAATGTGTTAATTCAATGAAAATTATTTAAAATACAATCAGCCATCAAATTCCAATGGGCTGCTAAATACAAATAGTACAAAAATACATAGAATGTAAGGCCAACTGTATAATAAATCACTAAATAGATTTCTGTGAACCAATGGGACACATGTCGTCCATCCAACATACACACAAATACATCCATGCATATTCATATCCATCCCATTGCTAAGATGCAGGTGTATGCATCGTCGCTTAAACTGCACTTTATAAAAGTTCACAAGATATCTTGGTTGATATCATTGGAAAATTGACCTGGCACTGTTGTTCCTGGTGGATCCTATTGTATTCAAGACTGTGTGGGAAGGAGCAGAGGCTGGTTTACACCAAAGATAGACAGAAAGTGCTGGAGTAACTCAGCGGGTCTGGCAACATCTCTGGAGAAAAGGAAAAAGTGACGTTTCATGTCGAGACCCTTCTTCAGATTCAAGACTGATGTTCTAATTATATTGTATACGAAGGAACTGCAGATGCTGGTTTAAACCTGAAGAAGGGTCTCGACCCGAAACATCACCCATTCCTTCTCCCCAGAGATGCTGCCTGTCCAGCTGAGTTATCGGCCTGTCCCACTTGGTGATTTTTTAAGCAACTGCCAGCGACTGTCATAGTCGTAGCAGGTAACCGAAAAACTGGTGACAACTTACGTCATGCTGGCAACAACCTATGACAGCACCTACATCAGGAGAAGTCAATCTACACTCATTGGCGTCAAACCCACTGTCGCCGAAAAATGTTCAACATGTTGAAAATTTAGCGGCGACCAGGAAGGCGCTACGACTTTTTGCACGACTGTGGAGACTTATCCGGCGACCACCGGCGAACATGTGACGACAAACTAGTCGCCTGTAGTTGCCTAAAAAAATTGCCTAAGTGGGACAGGCCCATTACTCCATCATTTTGTGTCTATCTTCTTACTATACTGTTCAGACATATTTCCAGAAATCTTTCACTCCTTCTGCCCCCCTCTAGCCACTCATATTTTCTCTTATGAAATTACTTGATTTTTCACCAGAAATAAACAGGCAGCTACACCCACATTCAATTTGAAAGCTCATCATTCAAATGAAAGTGCACAAGGTTAAACTGCACATTCATGGAGATGTGCATTGGTATTTTCATTAATTGCATGACTTAATTAGTTAATTGTCTGGGATATTACATGATAAGCACATTAGTTAATCCGTAAATTTCAAACAAGTAGGACAAGCAGTGCAATGACTTTCTAGGATTGGTAATTTTTAATTATTTATAGTCCCTGAAGAGCTTTAATAAAATGTAACTCCATTTGTGATCATTTTCTTTAATGAAAGTCAGATTCCAACATGGATTTTATGTTCCATTTTATCTCCAGTATTTAATCAATAATAGTGCTTTAACAACTTGAAGCCTGAGATATCAATATTTCAATGATCACCAGTTCCTGTTGTACATTTTAGAAATAATTACATATTCTAAATTCACACCCATAATGCACATTTCTTGCCCCAAAACACTTTACGCACGTTTGCAGTTTAGTCACTGATGTAATCTCTCATTATTTTGGGAGATTTTTACTTCCTGTCCTCTTTCACCTTGAGGTGCCAGGGGGAAGAGCAAATTATTTTGGCTTTTATGGTTCCCAGTGAGACCTGCTGACCAAACAATTTCTGGAATGGTACTCATCATTTTTATTCACCATCCATTTTCTTCTTCTGTTGTACGCTGCCTGTGAAAGATTAGCTGCCTTTATCCTCAACAGGTGCCCAAACCATCTGGTAGACACAAAAGACGTTTTCGGGTCGAGCCCCTTCTTCAGACTGAAGAAGGGTCTCGATATCATTCTGATATATGATATCATTGTAAGATGGAGGCGCCTCGCAGCAGCTGCCTCTGCAGTCCGTATGTCTCTTTTTTTCTTTTTGTCTGTTAAGTGGATGTCTTGGTTTTAGTTGTTATATTATTTTAGCTGTGTATATTTGGTGGGTGGGGGGTGGGGGAAACTTTTTAATCTCTTCCCTGTACAGGGACCCGACTTTTTCCTTGTCGAGTCTCCGTTGTCATTGGGCCTAACATCGGCGGCCTCCAACCGGAATCGAACTGGGGGCTCCAGTCGCAGAGCCTGCAGACTCACCATCGCGGGGCTGGCCGACTTTGGAGTGCGAAGCACTGTGGAGGCGCGCGGCTACAACCCGACTTCGGAGCTTCGGAGGCTCCGGCTGCAGGCCCTGTGGACGGTAACTTCGGGAGCTCGCAGGGTCCCTGGTGGGAGACCGCTTTTCAGAGCTCCCGCAACAGCAAACTTCGCCCGCCCAAATCGGGGGGTTTAAATCGACCCGGAGTGGGGGCCTTACATCGCGCTGCGTGGCTTAAACGGCCGCGGAACTTACCATCGCCCGCCAGTGGGGCTCCAACATCTACCATCAAGATCAGCTCGATGCAGCAGTTTGACTGCTTGACTGCGGGAGAAGAATAAGCAGGGAGAACAAAGAAGAAATAAGACTTTTGCCTTCCATCACAGTGAGGAGGTGTTTGGGGATTCACTGTGATGGATGTTTGTGTGGAATTGTGTGTATTTTGGGTTTTTTGGTGTTTGTTGTAATGACTACAGAAATGTAATTTTGTTTAAACTTATGTTCAAATGACAATAAACGGCATTCTGACCCGAAAATTAGTTAATGCGTAAATAAACGGCATTCTGTCCAGCATTTTGTGTTTACCTTCGAGTTAAGCAAGCATCTGCAGTTCTTTCCTATCCAGGCCACCTGATTTATTGGCTGGTGATGCAACGCAAGATTGCTTGGAACTGAAATACTTGTCTCATCTCTTTTGCCCTCTTCCTATTACTTCCAGCGGACTCTTTTGAACCTCAGCTCAGTTAGTTACATGCTGTGATATTAAGGGTTAAGTTTGACAGTGGTAGAAACCCAGGAGGATTCTTAGATAAGATTTGAATTGGTGAGGATCGGGATTGATTGATGTTGCAGCACTGGTGACATTTGACTTTTTATTTCATTTGTTTTGGTGCAGCCAGCTTCAGTCTCTCTGTCCAGGCCTCTGTTAAAGGTGATGATCATCCTAGTAGCTTAATTCTTCTGGTTGTTATAGTTTTGTGAATATCTCTATGAAATGTTTGTTTTGCTCTTCTAATTTTTATATCACAGGCTTTTTCAATATTTATTCATTTTAATGTTGTTTAGAGATACAGTTTACAGCGTGGAAACTGGCACTTCGGGCCACTGAGTTTGCACCAACCAGCGATACCCGCACACTAACACCATCTTAGGGAAAATTTACAATTTTACCAAAGCCAATTAGCCTAGAAACCTGTACGTCTTTGGAGTGTAGGAGGAAACTGAAGATAGCGGAGAAAACCCGTGCAGGTCACGGGGAGAACGTACAAACTGAACAGGCAGCACCTTACAACAGACTTACAAAATTCTTAAGGGGTTGGACAGGCTAGATGCAGGAAGATTGTTCCCGATGTTGGGGAAGTCCAGGACAAGGGGTCACAGTTTAAGGTAAGGGGGAAGTCTTTTAGGACCGAGATGAGAAAATCGTTTTTCACACAGAGAGTGGTGAATCTGTGGAATTCTCTGCCACAGAAGGTAGTTGAGGCCAGTTCGTTGGCCATATTTAAGAGGGAGTTGGATGTGGCCCTTGTGGCTGAAGGGATCAGGGGGTATGGAGAGAAGGTAGGTACAGGATACTGAGTTGGATGATCAGCCATGACCATATTGAATGGCGGTGCAGGCTCGAAGGGCCGAATGGCCTGCTCCTGCACCTAATTTCTATGTTTCTATGTTTCACCCTTGGTCAGGATTAAAACCGGGTCCGGAACTGTAAAGGCAGCAAGTCTACCGCTGTGCTGTGCCTTGTCTTGAAATCTGGTCCTGTTACTAAAGTTTACGGAAATTAAATTGAATGCTACTAGAAACTCTGCACTGGGGTCACGATTGCCATTAAACTGTGCCCATTTAGCGCTATGGAGAAAGGTCACTGAATTTGTGCTCCCACATTCCCATTAATTAATCTCCAGTCATTGGCATCCAGGCTAGTGTCAGGCTTGGCACACATCCATTGAGGCTTGTTATGTGAGTGACACATTGTGGTATTAAGTGAATTCGTGGCTGAATCTCAAATGGGAACTGCAAAGTAGCTGATGGCAGCAATCATTGTAGAGGTGTTGGGAGCTTGCTGGAACAACAGAGTGAACACGAGGAAGAATGCGCACACTGACTTTCGGGATTTTGTTTTGGTTAATGTGGCAATATAGAGATGTATCTTCTTCTGACCACAGCCCAACAACACGTCCCGATCCAAAGCCAGATTGGGTGTGGGAGAAGTTCACAAATAACATCATTGCCAGGAATGAAGCTTCAAGGACATGAATGCATTCACTGATGCATTCATGTTTACTGATCTTACATGTGTTGACAGTGCCATCAAATCCCATCCTCCAACATCATCCCCACCAGCCTCATGCACTTGTCCAAGTTTTCCAACCCCCCCCCCCCCCCCCCCCCCCCCCCCCCCCCACTCCCCAACTCAACTACCTGAGATTATTAAGCTTCTCTTCCCCAATGCCCTCACACATTTGAGAAAAAGAAGATGCAAAACAAGTACAGATACTGGTTGACAACAAAAGATACAAAGTGCTGGAGAAACTCAGTGAGTCAGTCAACATCTCTGGAGAATGGAGCTTGGTGATGTTTTGGGTTAGGACCCTCATACATTTACTATTGATCCAATACTTAACCTCACATTTTCCATCTTCCATGCCCTGCCAGGAATGACATTACGGGACATCATCCAAACGCATACCAAAGCATGCACTAACAGACTTCCCACTCTTGAAGAAGTGGCAGCAGTAGCAGAAACCACCAGGAAACAGCTTGCTGCTTTGGAAGTGAGTGTTGACTATTATTGAAGTAGCTGCAGTTGGCGTGCATCTCTGACTTATCCCACTCTCCTTACCTGAGTCCTTCTGCATTTCCTCTTGTAGACTGCCAGGAGCCTCCGCCCATCTAGGTGGGGGCAATACAACGAAAAACAAAATGATGATGACTGCCCTTAAATGGATCTAAGATGCCTGCTCAGACATTGGCACCTTGTATGTTGCAGTTCGAGGTATGGTCTGCATAGAGCCATTCAGCAAGCTTTCAACATCCAGTATAGAAACACTGAGCAAAATTATGTGTGACCATTGGGACAGACAAAGCCACATGGAAGGAAGAAATGTAGGATGATCCAGGCAATGAGTAGGGTAACCTATGATGAATGTGTGTCAGCACTGGGCCTGTGCTTGCTGGAGTTTGGAGGTATGAGGGGTAACCTCATTGAAACATGCAGAATAATGAAAGGCTTGGATAGAGTGGATGTGGATAGTCAGTAATGTTATAAGGTCATATGATGTTTCCACTAGTGGGAGAGTATAGGACTAGAGGTCCTAGCTTCAGAATTAAAGGACATTATTTTAGGAAGGAGATGAGGAGAAATTTATTGAGTCAGAGTGTGGTGAATCTGCGGAATTCTTTGCCACATAAGGCTGTGGAGGCCGTTTTTAAGGCAGAGATAGATAGCATTTTGATTAGTACAGGTGTCAGAGGTTTGGGGAGAAGGCAGGAGAAAGGGGTTAGGAGGGAGAGATAGATCAGCCATGATCGAATGGCAGAGTAGGCTTGATGGGTCGAAAGGCCTAATTCTACTCCTATCACATGACCATATGACCTTATGACCTTATAACTACGAGGCTCTTATATGTATTTTGTGATGATCAGTTGTGCAATGACCATTTGTACTGTATTAACTGGATGTGAGATGATCTACAAATGATGAAAGGTAAGATACAATTTATGGAGGTGAGATATTTATTTTCCTTTACATTTAGTCATTCTCAGAATGTGTGTTGCTAGAAAGGTCAGCATTTATTGTCCATTCACAGTTGCATTGAAGAAGGAGATGACGCATCCTAGTTATAAGGTCAAAGTGCCAATTACATGCTGTATCTCTATCTCTAATGTCTAAAGTGAGGAGCCAGATGGTTTGAAGGTAGTCCTTGCACCCAAGTAGCTTCTCACTGATCTAGCAAAGTCACTAGAAGTTCAAAGCCACCATTGAATGGCTGAAGATAATGTGTGAGAATCCTCAAGTACCTTGCATTGCCCAAGAGGACCTTCTGTGACGATATCAGACCAGCTGTACATTGAGGATACGGTGATCTTGGCCATTAAAATATATTTTCTCATTTCCAGCTACAGCCTGTGCTCTCTTATTATCAGGAAGCTGCAATCTGTGAACTTACACACACACACACATTCCCACACACGCAGCCACATGCACGCACATGCACACACATGCACACACATACACATGCACACACATGCACATGCACAGCACGAACACACACACACATGCTCACACACGCACATGCTCACGCGCACGCACACGCTCACGTGCACGCACACACATGCGCGTGCACACACACGCATACACAATCTCACACATACTCACACAAACACACTCCCCCACACTCACGCACACATACATGCGCACACATACATACACGCGTACACTCACACACATACATGACACCTGACCAGCTGAGTTCCTCCAGCACTTTTGCTTAAGATTGCAGCATCTGCAGTTTGTTGCATCTCACCCAATACTTCCCTATTGAACACTGTTTCAGATTGAAGTGTGTGTGAAGGAAAACTATGCAATGATCGCACGTTATGAATAGGTTCTTCAACTGAGAACTCTTCATTATCTTCCTGGAGAATTGGATAGTATTGTGCCCTCTCCTTCCCTCCCCCCCACTCCTCTCCACGCCCTGCATGTGAAAATACAAGGAAAATGGAAAACCGTGCACCTAATTCCAGCAGAAAAAGAAAATATGGCTGCAAGTTAAATCAAAACCATAGCTCTCCCTGAAGGCTTTAGAATTATTTGGGATTCTTTTTTCCCTTTGACAACAGCAATACCACATTTCTCTCAAACTCTTTTCAAATAATTAACAGTAAATGTGGAAGTTGTTGACAATTCCATTAAATAGTGCGGGCAGTGAGTGAATCGTAGGTGAAGGGAGGGGTTCTCTATACATCCTGCTTTGGGGTTCCCCATTAATTCTTAACAAGGCACTGCGAGGGGAAGACCATGACCCAGTTTTGCCAGCGCTAGCATCAAGATCTGGCTGCTCTGTATATTTCTGTTGCATGTACCTGGCACACTTTCATATGGCAGGCAAAAACATGCTCACTATACACCTGCAATTTGGTACAACTGGAGCTGGGGAAACGCAATTTCACAATCTATGTCACTAGTGGCATTAAGGGACTGTCCCACTTGGGCGACCTAATTGGCGAGTTTAGCAGAGTTTGAAAAAGTGACATGTTGAAGACCTCCTTCGACTATGTTGAAGACCAGCTTCGACCTCCTTTGACTATGTTGAAGACTAGCTACGACTAGCTACGACCAACTTCAGGAAAATTGGACACCAAATCGTGGAGAGTGAAGACAACCTCTTTCGATCTCCTTTCACCTCCCTTCGACCTCCCTTCGACTATGATTAAGACTATCTACATCTACCTTCGACAACCTTCGACTACCCTCGATTACCTATGACTAACATGCCGACCTACTATGACCTACTTCGACTAAACCTACCAGTAAAAAAGTATCGACTTTTTCCATGGCGACCTTTTTTTATTTGCGGGCATTTTTTAACATATTGAAAAAAACGCCGTGACCTAGCTGAGGCCTTGAATACGCGGAGACCACTCTCGAGCATGGAGGAGAGTTACGAAGACCTCCTGTGACCTCGTGTCGACCATGCTGCGAGAATGAGTCGAGGGCAAACTCACCAGAACTCACGGATTAGGTCGCCCACGTGGGACAGACCCTTAAGTTTAAGTTTCCTATATTTTTCCGCAGCAGTCAAAATATCACATGGTCAGTCATTTAGAATAGAAATGGACTATGGAATTGTTATAATAATAGCAAAACAATGCCAATACTGGAAATGCCAACTGTTTATCATTCCATAGATGCCGCCGGGCCTGATGACTATTTCCAGCATGTTCTGGTTATTTCATTTCAATTTCATTTGTTCTTCACTGGAATGGCACAAATCCGAGTCTCATGGGATCTCTTACACCTGCCTGAGAGGCTGAGGATGGATCCCATCTGAAATAGGCCCCATCCCAATGATACAGCACTGTACTAAAATGCCAACCTAGATTATCTGTTTTAAATTGCAACTTGCCATGAGCAATGCCAATGGCAAAATGTCACAGACGTAAGAAGAAACTTAAAAATATAACATCGCAGATCTTCTGCTGCCCTGAGTTAATGAGTTGTCTGCACTGTGGATAGACACAAAATGCTGGAGTAACTCAGCGGGACAAGCAGCATCTCTGGAGAGAAGGAATGGGTGACGTTTCTGAAGTAGGGTCTTGACCCAAAATGTCTTTTCTCCAGAGATGCTGCCTGTCTGACCCGTTGAGTTACTCCAACATTTTAATTGAGTTTAGTTTAAAAATACTGCGCAGAAATAGGCCCTTCAGCCCACTGAGTCTGCACCGACCAGTGATCCCTGCATTAACATTATCCTGCACAAACTAGGGACAATTTGCACATACACCAAGCCAATTAACCTACATATCTGTATGTCTTTGGAGTGTGGGAGGAAACCGGATCTCAGAGAATATTTCTTTCTTTGGTGTAAACTGGCATCTGCAGTTCCTTCTTACACATTTTGTCTGCACCCTGGACAGTATCTTTCATCCAGCTTGATTCAGAGTACAATCACCCCAGTAGCTCAGCGCCCAGCACATGGGAATAGCACTGGGTCCCACCTGCCATAAATGACTGACTGCCATACCTAGTCTGGCAATGACAGTGATGAGGCCTTTCACTCTACCTTGGTAGAAGTGACAATAAGCTAACCAAAACTGACTCCAGCCCCAGCTCAACTGCAGCCTAACCCACCATTCAAACTGACATTGTCTCTGACATTCACAAACATTAATTGTCACTCAAAATCCATCAAAAAATTCATTAAAAAAATGTAAATTATTAAAACAAATTTTAAAGTTAATGAATAAAAACCCGTACTCAGACACTTAAGGCATTCAAAGCAATTTAAATTAAAAACATTTATTCAATAATCTATCAGTCTGAAGAAGTGTGCTGAGTTGAAATGTTTCCTGTCCATTCCCTCTACAGATAATGGCTGACCGGCTGAGTTCCTCCAGCACATTGCAATTTGCTCAAGATACCAGCACCTGCATTTCCGTATGTCTCCCATGTAACCAGTTTTTCCAGTAGGTCTCTATGGCTCGCTCTACCTGTGTTAACTGGCTGCGGATTTAGCAAGCAGCTGATCTATATTTCGGAAAACTGCCAGGGTTTATGCTGTGTGTAGGAAGGAACTGCAGATGCTGGTTTAAACCAAAGATAGACACAAAGCTGGTTTAACTCAGCGGGTCAGACAGCATCTCTGGAGAGAAGGAATAGGTGACTTTTAGGGTCGAGACCCTTCTTCAGACTGAGAGCCAGGGGAAAGGAAAACAAGAGATATATACTGATATAGCGAAATATAGAACAAATGAATGTGAGATATGCAAAAAAGTAATGATGATAAAGGAAACAGGCCAGCGTTACCAGTGGTCTAGGTGAAAACAAGGTACAGACAATGACACTCAGCAAGATGTCTTTGAACCTGGTACAACGATATGGGTGGGGGAGGGATGAAGAGAGAGGGGATGCAAGGTTTACTTGATATTAGAGAAATCAAAATTCATACCGGTGGGTTGTAAGCTGCCCAAGCGAAATATGAGGTGCTTTCCTCCAATCTGCATTTGGCATCACTCTGACAATGAGGGAGGCACAGGATAGAAAGGCCAGTATACCAAGGCTGGTTTTCTGCTCAGTGGAATGCTCAAGAATTGCACAGTTATGCTCGTATCTGCCAGCAGACCCATTGCGATTTCACTGAAAATTCACCTACGGAATTGGCACTAGTGATCTTATAACCAATTTCAGGGTTTACTCAGAGGCAACTGGCTTTTAACTGAGTTCAAAGAAGCATCCACTTTTACATTGTGATCTCAACATGACTGGTTGCTATGTGTTACATATTGCAGTATTCCCTTGCTTATTGTTATTCAACTTTCAATGAGCCATGACAGAGAAGAATCACTTGCTGAATTGAATTCTGGATTCCTTGAGCTAATCAGGATTTACAAAGCAGTTAAGATAAACACCTATCAGCGATTCTGAATAAAATTGTACAATTAGTTTATGAACTGAGTTTCTGGAAATATTTACATATGTCATTACAGGACTGAAATTATATATTTTTTTCCTCTATATCATAAAATCAACATATTAAAACAACTCCATCCACCAGGACATTAGAGAGAAAAAAATGTTGCCAGTTGAGGCAACATCTCTAAAAGTCATGACACCTTACATCACTGCAAATTATAGCAACCAGTATAATCAATATTCATTTGAAATATGCTTTCCAGTATCATCACTGTCTTTTCCCTACAACTTTTCTTACTGATTTCCACATAAGACAGATGAGCTCTGGGCATGGATTGGCACATGGGACTGTAATATTAGAGAAGGGTAGTCAGAGTATTGAGTGCAGTAGTTGGGAGGTCATGTTGCAGTTGTATAAGACATTGGTGAAGCCACATTTAGACTATTGTGTTCAATTTGGGGCACCATGTTATAGGAAAGTGTTGTCAAGCTGGAAAAGGTACAGAGAAGATTTTCGAAGATGATGACAGGACTCGTGGGTCTGAGCTATAGGGAGCGAATGAGTAGGCTGGGACTCTATTGCTCAGAGTGTACAAGTATGAGGAGCGAGCTTATAGGGGTGCATGGGGCTCATGTTGTCGACCTCCCCGTGGTGAGCCCTGTCAACTGACTTCAGTCAGGCGAACGACAACAAACGGAGACAGCAGTAGCGCCGTAGCTTGGCGCCAACCCGAAGCATGCGCCCTTTTTAGGGCGGGCACCTACGGATGTCGAACCGGATGGCATCACCCTGCTGCGGACTTCTGATGCCTCTAACGCAAGAAGAAGAAGATAGGGGTGCATAAAATCGTGAGAGGAATAGATTGGGTAAATGTATAGAGTCTCTTTCCCAGAGAGAGTAATTCTTCCTAACATATACTCCAGTGAGGCAACATGAGTAAATGTTAGGAAGAAGATGAGGATGATCAGTTTGATGGAATTATACTCCTGACCTCCCAATTGTCATGAGGAAACCAATGAATAAATATGTAGGGAGATTGCAGATAGTTGTAGGAATAACAGGGTTGTAATATTAAGTGATTTTAACTGCCCTAATGTTGACTGGGACTGCCAAGTGCTAAAGGATTAGATAGGGCAGAATTTGTTAAATGTTTTCTCATGCAACATATACATGGTAGTGAGAGGACAGAAGGTGACCAGCTCTTGGGGAGTATAACTGGACAAGTGGCTGATGTGTCAATGGGGGAACACTTTGGGCCCAGTGACTACAATTCTATTAGGTTTAAAATAGTCATGGGAAATATCGGACTGGTACACATTAGTTCCTAAATTGGGACAAGGCTGATTTTGATGGCATTAGCCAGGAACTTGTAATGGTTAATCGGAAGCAAAGTGATGTCAGGCCAGTGGGAGCCCTTTAAAAGTGAGATGTGAAGAGTTCAGGACATTCCTGTTGGAGTGAAGGGTAAAAAGCTGGCACAATTAAGGAACCCTGGTGATGAGTTATAATGAGGCTCTGGTTTGCCGAGAGGAAACAGCTGTTCCTTAGTCATGGTTGAGGTACCAGAAACTGGAGGATGGTTTTAGTTACGAAAAGCTACAAGGACAAGCCAAGGAACTACGGGATGCTGAGCTTGATATCAGTGGTGGAAAATCAATGGAAGGGTCATAGGAATAGCAGATGGAATTTTACTCAGACAATGATGATGTGACATATTTTGGGAAGTTAAACTAGGGTAGGACATACACAAGACGGAGTGTGGCAGGACAGGTAAACATAGGGGTATAAGTACCCCTGAGTTCCCTGAAAGTGGCAACATGGATAAACAAGTTGGTGAAGAAGACATTTGGAATGCTTGCCTTCACTAGAAGGTGCATTGCATAGAAGAATTGGAACGCCATGTTACAGCCAGATGAGACATTGGTGAGTCTATACCTGGAGTACTGTTGTTGCCATTTGGTTCCCATATTCTACAAAGGAATTGATTAGGCTAGAGAGGGCTCAGAAAAGCTTCACAAGGAGTTATAAGGAGAGACTGGACAGGCTGGACTTTGTTCTCTGAGTGAAGGAGGTTGAGGGGTGACCGAATAAAGGTTTATAAAATCATGAGGGGCTAGATAAGGTGGGTGGTCACAGTTATTTCCCCAGGGTAGGGAAGTCTAAAACTAGAGGGCATAGATGTAATTTAAGAAAAGGATTTAAAGTGGACCCGAGGAGCAGGTTTTCACCCAAAGGGTGGTGTGTGTATGGAATGAGTTCCTAGAGGTAGTGGCAGAGGTAGACCCAATTACATTGTACAACATAGACATAGTACAGTATAGGAAGAGACTTTTGGCCCATAATATTCATGCCGAACATGATGCCAAGTGAAACTATTCTGTTCAAATGACATTTGGACCAGGTACATAGATGGGAATAGTTTAGAGGACAGGTTTTAATGCTGTATAACTCTGTGACGCTACAATAACATTAATTATTGACAAAATCCTATAATGCCACTTGATTTTCTGGAGTCCTTGCATCATGTTTGGTTCTGAAATTAGGCAGAGGGCTAGAAATTGCATTGCCACATTTTAATGGTGTGATCATGTCTCATCCAAACACCGGTTCCAACAGTCCTGTAACCAAAATGATCTTCAGATTCAAGGTTCCCAGACAAATGTTGTCAAGTTTCCACTGCATTGCTGCAACCTTTCATCTTCTAGACTTGTTACTCCATTCATCAATGGCACAATGTTGTACCAGCCAGCAACCCTCCAGCTATTTGGTTTAAAGAATAGGTGCAGCATTGATGAATGGTTGACCATGCCCACACTGGTGAAGAACACTGGCCTCAAGAGGCATGTTGGCTTAGAATTGAGATCAACATTACTTTTGGCATGTTGAATGGATGCTTAGCTTTTCCCTCATGCCGAATTAGAGGTCGACAAATCCCAAAAATAGAACCTCCTCGCTTTAAGGAATCACTGTTGTGGTTCTCTCCCAGCTACGAGCAGTAAAGACATGTTTGCAGAAAGCAGCCTCTTGCAGAGTTCACTGCTGATATATATTTCATACACAACCTGCTGGGAAGTAGGTCAGCACTGCTATAGACTCCCAGGGAGGTTGGATCGAGTAGGGGTGGAATGGGAAACTAGGGAGGAAAGTGGGTGCAAGGGAAAATTGTCATCATCACCATCGTTGAAAACATCAACGGGCACGTACAATGCTATGTACGAAAGTGATCGCAGCTTCTACTGAAGTGTGGATGGCCGTTGGTCTCGATAGAAGCTCATCCGCCCTTTGACAGGTCTTGTTTGTGGTCCTGCTGGGGGTCCAAACCAGGTGGGGGAGACGGTTTAGTCGCTGACTATCTGACCATGGAGCAGGTAGCACGGGATTACACGGTACCCGTGGCGGTGGGAACTCACCCCGACCTGACCTAAACTGTGGGAGGGGAAAACAAAACACCAACAGATGTCCTGTGAGCTATTTTTGCCTAAATATCAGGCACTGTATTTTTGTTTCAAATCCAATTTCTAGGCTTTTCACTGAAACCATACAGGGCTGCAAGTAGCTGTTCTTTGTAGCAAGGAACTGCAGATGCTGGTTAACACCGAAGATAGACACAAAATGCTGGAGTATTTCAGTCGGACAGGCAACATCTCTGGAGCGAACGAATGTGTCTTTGTCAGGGAGATCTCTGTATGGAGTAATACTGCAGGCCTGCTCTGCTAGATGTTGTGTACTGAGGAAAACTACACAACATCACCTCTTTTTTAGTGTTAGGTTTGGGTGACCTTCTTAATGCATCAATTAGCAGGAAACCATGAGATGTGTCAGACAGCCTGGAATGATCCTGAGATGCAAGAGACTGCAGATGCTGGAGGAACCCAACAGGTCAGACAGCATTCGTGGATGGAATTGGACAGAGGACATTTTGGGTCGGGATCTTTGTTCTTCATACTCACACTCATACTTACTTTATTAGCCAAGAATGTTTTGAACATACGAAGAATTTGATTTGCCATACAGTCATACTAATAAAAAGCAACAGAACACACAAAATACATTTTAACATAAACATCCACCACAGTGATTTCCCCACATTTTCACTGTGAATGAAGGTGAAAAAAAGTTCAATCCCTTTCTTTGTCCTCCAGTGGTCGGGGACCTCTAACGTTGACGGGATGACCTCTAACCTCATTGACGGGACGATCTTACTCCCGTAGCCGACAGCGGGCCTCCTCGTCGGGGCAATCAAGCTCCTGCATCGGGTGGGAATCTCAGCTCCCCCGCAATGGGCGATCTACCCCGGGTCGGGGTTAGTCAACGTCGTGCAGCTTCTGGACCTTCCCGACTCAGTCTCTCCCGAAACTGCGAGCCCTTGATGTTAAAGTCTGCAGGTCGTGGTTGGAGCGTCGATCCCAGGCATGTGATCGGTTCCAATAGTAAGTCCACGCCCCGCGGTGAGGCTCAAATTCAGTCCCGAGCAAAGCTTCCAGCCCCACGATGTTAGGCCGCAGAGTGACTGGAGATACGACCCGGAAAACAATCGCATCTCCCGCAAGATAAGAGATTGAAAAAAAAGTTTCCCCTGACCCCCCCCCACATAAAAACAAACCAGAGAACATTAATACATATTTTTTAAACACATTAAAAATAACAACAAAAAAAGACAAATAGGACAGACAGACTGTTGGCGAGGCGGCCATCGAAGCGCCACCTGGTGGTTATCTGAAGATTGAGATCATGACTGCCTTGGGCAAAGTGGGCAAATATGTGAGGCTGTATTTGAGGTTGCAGGAAAATACACATCTCAAGAGACAAAGAGCAATAACCCCTGACACAGCAATTTGTGGAGACAGGTAGCGCAGACTGCCAGTTCCTTGAGAAATCCTTGTTGAAAATCGCACGGGGACAATGGCTTCAAATTCTGTGTGTGGTACACTGGTCAATGTAATTTACAGGTGCTTTAAGTTGAATAGAAATCTACCCAAAAGGGCAGGAGTCGAAACTCTAATCAACCATTAATGGACACAAGCAACATAGTGTTCTTTTATTGCAGATAAAAACAATTTTCAACTACATAAAACAGTTTTTTAGTCTGAATGATGGGAAAGAACTGTGGCCTTGAACTATACCTGACATCACGCTTGCTTAATTGTTTGTACAAAGGGATACATAAGTATGGGTCACCAGCTGTTGTCTTGTGTCTCAACGTGGAATTGAATTATGTAAGAAGGAACTGCTTGTGCTGGTTTAAACTGAAGGGGATAGACACAAAAAACAGGAATAACTCAGTGGGTCAGACAGCATCTCTGGAGAAAAGGAATAGGTAATGCTTTGGATCGAGACCCTTCTATAGACTGAGGGGAAAGGGAATCGGGAGATGTAGACGATGATATAGAGAGATAAAGAACAAATAAATGAATGAAGAAATTGCATTAGTTGATCACAAACACAATGCAAACTGCGTTTTCATGGTTGGCAACAGAAATCTTGAAAAGGGAAATGCAAAACAGCTACATTTTGCAGCTTAATCTTCTGATAATTGACACCCAGAGAACCTTTGCTTAATGGGAATCAATTTCAGGGAAAGAGGGAGATGATGCAAAATAAATCAGAAAGCCAATGCATTAGAGAAAACAAGTAATTTCTGTATTTTCTACTCCCACTTTTAACATCCCAAAAAGCTATCAATAAAAAAATGACAATAATGGTTGCTCAATTTTATTTTTTCCCACATTCACATTTTGGCTGGTTGCATCACAACTTGTTCCAGTAATTTGAACACCCCGGAGTGAAGAAGGGTGCAGAAAGTGGTAGACCTTGCCCAGTCCATCACCATTACTGACCTCCCCACCATCGGAGGCATCTTCACGGGAGCTGTCCCATAAAGGCAGCTAATATTATCAGACTCACACCACCCTGGCCGTGCTCTTATCTCACTGCTACCATTGGGCGGAAACTACAAGAGCCTGAGAACCATGACCTCCAGGTTCATGAACAGCTTCTTCCCAACAACCATTAGGCTGTTGAACACAGCACAACACTATCCACAAATCTACCACAGCAACCATGATCTACTATGGACTAATCTTCATTAATTTCCTTGCACTGTGTAATTCAATTTTGCACTATTATGGTCTGGTAACTTAATATTTTTAGATTATTAATTTATTGTATTATAGGTATTATATTTTTTATTCATGCATTGTTGCATTAATGGGCATGTAATGCCCATGGCATTGATGGTCACAAAAGCTCTGATTAGCTACCACCCTCACTGCGGCACATTATATGTGCAGAAAAATATGTATGTATTTTATTGACAATGAAACTGGTGCTCTGGACACCTAAGCATGAGATGAACATAACTGAGATTGGACTGAAAGAAGTTTTTGGCCAAGGATTGTGTAAATTCAAGGACACTACAACTTCAAGGCAATTGGAATGCTCAATGGATAATTACCCTGTCAGTACTGACCACAGCAACAATAGAACAAACCTATCATTTTATTCTCTTCATACATATAGTATCAACTGTGTTCCACATCCAAAATGTGGTTTAGTTCAACTGGTTTTGCAAAGGGACTGTATTTGCCCAAGTCCGCTAGGAAGCAGTTCTATCACCATTTTATACGTGGTTTCTTGTCACCGCATGCTTCAATTTCAATGTAAAACATTTTGAAAGAGAAATCATGGACTTACTGCGAATTTTGCACGGAGTCAGCCGATTTCCTTCTGAGTCTTCAGTGGGTGATGTGCTAATGCAGGGAGAGGCTTCGATATGTGCACTCCGAGGATTGTCGATGATGGATGCAGGCAGCAGGTGCAACTCGTGCAGAAGCAGGGTCTCCACAATGCTTGTGAGGTCTTCTTCAGCGTAACGTAAAGGGAAGCCACCTGAACAGCTCCACGTTCATGGTGTTGACAATCTGACCTCAAAGCTGGGCCTCTCCATGAATTATATTTACACTTCTGGATGGGTCTACCATAGGTATCTTCACGTACCACAATACCAACGTCACCTACTTCATAAGCATCCACCCTCCAGTTGCTGACATGCCACCTCACAGCAACACCACCCCTATCCATCCCCACCCTTTTTTTCTCTGCAGCTCAGCTTTCACCCCAAACTTACTCCTGATCCCAACAGCCAAAGATTACACATGCGTCCCTTCACACAAGATCACCCAATTACATAATTATTTTCCCAATTTACTGGAAAGAGTCCCCAACTGTGAGGGATGCAAAAAAGGCGTTGGAAAGTGTAAGGCATGTACTGCAGTCTACCATTGTCTGGGACCTTACTACCAGAGAGATTATTATCAAAAGCTCTCTCATAAAGCAATTGTTGTTTTTCCAATGCATCCCATTACTACATCTAAGCAGATGCAACACAAGTCTGGGGCACAAAAAAAATCCACATACAATACAATCACACTGAATAGTTACAGCCTGTGGTGTGTGTATGAATTTAAACTGAATGCTTTGGAAAAGGCATGCCACACATATAGCCACAAACATGTGCATCCTCAACCCAGTCTATGATAATAGTCCTGTCCTCTGTCTCACACAATCACCTCTCTACCCAAGCCACCCCCTGCATCAACTCCACTGTGCACGTCCTAGGCTCACCCAGCATTGCAAATGTTTCAGTCAAATCCCCACTCCCCCCCCCCCCCCCCCCCCCCCCCCCTCCGCCCACCACCTCCACACCCTGCAAACACTGGGATTAATGTAGGTTTATTGTAAACATGCAGTTGATGGTCCACATGAACTTTGTGGAATAACTGGCCCGTTTGCATGCTGTAAATCTTTCTCCCACTCTAAATCCCATTTGCACCATGCTGGTCTCTCCCACATGCATCCATCACATGTTACCCTTGTTTCTCCTTTGCCGATATTTGGGATGCTGTGAATTTTAGATTATTTGTTCAGCCACAGCAAGCTCAGGTCCACAGGAAGGCAATCGGACACAATTCTTTAGTGAGCCGAAATCATGACCTTTACTATCACTGCACAGCAAGACACCAATTCGCTTTTTTTTTTCATTTACACAGCAGGTGTCAAGGTCAATTTTAGGCAGCTGCTGCTCCAGTTACAGATGCCTATAGTGCAACCTGCTGGTATACCACTTAATGCATGATCAACATGGCAGCTCATCAGAAGGTGTCAAAATATGCAGCTCAACAACTTTATTTACCCATTTATTTAAATTCTTCGTGCACGTTGCACCCTGGCTTTCTAATGCAGCCATTATGAAAATTGGGCGAGCAACAGTTTAGCCAAGGATAACGTATTTGTGTGTGTATATGTGTGTGTATGTGTGTGTAAATGTGCATGTGTATGTGTATGTGTATGTGTGTGTATGTGTGTGTATGTGTGTCTGTGTGTGTATGTGTGTATGCGTGTCTGTGTGTGTATGTGTGTATGCGTGTGTATGTTTGTGTGTGTGTGTATGTGTGTATGTGTGTGTGTGTGCGTGTGTGTCTGTCTGTGAGTGTGTATGTGTGTGTGTGTGTGTGTATGTGTGTGTACATGTGTGTATATGTATGTGTTGTGTGTGTGTGTGTATGTATATATGTGGGTTATGTGTGTGTATATGTACGTGTGTATGTGTGTGTATGTATGTGTGTGTGTATATGTATGTGTATGTGTGTGTGCATGTGTTTATGTGTGTGCATGCATGTGTGTGTATGTGTGTATGTGCGTGTATGTGTGTGTATATGTATGTGTGCATGTGCGTGTGCGTATATGTGTTTGTGTGTGTGTATGTGTGTGTAAATGTGCATGTGTATGTGTTTGTGTGTGTGTATGTGTGTATGTGTGTGTATGTGTGTATGTGTGTATGTGTGTATGTGTGTTTGTGTGTGAGTGTGTATGTGGTATGTGTGTGTGCGTGTGTGCGTGCGTGCGTGTGTGTATATGTGTGGGTGTATATGTGTGGGTGTATGTGTGTATATGTGTGTGTGTATGTGTGTGTATGTATGTGTGTGTGTATGTGTGTGTGTGCGCATGTGTGTATGTGTGTGTATGTATGTGTGTGTATGTGTGTATGTGTGTGTATATGTGTGTGTATATGTGTGTGTGTATGTGTGTGTGTGTGTGTGTGTGTGTGTGTGTGTGTATGTGTGTGTGTATGTGTGTGTGTATGTGTGTGTGTGCATGTGTGTGTGTGTATGTATGTGTGTGTATGTGTGTATGTGTGTGTATATGTGTGTGTGTATGTGTGTGTGTATATGTGTTTGTGTTTGTGTGTGTGTGTGTGTCTGTGTGTGTGTGTATGTGTGTGTGTGTGTGTGTGTGCGTGCGTGCGTGCGTGCATGGGATGAGGGCAATTGAAAATATCTTTCAACGGAAAGGGCTATTGTGGGGTTGTTTAAAGTAGCCAATCCATCCAATGCATGACTTTTCTATCAGAATAATTATATAATTTGCTGACAGTTTCATAAATAATTTATTGAAGCAAAATAATAAATTTTGGTGTATGAAATCCTGATGGAATCGGTGTACATGAAAGTAAGATATGGCTGCAAACAAATTGGATTATTTTAAATAAAACTTCGAAACAGTGAGTTTAACCAAGGCAATGTTACTTGCAGTTCTTCTGGCCAATTAGGACAGTACCCTACTGAGTATGAAAAGTAGCTTGGCACTACATCCTCAGTTATTCAGTTACCAATATTAGTATTATTCTTTTAAGTCATTGCTCATGACATTAGATATTACTGTTCTCTACGAGGCACTGTCAGACACTTCCAGTAAATGTATCTTTGTCCGTGAGACTATCAGTGATAAATTGGCCATATCTTTACTGTGGGACTCAGAAAACAAGTTGGAAACACAAGGAATTGCAAATGCTGGAATCTCAAGCAAAACACAAAGAAGCAGGTTCATAATCTGATGAAGTACAATAAGCCAGTCTATTAAAAGCAAATAAATTCATATATATATAATACGTCATCCAAAACATAATCACAACATGTGATTGGGTTGCTGGATAGAGTACTTCTTTGCCTGATTCATTAGCTGATGGGATGCCTGACTGCAATCTCTGACTGCTGCTGGATGGCTGGATGATTCTTAGCTTATCAGTAAATTGATTGTTGGCATCTACACAAGGGTGGCACAGCAGTGCAGAGAGAGAGAGAGAGAGACGCTGCTTCCCAGCTCCAGCGATCCAGATTCATTCTCGACCTTGGATGTTGGTTATTTGCACATCCACGCTGTGACTGCGTGCACTTCCTTCAGAAGCTCAACTCTCCTCCCACATCCAAAAGGCATGCAAGTTAATTGGCTACTGTAAATGGTGGAACCTGGATGGAGGTTCATTGGAACGTGGGACAATAATGTGGGAGGAGTATAATATTCGTGCAAATGGACGGCTAATGGTCGACATGGACTTGGTGGGTTAAAGCATCTGTTTCCATGCAGTATAGCTGCGACTTTGTGACAATCTCCGAACTTCTTTGAAGCATTTAAAGATAGTCAATTGCCTTAAGGGGAGAATTCCAAATGTTGGGGAATCATGTGATAAGCGATGAATGCAGGAACATAGCACTGACATCAGCTAAAATCTCAAGGAATGATAGAGCAGGTACAGAGGGCCGAATGGCCTATACCTGCTTCTATTCCTCATGGTCTTATGTGCATTCAGTGGGCGAAACACTATTACAGAAAACTATAAAGCCGAGCTCTGAGGCAAGGTGCATGCTGGGAGAAAATCAATCAGGTAAAGTGGAGGGAGGTCATGGTCTGTTTTTTATGAATCTAATAATTAACATAACTTTGTAAAACAATTTTGTATTATCACAATAATTGGCAGCTATTCAATGATCAGCCTGCTACAATAATATAATGTTTAGTTTTTTACAGCTATGTGTAGCTGGAGTTTATTGTTGCATAGTCTTGTAACATGCATGCCATGTTTTGTTCCAATAGGCATCATCGATAAACGTGAAGAGCTAAGGACGATAAAATGTAAATCCTGTGAAAAATGTAAAAATGTTGAAAATTAGAATTAAACTTAGAAAATATTTTGTTAAGGAATTTTATTGTATTTTTCACAGCCCTGTAAACGGAAACACTTAAAATATTTAGTTACAGAAATAATCATAATTCAGCAGGAACGCACAATGAGCAATGAGTTGAAGGAAAGATTTTGGTGATGTTGCTTGAAGAAAGAATGTTCACCACAGTACTGAGAGAATACTACCTATGCCACCCTTTGAATATTTCACAGGACAGTCAAACAGATATGTGATCAAATCCTGTGTTGGCACTGAAACCACAAACATCATAAGCAAGAAAGCTTTCAAGCTAAGAATGGAAGATAACATTTCATGTTCTTCAATATGCAGAGCTTGGCTTATCAGCCACAATTTTCTCAAACCTAATGTTATGTTCCTAGGTTGTACTGTAATATTCAGCTCCAGTGAATGCTCCCCCTTATAAATTGTATCTGATGTTGACTGCCATGTTATATTTACAAATGTAATTTTGCAGCATTTAAACCTCTGACTTATCCAGAAGACTTTACCAAGGGCAATTAAATTTGATAACAATAGCAGAGGTATTTTACCTTGGCTTGTCTGTGAACTGATATAAAATCCTATTAAAACATTGCCATTCATCAGTGAATTGAAGACAATTGGATGTCACAATTCCGAGCTTCATTTATTCTGAACATTTATCTATTTCAGAATAACCTGCATGAAAATTAAATCTTGCTCAGGACGAAGAAACAAAATTTATGGTGTGGAATGTGATACCAATCAAGCACATTAGAACAGGAACACAGACTGCCTTGTGCCTTCTTCCTTCCATGTCAAAGCAGATTATGCTATAATGTGACAATATTTGGAAGTTGCATTTTCAGCCTCGTGACACAAGGAGTGATGCAAGTAACAGATCCAATACATCAAATAAAGTTCTGCAGATGAGAGTCAAATCTTTTTTCTCTCTGAAGAGCTGTTTCACCTTTTAATAAAGTGCTTGATATCTAGACTTTGGAACTGAAAATTCAGGCCCTTTGTCAATGAAATAGAATACTCTTTTAATCAGATTTTGCTTTGTTACTTAAATACTGCAGACAGACCCCATCTAAGTTTTGTGTTAGACTATATAAGTAGTGGAAGTTCCACAGCCTTCATCATGTGAGATGTTCCGATTGGTGAATATTTTTGTTTTGTTTGGGTACCTGGAATGAAAATTGAGGAGAAACTGAAAACTGAAGGAAGGCCAGAAGGTGAGTGTGTGCTAAGCCACCCCCTGAAGGTAATGGGTATACTGCACAGTCAGAAAGTGTACTGTGATGATCTCTCACCATTCTAATGCACAATGAGCAATGAATAGTACAGGTATACACATTCATAGTAGGCACTTTATTAATGTTTTCAGAAGAAGGAAATGGGGGGGAGATAATTTGAGGAGAATGATCTTGCTAGAAGAAACAAGCCAATTTGTTGATCTAGAGGGAATTTCCCATCTTCCACTATAACACTGGCATTTTGTCCTTTATACATATGCAACAGTTATCCCTGATTACTTTCACAAAATATATTTTGACAATGTGCTCTTCAAGTATCTCTGCATATTTCCTCTCGCATGCCTGGCTCTGGTTCTTTATAATCCAAAAGAGTTTAGTACAGGGAGGTACTTCAGTAGAGGAGTATTGCGTGCAGTTTTGGTCTCCAAATCTGCATTATTGCCATAGAGGGAGTGCAGAGAAGGTTCACCAGACTGATTCGCTGGATTCTTACAAAATTCTTAAGTTTAGATGCATATGTTGGGAAGTCCAGGACAAGTCTTTCTTCACACAAGAGAGTGGTGAGTCAACTCTCTGCTAGTTGAGGCCAGTTCATTGGCTATTGGCATTATGGAGAGACAGGTACCGGGTTTAAGAATGAGATCAGAGAGTCCAAACTCGACCACACTGGCCAACAATTTCCCAGCTGCACTAGTCCCATCTACATGTGCTTGGTCCATATCCCTCCAAACTTGTCCTGTTCATGTACCTGTCTAACTGTTTCCTAAACGTTGGGATAGTACCAGCCTCAACTACCTCCTCTGGCAGCCTGTTCCATACACCCACCACCCTTTGTGTGAAAAAGTTACCCCTCACGTTTCTATTAAATCTTTTCTCCTTCACCTTGAACCTATGTCCTCTGGTCCTCGATTCACCTACTTTGGGAAAGAGACTGCATCGACTCGATCTATTCCTCCCATGATGTAATACATGTCTATAAGATCACCGTTCATCCTCCTGTATTCTAAGGTCCCGCACGGGAGGCTGGTGACTAAAATTAGAGCACATGGTATTGGGGGTAGGGTGTTGACATGGATAGAAAATTGGTTGGCAGACTGGAAGCAAAGAGTAGGAGTGAATGGGTCCTTTTCGGAATGGCAGGCAGTGGCAAGTGGAGTGCCGCAAGGCTCGGTGTTGGGACCGCAATTGTTTACCATATATATATATAAATGATTTGGAAGAGGGAATTAGGAGCAACACTAGCAAGTTTGCAGATGACACAAAGCTGGGTGGCAGTGTGAACTGTGAAGAGGATGTTAGGAGGTTGCAGGGGGACCTGGACAGGTTCAGTGAGTGGGCAGATGCGTGGCAGATGCAGTATAATATAGATAAATGTGAGGTTATCCACTTTGGCGGCAAAAACAAGGGGGCAGATTATTATCTCAATGGGGTTAGGTTAGGTAAGGGGGAGGTACAGCGAGACCTGGGTGTCCTTGTACACCAGTCACTGAAAGTTGGCGTGCAGGTACAGCAGGCAGTGAAGAAAGCTAATGGAATGTTGGCCTTCATAACAAGAGGATTTCAGTACAGGAGTAAAGAGGTTCTTCTGAAGTTGTATAGGGCTCTGGTGAGACCACATCTGGAGTATTTTGTACAGTTTTGGTCTCCTAATTTGAGGAAGGACATCCTTGTTATTGAGGCAGTGCAGCGTGGGTTCACAAGATTGATCCCTTGGGATGGCGGGACTATCATATGAGGAAAGATTGAAAAGACCAGGCTTGTATTCACTGGAGTTTAGAAGGATGAGGGGGGATCTTATAGAAACATATAACATTATAAAAGGACTGGACAAGCAGAAAAAAATGTTCCCAATGTTGGGTGAGTCCAGAACCAGGGGCCACAGTCTTAGAATAAAGGGGAGGTAATTTAGGATTGAGCTGAGAAAAAACTTTTTTACCCAGAGAGTTGTGAATTTATGGAATTCCCTGCCACAGAGGGCAGTGGAGGCCAAATCACTGGATGGATTTAAGAGAGAGTTGGATAGAGCTCTAGGGGCTAATGGAGTCAAGGGATACGGGGAGAAGGCAGGCACGGGTTATTGATAGCGGACAATCAGCCATGATCATATTGAATGGCGGTGCTGGCTCGAAGGGCCGAATGGCCTCCTCCTGCACCTATTTTCTATGTTTCTATGTTTCTATGAATAGAGACCCAGCCTACTCAACCTCTCACATTAGCCCAGACCCTCTCGTCCTGGAAACATCCTCAAATCTTTTCTGAACCCTTTCAAGTTTGACAATATCTTTCCTATAACATGGTGCCCAACACAATACTCTCAATGCGGTCTCACCAAGGTCTTATACAACTGCAAGATGACCTCCCAACTTCAATACTCCTTTGTTCTAAAAGGAGGAATATGGTATCTGCTGCATCTCAGCAATCAGCAGGTATTCGTTCTCAGGGATTTGAGCACAAAAGACCAGACTTGTAGTCCAGTACTGATGGAATGCTGTTTCAAGGTGTGTCAGCTGTCACCCTCTGCCACATGCATTAAATATCCCACAGCACACAGTTTCTCCAAAGAGAAGTATCCCCAAAATCCCATCAAACAGTTATCCCTTGATCAATATGGCAATAAAAGGAATTCACTACTGATTATCATTTTTCTGTTTTCGTAAGCTTCCTGTGTGCAGATTGGCTGAAGTATTTTCTATAACAAATGACCATCCTTCAAAATTACTTTATGAACTGCAGTGTTTTAGGATATGAGTGATCCAACATGAATGCAAGTTTTTTTTTTAAGGCAGCACTTTCAACCAAACGGGAAAACACTGCTGTGTGAGAACATCAACATCATTCGAGCTGGTAGTGAATGGCTTGAATGTTCATAATAATCTTGAATGAAACAAATTGAACAACCTCTTCCCAGTTCCAGCAGCACCCAGTCCTGATATGACGGCCAATAAATTGTGAACCAAGATGCCATGCAGGAAATTCAAAGCGCTTACACTGATATGGTGGTGACCATTCCAAAACACTACTGAGAATGAGACTCAGGGATGCCAACATGATATCCCTCAGAGCTGGGATCAGGTTGTGAGGACAAGGTTGTTTGGGGGCTACAATGCCTGTGCTAACTATAAGCATGCGATAGAGCACACAAAATAACAAATTAGAAAATATATAATACATTGTCAGAACACCCAATCCCTTTCAGGAAGGGGAAAATATCTGCAATGGTTAGTACTAAAGTGTTCATGGGTGCAGAGATTAATGGGGAACTGTTCCTGGTCTGTGCTTTAAACCTACTTGCTCTGCTTCTGAGTCTATGGATTCGACTGGAGGCCGCTCTGGTTGACTGAGTGGTTCTGACAATGGGCGACCAACTGCTTAACTCACCCGATATCTGGATTATTGTCAAGGAAGGATCAATGTTGATAAGGCTGTTATAGTCATAACAATAATAAGTAGACTCCACTTCTCTGGTCTATAGACAGTTAGACGGCATTAATAGTCTTGTTCACTACCTGGGGTGGGTTTCTAATTTCACGAGAAAATGCAATGATGGTACAACAGGCTTTTGTTGCTTGAATCTGTAGTGAAAACTGCTGGAGGAGCACAGTGTGTCCTGATGCAGACTATTGAATCAAAAAGTCAACCGATCCTTTGCTTTCACAGAGGCTGCTTGACTCAGTGCAGACCTCAAAGTAGTTTGTTTGTTTTATTCCTTTATTCTGTTAGAGTTGGCAATACGATTCCAAGTCTAACCAGTGTTGGCTAAATGGTAAAAAAAATAGTGTCACATTTCTTTCAATATTGAAGGGTAGATAGCCAGAGTCTTTTTCCCAGGGTGGAATAATCAGATACTGGGGCATAGATTTCAGGTGAGATGGCAAAGTTTGTGGTGAGTGTGTGGTGAGTGCCTGGAACGTATTGCCAGGGATGGTGGTTGAGGCAAATATATGTCGGTGCTATTTAAAAAACTTATGGACAGGGATATGGATAGGCTGGGAATGGAGGGTTATGGGTTATGTGCAGGTAGATGCGATGGTCTTCGCATCATGTTCGGCACAGACATTGTGGGCCAAAGGGCCTGTTCTTGTGCTGTACTCTGTTCTATCCAATTCAATGTGGATCTGATGACAATCCTAGCTGAGCTTGGTACTTGCTTAAACCACATCCAACTGGCTTGTGATTTTTTTCTTATATTCAGGTACCTCGATCTGAAAATGAGTGTTCTGGTGCAGGAAAATCTTTTCACTAGATAAGCATGAAGTTCATTATATTAAACGATAAAATGTAATTTAGAAAAGTTAAAAAAAATTAGAACACCTGTCTATATTTCTAGAGTGGTCTGTATTATTAACTGGAGATTAAAAGTATTAATATTTACCCTCTCTGCAATTTTGTAGCCCATTCACAGTATTGGACTTGAATACCAGATTCCCACCTTCAGAAATGCTAATGTTGCAAATGTTTTTCTCAGCAGACTGCATTAACACCTACTTATTCACTAACTTCAGCCAGTAAGAATGGAGCCAATGTGTAAATGCTTTAAATTTTGTAACAGAATCTAAACATCCATATGCAGGTAGATTCAAATATTGCGATATTGGCTCTATCCTGACAACATTGCCACAGAACGCCGTGGAAGCCAAGCCAATGGATATTTTTAAGGCAGAGATAGATAGATTTGTGATTACCATGGGTGTCAGGGGATTTGGGGCGAAGGCAGGAGAATGGGGTTAGGAGGGAGCGATAGATCAGCCATGATAGACTGGTGGAGTAGACTTGATGGGCCGAATGGTCTAATTCTGCTCCTATCACATGAGCTTGTAGTTATGAAAGTAACAAACCGAACTTTGTTGTCTTCCAACACAGTGAAGAATGCTGTGGTGGATGTTTGAGTTAAATTCTATTGTGTATTGTGTGTTCTATATTTCAACTGTATCGTTGCTGGCAAATTCATTTCATTGTACCTTAGTTGCTGCATGTGATGAATCAATTTGACTTTGACTTTGACTTATGAATTTATGAACATTGGATTTACGTTGTCATTTGGAAGAGGGGAAGCAATTGCCAATCCAAATGGCAAGAATACATGCAGGACAAGCTCTGCTGTGACAGCAGTGCGAGTTGCCACTGTAACATTAGCTTCTGCAAAGCCATCCTAGCGCCAGTCACATCTTCCCCGCAGGGACCAATCTCTGGTTTGCTCATACCTCCCAACCCATCCCTCTCTTTCCCAAGACATATTCCCCAACAGCTGCAGGGGATGTACGTAACCCCGCCTCCTCTCTCACCTCCAGCCCAGGACCTAAACAACCCTTCCAGGTGAGACAGAGATTCACCTGCACCTCCTCCAACCTCGCTTACTGGATTCAGTGATCTTAATATGGCTTCCACTACATCACCGAGAACAAACACTGACTAGGCAACTGCTTTGCCAAGCACCTTCTCTCTCTCCAGTGTGGTCAACTGGTTCTACTGGTTGCTAGTCTTTTTAATTTCCCTTCCTATTTCCTCATTACTGCATCTGTCTTTAGCACTGTCCACAGACAGGCTGGGACCAAGCATAAACTAGAGGAGCAGCACCTCATATCCCACTTGATGGCCTGCAACCCCATGGCATGAATATTCAATGCTCCAATTTCAGGTAACCTGCACTCACTTTGAAATTTGCTCTCTTCTCATGTCTATCCTGATCCACTCACACCTCCTTCTTCCCACAATACATCCCGGCACCCTGTTCCTTTCTCCTCCTCCACCTATCTGCTCACCCCCACCCCATCTCTCTGTTGTTCCACTCTTCATCTTCCTTTGCTGTTAGATTCCAGAACATGCAGCCCATTTGTTCTCCACATCACTTCTCATTCCTGTCGTTGTCACCGCCCTTCTTTCACCACTCTTATCTAACAGTCAACCCCTCCTCACCTGTACCGACCTATCGCTTGTAATCTCTTGCCCCACCTGCTCTTCCCACCCTATTCTACTGGCTATTCCCCCATTCTCTGTCAGTCGAGCTGACGGGTCTCAACCAAAATGTCAACTGTCCATTCCCTCCACAGAATGCTGCCTGATCTGTTGGTTTCTCCTTTTGTGGAGGAAGGAACTCCAAATGCTGGTTTCAACCGAAGATAGACACAAAAAGCTGGAGTTACACAGTGGGTCAGGCAGCATCTCTGGAGAAAAGGAATAGGTGACTCTTTGGGTCAAGACCCTTCTTCACCTGTTCGTGAGAAGAAGGGTCACGACCTGAAACGTCACCTATTCCTTTTTTTCCAGAGATGCTGCCGGTCCCGCTGTGTTGCTCTTTTGGTGCTCCAGGTTCCAGTATATTCCAGTCTGTAACCCCTTCAGCCTCGCAATTTAGCCATTCGAGGTTTCTTGATGCAGAAATCTCCTGAGCAATTAGGAAATCTAAATACACTATTCTGGTTTTCTCAGAGGATTGAAGCTACCAAATAAACTTTTAATATGTTAAAATTAATAAAGCAAGAAGTACAGTAACCCTTAGTATTTGGTGGGGGGGGGGGGGGGGGGGGGGGGGGGGGGGGGGGGGGGGGGGGGGGGGGGGGGGGAGGGGGGGGGGGATACCAGTGGTTGTGGATGGTAAAGAGAGGAGTCAGTAGTTTACCAATCTCCTTGCAGCGAGGGTCAAGAGGATGTCACTGTAGCACAGCGGTAAAGTTGCGGTAAAGCAACAAAGACCTGGGTTTGATCCTAATGACGGGTGCTGTCTGTATGGAGTTTGTGTATTCTCTCCATGACTACGTGGGTTTTCTCCAGGTGCTCCAGTTTCCTTCCACACTCCAAAGACGTACAGTTTTTTAGGTTAATTGGCTTTATTAAACATTCTAAATTGTCCCTAGCGTGTTAGATAGGTTTAAGGGCCTGTCCCACTTGCCGATTTATTTTGGCGACTGCCGGCGTCATATCAATGTCGCCAAAAGATTTTGAACATTTCAAAATCCAGCGGCGACAAAAAAAATGTTGCGACACTTGAAAATAAGTCATCATGCTGCATCATGCCGCAAATTTTTCAGCGACCTGATACGTCAGTCAATGATGCCGGCAGTCGCCGAAAAAAATCGAAAAGTGGGACAGGCCCATTAGTGGCTGGTCAGCATGAACTCAGTGAGCCTCAGGGCCTGTTTCCACACCGCATCTCTAAAGCCAAACACTAAAGGGCATCATTTGCGCATCACGCAGATGGCGCGCAAAGATTTTGCACATCCCGAAATCCTGGGGCGGCGCGTGCAACCGCGCGTCACTGCCTACATCACCACGCACCATGCTCACGTAATGCACAACACACTCGTAATGCGCACCATGCACACATCATGTGCGCATCACGATGCATGCATCGTGATTGACACGTAAATAATGTCGCGTAAATAATGCGCAAATGATGCCCAAATGGGACAGGCCCTTAAAGAAGTCAAAAGCAAATCAGGCTGGCCAGATGAAAACATACAAGCTGGAATTTACTAGTCATTTAACCATGGCTGTTTTACCCAGACACAGGGGTGCAGATGTTCAAGTGGGCTTGTTTTACTACTATTTTAAGTAACTTGGTTATTTCACACGCTCCTTTTGTTAACCACACCAAGAAGACAGTTAAATGTTACTGGTTTGCATGGGCCTGCTTTTGACACTCAAAATATATTCCCTACCCTTTGTATTAGCAAATAAACACTATGTAAAATGCTAAATTAAATTGCATAAACCCCTTTTCCTGGAGAGACTCTCTCTCTCTCTAACCTGTAGATACTTGAAAGAGACCAGTGAATCAGTATAAAATCAGCGACCATTTCAATCATAACTAATCATCATTGTGCGCAACTACTTAATGAAAATAATGGTGAACCTATCCCCTCTGCCAGAAACAGTGTCCTTTTACCAGGGAAGATAAACACAAAATGCTGGAGTAACTCAGTGGGTCAGACAGCTTCTCTGGAGAGAAGGAATGGGTGACGTGAATAGGTGAGAGTCAGGGGAAAGGGAAACGCGCGATATAGACAATAATAGAGAGATAAATGACAAATTAATTAAAGATATGCAAAAAAGTAATGGTGATAGAGGAAACAGGCTATTGTTAGCAGTGGGCTTGGTGAAAACCAGTTACAGACAATGCGACTCAATAAGATGACTTTGAAGCTTGAACAGGGACTTGGGTGGGGGAGGGACAGAGAGAGAGAGGCGGTGCAAGAATTACTTGAAGTTAGAGAAATCAATATTCATTGTGGAGTTAAGATACCCAAGCAAAATATGTGGTGCTGTTGTTCCAATTTGCGTTTGGCCTCCCTCTGACAATGTTGGAGGTCCAGGACAGAAACGTCAGTGTGGTAATGGGAAGGGGAATTAAAGTGTTTGGCAAGCTTTTAATAGGAGGTGTTCTGCATCTAGTCCAACTCTGTAGCTTGATATTTAGCCACAGAAATATCATTTTGCAAATGTTGATATGATAATTTCCTTTGTGAAGTTGCAAATGGGAGTCCATAATCAGGGTGTTAAATCATGAAAAGCAGTTTAATAAATGATGTGCTCACTGGATGACTGTGTCCCGATAGTGCTCCCAGCAAACATGAATACCCAAAGATAATGACAGAGTTTGGCTGCAGCAAGATTTCAACATTAAGGCAACATATGGAATTAATATTCTTTTAACTCCCATTCATTTCAATACAATAAACAGCTCTAAACAGATGCAATATTTTGCGTCATTTCTAGCCTCTGGGCTCAGTAGAATGTAGTTGCTGCGCTTAAAATTAAATGAATCTGCTTCTCATTGTAAAACGTGCAGCAGTGCGCTGTCAATATATGACTTTTACCAGAGCTGGGTGTCTTTGAAAGCTGCAGTGAGTGCTACAATCTAGCCATGAAGCTGAAGGCAATGGGTCGGGCCCACCCACCTGCCTCCTCTTCCGTTCAATAACTCCAGCAAAAAACAGCAATCGTCAGTCTGGCACAGAAAGGTCCCTCTAAGCCCCCGATCTGCCATAAATCACTGCTCGGCTGATTGATTTGAGATTTGCATTTATATTCCACCCCATTAACTTTTATTGCCTCCTTTGAGTCTCCTTTTAGGTCATGCTGGAGTCAATGCTGCGGATCTCTCAGGACATATGTATTGCAAGTTCGATGGATTTCACACAGCTTGGCTTAATATTCCTTCATAATCAAAATTCAAGAGAGTGCAGGTGGCATAGAGAAACAAACACAGCCTGTTTATCACTACACGTAATCATCAAAATGCTCCGTATCTTATTAAGGAATATTTGCTCTCAGAATGTGAGTGACGTGAGCAATTAACAACTATCCCTCGTTCCCTGACAAGCATTTAGTGGGAAAGGTCACCTTGACTTTCGACTGTCTATGCTGTAATGATGCTACTGCAAAGAGTTCACACATTTTTAGCTATTGACTAGAAAGGGATGAGGAAGCCTATATGTTAAATCTAACTGCGCCATTTGAAAGAGGACTGATGGTGTCCTCATCGATATGCTCCTCTTGATCTACCTTAGCAAGCCTGGAGAATGCTGGCAGCATTCACTGCAGTGGCAATTCAGAACACTGATCTTTACTGGATGTTGCTCAGTTCTTGGAGATTATTGACCCAGTACTGGTTTAACTTTCTGGGCATGTAAATATGAAGACAATTTTAACAAATTAGGAAGTGAGCTATTCATCAGAGAACACTCAGTCTCTGCTGTGCTGTTTGAGTCACTCTGTCGCCAGTGAGTGGTCTATGATGCACAATGATGGCCCAGCATTTGAACCAATGAATTTTTGGCAAAGGCATTGTAGTAGTTTGCTCATTTATGCTCAACGGCAACATTACCTGGCATGAAGATGAACCATTAGGATACTTCTCTGAGGAACACGCACACCAATGCCCTGGTGTGCATCGATTAACTACCAAATATGACCATTAGGCTTCTGTCTGAAGATGGGACTCGACCCAAAACGTCACCCATTCCTTCTCTCCAGAGATGCTGCTTGTCCCGCTGAGTTACTCTAACTTTTTGTGTCTATCTTAGGCTTCATGTCAGCTACAACTCGACATTGAATGCATTTCTCTTTGAACGTTCTTGACATATTCACCCTCGCTATAACCCACATATAGATGGCTACCTACTGTAGCAGACTGTCAGGTGACTCTTGTTTCCAAACCTCTGGTTACCCTGCCTCTGATTTACACTACATTTTAAGGAAAAGGCCTGGCTTAGTTGAAGGATTCGTTGATTAAAGAGTGTGGTGGGATGGTCAGCATCTATTTACTTCACACAACACTTCACGATTGCACTTTAGAGTGCTGTATGTATAACAGTGGAGAAAGAGGTTTGAACATGTTTACCTCTTTTAATGTATTGAAACACCTAAAATAAATATCTTTAATATTACTTCTTTTAGTTTAGTTTAGTTTAGTTTAGAGATATAGTGCGGAAACAGGCTCTTCGGCCCTCCCGGTCCGCACCGACCAGCGTTCCCCGCACATTAACCCCACTAACCCCACTAGAGCCAATTTTTACATTTACCAAGCCAATTAACCTACAATGTACGTCATTGGAGTGTGGGAGGAAACTAAAGATCTCGGAGAAAATCCATGCAGGTCACGGGGAGAACATACAAACTCCATACAGACAGGACACGTAGTCGGGATCAAACCCGAATCTGTGGCGCTGCATTTGCTGTAACTTTTAAATATGCGACCAGTCCTAGTTTTTTCTCTGCTATTGACTTTGGATTTTAGAATTTAGACAGACAGTGTGGGCCACCGAGACTGCACCAACCAGCAATCACCCTGTACACTAACACAATCCTGCACACTAGGGATAATTTGCAATTATTACAGAAGCCAATTAACCTACAAACTTGTACATATTGGTTTGGATCAGTTGCAAATTTGGCAAATGATTGAACCCATCAGCCAGGCTTCCATGTGAATAAGACTGCAGCTGGTTATAACAGGTCTAATGTTTCCCACATAAAGAAATAATGGAATCACTTCCCCACTTTCTAATTGAATATCGCAAAGCAGTAAAAGATTACTACCAACAAATTGTGGCTTTTTACAGGGGTGGGTAGGGAATGGCAGAATTATGACTTTCTCAATCAACACTGAAGATGAAGACAGTGTCTGTGTATATAAACAGCAGGCAAAAGGTTATGTGAAAGGAAGGAGGTGTGTGATAAAAGTTGAAGTTTTGTTGCAATGGTTATCATTTAGCTTTGTATTTGGTGCTCTGCATTGGTGCTCCAGCTGGGCCTGATATGTATCTTTGCATAAGTTCCTAGACTCTCTTTAATGATGGTTTTTACCAGTGGGCTGATTAGCCACTCTCTGCCAAGAAGGCCTGCAGCAGCCATTTTCTTAGCAACCGAGAAACTGAAGGTTCTGGTGGAATGAGGTTCAGGGGTGAATGGGGGAGAGATCTGAGTCCTTGCCCCAGTTGATGCTGGCAACAAAGGATCAGGAGCTGGCAATTCTGCCCTTGATTTCTGCACATAGAACAGTACAGTACAGAACAGGTCCTATGCTTGTGCCGACCATGATCTCAAATTTAACCCATCCTATCTATCTGTACTTGTTATCCCTCTGTTCATTGCCTGTTACTTAACCGGAATTATTGCAGCAGATATTGGAGATGGAGTAGCCGAATGCAGAATATTTAAGTATCATAATGGGCATAGGGGCCTCTCCAGTCTATCTTTTTTAGTTTAGAGATACAGTGCGGAAACAGGCCCTTCAGCCCACCGAGTCCGCACTTCCCAGTGATCCAGTGATCCACGCACAGTAACACCATCCTGCACACACTAGGGACAATTTACAATTATACCAAGCCA
Organism: Okamejei kenojei; assembly: GCA_035221665.1. Classification (NCBI taxonomy): domain Eukaryota; kingdom Metazoa; phylum Chordata; class Chondrichthyes; order Rajiformes; family Rajidae; genus Okamejei; species Okamejei kenojei. Next base: position 14,138,057 of record CM069153.1, read on the forward strand.
ATTAACCTGTATGTCTTTGGAGTGTGAGAGAAAACCCACGCAGGTCACAGTGAGAACATACAAACTCCGTACAGACAGCACCCGTAGTCAGGATCAAACCCTGGTCTCTGGTGCAGTAATGCAGCAACTCTACCGCTGCGCCACCTTACCGCACTAATATTAACTGAACAAGTGGAGAAGGCCCTATGAATAATTGGTCTGGAAATCACTGAGTAAGTAGCTGTTTGAAGCTTTGCTGGTTTTACATAGACCCAGAAAATATTTACTTTGATGTTTGCTTGAAATGGGTGTTCAGTGAATAAAGGGGTGTCTGCAAAGGGCCATGTAAAGTTCACAGTTGAACCAATTTTCAATAATAATCAAAATCACTTTCTAAAGTTGATGAGAACAGTTCACATGGTGTTCCCAAACGTATAAAATGTTCATTTTTTAAACTATTACTTTGCATGTGGTAACTCACCTTCCCAATTTCATAGATGTTGCCCCCAGTGAAACCCCCTCCAAAACCCTTGCGGCAATTCCAGATCCAATTCCCAGCCTCTGATTTGCAGCTGAGAGACTTTATAATCATGTAGTTACAGCAGGAGGGCATCTATTCCTTGAGTCTCTTCCAACAATCATCAAAATCAGAGATGATCTTCTACCTCGCTTTATTTCCCGGCATTTTCGCCACAACTTTCTTTAATTCTTTTTTCTGTTCCTTAGAATATCCACTTCTTTAGTCAGAGGGTGGAATTCTTTGCCACAGAAGGCCGTCTTTGCCACAGAATATCCAAAGATTCAATACTCTCCGTGATAAATATTTCTTCATCCACGACATGGTCTATTCCTTCCTCCATCAACCCTAGGGGACACAGTCTCCCTGCATACACCATAGACAGCCCTATAACACTGTTGTAAGTTTCAATGAGATCTCTTCCCCTTTGTTCTAGAAATTACATTCTGGAATATTCGATCTCTCTTCATCAAGAATCAGTCTAGTGGATCTTTGCTGGACTCCCTCTGAAACAATTATATAATTTTTTTAGGAAAGTAGACCAAATCTCGACACAATACTCTTTTGGCACCATATAATTGCACTAAGATATCTTAGCTCCTGTACCCAAATCATCTTGCAATAAGAACCAACATGATTCCATTTACACACATGGAATTGCAAATGCTGGAATGCTGCACAGAATACAAAGTGCTAGAGTAACTCAGCAGGTCAGATAGCATCTCAGGAAGACATGGAACATCACCTATCCATGTTCTCCAGAGACGCTGCCTGACCCACTGAGTTACTCCAGCACTCTGTGTTCTACACAACATAACATTTATCCTTCCAATTCTTGATACAATTGGATGCTAGATTTTAGTGACTTGTGTGCAAAGCCTGCGAGGTCTCTTTAACTATCAGCTTTTCACATTCATCAACATTGAAAAATGCTGCTTTTCTGGTAAGGAACCCCAAAGTGGGCGACCTCACGTTTTTCCATGTTATATTCCATCTGATATGTTCTCACCCACTTACTCAGCTTGTTTCTATCCACATGAAGCCCTTTTACATCCTGCTCATTAATCAAAATCCTCCTGGTTTTGTATCATCAGTACATTTGGAAAGTAACATTTGGTCCTCTAGTCCATATTTTTGGTATTGATTATGAATAGTTGGCACCAAAGTACCAACCACTATCACAAACTGACTAACCGGAAGAAGACCCCTTTATAACCATGCCGATGTATTACCCTGTATTTATAGTAATGAAACCTTTATTATCATGATACATAGTCTTCTCCCTATGTATATCTACCACTTATATGCTAGGAAACTATAGGTAGCTCATCCTGATGATCATATGTATGTGGCAGGATTGTTTTTTCTGTCGAATAGACAAACATATCCTGTTCACACTCTGTACTACGCTAATATCTCACTATTCATTGGATAATAATGAGAAAAGGAAACATAATTGTTATAGTCATAGAGTGATACAACATGTAAACAGGCCCTTCAGCCCAACTTGCCCATGTTGACCAACATGTCCCAGCTATACTTCCTGCCTACATTTGGCCCGTATCTATCCAAACCTGTTCTATCCATGCATCTGTCTAACTGTTTCTTAAACGTTGGGATAGTCCCCGCCTCAACTACCTGCTCTGGCAGCTTTTTCTTTTCAACAGTTTCACAGCCTTTGGTGTTGATGTCCATTTAAACACAACCTGCAAAATGTCTGCAAAGCTGCAAAATGTCTACGAAGATACAAAGATTCATTTGCAGGATTGTGATGAAATAGGCCAGCGCCTTTGCATATTATTGTTGATTGACTTAATAAGAAAATCCTTGAATATCTACGTCAAGCTATTGAATGCATGATGATGTTGTTCTTCTTCTTATGAAATCTTAGCTTCCTTCATATGTTTCATTGACCTCTAGCTGAAGCCTATTCAATGGCAATGGATAAGGTCTTACGTACCTCAACGCAAGGATGAGCAAAGTGCTCTGCGGCATATTTGTTTGTTTTGCAAATGATAACTAATTAAAAGTGATAATTATGTTAAAAGAGAGCCTAATTATACTACTTATGAATGGTATAATATGTTACTGTAATTACAAAAAAAGGGGCTACTGAGAATTCAATCATGTGTTTTTTACGTTATGCTTTCAAAAGTCATGCTCTAACTGGGGGCATCACTTCCTTTGTCTGCTTTCACCTGTGATCATTTATAGCTATTATATTTATTTTAAATGAAAACTTTGTGTAAGCATTTCAATTCCTGAATTAATCACTTTCGTCTTTAGTTCAGCTCCTTACTAGAACTATCAACTAGCTACATATATTTTTCTCCCTCTTGTGTTTTTTTTGGAAATCTTCCTCCAAATTCAATTACAGAAAACACCATTTGGTGGTTTGTTAAATGGCCACAAAAGAGAAGAGAAGTTTTAAGAGCTGCCTTATGCACAATCAAAACAGTCTACATTTGGACTGATTAGTGGGAAAAATAATTGCAAATGCTGTGTAACCATTCATGCTTATAGGGTGAGACGATGGTCACATAGATAGAGCAGAGGTGTGGGACAAAAAATATGTCCTGTATAGTTGGACCTGTGTCGCATGCTTTGGAACAAAGATCTGAAAACTAGATACCGAATGCACAACTTGATGCATCTAGAAACTATTGTTTAGTTGATTGAGAGATCATCAATTGTACCCACTTCCCCATGGGAGCTGAATGATGGAAAATTAGAGAATAGTTCTAATAGGAGGTAGACAAAAGTACTGGAGAAACTCAGCGGGTGCAGCAGCATCTATGGAGCGAAGGAAATAGGCAACGTTTCGGGCTGAAACCCTTCTTCAGATATACAGGTCACACAAGCAAATCATAAGGAATTAGACGGTTCTTTGGAAATTAAGTTTATACAATTTGCTCATTTTGTCACCAAATTTCAGTCTTTAATGTTTAGTATTTTTTGTAATCTTATTTGTAGTTGTAGAGCTTATTGTCTGGTGTTGATGTATTTTGGCATGCCCACAAAGAAAGGCATTGAAGCTGCTTAATCCTTCAGGAGAAATGTATAGTGCTGAGAGAAGCTGCAAACATGTTCTGGACCATACCCATTGTGAATCACCCACTGTAAATAAATCAAACACGAGGAACCTGTGACGTTAAGTGGTGCTACATATTTCAGCATCGATTTGTGCCAGTCCATTTTTCATTAAATCCGAAGAATATGGCCATTGATCTTTTACACTGGAGTGGGTGAAGAGCAATCAGGAGGATCAGCAAAAGAAAAATTGCAAATGGTTGAAAAAATGAGGGCAACATCTTTCAGCAGAAAACCAGGAGTGATTGGTTGCTGGATAATTTTCTTGCAAAAAGAAGTGATTGGAGGTTCCCAGATCATCTACATTTATTAAGCACTGACGTCCATCTCCATTGTGAGTTTGTAATCAACTGACAGATGCATTACTCGGAAATCATTTTTAATCAATTTGCCACATGCATTGATAATTTGCCAACACTTTCTTTAGTTTTACTGTAACTTACTCTGACTTTAATGTTAATAGACAATTGCATATTTGTGCCTTTGCTGTGTGATCTCTTTGATTATTGGCAGCAATCAATAAACTAACTCCATCCAATCCGAATGCAGATTGCTGATATAATTAATAACATAATCCAAACTGGAACAGTCATCAGAAAGTTTGGTTGAAATACAATGTTGTCTCTGAGGTGATGACTTGGTAGCAAATTCCAAAATGAGCAATGAATGGTTGAGGTGAAAAGATATTAAAAAACTTCAAGGGTATTCTGCTTAGATGGGAATATCCATACCATTTAATCACAGTCCTTCTTTCTTTCCTTCTTTGCTGATCCTTTGCCAAAAAGCAGTTCCATCGACAGAGAGATCCAGTATTACTTGTCAGTACCCTGCATATGGGACTATTATGCTTACACATTTTGATAATAGGAGCCAAGGGCGTTTTGGATTGCAAAATATGACCGGAATGCCCATGCTTATCCTTGTGTGATTTAGCCATCCAGAGATCAGATTTAATTATTATGGTGCTGATTAATAAGCTTTAAACAAAGTAATGTTGGGGCACCACTACTGACTTCAGTGCTCCCAAAGTAGCCAGTCTTTATTGCTCACATATGCACACTTCTAACAGAGCAGGAAGATACAGTGGGATACAGTAGGATTAGTGTATAGATGAGTGTGTGATGTTTAATGTCTACCCAGTGGACCAAGGGTCTGTTTCCATGCTGTATCTTTCACTGCCTCTATGACTATATCTTTAGATAGCATTCACACTGCTAGGAGCACTGAAGTCAGAACATTAAGGTTAGTTAATCAGCATATCAATCATCAAATATGGTCACTGCATGACTAAATTGCACACTGGATTAACATAGCGAGGATATGAAGCTGGTTTAGCTGCCTCCTCCCTGTAAACAGTATTGTGCACAACAATCTTTATCAGGCAAGTATGTGCATCATCAAACACAATCTCATCAGTGAAGAAACACTTTATATACTTCTCTTGGGTAATGATAATCTATCAACAACGTTACTCAACCGTCACAAAGCTAGTTGTTACTGTGATTTAATCCAAAATTGATAAATATCCATATCATAACTTTTACATTCTTAACCTCTTTTCTCTTATATCCTTTCTCAATCTTATTTTTTTCATTTCAATTGAGCATTATTCATACTCTAAATACTCTATACTCATACTGTAACCTTTACTTTCCTTTTGTTTTAACCTGTTTCGTTTTCTGGTCCTCTCTTCCCACTGTCCAAATTTAAATATGGTGAATGCATAACAAATGATCTCATTTGATTACCCTAACAGATTTGGACCCATGTTTCATCTAGTAAGATTGGGATTTGAAACATTTTTCAGACAACTCATAGCTGGATCCTTGCCAATCTCCATTGCTGTCCTCGGGATCTGAAGACAGTCAATGAATGGACTTGCTGGTGGCACCTACACCATAGCAGTTTATTGACACATTTGCCTGCTAAAGTAAATGCTCCCACATTTCAAGTGTCCTGATTAATGGCTGCTCTCTCTAATTGAAGAGCATCATAAACAGACTTCTTTACAGTGGCCGTGGCAAGTGCTTTCAAGCGGATGCTGTATTCCACGTCATGGAAAATTACATTCACAATGAGCAATTTGTAAGAATGTTGATGTGAAATTCCAACCTGCTAACCCTGGACAGATATAAATGGCACAATTTTGATTTGCTATCAGTTTAGATACAGATATAAATGACACAATTTTGATATGGTACCAGAATAGAAACAGATAGAGATGCCATGATTTTGATTAGTGTTTTCACTTTCTTTGCAAAGAACTGATCGGTTGTGACCAGCGCCATCTATATTAATATATATCCCACAACATGCAGTTTAAAAGTCTCTGCACATACAGATCCTTTTGCATTGGAAGATGCAGAATATGGAAAGCCAATTTCTGATCAGACTGCCAGAATAAGTACATTTCTGAGTTCCATCGCAGTGATCAAGAAATCGTTTCTGCTTCTTCAGAATGATGTTATGCAGATGTCAAATGTGTTTTATTGGAACTGAGAAAAACTGCATTGTGAAAGTACTTTAATGCCCATTGTCCTCTACCCATTAAAGACTAATGAACATTGGTGTGCAGGAAAATCAATGTGACAGTGCAGTGAACTATATCTTTTTTGAAGTCTTTTTCAAATCTTCAAATCATACTTCTGCCTTGGCAATTTTTAAAATCTATAATGGGTGACGAGTAATTCTGAAACATTCACTCACAAAACGTTTACGTCGTGGTACCCAGCGTTTAACATGAGAAAGACTTACGTTTGACCATTTTGTGTTAGAACTGATACGGGTGCAAGATTAATAGTGCAAAGGGCAGAAGTAAAATGAAAACCTGGGCTTCTGCCTTTAATTAATTGTCCATTCACTGTGTCCACAATTAATCAAGCAAATCACAGCACTCTAATAGACATTTAAACAGCTCATAAAAACTCTTTTGGGAAAATCGGTTTCATCAACACAGCAACGTCATCTGTAAAATGATGACCCAAAGGGCAAGAGGAAGATTCATTGATGGCAACCAAGCACAGAATATTTGACGATATTAGTCTACAAGGTCTCAATAAATGTAGAAACCACAAGGCATTGAACTTTTTACCTCAGTAAGCACACCACATTTAAATGCTGATTGATTGAACTTTGGATCATTTACATGAGGAGCCATTTGGGACTAAAAACATCTCTGGTGACTATTTTATTTATAAAGTTTGTTGAACTAGCAGAATGTTAATAAAGTCGTATCGCTCGAATTGAGAAACAAACCTAATTTGGAACAAAATCAATTCCTTATGCTAATTAATTCCCTGCTGATAATTTTCATTTTTGGTTCAGTGTAGATATTGACATTCATGTCACCCCCATCGATTTTGGGAAAATATATCCAGGATTACAATGATACAGTGTAGGCATTACTGGGGAGTAGATCTAGAAGAAATAAGTGGATTATCACTAGATAAGATAAGTTCAGGGGAAGGTAAAGTGATCTGGAGTCCACCGGAGATGGTAGATATTAGGAATAGGATGCGCTAGTTTATGGAAAGCATCATGAGAGGTGCAGGTAGACAGCAGCTATATATAAACTTGGGGAATAGAAATGATCAGACATTTGTTTTTAAATTCTGCAATTGGAGCAACATCTATTGTACAGACAATCATACTTCAGAAGCAGACTAAAGCAGAATTAAACTTCCAGTTTCTGAATGGGGTGGTAATGTCGGGTAGCATGAGTTTCCCTTTGGGATTTCCGCCTTAATGTTTTTTAACAACAGTGGTCCACAACAAGGAGACATAAAAGTACATCTAGAATTATTAAAAAAGTGCCTGTCCTGGGTCAGCCATCCGTTCCTGATAGCAGGAAGTCCTTGTGCCTTTCTCTTTGTAAATGATTAACAAATATATTTATTACCTGACAGTGTAACATAGCATTTACAATATTTTAGCATCAACAGATCAGCTTTAATACAAACAGATAACAACATTGCTACATGATACTGCACTACTGCAAGACGCTGCACAACATTGTTTTCCTTTTGCACGGGCTTATTGATGCAATGCCCAGGATTATTACGAAACATGCTCTATAATCACCACACAAGGAGCTGAATTAGATTTATTACCGAGTAGGTATTCAGATCATCATTTTAATCGTCCTGTATCTCCAACAGACTACACTAAAATTCCCTTCCCTTCTAATGGGCACACAAGCATTGCATCGTTGGAGCTTTTGGACTGACGATTATAAGTATGAAATGGTTTTTGCAAAGAAGCAGTTTCTACTGTACCCTTGAGATGTCCTCGCCCTAGTGTCACAAATCCTGAAGAGATGAAGTTGTGCAGGTCAGGTCCTCCGCTGCGATAACCATGGCTGGTGCCTGAATCCTTCCCGTAGAGCCCTGTTAGCAAGAGGAACAGCATTCACAATTTCCACTCTATTAGTTGCGGCAAAGGCTTGAAGTAACTGCCATCTGCATGAATTTGTAAACAGTAACTATAAATCATTACTTATATATACCGCATATTATTTTTCAGTCGAAAATGTGGATGCCTTTGCATTGATAAGGCATCCCCAAGCAAAACAGTGAAACATAGTCACAGAGTGATACAGCGTGGAATAGGCCCCTCGGCCCAACTTGGCCACACCATCCAACGTGTCCCAGCTACACTAGTCCCACCTGCTCGCATTTGGTCCATATCCCTCCAAACCTGACCTATCCATGTACCTGTCTAACTGTTCCTTAAACGTTGGGATAGTCCCTGCCTCATTAATCACCTCCTCTGGCAGCTTGTTCCATACATCCACCACCCTTTATGTGAAAACTTTACCACTCAGATTCCTATTAAATCTTTTCCCCTTCACCTTAAACCTAAGTCTTCTGGGCCTCGATTCACCTACTCTGGGCGAGAGGCTCTGTGCATCTACCTGATCTATTCCTCTCATGATTTTATACACCTCTATAAGATCACCACTGATAGTGCTCGATTGGATAGTCCACGGAGCATCAACTCTCACAGGCCCTGACGATTTTTTTTTTAATTTAATTTTTTTTTAAATATATTTTTATTAGAGTTAAGCAATAAATTGGCAAACACTTATTATGGTATAGGTATTTTGAATACATCACTCATACATTATTAATATTATCAATTGAATCATTCTGCCTCTAATAGGTTTTTTTTAATAGATTAAAAGTAAAAAAAAGAGAGAGAAAAAAAAGAGAAAACAAGAAAAATCAAAAAATAATATCATAAGGAATGGAATAATTTACCATTAATACATCATTGGAGACAAGATCAAGGAATATAGAGTATAACTTCAACTGTTCCTGAGTCCAAGTTTCAATTAGGTCCCCCTGCCGAACCAATCGACCCTTTTAAATAATCGATGAAAGAAGTCCATATTCTAACAAAGAGTTCTTGTTTGTCCATTAAGGCAAATCTGATTCTTTCCAGGTGTAGGGTCTCTGACATTTCCATAATCCACATTTTAATTGTGGGGGTTATAGGGCCTTTCCAAAATGTTAATATTAATTTCTCCCCGATTATTATACTGTAATCTAGGACATTTCTTTGGCTTGTTGTGAGTGTTAAACTTTGTTCTGATATTTCCAAGTTATTATTAGTTTTGAGGTCGGATCCAGTTTAGTATTAATAACTTCAGAAGTTATTCTAAAAAATCTCAATCCAGAAGTTTTTTAATTTTATACAATTTGCAAAAGTATGTGGTTAAGCTGACATTTATCGCAGATAGGGGAGAACATGTTAAACTAAGGCATTTATGTGCTGTTTTTTCACGCATATATAATTCACATTTGGATGTCAATGCACAGAATGTACAGTTTTCTATTGTACAACCCAGGTACACTGTGGGCCAAATGCTTCAGACTACTGGAATGAGAAACATTTCAGGACAAAGGTCATGGAGCTGAAACTTGCTTTCTTTCTACAGATGGTGCAAGGCCTTCTGGATCAGAGAGCCATCAACATGGAGGCAGACCTCTTGGCCCACTGATTTCACACTGACCATCGGACACCTAGATGATCTAATCCCAGTGTTCCCTCTCCCAACCTCATGAATGCCCCCTTCAATCTTCTGCCATCTGCCTACATGATGGGTAATTACACTACCAACAAGCATACTATTGAGAGAGTGCAGGGTAGGCTCACAGGGTTAATTCCTGGGATGGCGGGACTGTCATAAGCTGACAGAATAGAGCGGCTGGGCTTGTATACTCTGGAATTCTTATTGAAATATTTTAAATTATTAAGGATTTGGACATGCTAGAGGCAGGAAACTTGTTCCCGATGTTGGGGGAGTCCAGAACCAGGGGTCACAGTTTAAAAATAAGGGGTAAGCCATTTAGAACGGAGATGAGGAAACATTTTTTCACACAGAGAGTTGTGAGTCTGTGGAATTCTCTGCCTCAGAGGGTGGTGGAGGCCGGTTCTCTGGATACTTTCAAGAGAGAGCTAGATAGGGCTCTTGAAGATAGCGGAGTCAGGGGATATGTGGAGAAGGCAGGAACTGATTGTGGATGATCAGCCATGATCACATTGAATGGCGGTGCTGGCTTGAATCACCGAATGGCCTACTGTCCATTGCCTTTGAAGGATAGCAGACCACCTGATGGGAACCTGTAAGTGCAAGCTCCATACAGCACACACACCTGGATCCAACCTTGGTCTCTGGAACAGTGAGGCAGCAGTGCTAACTGCTCTGCATCTGTGCTATCCCTATACTGTCCCCAGCAATTTCCCTTCTCATTTCACACCAGAAGCGTCTGCAACTTTTTGAGAAAACTCCCTGTACTTACAACATCTGGGACTTGAAAATGGCGCCAAACTGGCAACACTGTATACTGTCTCAGTGTACTACTACTATACACTTGTATTGAATCTGAGATGCTTATCTAATATGCATCTAAGTGCTTACATATAGTGGTACTGAACTGTATACAACAATGAACTTCACATGTGACAAATAAAGTGCCATACTATACCATGCCAATGGGGTGGAATAATATTCCAGTACAGGCGTAAATGGATACTTGTGGACTCGAAGAGCTGACGAACTTGCTTCTGTGCTATATGATACCATGTCATATAGCATAGAAGCAAGTTCGTCAGCTCTTCGAGTCCACAAGTATCCATTTACAAATACTTCCTTTTCAGATATGTAACAATTGGCCTTACTGTATAAGACAAGCAACTGAAATAATGCTAAATGTATAACCTCCCTGACTTTGGGATAGCAGAAATATTTAATACCTCAGTCTTGAACAATTAAATATATTCACTCAGTTTATTGGAAATATCTTTGGACCTTGCACCCACTGTCTCCAAAGAACATCAATTATTACTAATTAGGTCTGAAGAAGGGTCTCAACCTGAAACATCAGCCATTCCTTCTCTCCAGAGATGCTGCGTGTCCCGCTGAGTTTCTCCAGCTTTTTGTGTCAATCAATTATTACCAACTTGGTTTTAATGAAAGGTCTCTTGATTGCTTTAAATGTACTCAAGCTATAACAAACCCATTGACCTAAAACATAAGGCACACTTCCAAGAAGACAAATCTGCAAATTATCACCAAGGACAGTGCAGACATTGAATCCTCCTGTGTGCTTTTAAAATCTTCTGTTTAAAAGGCAGTGGCATGCTTAATTAGTGTGACTTAAAAAACAGTTTTTTTTTCAAATTGTTGCACAACATTTAGCTCCAATATGGGGTGGGAGATTGCAACCTTCACGTGCTCCGCCCTGTTTTGACGAATGCAATCAACCCGGCATGCACAATCAAATAAGATCAAATAGAACAAGTTGTCGTACAAACTTTAGGCTGTGCACGTCACACGCAAGAAGAAGAAGAAGAAGCTCCAATATATGTGACTGCACTTCAATTCTGGTTTCAGACTGGAAACAGGCACTTCGGTTCATCAAGTCCACACCTACCAATGATCACCAGTACACTAGTTCTGTCCTACACGCTAAGGACAATTCACACAAGCCAATTAGCCTGCAAACCTTCACTTCTTTGGATTGTGGGATGAATCCAGAGCACCCAGAGAAAACCCGCAAGGTCCGCATAGACAGCACCCACGGTCAGGATCGAACCCTGGTCTCTGGCTCTGTAAGGTGGCAACTGTACCGCTGCACCACTGTGCTATCTGTGAGTGGCCCAGAGTACACTGATGACCTGTCCACTTCATGTGCTGTGGTGAAAATCTGGCCTGTAGAAGAACAATTTTCACATCCACTCTTCTTGCATGTCCCTTGTTTCATTGGGAGAGCATGATCAGGAAATTGACCCCTTTATATGTTTCTTCTCCAACTTATTAATAAAGTGGCTGCAATGATTAATATTGAAAGCTCATTGATAAATGGACAAAGTGTGATTTCTACAGATGTTGTTGTTTCTTCACTGCAAATTCTGTCATAGATTGCGGAAACATTGTAAAAATAGTTTCCATAGAAGTTGCCACACAGGCACAGAATAGGTTGATGTTATTATTTATTCTACACAGCGGCCTCTTTCCAGTTTACTTCAACTAATTCCATTAGCTTTCTATTCTTTTCTTCCTGATGTAATTATCTAAATGCACCCACTCTAATCAGTTCCACAGCACATATTTCAATCACTCTAAGTGAAATGGTTTCTCCTGAACTTTATGCTACATTTATTTGTGATTATCCTATTGATATCAACGTTAACACTGGATTCATGCTGATGGAAACATCCTTGTATTTAATTGGTACAAAACTTTAAATATCTCGTTTTGGTCACCTCTCACAAACTCTAATAAAATCCAGTTATCTCCACTGGGCAAGACAAATCATGCAGAGGCCCATAGCTAGACTACCACAACACACATTCTGCTCCAAGCTCTGCCAGGAGTTGGCCATCAAATACTACAGCAGGATCTTGGTCAGTTTGGAGAGTGAGCTAATGATGGTTCATGGAGTTTAAAGCAAATTAGTGCAAGGTATTCCATTTTGAGGTCAAACCAGGGCAGGATGTGGTTAAACTGAGGAGAGTGCAGAGGCGATTTACGAGGATATATCCAGGATGTGAGGGCCTAAGTTAGGGAGAGGTTGGGCAGGCCAAGACTTTATTCCTTGAATCACAGTTGGATGAGAGGTGATCATATAGAGGTAAGTAAGATCATGAGGGAAATTGATAGGGAGAATGCACCTTTTACCTAGAATTGGAGAATCCACAACCAGGGGACATAGGTTTAAGGTGAGAGGGTAAAAATGTAATAGGTACCTGAGGGGCAACTTTTTCACACAGAAGATGGTGGTGATATTGTTCGAGATACCAGAGGAAGTAATTGAGACAGGTACTATAACAACATTTAAAAGATATTTGGAGAGATACACGATAGGAAAGGTTTAGAGGGATATGGGCCAGTGCAGTTAGATGGGACTAGTGTAGATGGGTTATCTTGGCTGGCATGTGCAAGTTGGGCCGAAGGGCCTGTTCCATGCAGATGACTATGACTATATGGCTCTATAAGAAGATATTTCAAGGATATTTTGGTGTCTTCGTCACAAAATGTATTATCCCCAGTGATTCTGTGGAATCTCTGTCGTGTGGCCATTCAGAATGGAGAAGGAGCAGAAGGTATGGAGTTAACAACATCAAGTCCAAGTGTAGAACGCTGCATAAAATTGTGGGAGAATTCGACCACTTCACAAGCTACCCATTGACATCTCCCTTGATCAAGCACTAGTTGTTGCACCTGTGGCAAAAATCTGTGTGAGCAAATCATCCTCGGTCTCAGGGGGAAAGAAGGAGATGGAACTGAGCCAGTAGTAAGGCAAAAAAAGGAACAAGAGGAAATGGGCTGAAAAAGAGGAAAAGGGAAAAAAAGAAGACAATGAAGATGAACATTTGGAAAATGTAGATGAAGATGAAATAGAGGATGAGGAATAAGAAAATGAAAAAAAAGAAGTGGATGAGGAAGAACAGGATGATGAAAACAACCCGAAACGTCACCTATTCCTGTTCTCCAGAGATGCTGCCTGACTCGCTGTGTTACTCCAGCCTTATGTGTCTAAAGAGGAGGAAAAAGTGTGAGTGAAAGAAGATAATGAAATTGTAAAAAATAGTATTAGAGGATGAAGAAGAAGGAAACGAAGAAGTGACAGTTGACAAGGAAGACGAGGAAGAAGAGGAGGAAGAGTAAGGAGCTTTTGGCCAGCCCCATTGAATACAAAATAATCTAAATGTAAATTATTACATAATGTATGTATTTAAATAAATTAGATCAGAACTTTCAACTGGCTTTTTGTCACCCATTCTCAATATTGATCTATGTGATCAGTATGAATTTCATTTTTTTTCAGATGCACTATTGTAAACCTCCTGTGCAGGACATTAACAAGCCCCATTATGAAGGAGCCAAAGAAATGATTCAACTGCCTGGTGAGCCAAGTTTGTTGCACATGCCTCAAGAGGCGCTGTAGCACCCAAATGCATAAAGCTTAATTATGGGGTCTATGTAACCAAACTTAACATCATCCTCACTCTGTGAATATATAGATGCATTTTCCAGCATGAGTCACTTCATAGAAAATAAAAGTGGCTCTGCACGGTCCATGAACGTACATTTATTACACTATCAGAGCATCAAAGAGTTTTGTGGAATATTTTCATTCATCTGTGGATGTGATTTACTGAATCACTTGTCTTGTAGTAGTAAAGTTTGATAATGTCGATGCAGTCATTCTAAGTTACAATACAACACAAACCCCTGCTTTCCAAGAAAATAATACTGTCCAGGACAAAAATCTGAACATTAATAATCCATTGTCTGTTATTTGCACTTTATCAGTTTATTTATTCATTTGTGTATTTACGTATATAATGGTACATGGTCACACTGATCTGTTTTGTAGTCAATGCCTATCATGTCCTGTTGTGCTGAAGCAAAGCAAGAATTTCATTGTCCTATCAGGGACACATGATAATAAACTCACTTGAACACTTGAACACTTGAACACATACGCACCTTTCACTATTGTTCTTCACTGCGGCACGAATGTCAGAGGTGAATGGGAGAGTCTAGGACTAGAGGTCCTATAGCCTCGGAATTAAGGGGCATTCCTTTAGGAAGGAGATGAGGAAGAATTTCTTTAGTCAGACGGTGTTGAATCTGTGGAATTCTTTGCCACAGAAGGCTGAGGCCATCAACGGACATGTTTAAGGCAGAGGTAGATAGATTCTTGATTAGTACAGGTATGGGGAGTTATGGGGAGATGGCAGGAGAATAGGATTTGGAGGGAGAGATAGATCAGCCATGATTGAATGGCGGAGTATACTTGATTGGCCGAATGGCCTAATTATGCTCCTATCACATGACCTTATGATCTTATAACTCTGGTGCCAACTCCTGGTTCACACTGGCTCCTCCACAGAGGCCTGTAGTGAAGCATAAATATCCTGAGCTGAGAAGCTGGATGTAAAGTCGCTGACTATGTTGGTGCAAGTAAACAATTTGATTTCCCTTTCTTTAGTTACCCTGAAAAGCTTTAATCAACAAAATTTCCATCAACAAAATTTGGTGTCCGGTAAATTTAAGTTTTGGAATTGCTTTTTAAAAATTATCCAACCCCTATAACTTGGAAACTTGATGTCAGAGAGAGATGACCTACACTCTGTTAGCCTCAGTTTAACCTAAATCTGGCTGGTTAAAGCAGACTGTGCCATTCCATTGCTTTTTAAATTAAGTAACTTTAATTAAAACAAAACCATTCAAAAGCCTGTGATAGCAGTCTATGGGGAATCAGGGCAGTTCAAGAATCAAGAGTGTTTTATTGTCATATATCCTAGATAGAACAATGACATTATTACATGCAGCAGCACAACAGAATATGTAAACATAGTACTCTATAAACAATATAATAAATGAAAAAGAAAAGTTGATGCTCGGGATCAGCCCCTGAGATCCCACTGTGATCCTAATCACTTTGTTCTGCAGAAAAGCAGTGGTAAAGGGCCTGTCCCACTTGACGATTATTTTGGCGACTGCTGGCATCATTGACTGACGTATCAGGTCACCGAAGAACGCAGCAGTGATGCGTATGTTTTTTCAAGTGTCGCAACATTTTTTTTGTCGCCGCTGGATTTTGAAATGTTCAAAATCTTTTGGCGACGCTGATATGACGCCGGCAATTGTCGAAAAAAAATCGCCAAGTGGGACAGGCCCTCAAAGCTTCCAGGACAATTGGAAATTAAGGCTGTGAGAGGTACCTGTGCTTAGAGGAATAATATCAGGGTTTAGTATGGTGTATGCTTCAGGCTCATTAACTACTCATAGTCAGACTACACCATTAACAACAATGGTAAAGCACGATCAGCCCATTGTGTACAATCAGTGATAAATCACCAGACATAATATTGACCATCCACGACAGAAAGATTCACTCTTAGTGATTTCTATGTTCCAAAGTGCTTTACAGCCAATTAATTTTTTTCAAATTGTGGCCAGAGTTGTGGGATTTAGTAATAAAAGTAATAAAATAAACAAGCCACCCCCTCCAACCCCCCCCCTCCCCCCCCCCCCCCCCCACCCCCGACATCACTCTCGACCCAAAACGTCACCTATTCTTTCTCTCCAGAGATGATGCCTCACCCGCTGTGTTTCTCCTGCTTTTTTGTCTACCAGTAATTTGTGCACAGTAAGTTCTTTGTATTTCTGATGTCGAAAGAGGGACAGAAATTAGATGAGGCACCAGGGAAAACTCACTTGCTCTTCTACAAAATATTGCTTTGGGATCTTTATTGTTCACGTGAGAGAGCAGACAGATCTTCAGTTTAACATCTCATCTGAAAAACAACAATCCATCAGGCTACACGGCGCTGAAGTTCCAGCCTACATTATTGTGTTGTTTTCAGGTATCCAGCCTGGGAATATTAGCACTAATCTTCTGATTCGGAGGTGGAACCTCAGCTGATACTGTAATGGACTGACGTCCGATTTTGTTCTTGGAGGCGAGGATGCCCCTCAAACTATGGAGCATCTTGGACAATACAGCTCACCCCCTCCATGACAAACTGGTCAACCTGAGGAGCCCACCTTCAGCGATAGGCTGGTTCTACCGAGATTTAGCACAGAACGTCACAGAGAGATCGTTTTTTTCTTGTGGCTATCAAACTGTACAGCTCCTCCCTCTTCTGTCATGGGGTAGACTGACACATTTCTTGTCAGTGCAGATCAAATTTTCATTGTAAATGTTGTGAATGTCAGTTAAAGGAGGAGCAGGTAAAGCAATGGAATGGCACAGACTGCTTTCACCAGCCAGATTTAGGTTAAAGCAAGTCTAATGGAGTGAAGGCCTTCTCTCTCTGTGATCAAGTTTAGTGCAAAAATAAACAAACAGCACACCAGTTGGTGATTGAGAGATGGTAAATCTCAAATGGCATTGACGATATGGAAGAAAAAGAAAGTGCTTAGGGAAACGGGCAGGAATATGAGTCTGAGGCGTGTTGTTGGGGTCAATAAGGATGTTTATTCCACATCCTTTCAACTACTGAGAGAATACTATATAAAATAAGGAACTGGTAGCAACACGATCATACTGATCGCCACAACATGTCTCAAGTTAAAAAAATGCTGTTTGCCACATTGACTCTTCAATTGTGCATTCATTATATTGATTCCTAGTCCCAGCCGCCTATAACATAAATAAAAACCATGGAATGAACACGGGAGCTTGCGTTCACACCCTTCCCACCTCTTTCCTTAAAGTGATGTCTTTCAACTAAAAAGGTTTAGTATTGAAATTTTTCAATAGCGATTATTATATTTTCCGTTTTATAATGAAACCAAATATAAGGCAACTCACAGGTAGCAGGTTATCAATAGAGTTGTCTAGGGTTGAAGCAAAGTTGAAATAAATCTAGAAGTTTGAGTTTAAAGGCTGAGCAGTTGTAAATTAAAAAAAAATTAAGGAGCTTGAATGCAGAGTAGAAAGTGATGCATGGGTACTAATTTACTCATTAGGGTAAATTAGGACACATTGGTTGCAGGGAGGAAGTCGAGCATGCAGGATTTGCAGTGGTGGGAGAATCAAAATGGGACATTCTACTGATTGCTTTATAAAACTAACTTTAATAGAAACCCAAAATTTATTGCAGCAAGAACAAATCAAATGGCAATCTTCCTAATATATCCAAATCTGAGGAAGGACATTATTGCCATAGAGGGAGTGCAGAGAAGGTTCACCAGACTGATTCCTGGGATGTCAGGACTGTCTTATGAAGAAAGACTGGATAGACTCGGTTTATACTCTCTGGAATTTAGGAGATTGAGAGGGGATCTTATAGAAACTTACAAAATTCTTAAGGGGTTGGACAGGCTAGATGCAGGAAGATTGTTCCCGATGTTGGGGAAGTCCAGGACAAGGGGTCACAGCTTAAGGATAAGGGGGAAATCCTTTAAGACCGAGATGAGAAAGACTTTTTTCACACAGAGAGTGGTGAGTCTCTGGAACTCTCTGCCACAGAGGGTAGTTGAGGCCAGTTCATTGGCTATATTTAAGAGTGAGTTGGATGTGGCCCTTGTGGCTAAGGGGATCAGAGGGTATGGAGAGAAGGCAAGTACGGGATACTGAGTTGGATGATCAGCCATGATCATATTGAATGGCGGTGCAGGCTCGAAGGGCTGAATGGCCTACTCCTGCACCTAATTTATATGTTTCTATGTTTCTATGTTTCTATTCATGAAAAGCAACATTTTAAATTTATGTTTATGCTTTCTGTTGATCGCTCACTAGTCCCATACCTTAAAAATTTAGATTGCATCACCTGGATACTGTGCTATGTAATTTCCCAAAGATAGACACAAAAAGCTGGAGTAACTCAGCGGTAACTCAGCGGGTCAGACAGCATCTCTGGAGAAAAGGAAAAGGTGAGTTTCAGGTAGAGACCCTTCTTCAGGCTGCTCAGTCTAAAGAAGTATCTGGACCCGAAACATCACCTATTCCTTTTCTCCAGAGATGCTGCCTGACCCGCTGAGTTACTCCAGTTTTTTGTGTCTATCTTCGGTTTAAACCAACATCTGCAGTTCTTTCCTACACACTATGTAATTTCTCCTTCCACATCTGTAACCATCATTGGAGGTTCCTGCATAAATTTAACAAAACCAGGAAATGCTGGAATCACTCTGCAGATTTGATGGCTTCAGTAGGGAGAGAAACAAGAGTCGATCTTTCTGATCAAGGACCTTTCATCAGAATCACCCAGAACATCATGTGTGCATCTCTACTACATCTTGAACCCTCAAGCTATTTTGCCACTTAGCATGAAAGGATAACCCGCTGACAGTTAAGGGCCTGTCTCACTTGGGCGTCATTTGCGCGTCATGTAGATGGCACGCAAAGATTTTGTATATCGCAAAATCCTGGGGCAACTGCGCGTCACTGCCTATGTCACCACGCACCATGCGCACGTAATGCGCACCATTCGTACGTCGTGACACGTAAATGATGTTGAGTAAATTACGAGCAAATGATTACACTGCGAGTCGGGTCGGGTTACTGAAATGGATGAAAAAAGGCTCACGTTCCGCTCCGTTGCATACTACACGCAGCCGATTGCATTTAGAAGGAGTGGTCTATCATGCTCTGCTATAGGATATTTGCTTTACACTTTATAAATGCTTTGCGAATTTGAATATACATTTTTAAGACTCACTGGAGCAGCATATTGTTACATGAGCTTTTCATCATGTGAGATTTTATCTCATTATTCATAGTGAATTAATAGTGTGGCCTCCCGACAGGCCTACAATCTATTGTAAGATAACTTCGGCCATTTTAGATTTGCTCTTGGGACAATGGGTCTGCCAGGGATTAAGAAGTTTGCTTTGATTCTGTTCCACGTTAAGAATTGCTTGAGGAGCCAAATGTCAAGGGTGAGATTAATTTCCACTTGCCAACACATATACAGTATGAGAAATGGGAGAACACTTACTGTTTTTATCTGCACATGAAGAATTGCTGATTAATACTTGATTAACTGAAACATAGGCTAGTGTTATAGCGGGGACTCGCAAGAGTCCAAACAAGAATCAGTCGGAGCACAAAATTGTGTGAACGAAACGTTTATATTATTATTACAGTGTTGCTCCCTACTCCTCAAATGGGCACGGACGTTGCCCGACCTTAAATACACCCCTGGGTCAACCCCGTGACCTGCGCCTTCCACACCTAACTCCTCACTCCAGAGCCAAGGGTTCGCTCTGCCCATGGCCTACCACCGGGTGCTGCCAGAACCCAAAACCAGTGGCACCGAAAACTGACAGGATGCCGAACGAGGCGGCTAGATCACACATAGGGGACTTGCCTGGTCCGGTATAATTCAAGGGGACCCAGGACGGCGGGCACCCGCGACGGGGAGGTTGACCCACCTGTACTGGCTCGCTCAGATACAAATTAGCCAGCTTTAAACGAGTCATGGATACAGTTTCTTGCCGGCCCCCCATGTCCAAGATGAATGGCATGGGCCCGTGCTGCAGCACCCAAAAGGGACCTTCTTAAGGGCACTGCAAGGGCTACCTGTGGGCGTCACCATGCAGAAAGATGTACGGACAGTCCCCCAGCACCGGTGGCACATGGATGTTGTGGCCCCATGACGAGTCTTCGGGACGGGAGCCAGGGCGCCAACTCTCTCCTCCAAGTGCACCAACACAGATGACGGCGGTTCCCGGGACCCATAAGTGGCCGGGACAAACTCACCGGGGATGGTGAGCAGAGCGCCATACACTTGTTCTGCCGAGGACGATGACGAATCCTCCTTGGGGCCAGTCCGAATCTCCAACAGGACCCATGGCAACTTGTCCATCCACTCAGGGCCCGTGAGGCGAGTCTTCAGGGCGTCCTTCAGACGGCAGTGGAACTGCTCCACCAACCCATTCGATTGGGGATATTACGCTGTCGAATGGTGGAGCCGCGTCCCCAGCAGGTGGGCCATTGCGGACCACAGTTCAGAAGTGAACTGGGCACCCCGGTCCGATGTGATGTCCAGAGGAACCCCGAAGCGGAAATCCAATTAGCCACGAGGGCACGAGTGCACGACCAAGCGGATGTGTCCATTAGCGCCAAGCGCAACAAGGCATCCGCAACCAGGTTAGATTTACCAGCAATATGTCGGATGTCTGTCGTAAACTACGAAATAGACATTAGTTGGCGCTGCTGATGGGCGGACCAAGGATCGAAGACCTTGGTGAATGCGAAGGTGAGGGGCTTATGGTACGTGAAGGTTACGAAATCCCTGCCCACATTGTCGCCCGAGCTAAGGCTTCCTTTGTCCCTTCAAACGCCACCACGGCGACAGCGTCCCACTTTACCTCCCGCCTCTTTCCAGTCAACAACTGAAAGAGTGGCCGCATAATTTTAGCCGCCGTCGGCACGAACCAATGGTAGAATGTTATTATGCCCACAAACTCCTGGACGTCTCGTGGAAACTGGCGGATTGTCTCAAACCTGTACGGTAGAGGCACTGCTCCGTGCCACATCACCCGGTAGCCCAGAAAATTGATGGCCCGGAGGCTGAACTGGCATTTGCCAGGGTTAATCACCAGGCCATGATCACTAAGGCGCTGGCATAATAACGTAAGTGGGGGCAGTGCTCCTGCCACGAGCGACTTGCCACGAGGATGTCATCTAAATAAATGAACAGGAAATCGACCCCACGGTGGCCATCAGGCGCTGAAAGGCCTGCGCGGCATTCTTGAGGCCAAAGGGCATCCGCAGGAACTCACAGAGGCCGAATGGGGTGATAATAGCCGTCTTCGGGACATCCTCCGGTCACACGGAGATCTGGTTATATCCCCGGACTAAGTCAATTTTAGAAAATAGCTAAGCCCCGGCCAGATGGGCTGAGAAATCCTGGATGTGGGGAATGGGATAATGATCGGCGGTTGTTGCCTCGTTAAGGCGGCAGTAGTCGCCACAAGGCCTCCAGCCCCTGGAGCCCTTCAGCACCATGTGCAGCGGGGAGGTCGATGCCCATTTTCTGAGCATATATCTGAGCAAACATACTGTCCACTGCCGCCACTGGGTTGTGGTTTGGCATGGCGGATACAGTAGGGCGCAAGGAAATCACGTCCAACGTAGATGCGTGGACAAGGCGTTGCCCTCTCATGTCCCACAGGAGTGATTGCGCCACAAGAAATCTGCGCCCAGCAGCAGCTGGGCCACGTCCACAACAATGAATGGCCAGGTGAAGTGGCCCGCACCAAAGATGACCGGGATAGTACGGATGCCATAAGTGCGGATTGAACTGCCATTCACAGTGGTTAATGGGCGGGGCCCACTTACCAGCACACATGTACACTCCGGAGGGGGGCAAGACACTGACCTCTGCCCCGGTGTCCACCAAGAATCTGAGCCCCGGGTGCCGGTACCAGGCATACAGGCGATAGATCATGCCGGCCAACCCGGTGACTATCGCCTGCCGGCACTGGCGTTTCCCGGAAACGAACATGGCTGGCGGCATTGGCAGGCCGCTGCACCCCAGCATTGGTGGAAAAAGCACCCACATCCTTTTTCCTGGATTTCCTGGCTCCTGTGCAGCCTGTCTGGTCTGCAGCTCCACGGAGTCTCTGGTGGGTGTGGTCCTCAGCCACTGTGCCTTCCAGGGAGCTGAATCGATCCAGTCCAGGATCTCCAGTCCACACCCACTTCCTGCTGGTCAGCCAGCCACAGCTCATCTGAGTACACCACTAGCTTCAGAGGATCTTCAAAGCTCACCCCTGAGAGCTACCGGCCGATGTCGTGTGGCAACTGCTGCAAGTAGGTAAACTCAAATAGAAGGCAGGGCTGGTGGTCGCCCATGAGCGTGAGCATCTCGCTCACGAGGGCCGAGGGCTTCCGGTCACCGAACCCTCCCATGTTGAGTACCCGCGACGCTCACTCCATTTGGCTCGGCCCAAAGATCTGGAGCAGCAGCTCTTTGAGGCCTGTATACTTCCCCACTACCCACGGATTATCCAGGTAAGGTATGGCCCGACCGGCCGTTTCCTGGTCGAGAGCATTTACCAAGTAATGGTAATGGGTCTCGTCGACCGTTACGCCGCAGGTGGGACTGCGACTCGGCCTGTCCGAACCATAAGCCCGGCTGTGACGTCCAAAATATTGGCAGCTTCAGGGCGACTGCGTTGAGTTCGGCTTCATAGGCTGCAGCGGCGGGTTGAGCAGGGTGCATTTTTTTCCATACATTTTTGCCAGGAATACACCCCTAGACGTCGGGGTCACCAGTATAGTAGCGACTCGCAGGAGTCCAGCCAAAAATCAGTCAGAACACAAAGTTGTGTGAACAAAACGTATTTATTATTATTACAGTGCTGCTCCCTACTCCTCAAATGGGTAAGGGCATTGCCCGACCTTAAATACCCCCAAGGGACAATCTCGAGACCTGCGCTTCCCACACTGAGACACCTAACTCCTCCTTCCAGAGCTGAGGATTTGCTCTGGCCATGGCATACCACCAGGTGCCGCCACAGTGTTTTCTTTGATAGTTCCATGAATTTCAACAAACATTGATACATAAGATCATAATCAAGAACAATACTGGCATCACCAATCCAACACAATAGTGTATCCATAGCATTATGTTGTATGCAGAAGACCTTATGTAATGTTTTGTAAAATCGCTTGATGGCCAGTTGCAAATAAAAGGCAAATAGAGTTTGTTTTGTGTATCATTTTGGAATGCTTTTTGTCAGTTATAGTCCAACATTAATAACGAACTCCAGCGTATATTGTTGGTCATTCATGCCCTGTAGTCATTGAAGATACATGATTGCAGTAGAGCTAGTGTGACTGAGCATATGGATGATTAATTTGGCAAAAAAAACAAACTATTTGAGGAACTCAGAGGATCAGGTGGAGTCTGTGGAGGGAATGGACAGACAATGTTTTGGGTCAGAGCCCTTCTTCAGACAGAGGGTGTAGAGAAGAGAAAGCTGGAAAAGGGACATAGGATCGAGGCAAGCCTGGCAAGTGGTAGGTGCATCAGGTGCCCCAAACCCTCTCTTTTCCAGTGTCTGCACCCCCAACCTCCACTCCATAAGCCTTGAGAAAGACACTGACCAAAAATGTCATCAAGCAATTCCCTCCACAGATGCTGACTAACCCGCCGAGTTCCTCCATCACTTTGTTTTTTGCTCAAGATTCCAGCATCTGCACTTTCTTGTGTCACAATTATTATTTTAGAATAGGTAAAACTTATTGACAATGCCAGTCACGTTCCAATATCAAAAATGTCTCCAGATTATTGAATGGGGGCACAATGTTATGTAAGCACAATATGACAACTTATTTTGGCTCCTGAAATAAGCCTGGAATAAAAACAACCAATGCATAATATATATAAAACATATATACATATCTAATGGAACATGTGTAGGAAGGATCTGAAGATGCTGGCTTACACCTAAACTAGACGTTAAATGCTGGAGTAACTCAGCGGGACAAGCAGCAATCCAGAGATGCTGCATGTCCCGCTGAGTTACTCCAGCTTTTTATGTCTATTTAATGGAAAATGGTTGCTTGTGAGTTTGTGCTTTACACAGACATTCATAATTAAATAATAAATCACTAGAGCAGAGTACAAATAATATAAGTCTGCAAAATCTTGATGAATGTTCCCTGCTCAAGTTGTCCTTCTGACATCTCTGAGTGAATTCTAATTTAGCCCTAATTACTTCCAAATTATTTGAGCTGTAAGACGCATACCTGCGCAAATGAGGATCAGGGCAGGGCAAACTGCACTACTTATCCACTGAGTCAGCCAGTTTTATTCATTTTATTTCATTTAAAACCTGTGACCAAGAATAAAAATTATGAAATCATTAATAACCCATTTAATCCGAGTCGGTCGTGTCGCAATGGTTTTGTCATCTCAACTAAACAGCATTGTCCTTTGGTGGGTTAACTACACAGCAAAAGAGTTTTTGCTGAGATCGGATGCCTAAAACTAATTTTCCTCAATCTAGTTTTTTAATTTGTCTATTTTTTTTAATTACCAGATGAAGAAATAACTTTAAATAGTTTATGATAGCTTTGTTAGTATTTTAGACATGGAACATAGAACAGTGCATCACAAAGACTGGCTCTTCAGCCCACAATGTTTGTGCCAAACATCATGCCAACATAATTTCTTATCTATCTGCATGTAACGCATATCCCTCCATTCCCAGCATATCCATATGCCAAACCAAAAATATTAAATGTCACTGACGAGTCTCCTTCAACCACCACTCCTGGCACCCTGTTCCAGGCACTCAACACCCTCTGTGTAAAGTTTAAGAAGGAACTGCAGATTCTGGAAAATCGAAGGTAGAAAAAATGCTGGAGAAACTCAGCCTCACCCACTGAGTTTCTCCAGCATTTTTGTCTACCCTCTGTGTAAAAACTTGTTTTGCTTTAACCTTTGCCTCTCTCACCTTAAAGCTATGCCCTCTGGTGTTTGATGTGTCCATACAGGGAAAAAATGATTCCTACACTCCACCCTATCTATGCTTTCTATCAGGTCTCCCATTACCTCAAGAGAAAACAATTCAAGTCTGTCCAACCGCTACCAGTAGCTAATACCCCTAAATCAAACATCATTCTGGTATACCTCTTCTGCACCCTTTCCAAAGCCTCCACATAGCAATGTTACAAAATTTTGAGATTTTAAAAATCAAGTCTGCTATTTATCCCATCAGATAAAGCATAAAAAGAAGTTTAATTTGACACCTAATTCACTTTCATAACATTAAAAAGATATGGCCATTTTCATACTCGGAAATTAGCATCTTGTTCCCTATTGCTTTTCCATTGACTTAACACAAGAGCTGTGATCAAGGACAGTCAAAAGCCCATAACTTTCTTAAAAATTAAGAGAACTGAATGAATTTTTCAGTTATTAATGATTGAAGCATTCTGAAACAAATATGAAACAATCTTACTTGGATGACCTGAAATTAAAGCATATAATTAATTAGTTACCTAATTGTAACTAATCACAAAATTCAATTACTAGATCTAAACATCTATCCATTTCTTAAGAAAAGGTTAAATTTTTTTAAAAGTCTAAGTGGCCAAATAACATTCACACAAGAATTCACAAAATAACACGATTTTTAAATCTCATTGTCATGGATCTATAGGCCAAATGGCCAATTTAGTGTTTAATTCCCGTAAATTAATGGCCATTTAAATCATCTTTTGAGTGGGATTTTGTGGAATACGATCGTTTGGAATGTTGCGGTTGCGGTGAATTTAAACCCCATATTGGCAGGAAAAATACTGCCGGTTCGTGTGTGTCCTAAGTCACCTTTTCGCAACGTGAAATTTTGATTAAAGGCATCCTAACAAGCAAGTCTATATGAAAAAATAAACGGTGTATTTGCCTTGTCCCCTACGTGACATCCGTCCCGTTGTCGGCATTGACGGCATTAGAAGATTATTTTAATTTTACTCCTGCTTTTAATTTTTCCAGTGCTAATTTTAATAAACTTAATAAAACGCTAGTCAAAGCGATTTTTCTTCAGCATCTAAACAGCCTGTTCAAAATTGATTTGAATAGTCTGAAGAAAAACCGCATTTTAAACCCGCCCCCATCTCAAAGGCGCCAAAGTCACGCACACGGCCAGTGACAGAACTGCAGCGTCGCTGAAGGTAAGTTTTGTTACACACCTACTCCACATCTTTCCTGTAATGGGGCAACCAGAACTGTGCACAAGACTCCAAATGCAGCCGAACCAAAGTCATGACTTCCTGACTCTTATACTCAATGCCCTGACCTATGAAAGCAAGCATCTATATGCTTTATTCCAACTACTGAGTGGCCTGTAATATCACTCATGCAAACATGGATGATAGCTATGACGGGCCTATTGTACCTTCTAATGTACTAAAGATAGACACAAAAAAACTAGAGTAACTCAGTGGGTCAGACAACATCTCTGGAGAAAAGGAATAGATGACGTTTTGGGTCGAGACCCTTCTTCAGACTCAGTCAGGGGAAAGGGAACTGAGAGATATAGATGGTGATATAGACAGATATCGAACAATTGAATGAAAGATATATGAAAAAGTAACAATGGTAAAGGAAACAGGCCATTGTTAGCTGTGGGATAGGTGAAAATGAATTGCAGACAATGAGACTCAACAAGACGACTTTGAAGCTAGTACAACTTGGGTGGGAGAGGAATGGAGGGAGAGGGGTTGCAAGGGTTACTTGAAGTTAGAGGAATCAATATTCATACGCTGTGGTGTAAGCTGCCCAAGCAAAATATGAGGTGCTCCAATTTGAGTTTGGCCTCACTCTGACAGTGGAGGAGGCCCAGGACAGAAAGGTCAGTGTGGGAATGGGAAGGGGAGTTAAAGTGTTTGGCAACCGGGAGATCAGGTAGGTCCAGGTGGACTGAGCATCTTGATACTGACATGTCACTAGAAGAGTCTCGACCTGAAACGTCGCCTATTCCTTCTCTCCATATATGCTGCCTCACCCGCTGAGTTCCTCCAGCACTTTTGTCCACCTGTCCCTTTGAGTTTCATTTTCTATAAACAATCATACATAGTAGTCATTATAGGTTGCTTCTAGATGGCTAGATAGTTTTGCAGATGATGCAGATTCATAATTTTTTAATTTTCAATCAGAAAACATAAAATTTAATTAGTTAAAGCAGAATTCAATACTTTGTCGTTCTCTGCCAATTGTTTGATCAAAAGCTCTGGTTGATACCAGCAACATCTACCAACGCTGAATCCAAGAATATAGTTCACAAACAACTCTATCTGCACGAGGCTCTTTAATAAGTTTTTTAAAAAAAACTTTTTCTCAAAATGTATATTTGATAAATGTTATAAGGCTGTATTTAGCTTGCAAGCTCAATGCAACATTAAACTAAAGCATAGCATTGTAAGAATGCAGCACACATACTAATACTGAAGATAGACACAAAATGCTGAAGTAACTCAGCAGGTCAGACAGCATCACTGGAGAAAAGGAATATGTGATGTTTGGGTGACGTCTCCACCCGAAACGTCAGCTATTCTTTTTCTCCAGAGACACTGCCTGAGCCGCTGAGTTACTCCAGCTTTTAGGTTTAAATCAGCATTTGCAGGTCCTTTCTTCACAAATTTATACTGATGTCCCTAAGATGGGATATTGTTTAGATTCTTGTAATTGGCCTCACTTATGTGCCTGAATTGTAAAAACTGTGCATCACATATACTACTGAATTCTCTTGGTTTATGCAAACATTCATAAATAAGTGGCAAGGCATAGATTTCCTTTTAATTGGGTCATGGTGTCTAAAAAATGAGGCTACATCGCAAAAGTAAAGCAAAAGTTATGGTTGTCAAAAATACGTGATCCAGGGAACATAAAGCCACTGAGCGATGACAGAATGTATTTATCTATATACTGCTGCATGAGTTAGCCATATGCTTGGCTGAAAATGAAGGCTCTGATTTACGTCACTCATTGAAGGCGTCTGGGACTAGGAAGAATAGCTACTTTCCAATTCAACATTGGAAAGCAGTGACAGGATCGGACAAAGTCAGCATGGATTTATGAAGGGGAAATCATGCTTGACTAATCTTCTGGAATTTTTTGAGGATGTAATAAGGAGAAGATGAGGGAGAGCCAGTGGATGTAGTGTATCTGAACTTTCAAAAAGCCTTTGACAAGGTCCCATACAATAGATTAGTGCGCAAAATTAGAGCACATGGTAACGGGGGTAGAGTATTGACATGTATAGAGAACTGGCAGACAGGAAGCAAAGAGTAGGAATTAATGTGTCTTCAGAATGGCAGGCAGTGACAAATGGGGTCTGCAAGGCTCAGTGCTGGGACCCCAGTTATTTACAATCTGCGATGAGGATGCTTTGAAGCTGCAGGGTGATTTGCATTGGTTAGGTGAGTGATCAGATGCATGGCAGATGGAGTATAATGTGGATAAATGTGAGGTTATCCACTTTGGTGGCAAGAACAGGAAGGCAGATTATTATCTGAATGGTGTCAGATTAGGAAACAGGGGAGATGCAACGAGATCTGGGTGTGCTTGTACATCTGTCACTGAAAATAAACATGCAGGTACAGCAGGCAGTAAAGAAAGCTAATGGCATGTTGGCCTTCATTGCGAGAGGATTTGAGTTTAGGAGCAAGGAGGTCCTACTGCAGTTATACAGGGGCCTGGTGAGACCGCACCTGGAGTATTGTGTGCAATTTTGGTCTCCATTTGAGGAATTTGAGGAAGAACATTATTGCTATTGAGGGAGAGCAGCGGTTAATTCCCGGGATGGCGGGTCTGACATAAAATGAAAGAATGGGTTGACTGGGCTTGTTGTCTCTGGAATTTAGAAGGATGAGAGGGGATCTTATAGAAACATATACACTTGTTAAAGGATTGGACAGGCTAGATGCAGGAAAAATTGTCCCCATGTTGGGGGAGTCCAGAACCAGGGGTCACAGTTTAAGAATAAGGGGTAGGACATTTAGGACTGAGATAAGGAAAAACGTTTTCACCCAGAGAGTTGTGAATCTATGGAATTCACTCCCACAGAACTTATTCTTAGGGCCAAAGGAATCAAGGGATATTGGAAAAAGCAGGAACGGGATACTGATTTTATATTATCAGCCATGATCATATTTAATGGCGGTGCTGGCTCGAAGGGCCGAATGGCCTACTCCTACACCTATTTTTTATGTTTCTATTTTTCTACTGAGAAATTGGGTCTGTTTCTCATGTGTCACAGAATTCAAAAACAGAACAGAAGAAGGGTCTCAACCCAAAACGTCACCCATTCCTTCTCTCCGTAGATGCTGCGTGTCCCACTGAATTACTCCAGCATTTGGTGTCTATCTACAAAAATCTACAAACCAGGCATACTATAAATTCTCCTTTATCTATCTCATCGCATTTCTGACCTTTAGATATGTGGATGGGACACAAGTTTAAATGTTTCTGCCTGCGGGTTTTTGGCAAATTAATTGGACATCTGACCACTGAACTTCTGTGCAACGGAAATACTTTAGTGCATGCTAGATATTATCTGATAGCCTCTCCTGTAGCTGAGTTTCAGACAGACATAAATTATAAACTGAACTTTAGTGAGTGATATCAACTCATAATCATAAGCCAGATTCAATGGCACCTCTGAATTAGAAATGTCTGGAATTATTTGCTTTTGTTCAGTTGATGCTGAGGTTTTTTTTAATTGCTTGTTTTAGCATTTCCCTACTCAGTTAAGGGAAATCATATGTACTGAAAGGAACTGCAGATACTGGTTTAAACTGAAGATAGACACAAAGTGCTGGGGTAACTCAGCGGCACAGGCAGCATCTCTGGAGAGAAACGTCAACCATTCCTCCTCTCCAGAGATGCTGCCTGTCCCGCTGAGTTACTCCAGCATTTTGTGTCTATCTAAGGGAAATCCTAGCTCTATTATTCCTCAATATGGTTTATGCAGGGATGACTAATTGGTATCGGATCTACTTCAGAGGTTCACACAACCTTGGGGTGAGAATGGGCAGCATTAATAGAAGCCCATCTCTTGGAACAGACAATGAAGTGGGCGCATGTGCGCATGTGCGGGGCTCTTCTAGAGAGTGCGCATGCGCAGGACATTCCCGGAGTGTGCGCATGTGCAAAGTATTTCGGGCGGGAAAGGCCTGCGGAATCAGCCATGTTTGCCCGACGTTTCTGAGTAATGTATTAAAGAAATAAGTTGCTCAAAGCTTAAATAAATTTAAGTAAATTACAAGTAGTGAAAGTTTCATTTACCTCACAACAATTTAAGCAACTTATCTTACAAGTCAAACAGTCCGACTTGGGATGGAGAAACTATTGAAACCCCAACGCTTGGATCTGGATCCCAACTCACCTGCTGCTGCAAAGAATTGGAAGCACTGGCTTTGTATACTAAATAACTTCTTTGAGGAGTGTGGCAACGATGCACCAGACAGGCTTAAGACATTAATAAGCTTCGTCTCTTCTAATGTATACGAGAGTACATAGAGGAATGTACAACTTATGATTCTGCTATTGATGTACGAAGCAGACTCTTCGTTAAGACACCCAACGTGATATTCGCTCGACACCTCCTTGCTACTCGGAAACAAAAACCTGGTGAGTCACTTGATAAATCTTTACAAGAACTTCAAAGACTTAGTAAAGACTGTGCCTTCAAAGCTACTGTTACGGCTGATCAATATCGACAGGAAGTTATTCGAGACTTTTTTATCAATGGTTTGGCATCGCCTTTAATACGACAGAGACTATTAGAACACAAAACCTTGGATTTACAGTCAGCTTACAATCAAGCTTACTCTTTGGACTTGGCTCAGAAAAATTCAGATGCTTATGGCTCATCTAATGTGTATTCTGCTGCAACTACTACAAACGAATTTCACTCAAGTACAAATATGGAGAAAACTGAAACTATTTCTACTGATAAAGGTGCCCTTGCTGCTGCATATAATTATTCAAAAAGGAACTGTTACTTTTGCGGGGGTAATATTCATAAGAGAGAGATATGCCCTACTCGAGAGGTAACTTGTAATAGTTGTGGCAAGAAGGGACATTATTCTAGAGTATGCAAGTCCAAAGCAACTACAAAAATTGTGACTGCTGCCATGTATACAACTTCTTTATGTGCAATTACAGCTGCATTTCCTCAGAGCTTGTCTCATGCAGCTACAATGGTATCCATTAATGGCCATACACTTAATGTATTACTTGATTCTGGCAGTTCAGAAAGTTTTATATGTGAACAAGTTGTGTCTCGACTAAATCTAACCATAATTCCTTCAAATAAGGAAATCTCGATGGCTCTGACAACTCTCAACACTCAAATTATAGGATCTTGTATTGTAGACTTTATTCTGAACAAAACTAGCTATAAATCTGTATGTCTAGGTATTTTGAAAAATCTGTGTAGTGATATAGTTCTAGGTCAGGATTTCCAGAAACTGCACAGATCAAATAATGTATGAAGGATCTATGCCTGATCTTGTATTGTCAAAGCCACCAGTAATGTGTGGTGTTTCTGCTGCATCTGTTGAATGTCCTTCATTATTCACTAATTTATCCTCCAAGTGCAAGCCAATTGCTACAAAACCAAGACACTTTAGTAAAGATGATAGGAACTTTATCAACACAGAAGTAACTAATCTTTTACAAGAAGGTATCATAGAACCCAGCTCTTCCCCTTGGAGGGCACAAGTTGTCGTGGTTAAGGACCCCTTGGAGAGACATAGAAAAAGACTCTGCATTGATTACTCTCAAACTATAAACCAGTTCATGGACCTTGATGCATATCCACTACTTCGAATAGAAGAGATTATCAATACATTAGCTAAGTATAAAATATTCTCTACTTTTGACTTAAAAAATGCTTACTACCAAATTCCTTTGAAGGAATCAGAGAAGAAATACACTGCATTTGAAGCAAATGGGAAATGATATCAATACTGCAGAGTTCCTTTTGGTGCAACCGGCTGTTTTTCAGAGAGAGATGGACAAACGTGTTCTCTTATCTTGATAATATAACTATTGCAGGGAAAGACCAAGCTGAACATGATGAACATGTACAACGGTTTTTAGATGTTGTACATTCTAAAAATCTAACATTAAATGAGGCTAAGTCAATAACATCAGTATCATCAATTAATATTCTTGGTTATTGGGTTGGAAATGATATAATCAAGCCTGATCCAGAAAGACTCCGCCCATTCCAAGAGATACCTGTTCCAGTTACATTAAACTCTCTACGAAGGGTCCTTGGGATGTTTGCATATTATACAAAATGGATACCAAATTTTTCTGACAATATTCAGCCTTTGATTAGAGCAAAATCTTTCCCCCCTTGTCTCTACAGCAATTGGTGCTTTTACTTCTTTAAATAAACAATTGGAATCTGCGACATTACACGCCATCGCCGAGGATCTCCCCTTTGTTGTTGAATGTGATGCCTCTGATTTAGCAGTATCAGCGACATCAAATCAAGGAGGACGTCCAGTGGCTTTCATGTCTCGTACTCTCCAAGGTAGTGAATTGCACTACCCACCCGTCGAAAAGGAAGCTACAGCAATTATTGAAGCAGTGAGAAAATTGAGTCATTTCCTTGCTCGTCAGCACTTCACTTTGATAACAGATCAGCGTTCAGTAGCTTTTATGCTGGATAATCGGAAACGAACGAAGATTAAGAACAGTAAAATTCATGAATGGAGGATTGAATTATCTGCATATAGTTATTCAATTGAGTACCGCCCTGGTAAGGATAATGTTGCTCCGGATACATTAACCTGAGCATTTTGTGCCTCTGTTCATTCTTCTGCACTCACTGATGTTCAGAATGGGCTGCATCATCCTGGAGTCACTCATTTGTTACACTATGTTCGTTCCAAAAACTTACCTTTCTCTACAGAAGATGTGAAGATGACGTGTGCTTCATGTAGAATCTGTGCTGAATTAAAACCAAGGTTCTTCCGTCCTGAAGAAGGAAGATTGATCAAAGCTACTCAACCTACGGAACGTTTGAGTATTGACTTCAAAGGGCCTTTACCATCCTCCTCTCGAAATGTTTATATACTTACCTTAGTTGACAAATATTCAAAGTTCCCAGTTTTAAAGAAGGAACTGCAGATGCTGGAGAATCGAGGGTACACAAAAAGCTGGAGAAACTCAGCGGGTGCAGCAGCATCTAAGGAGCGAAGGAGATAGGCGACGTTTCGGGTCGAGACCCTTCTTCAGACCCCATTTCAAAGTTCCATTTGCTTTTCCTTGTCCAAATATGTCAGCTGCTATGGTTATCAAATGTTTAGATCAACTGTTTTCTTTCTGTGGATTTCCAAGTTACATACATTCTGATAGGGGCACCTCATTCATGTTGAAAGATTTAAAGGACTACCTTTCTAAGAGAGGAATTGCAACAAGTAAAACAACACCATATCATCCTATTGGAAATGGTCAGGTTGAGAGGTATAACAGAACCATTTGGAAAGCAGTGAAACTGGCTTTAAAGTCAAATGACATACCAGATCAGCATTGGGAATGTGTTCTACCAGATGCATTACTCTCCAACAGTTCTCTACTGTCAACTGCTACCAATACTACTCCACATGAGCGGTTCTTTAACTTCAAATGGCGTTCTTCTAGTGGTACTTCTCTGCCATCATGGTTGACTAGCCCTGGGACATGTTGCTTCGTCGTTATGTCCGATTAAATAAGAACAAGCCTTTTGTTGATGAAGTTGAACTGACTGATGTCAACCCTTCTTATGCAACTATCAAGTATCAGGATGGACGCCAGTCAACTGTCTCACTTCGTGACCATGCACCATGTCCGTCTTCTCCATCGGCTCTTGATAACACTAATCGAGAACTTCCTCCAACACTTCCAGCATCCCCTATGGAAACTTCTATAAGAAATTCTAAAATTGTAAATCTAAATAACAATATGAGTGAAATTGATGACCAAGCAATATATCTACCACCAGCTATTGAAACGCCATTACCTCCTGAAGCTCCAGTTCTGCGACGGTCATCAAGATGTATTAAACCTCCTGACCGTCTCAACTTATAAATAGGAGGGGAGAATGAAGTGGGCACATGTGCGCATGTGCGGGGCTCTTCTAGAGAGTGCGCGTGCGCAGGACAT
Organism: Okamejei kenojei; assembly: GCA_035221665.1. Classification (NCBI taxonomy): domain Eukaryota; kingdom Metazoa; phylum Chordata; class Chondrichthyes; order Rajiformes; family Rajidae; genus Okamejei; species Okamejei kenojei. Next base: position 14,172,291 of record CM069153.1, read on the forward strand.
TCCCGGAGTGTGCGCATGTGCAATGTATTTCGGGCGGGAAAGGCCTGCGGAATCAGCCATGTTTGCCATACGTTTCTGAGTAATGTATTAAAGAAATAAGTTGCTTAAAGCTTAAATAAAGTTAAGTAAATTACAAGTAGTGAAAGTTTCATTTACGTCACAACAGACATTAACTGAGTTCCATCTGCATGTTCAAATGGATGGAGAAGATACCACAACATTTTCCAAGAAGCAATTCCTTTCAGTCTCCTGACTACGTTACACATCCTTGAGTCAACACAAAAACAGGATTAATTCCTCATTCATCTGTTTGCATAATTGCGCTGTTCACAAACTGCTCACTAAATTTGCTAACAAACCATCAGCAACCTCGCCCTGATTTATTCTGGTGAATTTCTGTTGTTGTTCGAGTTCTTCTGAATGAACAGGATAACTGAAACCATCATGCGTCTCCAAACTAAGCTGCTTTAAATTCCATAAAGGTCATACTCCTCTTGTGATTGCATAAATTCCCTTCCATCTGAAGAACTTGGGGAAATATTGGCAGTAGTCAGGGCTTGGGGACCTCCATGTGTGAAGCTGGGCAGTGTTTGACCTAAAATGCATCAGCTTCTCAACAAAGGCTTCATGCTTCATGAATGGGTGATGTTTCGGGTCGAGACCCTTCATCAGTCTGAAGAAGGGTATCAACCCAAAATGTCACCCATTCCTTCTCTGCCCATCCCACCGAGTTACTCCAACATTTTCTGTCTATCTTCCATATGCCTCTAAACCGTTTCTACTCATGTACCTGTCCTGTTGTCTTTTAATTGATGTTATAGTCCCTGCCTCAACTACTTCCCCTGGCAGTTCGCTCCATATCCCCACCACTCTCTGTGTGAAAGAACACAAGTGTCAATTAGTAAAACTACATTACTTAGAGGTTTTGCTTTTCCTGGAGTTGTTTATAATGAAATAGGATCATTTAGGTTGTCTGGAGCTCTGTCAAGCCCCTGGGTAGAAACCTGCTAAAATGCTAGTTGCAAAGATGAACAAAAAAACAAGGAAATTATAAGAAAGCTGCCGGACCTGGAACATCTAAAATACGTCCAGTGATAGATCCGGAGAAATGAAAGGTCCAGCTGAAGTGCGTCTTCAGTTATTACCAGGACAATCATGTGTGATATTTGAGGAAGACAATGCAGGCACAGACCTTTCTTATCTCCCAGGGTATGATCAAGTCTTTGCTCTTTAATATGATTGCATGAAATGTTACTTGTATTCTTTCAAACAAATCTGTTGTACCTCAATGTCAAATTGAATTCCTCCCTGTTAGCGAAGTAATTACAATGTCTCACTTCACCTCTCATACCGAAAAAGAGTGACGACTGTAATGCTAATGATATGTATTTATTGATTCTTTCAGCACTTCTGCCACCGTACATGCACATTATACAACACCCCATGTCTTTCACAGCATAGAAGTGTTTAATGAATGCACTTGTTATCCCTCAAGTGCAATTATAATCCATGGATTTCTTTCTTGAAAATAATTACACACCCCCAACAAAAACATTGGTACGTGAACTTTGATGTTTACTTTTGCTCAAGGCAAATCTCCAGCATTTATGTGAGGGTTAGGTAAATAGTTTCTAAGAACCAAGGACTGTAAGCAAAGCAACTGTACAGTGAGTGCAGGTCACCTTTGGGGCTGCAAATATACATTAGAAGATAAAATAAATAGGTTTATTTGCTTATATGTAACTTGATGATAGAATAGAAGTAAAACTTGCAATCTGACACCTAGAATCAGTCAAAAGTAGAATCGATACACATCTAATAGATGTCTTAATAATGAACTTTCCATCATCTCTCGAAGACTGAACACCTCTGCTCAGTTCGCCTAAATCTACCTGATCTCCCAGATGCTAGACACTCTAACTCCCCCTTCCATTCACACACTGTCCTTTCTGTCCTGGGCCTCCTCCACCGTCAGAGTAAGGCCCAGCGCAAATTGGAGAAACAGCCCCTCAATTTCGCTTGGGCAGCTTACAACCCAGTGGTATGAATGTTGACTTCTCTAACTTCCGGTAACTCTTGCATTCCCTCTCCGTTCCCAGTTCTGACTGTCCCTTTGATTAAATCTTATCTCTGTATGCTTGGTTGTCACCTTGCAATAGCTAACAATGATCTATTCTACATTTTCCTTGATCATCATCACCTTTGATGTCTCGTTCTCACACCATGCACTAATGGACCTGTCCCACTTGGGCGATTTTTTAGGCGACTACCGGCGACTGCCCCAACATTTTCAACATGTTGAAACATTTTCTGCAACAATGGCTACAAATTTTGCTCTCGTAGGTTGTCGTAGGATGTCGTAGGTTATCGGCAGGTGTCATAGGTGAATTCCATTAAAATTACTCCCTGGCAGTCGCACAGAGAGTCACCATAGTGGGACAGGCCCATTATCTCTGTGTTTCCTTCTCCCCAGACTCTCAGTCTGAAGAAGGGTCTCAACCAGAAACGTCACTCATTCCTTCTATCCAGAGATGTCGCCTGTCCCGCTGAGTTACTCCAGCATTTTGTGTCTGTCCGTTGAAGACTTGTTAATTTTTTTGATAAAACGAGAGTGGTTCCAATTCTATTTTAGTTCCTGTGCCAATTTTTGCATTAGTCTAATGCCTTGTGAACAGATGTAACGTCATGACTTAAGAGAAATAAATTATTAAGCTTCACTAACTTAACTGAAATATGATGGATTTTCTTAAATAATCACTTTGACAACACATTACTGTTGTAAACACTGGCTTGGCCTTTGGTACATTGCTCTTGACTACGGATGCACTGCCCTGAAACTGTAAAAGCACATTGTGATTCATACATTCAAAACTTTGAATGGCACAACATCTTAATCCTTATAAAAGTCACCCTTTCACTTGCCTTCTTGGACCATTTAGCCTTTGATGGAATATTATTCCCTGGGGACTTGATGGATCTTCTATTGGAAACTATTCAATCATGAAAGATTGGCCAACCGGTACAGCCTGACTGTGTTCTGAACCAATTTCCATCAACCATAATTAATAAGGGGTTAAGGTCACTTAATTTTGCTCTTCCTAACCCAGGATAACTATTTCTCTAATGAGATCATCTACCCAACGTCTTCGAGGAACTAAATATAGATTATGTGTAGGGAAGAACTGCAGATGCTGGTTACACTAAAGGGCCTGTCCCACTTAGGCATATTTTTCGGGGACTGCCTGCGACTGTCATAGTCGTAGCAGGTCGCCGAAAAAGCCGCGACTGGACCCCCCCCCCCTTTTCGACAATGTCTACGACAAGCTACGACAACCTACCACCTAGTCGACGTCAAGCTACAGCAAGCTACCGCCAACTGGCAACCAATTAGGACGTCCAAATACGACCACACCTACGACAATCTACGACCACACAGGCAACAACCAAAGTCAACCTCAGTGTACCCGTGACAAGCTACGACAAGCAACGAACTTGTCGGCGACAACTGAAGACAATTCAGTTGCCGGTACCTGTCGCCGGTTGACGTAGATAATTGCCAATGGAATTCACCAAAGTCAGCACCCAGCGACAACCAACATCACCTGACGACAACCTGCGTCATCCTGGCAACAACCGACGACAGCATCTATGACAAGCTACGTCAAGCCCACAGTCTCCGAAAAGTTTTGAACATTTCAAAATCCAGCGGTGACCAGAAAAACGTCACGACCCTTTAAGCGACTTGAGGAGACTACTCACCCCGTGACCACTTGGCGACAGCCTAGTCACCTGTAGTCACCGAAAAAATTGCCTAGTTGGGACAGGGGCTTAAAGATAAACATAAAATGCTACAGTAACTCAGCGGGACAGCCTGCATCTCTGGATAGAAGGAATGGTGACTTTTCTGGTTGAGTCTCTTCACCCATTCCTTCTATCGAGTGATGCTGCCTGTCCTGCTAAATTACTCCAACATTTTGTGTCTATCTTTAATGTTGATTATAATAGGACTCCTTGATATGTTAGTCAAACTATTGATGCATTTGCTGTGAAGGCATGGAAATTCAAAAGTTTTAATTGTATTTACAAAATGAATAACAAGAAGTGGTTGAAATTTGTTCATCTAAGTAAATTATCAGATTAACTTTTAACCATGCGAATAAACCTCAGGGGTTTGCAAATTGTCAAATGAATTCAAAGGCTAAATTATACCTTTTAAACCATAATCTTCTAACAATTCCTTATTATTGAACTGATGTTATTGAGATGGATTTGATAATCTGGCGATTTCAGGCATGTTTGATGCAGACTTTTTGATCGACAATCTCCTACCTGGGCTGCCTTGTGCAAGTTTTACATGATATTGTCATCTGGTCAGCACTCACCATGCTGGTGCTTACTTAAGTATGGCCGTACCGGGGTTAATATTGAGAGTGGCCACCATGACATCAAACCAAAGATAGACACAAAATGCTAGAGTAACTCAGCATCTCTGGATAGAAGGAATGTGTGACGTTTTGGGTCGAGACTGAGAGTCAGGGGAGAGGGAGACACAGCGATATGGAAGGGGAAGGTGTGAAAATGAGAGAACAAAGGGAACAAAGCTCACGGGAAATGTAGAATAGATCATTGTTAGCTAGGGGAAGAAAGATGACGAGGACAGTTAGACTGGTCAGACAACTAGGATGGGGGAGGTATGGAGAGAGAGGGAAAGCAATGGTTACTTTAAGTTAGGGAAGCCAATATTCATACTGCTGGCATGTAAGCTGCCCAAGCGAAATATGAGGTGTTGTTCCTCCAAATTGTGCTGGGCCTCACTCTGACAATGGAGGAGGACAAGGACAGTAAGGTCAGTGTGGGAATGGGAGGGGGAGTTAAAGTGTTTAGCAACTGGGAGATCATGTAGGTTAAGGCGGACTGAGCGGAGGTGTCCAGCGAAACTATTGCAGAGCCTGTGCTTAGTCTCGCCAATATATAGGAGTCCACAACTGGAACAGCAGATACAGTAGATGAGGTAGATGAGTCCTTGGACAGTCGAGGAGGGAGGTACAGGGACATAAAACTAGCATGGATCTTCAAAAAGGGATGTCTCATGATGGCTGGAATAATCCTGTGAGTGACAAATCTAATCTTGGAAACTCTGTCGAGAGCATGAATGCACCAAAGAGAACACTGAGCCTAGTAAAGAGATGCGGCATCATTATGTTAGAAGCCCAAGAGGGAGAAGATGAAAAGCAAGCAAGATGGTTTGTATACATAGGGGTTTGGGGTTTCTCTGAACACATCCTCACAGAAGGTCACAACCTCCGAGAGCCCCATTCCAACCCAGACACATCCTGGTAAATCTCCTCTGCAATCCCTCCAGTGCAATCACATCCTTTCTGTTGTACAGTAACCAGAACTGCACACAGTACTCCAACTGTGACCTGACCAACCCCTGTTATACAGTTGATACATGATGCCCCTGCTCTTATTCTAGGCCACAGCTGATGAAGCCAACCATTCCATATTCCTTGTAGGAAGGAACTGCCTATGCTGGTTTAAACCGAAGATACACACAAAATGCTGGAGTAACTCATTGGGATAGGCAACATCTTTGGATAGAAGGAATGGGTGATGTTTCGGGTCGAGACTGAAGAAGGGTCTCACGGTGGGTGGAGCCCCTACCTGCAGCGATGGGGGTGAGGCCCATTGATGACGGCCACCCCGCACGCATCCTAGTTTGGCCTCCTGTAAAGGGCATCTCAGCCGGCCACCAAAATGGCTGCCGTGGCCTACTACCACCCGAGCAGCGACTGCAAAAATGGCCACTGCGGCCGGCCGGAAGCGTCGCTCAACCTGCTTTGACCACCGTCAACAGTGCCACTTCTGGTCGGATGGTGTCTCTGCAGCCCGACCGCCATCAACAGCGCCACCCCTGGCCGGCTGGTGTCACCATAGCCTCCAGTTTCAAGCACAACTTCTCATAGTACATTTATTTGGACATTTCGAACCATAGAACTTCTCGCCATCTTTGGACCTTGATGTATCTTTACAGTTTGGTCACTGTAGTTTTTTTCCATTGTATAGTGTAATCACCTAGCATAATATTGCTATTAGTTTCTTTGTTGTTGTATTTGCATTGTTGCTAGCGTCTCCCAGCCGTCGCAGGGCACCGTATTTCTCAGGCCACGATCCTCTGCTGGTCGATGTGACTGGTCTATATCTCATCCGTCCTGCGGCTTTTGCGGTTTTGCAGCCTCCTTACACCCCTCGGCATACCTTGGGATAGCCCATAGCCAGAGCGTCGACTGCGCCCGTGGGCCCCACCGTCCCGACCCACAGCCGGGGTGCCCCCGAACCAGAGCAAGAGCCGTCCTCGACCATGCTTGCACACCTTCCAGTAGAAGGTGAGCGCGCTCCATCCCTTTTTCACATCTGCCCTAACGGTCTGCCTGTTAGTTTACGTCAGGCTGCCGCGTTTTGTTGGCCTACCCATTTTCCTGACACCGGTTCTGGGGGGGCTCCTGTGGCGACCCACTTGCTACATGAACCCTCAGCAGTCGGGGGTATGGTCACGTGACTGGGCAATGGCAGGGAGGAGTTGTCACATGGTATAAGGGTGTGTCCTGGTATATATAACGAACCTTGGGACAACCCTCTTGGTCTGAGTTCGAGCTGACCAGCTCTCTTCTCTCTTCAGGTGAATGTCCCTCCACTTCAGCAAGAGCTCAGCTCGAGCCCGCGAGGCAACAGCCTCGCAGCAGCAACAATGACTTTGTGTTAGAGGACCAATGTGTATGTATTTCGAACCTATAATGCCTAAATAAAGTAACCCGTTTATTCACAATGTTTCGTGCCTCTACAAGGTACGAAGGTAAGCTAGCCAAGAGTATAAAGGAGGATAGTAAAAGCTTCTTTTGGTATGTGAAGAGAAAAAAATTAGTTAAGACCAAAGTTGGACACTTGAAGACTGAAAAAGGTGAATTTATTATGGCAGATGAGTTGAACAGGTACTATGGATCCGTCTTCACTAAGGAGGACACAAACAATCTTCCTGATGTACTAGTGGCCAGAGGATCTGGGGTGATGGAGGAAGTGAAGGAAATCCACAGTAGGCAGGAAATGGTGTTGGGTAGACTGATGGGACTGAAGGCTGATAAATCCCCAGGGCCTGATGGATTGCATCCCAGGGTACTTAAGGAAGTGGCTCAAGAATCCATGGACGCATTGGTGATAATTTTCCAATATTCTATAGATTCAGGATCAGTTCCTGTGGATTGGACGGTGCTAATGTTACCTCACCTTTTAAGGCAAGAGAGAGAAAATAGGGAATTATAGACCAGTTAGCCTGACATCGGTGGTAGGGAAGATGCTGGAGTCAATTATTAAAGATGAAATAGCGGCTCATTCGGATAGCAGTAACAGGATTGGTCTGAGTCAGCGTGGATTTATGAAGGGGAAATCATGCTTGACTAATCTTCTGGAATTGTTTGAGAATGTAACTAGGAAAATGGACAAGGGAGCGCCAGTGGATGTAGTGTACCTGGACTTTCAGAAAGCATTTGATAAGGTCCCACATAGGGCAAAATTAGGGCACAAGGTATTGGGGGTAGGGTACTGACATGGATCGAAAATTGATTGGCAGACAGGAAAAAAAGAGTAGGCAGTGACTAGTGGGGTTCCGCAAGGCTCAGTGCTGGGACCACAGCAATTTACAATGTACATCAATGAATTGGATGAAGGGATTCAAAGTAACATTAGCAAATTTGCTGATGACACAAAACTGGGTGCCAGTGTAAACTGTGAGGAGGATGCTATGAGAATGCAGGGTGACTTGGACAAGTTGGGTGAGTGGGCAGATGCATGGCAGATGCAGTTTAATGTGGATAAATGTGAGGTTATCCACTTTGTTGGCAAAAACAGGAAGGCATTTTATTATCTAAATTGTGTCAAGTTGGGAAAAGGGGAAGTACAACGGGATCTGGGGGTTCTTGTTAATCAGTCAATGTAAGTAAGCATGCAGGTATAGCAGGCAGTGAAAAAAGCGAATGGCATGTTGGCCTTCATAACAACAGGAGTTTATAGGAGAAAAGAGGTCCTTCTGCAGTTGTATAGGGCCCTAGTGAGACCACACCTGGAGTATTGTGTGCAGTTTTGGACCCCTAATTTGAGGGAGGACATTCTTGCTATTGAGGAAGTGCAGCGTAGGTTTACAAGATTAATTCCTGGGATGGCGGGACTGTCATATGCTGAGAGAATGGAGAGAATGGAGCGGCTGGGCTTGTATACTCTGGAGTTTAGAAGGATAAGAGGGGATCATATTGAAACATATGATTATTAAGGGTTTGGACACGCTAGAGGCAGGAAACATGTTCCTGATGTTTAAGAATAAGGGGTAAGTCATTTAGAACCGAGATGAGGAAACACTTCTTCACACAGAGAGTTGTAAGTCTGTGGAATTCTCTGCCTCAGAGGGCGGTGGAGGCTGGTTCTCTGGATATTTTCAAGAGAGAGCTAGATAGGGTTCTTAAAGATAGCAGAGTCAGGGGATATGGGGAAAAGGCAGGAACGGAGTACTGATTAGGGATGATCAGCCATGATCACATTGAATTGCGGTGCTGGCTTGAAGGATAAGAATAACTCTCCTTGATTCTATTGCTGCCCTGTTATAATTCCATGAACCCTGGAATAAATGGAACAAGAAGTAAAATCTTCTTTTCCCCTGCTATACCATGAATTAAGATCATAAGATCATAAGTGATACGAACAGAATTAGGCCATTTGGCCCATCGTCTACTCCGCCATTCAATCATTGCTGATTTATCTCTCCCTCCTATCCCTATTCTCCTGCCTTCTCCCCATAACCTCTGATACCCGTACCAATCAAGAATCTATCTATCTCAAATATATCCACTGACTTGGTCTCCACAACCTTCTGAGGTAATCCCCAGATTCGCCACCTTCTCACTAAATAAATTCCTCCTCATTTCCTTCCTAAAATAATGTCCTTCAATTCTGAGGCTATGACCTCTTGTTCTAGACTCTCCCACTAGTAGAAACATGCTCTCCACATCCCCTCTATCCAAGCCTACTAAACATTTCTTCAAAACACCAGCAAATACAGGTCCAGTGCCATCAAATGATCACCATAGGTTAACCTACTAATTTCTGGGATCATTCTTGTGAACCTCCCCTGGACCCTCTCCTGAGCCAGCACATCCTTCCTCAGATACGGTGCCCAAATTGCTCACAATTGCCCCAAATTACTCACAATTATAGATAATATAATTAGTAGAAGCAGAGAGAAAGTTTGTTCATTACTTTAAAAAATCCTATTTTATTTAACACAAGATATTGGTGAGGCCACATTTGGAGTACAATGTTTAGTTTTAATCATCTTGCTCTAGACAGGATGCAATTAAGCTGGAATGAGTGCAGAGAAGATTTACAAGAATTTTGCCAAGCTACTGGGAGAGGTTGGGCAGGCTAGGATTTTAGACCTTGGATTGCGAGAGGCTGATGTTGTCAAACTGGAAAGGGTGCAGAGAAGATTTATGAAGATGTTGCCAGGACTCGAGGGCCTGAGCTATAGAGAGAGGTTGCGTATGCTAGGACATTATTCCTTGGAGCGCAGGAGGATGATGGGTGATCTTATAGAGGTGTACAAAATCATGGGAGGGATAGGAGTCTTTTGCCCAGAGTAGGGGAATTGAGAACCAGTGGACATAGGGTTATAGTGGGAGGGACAAGATCTAGTAGGAACTTGAGGGGCAACTTTTACATTCAGAGGATGAGAGGAGATAGTTGAGACAGGGACTGCATTTATTACAGCATTTAAAAAACACTTGGACAGGTACATGGATAAGAAGGTTTCAGAGGGATTTGGGACAAATACAGGCAGATGGGATTAACATGGATGGGGTATCTTTGTCGCCATGGATGAGTTAGGCCGAAGGGCCTGTTTCTGAGTTGTATGATTCTATGACTCAACATGTCTTGGCCAACATCTCAGAGTGTTTCCATTTGCCTCCTCTTCTACTTAGAATTAATTATCCTAGGGACTGTTTAACTGTCTCTTTATGGAGCAACTATTCTGTATACATGAGCCCCATCATTCTGAAAAAGGGTGCTGACCCAAAGCGTCATCCATTTCTGTCCACAGATGCTGCTGGTCCCATTGTGTTCCTCCAGCAGTATTTTTTAATCAAAGCTGAGTGCAATCTGATCTCACATGAAAGGTGCCAACGTTCTGTTAAGATATTTTCAGGATAAATGAACCTGACCAAGATCAGACTGCACTGGGCTAATCTTTGATTAGGACAATGAGAATCAAACACAACTATCATGATTGCTGTCTCTCTGGCACATTTTGCCTCTCTATGAGTCCTAGCATAAACCCCATACCAATAATAGAGATTGCTTCTCCTGATGCAATCTTTGGAGTCAGCAAATCCATATCTCATTTCCCTGTTTTCAGAGGTGTCCACATGAGAGTGCTTGACTCTTCTCGTCCATAGAATCACTTCTCAATCTCAATATCTGATATCAAATTGTTTACCCTTAAATTCTCCAGTTTTTCCTCAAAATATATGTTTTTAAGCTCTGGTTCAAATGAAATTATGAACCTGTTGTGTTGATATTGAATATTAAATTCATCAAAACACAAAGTGCTGGAAAAATTCATTGGAGTAGGCGGTACTTGGGGAGGGAATGGACAGATCCATCAAGTGACATTGATCTGGAATGGATGCAATCTTTGTGCTAGTTATACTGATGTCAACACAGGCAGAAAGCATAAATGAAAAGCAAGGTGAATAGCAATGTTTTAAAAACTCCACCCTGTAGAAAAACAGGGCAGAATCAAATCTGTAATCGATTGATTTGAAACGAGGTGGGAAAAGAAGAGAAGGGTTTACAGAAGAGCCCAATAGAATTTATTTTCGCCTATTTCCCTCAGCTTTGCTGCGCAAATTTTCACATATTTTTCATATATTCTTCAAAACTGACTTTTCAAATAGGAGAAATTGCTATTTCTTTTATCATTTGCCAAGATAGAAGTAGTATTCTAATGCACAGCATGTGATTAAATAACTGGGCCAGCTCCAGACTACATTGAGGCCTGTTACTTAGCTAATTAGATCGTGATTTCCCTCTGAGAATATGCTGCCTCTTAAATCTGGGTTAGCTCTTACCAATGCAATATTCTGAACTTTTTTCCCCAAATTTCCCCACTTCTCTTCCTGCGCCCAAGTCTGAATTAAAATATTCCTGAACTGAGAATAAATGCAGTTTCAGACACTTGGCCCTTTTGCAAAAAAACTGGTCTTACCTGAGGAAGCGATCACTTCCAGGGTGTAAAAAAGGTACACATCAGGAAATAGGTACACGTGACCACCACTGATGTTTGCCTGTTGTCAGTCATGCGCCAAGAACTTCACAGGTCATGCAACTAATATCTCTCCAAATGCCAACAGAAACTGAAACTTTTGGTTGTAATGTATGACATAGAAACAGAGAAAATAGTTGCAGTAGGCCATTGTCCTTCGAGCCAGCATTACCATTCAATATGACCATGGCTGATCATCCAAAATCAGTACCCCGTTCCTGCTTTCTCCCCATATCCCTTGATTCCGTTAGCCCTAAGATCTATATCTAACTCTCTCTTGAAAACATCCAGTGAATTGGCCTCCTCTGCCTTCTGTGGCAAGGAATTCCACAGATTCACAACTCTCAGGGTGAAAAAATGTTTCCCCATCTCAGTCCTACATTCACTGCTCAGTTACAGTAACTCTCGTACCTCATCACACAAGGTCCAAAAATGAGTTGGCAATTAAAGGGTCGGCACTGTCATATCGAAGGCTGTACTCAGGATCTGTCGGCTTCAGCTTTCAATGGTCAGCGATATGCAGATGGGATTACTGCCTGCCTTTACTGCCAGTGGTGCCTGAGTTCAGATCAGTTCCTCCTTGATTTGCCCATACCTTGTAGTGGTTTTGGTCATCTCACATTGTGTAACGTGATCATCCGGGTCATGCACTCACATTGCTGGTGGCCAGACATGTAGGAGCACACCATAACCTCGCCCTCCAACTTATCCCACATCCCCATGGCTTTACTCCAAGCATACTGTGCCTACCCTTGGGAAATTTCTATAATCTTTGACTTGCTTCCCAGCTACGACATGCAGCTATAATGACTGCATGTAGCTTTTGAATGGAACTAAACTGGTCCCATGTAGATGTATTCCTCTCATGATTTTCGCACACCCCTCATCCTCCTGCACTCCAAGGGTTTAAAGTCCTAACAAGGTCAACCTCTCCCTACAGGTCAGGCTCTCCTGGCAACATCCTCGTAAATCTTCTCTGCACCCTTTCCAGCTTGACATCTTTCCTATAACATGGTGATCAAAACTGAAAACAATATTCTAAATGTGGCCTATATCTGCAGCATGACCGCATGGCTTCTATACTCAATACTGACTGATGAAGGCCAATGTGCCGAAAGCCTTTTTGACTACCCTATCTACCTGTGACCTAATTTTGCAACTATTGTACCTGCACTCCTGGATCTGTCTGCTCAAAAACACTCCCCTTACCTTTATCATACACTGTGCAGGTTCTGCCCATGTTTGACGTCCCAAAATGCAACACCTCGCACTTCTCCGTATTGAATTCAATCCCTTAGCCCACCTGCCCAACCAATCAAACTCCTGCTGCAATTTTTGACATCCATCTTCACTATCTACAATACCATCCACTTTTGTGTCATCTGCAAACTTGCTAATCATGCCATTTACATTCTCATCCAAATAATTGATATAGATGACAAACAGCAATGGGCCCTGCACCTAACACTGAGGCACGGGCCTCCAGTCCAAAAAATAACCATCACCATCACTCTCTGCTTCCTTCTGTGAAGCTAATTGTCTATCCATTCAGTTATCTCTCTTTGGATACCATGCGATCTAACCTTCTAGTGCAACCTACCATGCAGAACCTTGTGAAATGCCTTGCTGAAATCCATATATACAATGGTAGACAAGAATGCTGGAGGAACTCAGCCGGTGAGGCAGCATCCATGGAGAGAAGGAATAGACGACGTTTCGGGTCAAGACCATTCTTCACACTGATGTCGGGGGGTGGGGCAGGTAAAAGAAAGGAAGAGGCGGAGACAGTAGGCTTGTGGGAGAGCTGGGAAGGGGGAGGGGTGTTCATACCACTGGGGTGTAAACTACCTAAGGAAAATATGAGGTGCTGTTCCTCCAATTTGCGCTGGGCCTCACTCTGACAATGAAGGAGGCCCAGGACAGAAAGGTCAGATTCGGAATGGGAGGGGGAGTTGAAGTGCTGAGCCACTGGGAGATCGGGTTGGTTAGTACGAATTGAGCGGAGGTGTTCAGTGAAACAATCGCCGAGCCTGCGCTTGGTCTCACCGATGTAGAGAAGTTGACACTTGGATACAGTAGATGAGGTTAGAGGAGGTGCAGGTGAACCTCTGTCTCACCTGGAAAAACTGCTTGGATCCTTGGATGGAGTCGAGGGGGGAGGTAAAGCGACAAGTGTAGCATTTCCTGCGGTTGCAAGGGAAAGTACCAGGGGAGGGGGTGGTTTGGGTAGGGAAGGGACAAATTGACCAGGGAGTTACGGAGGGAACGGTCTCTGCGGAAAGCAGAAAGGGGAGGAGATGGGAAGATATGGCCAGTGGTAGGATCCCGTTGGAGTTGGTGAAAATGTCGGTGGATTATATGTTGCATATATGCAATAATCACATTTCAAAAAACGTAATCAGATTTGTGAGACACGATCTCCCCTGTACAAAACCATGCTGACTATCCTTAGTATGTATATCATATCCCTTAGATTACTTACCAGTAACTTTCTGACCACAGATGTTAGGCTCACTGGCCTGTAGTTCCCAAGCTTTTCTCTACAAACCTTTTTGAATGGAGGCATAACATTTGCCACTCTCTAGTCTTGTCCACCCTCTGGCACCTTACCTGTATTTAATGACGACTCATAAATCTCAGCCAGGGCACCTGTAATTTCCTCTCTAGCATCCCACAATGCCCTCAGATATATTTGATCAAGCCCGAGAGATGTGTTTATCTTGATACGCATCAGGACCTTCAGCACCTCTTCGACCGTAATAATGACTGCTCTCAGGACTGCTCTTGACTACCCCAAGCTCCCCAGTCCTCATGTTTTTCTCCACGTCAAAAACAAAGAATAACTGGGAAAAAACTAATATTAAAATTTTGGAAAAATCCTGCATCCCCTACAATTAAAATGTGGATTATGGAGATGTCGGAGACCTTAAATCTGGAAAAAATTAGATTTGTCTTAATTGACAAACCTGAATTATGTATTAGAATATGGTCCCCGTTCATAGATTATTTGAAGGGGTAGAATGGGCCAGCGCTGAGGCTCGACGGAAGCTTGAACCCAGGACTAGACAAATAGTTTTGTTTTCTTACCTAAGTTGTATTATACATTTTTTTTAAAGTAAATAAATTAAAAAAAAAACAAAGAAGAAATACTCATTAAGGACTTTGCCCGTGGGGCAGTCACGATGGCACAGCGGTAGAGTTGCTGCCTTACAGCGAATGCAGCGCCAGAGACCCGGGTTCAATCCCGACTATAGGTTCTGTCTGTACGGAGTTTATACGTTCTCCCCATGACATGCCTGGGTTTTCTCCAAGATCATTGTTTTCCTCCCACACTCCAAAGACATATAGGTTTGTAGGTTAATTGGTTTGTAGTTAATTCCCTAGTGGGTGTAGGATGGTGATAATATGCGGAGGGCGCTGGTCGGTGGGCCGAAGGACCTGTTTTCACGCTGTATCTCTAAACAGTGGTGACCGCTTTGATTCCTGAGGGATTCTATACTTCTCTGGTTTCCCTTTTCCCCTATATGTGCTAATAAAATAATGTTCTTGTGTGCGGTAGGGAAATTCTGGAATTCTCTACCCCGGAGAATTGCGAGGCCCAGATTATTGGGGTAATTCAAGAGTAAGTAGTTAAACATTTGAAAGGAGATGATTTGAGGGCTAAGGAGAACTGGCACATAAAATTAAAATGTGGCGTGGGGCACTTCAGCCTAGATACTATTGAATGGTGGAACAGGTTCGACGATCCAATCTGATTTTGGTCCAAAGCAGCTAACCTCAAAATCATCTGAGTGGAAATTCCTTTTGCCAATGTTTTGCTCATTCTCTCGACCGATGAATATAGTTGTATGCACCTGTTCTGCTTACTATACCGCGAGTCTATGTGTCAATGGGAATAAGGATGTATGGCTTTCTACTCTATTATTTAAGTCATAACTAAATATAGTAGTCAACGTTTGCTGGTTAGTGTCTGGTTGAGGAATGTTAATAGATTTTCAAACAGAAATGATCTGTACAATAAGAAATGCAATAACTTGCTTTGTGACTCATAATTCAGTAGCTAGCTTTAAAATAACACCCTGATTTTGATGTTTGATGCTGAATCTTTGATTTTTTTTGTCTCAAAAGCAAGTGTTTAGCAGAGGTGTTGATTCTTTTATTTCAATATAAAAACAAAATTATAAAAGGCCTCCATTCCTAATAACACATCTCGAGGTACTTAACAGAGGTATTATCAAACAAAAATGTAACACTGGCTCACTCAAAGTAAGACATAGAGTAGAAGGATTGTGATCTTCAAGAACAATTTACATATACTGTAAATATGAATAACTAAAAAATTGAAGGACAATTTGCAAAGAACATAGAACACAGAGAGGTACAATGTAGGAACAGGCCCTTTAGCCCACAATGTCCATGCCGAACATGATGCCATGTTCAGCATGAGTTAAGCTAATCGCCTCTGCCTGTGTTTCCATTGAGGTACTCCATCCTGATGTGGTCCATGGAGGGCCATATCAGCGCAGGACTCCTAGGGGCCTGCGGCAGCACCTATTTCAGGGCTGCATACAAATCTCCCTCTCTGTGAAGCGGAGTGCGAGGAGTCAATGGGTAGCTGACTCCAAACTCGGAAGACTGTCCAGGGAACATACTGGAGTACAGTATTTCTGGCATGGCATCAACACCTTCGTTAATTAGGAAACCTGGAAGGGCCAGAGTTCCCTCGTGAAGCAACAGCCACCTCACGTCACATCATTACAGGAACAGGTGCCGGCTGTGAGATACCATGCACCTGTAAAATTGTTCCTGAAAGGACCTGCAGTGAACAGCGCTATGTGGGGGTACAATGCACACTTCAAAATGAACTGCTTCCAGGAGAACGGCATCGGACCTGCCTTAAATTCCAAATTTGCAGGCTCAAGTAAGGCCAGCAATGTCCAGCCGCCGAATCTTCTCTTCAGGAAACCTGGCCAAACAGGTAAGACCTGGATGAAGAATCAAAGCTGTCTGGCTTATCAAGGTACCACGGCAACAACACACCCCACCCCTCTATTCGACAGCAAGCGTTTCACTGAAACTGGTGGCAGCTTCAAAGCTGGGCACAGGTCTTTCAGGCCAAGGCCCAAACCAATCCTCAGGGAAAAATATGGAATCCACGCACCCTAGCAGTCCTACTCTCCAAATCTGAGACGGAAATAGAACCTGCATCAGGGGCCTTTTGGCTTACCACAAGACCACCAATGACCATGAAGGTAGGTGGGTCTGGTTCTTTCCGAAATATGAGGTATGTGGACCATTTACAAGTTGGTAAAATTGACACTTGTTTTGTGCATGTGATCTATTTATAAACTAAAAGATAACATGAGATCAGTTTTATACTGCACAGTATACAAGCGAGACAGACGCAGGAATTGGCCAGAATTCTCGGAATATGGCCGGCGTTGCCTTTCAAGACAGGGCCGCAGTTGCGGCCTGCTCATTGTCATAATGGAAGATAGCGGTTCAACTCGCATGTGCAGTATAGACATTTCTGAATAGGAAACTTCATTACTGTCTAACAACTGAAGATCAGTTTCCACTCACAGGGCTCACCGGAGGTATTTGAAATTTAGCTGGATGGGGTAATGATACAGTTAAAAGCGTTGAAAAATGGGCTAACTTCAGCTCCCAGGTTATTTACCAAATTACTAAAACCAGTGCTTTGGCTGCTCAGAGCTTAAAAAACTATTGTTATGGTCTATCTGGATGATGTTCTAAACGTTGTATTTTGCCAAATTAGCAGTATCAGCCACAAAACTATATTTCAGAAATTAGGTTCTCATCGATCCAGTTAAATTTAAGTTGATATCAACTGAAATTATTGAGTATTGGGATTTACCTTTAACTCTATTAAATTGTCTGGGACTACGCCCTGAGGAAAGCGATTGGAACTAATTTAAACCTGTAACAACCTAGCTGTTATCAAACAACCTATTCAAGTGTAATTGGTAATATATTGGCTTTCACCTGTGCTATTTGGGCCTTTGAATTATCAGAGCTATACAGCATGCAAAGAAGTAAGCTATCAAGTACCATGTAGGTCATTGCTACCAGACCTATGCTATTTCCAGCTAAAACTATCAAAGTCACCATGGTGGACAAACAGTCTTCAGCATTGCTCCACTAACCTTCATCAGTAAATCTTCAGTTAATTACAAACTGATGCTATTGCTCAAAGATGGAAAATTACTAATACCATCCCAAGTTACGGAGGAGGATGGGTTTGCATGAGTTACCAATTGTTCAGTTATATGGTATCAACTACCTATAGACACTAGGTGCATTCTGTGGATTAAAGGTTTTATGCGAATATGCATAATCTGCATGCTCATGTCTAAGGTGATACACTCTGGTGCTGTTATATGTTAATCACACGGGTGCAATCAAGTCAAAATATCCAGTGATAGTTTACCTAACCTCATTTGGCATTGGTGTATCATCATGTAAAATCAATGACAACACAGGATGGATGTTGGATCACAAGTATTTAATGACATTGTGGGCTCGACGGAACACCAAAAGATCGAGATGTTTGCATCCAAGCTCAATCACCAGTTGCAAAAAATATGTGGCATATCAGTGGTGATTGCTCTCGCTACACTGGGGAGAAATGTTCTTTATGTCTTCCTCCATTTTGCCTCATCAGACGGGTCTTGCAAAATTCAGCAAGATCCCACTTCAGGCATTTTCATAGTGCCTGACTGACCTATACAGCCATGGTTCCCGCTGATGTTGTGAATGATAATAGAACCTTACTCGGTTATTTCTAGACACAAAATTGCTGGTTTGGCCGTGACTCGGGAAATCATCCTCTGCATGATATAATCAATTCATTGAATTGCAGACTGGGAAGACCGTTACTGCGGCTCGGGTTGTTAAACCAAACCATGGACGTGCTCACTGCAAATTGCAGGGATAGCACCAAATAAGCAGTACTTTCCTCATAAGGAGATGGGAAGTATTTTGTTTTATACTAATATTACATATAATTCGGCACAGATGACTGACGTCTTGAAGTTCAGTTCTATATGGGGTTTTGACAATCATTAATTGAAAGTGCCATTTACTGTGCCTAACGTGCCTTCTCATCATATTGGCTGTGGGGAGCAGAATCCACTCTGTCGGGTCTCACCTTCTGATATCTAGATTTTGAAGGATATCTTCAACTCAAAACCTCCCAGGCCAGGTACACAGAGATATGGGATGTTAACATTGGGCTACATCCCTGTCCTTGGTCAAACTCAATTACAAAGTGGTTATGCTCATGGCGCTGAGTTCAGCGCAAAGGGTCCAGTCTTTGCATAAGCTGTGACTGGACAGGATGATTATATCTGCAGGCAAAATAACATTTATGTTTATGCCTTAATCAAGCAAAATACACCACGGACATCAGGTCTCAAATTAGATTTGTTGGCATATCCCATGGACCTTCGGTTGTGTGTGGCCACACATCTACACCAGTATGTTAAGGTCACTAGAGCCTTAGAGACTCTGAACTAGCAATGTTTGTTAGTCACATAAAGCCTCATAAGAAGGTATCATTACAGACCATCACCAGTTGGTTAAAACGGGTTCTGGGTTACAGGAGTGAACACTGACATTTCAAGTCTCACTCCACCTAGGCTGCAGCAATATCAGCAGCAGGGTTATGGACGTTTCGCAGGACCACATCCTAGCGGCTGCAGGATGGTCAAATGAATGATCTTTCCAAAACATTTTAGAACTAACCCATTGCCAGATCGGGGGTATTTGCCAACTCTATTGTAGGTTCTGTTTATAGTTTCCTCCCGGTTGAGAGAGGTTACTATTATCATTATTTGTTCATTAAAAGCATCAACATGTCTATATCTATGTCATGTCTGAATGCATTATTAATGTTCACTCATCATTGGTCAACTGATGCAGTGTGTGATGCATGGACTCGTTTCCACGGCATGAAATCGCAGAGCTTTGAAATCTTCACGTAGTCACTCACATAACTCTAAAATAGTAAGATTAAATGAGAACTTACCAGTTTGAAGTTTGATCTTTATTTTATGAGGAGTTATGTTGAGGGATTATGTGCCCTCCACTCCCAACCCTCTATCATAAAGGTCAGCTGGTATTCTATTTTCTCTAATCTTACTATATTCAGTTCAACTACTGTTATCTGTGATTTCACACTGCTGCTTTGAAGATTGATGCGCATGCGGGCTGGCGGGGTCTTCACGTAATCCCTCAACGTAACTCCTCATAAAATAAAGCTCAAACTTCAAACTGGACAGTTCTCATTTAATCTTACTATTAAAGGCCATTATTGTACTTGCCTCTAACATCACTCTGGCAGCACGTTTTAGGCATTCACCACTCTGTATAAAAAACTTACCATGTTCACCTCCTGTAGATTTTGCCCCCCCTTACCTTAAAGCTATGCCATTGCAGTTTTGATATGTCTATTCTGGGAAAATGGTTCTGACTATCTACTCTATCTACGGTTCTCTTAATTTTGTATACATTTAGCAGATCCCCCTTATTTTCCGACGCTCCAGAGGAAACAATCCAAGTTTGTCCTATCTTTGCTTATAACCAAAAGCCCTTTCGCACTGTACGGGTTCATTCAAAGAGTTCTCCCGAGTTTGCCCTGAATTTGAACTCGGAGATTTACGGTAATGGCCGCTCGTCGGTACTTGGGGTTCTCGTGGACATTTCTCAACATGTTGAAAAATCTTCACTAGTCTTCCCGAGCTTACCCCGTTTCCCGAGTACCTGCCGTTAGCGTTACGAGCCGCTAAGAGACATCCCGAGCTCCGATGTACCCACTACGTTCATTCTACATGCTTACCACGAGTTTGAATTTTTTTTTAAACTCGGGAGAGCACTTGAATGAACTCGTACAGTGGGACAGGGCCATCAGACCCTCTGATAGATACACTGTAAATGGCTTGTGTAATCATGCATTGTATTTCCACTGAGTGGTTAGCAAGCCACAAAAGATATTCACTGTACCTCGGTACACGTGACAATAAATTAAACTCAAACTACACTAAACTAAATTAAGCATTCTGTTAAAAATCAAAATTGCAGCTGAATCACATATAAGATTGTTAAAGAGTCAAGATTACGTCTAGCAATTTGCAGAAAGCGTTGGCTTTTCATTTCTGCAAGAAAGTGACGTCAACCACATAAGCGGGGGTACAGGAAGAGTGGACAGTGGCAAATGCTTCTCTCTTGTTCAAAAAAAGGATGTAAAAATAATTAATCCCAGTAACTATAGGCTATTTAATTTAAGATCAGTAGCAGGAAAGCATTAAAACATTAATTTGGGCCAGATTAATTGACAACTCGAAGAAAATGGACAATTAAAGAGGCTGTGGCTATTTTCTTTATTGAAGGATGAGAAGATATTTAATAGAAATGTGTAAAATGAAGAAGGCTAATGGGAGGCTATTCCCATGGGTGGAAGAGTTATAGACTTCAGGTCAATGAAATAGGGGAGAATGGAACTGAGAATGACACAAGGAAAACATTTTAATGCCGCGTGTGATGAAATCAAGAATGGACGGCCTGCAGCGGGTAAGTTAGGTTTTATTGTGTTTTTCAGCCAGAATTGGATACATTTATCAAGAGGAAAAGTTTGCAAATATTGGGGGACTAGGAATGTGAAGCAAGCGAGTCTCTTTCACAGAGGGCTCATGAGAACAATATGGGCCAAATGACCTTTTGTGTTGTAAACTATCTATGATTGCAACACTTCAATCCTGCCATTATATGTGTTTTACCCAAGTATCTATGTATTTCTGCAACATTCATATCCAGCTGTGCTACAGTAATAGTTCCATTTAATAGATGCGAGTGCATTGGTCTGCAATGTCATTCTGAAGAGTGGGTTTGGATGGACAGATGACAACAATGCCAATGGCTTTGATAAAGGCCACAGACTCAAAAGCAGCTGAGATGGAAGCCATTAATTGTTGAAATTGGAGTGTCTAGTATTTTGTCAAAGGCCTGATTTTGCAAATCTGTAATCACACAACTCGGGCATGGGGTTAAAAATTAATGTCTGAGACACATAAAGGAGTACTGGGAAGTCACCAACTACCTTGTGAGAGAGATGCGGTTACAGAAGCTTCTTAATAGGAAACGAGAGGTAGAAAATGTCAGTCATAGAGTCATGCAGTGCAGAACAAGCTCTTCGGCCCAACTTGCCCATGGTAGTTAATATATGATGAGCGTTAGAGAACACTGGGCCAGTAGTCACTGGAAGGAATGGAGGGGACCTCATTGAACTGAATTGAATTACTGAATAGTGAAAGGCCTAGACAGAGTGAATGTAGAGGGGATGTTTCCACTAGTGGGAGTCTAGGACCAGGGGCCATAGCCTAAGCATAAAAGGATGTACCTTTAGAAAGGAGATGAGGAGGAATCTGTTTGGTTCACATTAGATTATTTTAATACCCTGCTTTCCTTTTCCTTATCAACTCATTGCTACAGAAAGGTGTGGAGGCCAAGTCACTGAATATTTTTAAGGTGGAGATTGATAGATTCTTCATTAGTACAGGTGTCAGTGGTTATGGGGGGAAGGCAGGAGAATGGGTTGAGAGGGAGAGATAGATCAGCGGTGATTAAATGGTGGAGTTGACTTGATGGGCCGAATAGCTTAATGCTACTACTGCAATTTCTGAACTCATGCTAACCAAAATTCTCAATTTCAACTCGTCCCAGCAGGCTGTGTTTGGCCCATACCTTTTCATACCCATCCTATCCATGTATCTGTCCAAATGTTTTTCAAATGTTGTGATAGTACCTGCCTAAACTATCACCTCTGGAAGCTCGTTCAATTTACCTGCCACTCTTTGTGGAAACCAAGCTTGCCCCTCAGGTTTCCCGCCACAGCTATGAATGGTGAAATTATTTAACGGAGGTGATCGAGACTCAAAGGTTAGAGCAGTGAAGATATTTCAGATATCATTGCACCAGAAGAGATTTAGAGAGAAATGCAGAGGCAAAATCATGGAAGGATTCAAAACACCATTTTATAATTGGATCCTCAGTTAACAATGGACAAAGCATGGAGACAGGCACAAGAGGGTGTATATGAGGAGAGAGCAGCATAGTATTGAATGCCACTCCTCATGTGGAGTGTAAAGTAAAGAAAATAATCTAACAAAGGTATGGATGAGAATTTTAACAGATGAACTGGGAAGGTTAAGAAAGTTAAGGGAGGCACGGTGACACAGCAGTGCTGCCTTGTAGCGCCAGGGACCTGGTTTCGATCCAGAATATTAAGATGTACAGGATTCACGA
This sequence comes from Okamejei kenojei, assembly GCA_035221665.1. Taxonomy (NCBI): domain Eukaryota; kingdom Metazoa; phylum Chordata; class Chondrichthyes; order Rajiformes; family Rajidae; genus Okamejei; species Okamejei kenojei. Next base: position 14,194,978 of record CM069153.1, read on the forward strand.
TGACTTGATTGTATAGACTAGCTAATTCATAGTATGAGGTTGGATTCAGCGGATGTAAAGATGGTCAGATGGGATAGAAAATGTTTCTACCCTCTGGGTGAAGAAACTTCCCAGCCTTGAATGGCAGATCCCTTTATTGTCCCTGGCTCTGGACATCAAGGGAAACATCATTCCAGTATCTACTCTGTCAAACCCTAAAAAAATATGTATGTTTTAGTGGAGCACTTAGTTTAGTTTAGAGATACAGCGTGGAAACAGGCCCTTCGGCCCACCGGGTCCCGGCCGACCAGTGATTCCCTCACACTAACACTATCCTACACCCACTAGGGACAATTTTATTTTACATTTACCAAGCCAATTAACTTACATACCTGTACATCTTTGGAGTGTGTGAGGAAACCGAAGATCTCGGAGAAAACCCACGCAAGTCACAGGGAGAACACACAAACTTCGTACTAACAGCATCCGTAGTTGGGATCGAACCTAGATCTCTGGCGCTGCATTCGCTGTAAGGCAGCTACTCTACCGCTGCACCACCATACCCCCTTCTCATTAACCTTTACTAATCTTTTGGTTTCATTTATCAAAAGAAGCTTTTCAAATCTGTATTTAGCTTCTCATTAGATTAGTCTCGTATGCTACTTTCCATTTCCTTACCAATTTCTTAATTACCCTTTGCTATAATCTGATTATTTTTCTCAGGCTTGGCAACAAAAATTACAAGTTTTTTTCCTTTGAATTTAAACTTGCTCATTTACTAATGCCTGGATTACTTCTGCTGTTGGGCTTCAATGCTTTCAAGGTATGTATATTCTTTCTAAATTATCTATTAATTCTTTAAATGTCAAACTGCCCATTCATGTTCATTCCTTTTAACGTAGTTTCTCATCGACTGCAGCTAAGTGACATTTTATACCATTGGAGGCGGATTTCTTTAGATTTAAGATTCTACTGAACCAGAAACCATGGATGAACTATAAGTGTCACCACGGGGTGAAGTTCAGGTCTGCAGCATTCGTTGAATAATCCAAAGCAATATGTAACGAACTACAAAGTGAAGTCAGATAGTATTGTTGGCAACAACACATCCTTCAAGCTCAATGCATTCTGTGCTCACTTTGAGCCAAAGATTGGTGGGTTGATGTCTTCTGGCCCGAAAGCCTCGGGTGCACCTGTGCCCACTGTCTCTGCCATATACTTTGGATCGACCTTCATGGAAAGCAACTGGCCTGGATAGAGTCCCCAGCCATGTCCTCAGGACCTGCATGGAACATCTGGCAGGAGAATGGGGTTAAAGGGGAAAGACAGCTTCATGGACATCTTGAATCTCTCAATTTTGAGGATTGCTCTTGCTATATGAAGACTGCAATCACCCCTTACGCCAAAGATAAGCAAGGTAGCATGGCTTAATGATTACCTTCTAATACCTACTGTGAGAAAGAGCTTCGAGAAGGTGGTCACGGCACACATTAACTCCCGCATTTCAGGCAGCCTTCAACATTCTGCAACATTCAAATAACCAGGACACCTACGCCTGACTCCGATTTATTGACAAAAATAGACACAAAAAGATAGAGTAACTCAGTGGGTCAGACAGCATCTCTGGAGAAAAGGAATAGGTGACCTTTCAGGTCGAGACACTTCTCAGACCCAGGGGAAACGAGAGATATAGACAGCGATGTAGAGAGATATAGAAATAATATAGAATAAATGAATGGAAGATATGCATAAAAGTAACGATGATAAAGGAAACAGGCCATTGTCAGCTGTTTGCTAAGTGAGAACAAGTACTATTTATTGACCATTGCTTCCTCAACATAATCATGATCAAACTCATCTCTCATCTCTGGGACCTAGGAGTCCGCCGCTCCTCTCTGCCAATGGATCCTCGACTTCCTGAGACATGCACCACCATCAGTGAGGATAGGGAACAAAATGTCCTCCCCACTGCTGCCCTGGAAGGATAGGTTCTCAGCCCCTTACTATAGACCCTCACACTCATGGCCGTGTGGCCAAATTCTTCTCTACCTCTATTTATAGGTTTGCCGATGAGTGGCCCAGATCCTTAACAATGACGACACAGAGTATAGGAAGGAGTTAGAGAGTTTACTGACAAGATGTCGAGACAACAGTCACCCCCTTAACAAAACAAACAAACTAGTTATTGATTTCAGGAAAAGGGGTCCAGTCAGCATTAATGATGCTTAAGTGGAGATGGTCAAGATTGTAGGCGTAAATATCACCAACAATTTGTTGTCTGTACTCATTTTACCGAGCACACAGTTAACAATGGCCTGTTACCTTTATCATCATTACTTTTTGCATACCTTTCATTCATTTGTTCTATATCTCTCTACATCACCATCTATATCTCTCATTTCCCTTTCCTCTGACTGTCTGAAGAAGGGTGTTGATCCGAAAAGTAACCTATTCCTTTTCTCCAGAGATGCTGCCTGTCCCGCTGTGTTACTCCAGCTTTTTGTGTCTATCTTCGGTTTAAACCAGCATCTGCAGTTCCTTCCTGCACATCAACAATTTATCCTGTACCAACCACATAGAAGCTACAGCGAAAATAAAACAGACTAATGCCTCTACGCCCTCAGCCGTTTAAGGAAGTTTGGCATGTCTCCAATGACTCTTACCTATTTCTACAAATGCACTATTGAAAGTATCCTATTGGGATGCATCACAACTTGGTTTGGCAACAGTTCTGTTCAAGACTGTAAGAAACTGCAGAGAGCTGTGGGTGTAGCCCGGTTCATCAAACAAACAAGCCACCATCTCCCATCAACTCTCTGTACATATCACGTCGCCTAGGAAAAGATGTGAACATAATCAAAAGGCAATTTTCTCCACTCATTCCCTCATCTCTGGTCTCCTGTCGTGCAGAAGATACAAAGGCTTGAAAGCAAAAACCACGGGCAAAAGAGATGGCAGTAAGGGCAGAGGCATGCTCCTCCAGCATGACGTGAGCAGTCAGGGAGACTTCCAGTGTCCCTGAGGTCTATACCTGTGGGAGGTGCGTCTAGCTGCAGCTCTATACAGACTGCGTTCTCAGAGTCATCCAGGAGTCTGAGAAGGTCATAGATACAGTGAGGTGGTCACACCTAGGATACAGGCAGAAAATAGATGTGTGACCAGGAAAGAGAGTAGGGAGAGAGTGCAGGAATCCCCTAAGACCATTCCCCTCAACAACTGGTATACTGTTGGGGGTATGTCTTGTCAGCAGAGTGCAGCAGCAGTAGTCATGTTCATAAGTTCATAAGTGATAGGAGCAGAATTAGGTCATTTGGCCCATCAAGTCTATTCCGCCATTCAATCATGGCTGATCTGCCTTTCCCCCTTAACCCCATTCTCCTGCCTTCTGTCCATAACCTTTGCTGCATCTGGCCTAGCTCTGAGTCACAGCAGGAAAGGGTGATGACAGAGCCCCAGTAATAGCAGACTCATGAGTTAGGGCAGCAAATGGATGTTGTCCTGCTGAGTGAATACTGACAACCAGCAGGACCTAGAAGTAGTAATCTCCACATTGCTTCCAGAGCCACATGTTAGTGAGGGTAAGAACAGGAATATAGGACAGGTGAATTTGTGGCTGAGGTGTCAGTGCAGGGGACAGGGATTCAGTATTTTGCACCATTGTCATATCTTCTGGGGCAGAGGTTACCTGTACAAAAGGGATCGAATTGCAACAAACAAGTTCGGTATTCTGACTGCACATTCCCTGGTCATAGGTCACAAGTGAAAAACACTCTCGGCAGCCGTTCCGCGGCATGGACCTGTGCCTCATCCGCTGCCAGGATCGATCCCGGGTCTCCGGCACCGGAATCGCTGCCGAACCCCAACTGGACCATCCCCGTTCCCTCCCGAGTGCCCCACCCCCACCCGACCGGGGGCGGCCAATGACTTCGGGAGTCAGAAGGGAGCGGCGCCAGTGCGCAGAAGCAGGGCTCCGGGTTGGTCCCGTCAGTTCCAGGCTGGGCTGTAGGTTAACCTGACGAGACAGGCAGAGTTGAGCTGGATTTAGCGCTGCTTCTCCACGCTGGCTGTAAGCCTGGGCTGTCATTCCCATATGTCCAGGCAGGGATGGTAAGTTAACAGGCAGAGTTGAGCTGGATTTAGCGCTGCTTATTCACGCTGCGTGGGGGCGCCGCTCCGGTCTGACTCCCGACGTCTCTGGCCGCACCCGGACGGGGAGTGGGGGGGGGGGGGGGGCACTCGGGAGGTGACGGGGATGGTCCAGTGGCAGTTCAGCAGCGATTGCAGCGCCAGAGACCCGGGATCAATCCTGGCTGCTGATGAGGCGCAGATCTGTGTCCATGCCGCAGCACGGCTGCCGAGAGTTTTTATCGCTTGTGACCTAGGACAAATCCCATGATTCCTTGCGTTTTTTGGAATACCAAACTCGCTTACTGAACTGAAGGGGAACCAATATCCTGTCAGGCAGGTTTGCAAAGGCTACTCGGGAGGGTTTAAAATATATTGGCAGGAGTATGGGATCCAATGCCGGAGTGAGACAGAGGAGAGGGTGGAAGTGAGTATGGAAGGTGATAAAAGCAAGTTCAGTTGGCAAGATGTTGCAGTTTCAGTTTCAGTTCAGTTTAGTTTATTGTCACGGATACCGAGGTAGAGTGAAAAGCTTTTGTTGCGTGCTATCCAGTCAGTGGAAAGACTAATAAGAATATTGTGTTCTGTTCTGGGCACCATGTTATAGGAAAGATAATGTCAAGCTTGAAAGGGTTCAGAAAAGATTTACGAGGATGTTGCCAGGACTAGAGGGTTTGAGCTATAGGGAGAGGTTGAGTAGGCTGGGTCTCTATTCCATGGAGCATAGGAGGATGAGGGGAGATATTATAGAGGTATACTAAATCATGAGAGGAATAGATCGGCAGTCTTTTACCCAGAGTAAGGGACTCGAGGACCAGAGGACATAGGTTCAAGGTGAAGGGGTAAAAGATTTAATAGGAATCCAAGGGGTAACTTTTTCACACAGAGGGTGGTGGGTCTATGGAACAAGCTGCCAGAGGAGGTAGTTGGGACTGGGACTATCCCATAGTTTGAGAAGCAGTTGGACAAGTACATGGATCGGACAGGTCCGAGGGCTTTGGACCAAGCGCAGGCAAGTGGGACTAGAGTAGCTCGGTGCTGGGACTGCAGCTATTTACAATATACATCAATGATTTAGATGAAGGGATTCAAAGTAACATTAGCAAATTTGCAGATGGCACAAAGCTGAGTGGCAGTGTGAACTGCGAGGAGGATGCTATGAGAATGCAGGGTGACTTGGACAGGTTTGGTGAGTGGGCAGATGCATGGCATATGTAGTTTAATGTGGATAAATGTGAGGTTATCCACTTTGGTAGCAAAAACAGGAAGGCAGATTATTATCTAAATGGTGTTAAGTTGGGAAATGGGGAAGTACAATGGGATCTGGAGTTCCTTGTTCATCAGTCAATGAAATTAAGCATGCAGGTAGAGCAGGCAGTGAAGAAAACAAATGGCATGTTGGCCTTCATAACAAGAGGAGTTGAGTATAGGAGCAAAGAGAGTCCTCTGCAGTTGTATAGGGTCACACCTGGAGTATTGTGTGCAGTTTTGGTCCCCTAATTTGAGGAAAGACATTCTTGCTATTGAGGGAGTGCAGCGTAGGTTTACAGTTTAATTCCCAGGATGGCGGGACTGTCATATGCTGAGAGAATGGAGCGGTTGGGCTTGTATACTCTGGAATTTAGAAGAATGAGAGGGGATCTTATTGAAACATATAAGATTATTAAGGGTTTGTACACGCTAGAGGCTGGAAACATGTTCCCGATGTTGGGGGAGTCCAGAACCAGGGGCCACAGTTTAAGAATAAGGGGTAAAGAATTTAGAACGGAGATGAGGAAACACTATTTCGCACAGAGAGTTGTGAGTCTATGAAATTCTCTGCCTCAGAGGGTGGTGGAGGCCGGTTCTCTGGATACTTTCAAGAGAGAGCTTGATAGGGCTCTTAACGATAGCGGAGTCAGAGGATATGGGGAGAAGGGAGGAACGGGGTACTGATTGTGGATGATCAGCCATGATCACATTGAATGGCGGTGTTGGCTCGAAGGGCCGAATGGCCTACTCCTGCACCTATTGTCCAATGTCGATTGTCTATTGCTGCAATGGCTCTCCGTGTTAGTATATTCCACATTCTTTTACTCTGCATAAATACGTTTTTCCTGAAAAGATTTTTGATATCTTTGTGAATGTCTTTTGATCTGTATAAAGACCTTTTTTTATTGAATCATATTTTTGATATATTGGTGAATGTCTTTTGACTGTATAAATACATTTTTTTACTGAATCATATTTTTGATATCTTGGTGAATGTCTTATAATGGCTTCTAGTTGTGTTCTTTCCCTCAAGTAGAAATGCTCTCAGCTTCCACTGTCAACTCTTTATGGTTTTCAAGACCTCAAGTAGGTCATCCCCCAGCCTATCTTTCACAAGAGAAAAGATTGTTCATCCTTTCCTGTTCACTTTGCGCATGCATTTCTCATATCATCACAATTATAACTAAGCCATGGAAAATTAGGCATAAATTTGGGAAGTTGTAACAAATTCAAGGTCACTGGAGTGGAATAGAGGTGTAATTATAGGGATAAACATAAGTTTTTGGAGAAGAGGGATGATGAAGACAGCTTTGGGAGGTTGGCCATGATGTTGTGATGGCTGACAAGGGAAGGGGAACAGTAATAGTGTTGGATCATTTTGGTCCAAGAAAATGTACTTGGGTGGTCAATAACGAGTGAAAGTGGATCAAAGGAACAGGAAGGGATATAACAGGAAGGGAGTATGAACTTGAAAAGAGAAAAATGGGATATGACATAATCTAGAAAATTACATGGTTTCAGTATTGGAGCAGTAAGGGGAACACTGGATACATGGACCAGGTGAAGAAATGTATAGTGAGACAACAATCCATCAGGACGTTATATGATTTAACTAGGTACTTTATAGGGAGGAGATAATCTCAATATAATGAGCAATTTCAGTGGAGGAGAATAGGACTCGATAATGTTCAATGTACTTCAACCAGAGGGTTAACCCAGTTTGCCACAAAAAACAGAAGTAAAATACTTTTAAAGGAGCTTATAGAACATTTTGGCTTTATGTACAAGAGCAAAGAAGCTTAATAATTATTTATACAAGGGTACACAAAAGGCTGGAGAAACTCAGCGGGTGCAGTAGCATCTAAGGAGCAAAGGAGATAGGTGACGTTTCGGGTCGAGACCCTTCTTCAGACACAATACAGTTTAGGTTGTAGTTGGACTATTATGTTCATTTTGAGATGCTGTACTTTAGGAAAGGCTATCGAGGTCTTAGAGGGATTGTAGAACAGATTTTAAAGTGACAAAGTGATCAGGGATTTGGATGATCTAGAAATACTGCAGAAACATGGAAAAGGTTACAGAAGATGTAATAGAGTTTTCACAACTATGAATGGTCGATAAACAAATTATTTCTAGTGGTAGAAAGCTTGATAGCTTGAAGGTAGTTTTATGATAATTGCCAAAATAACCAGCATGGAGGTTGAGGTAAAGTATTTTAATGCAGAGAGGTGTTTAAAGTTGTCTGTCATGACCCTGTCTCACGGTGTGATTCCACCCACGAGTGATCCCGAGTGAAAGAAAAAAAACACACTCGTGGTTGTCTACGAGATTCCAAGTTTATGTTCACGAGTTTAAACAAGTTCCCACGTGTATGTCTAAGTTTGCCGTTTACTTCTCATTTCTGCGATGTACCAAGTTCCTCTCCCGAGTTACCAAGTTCCTCTCCCGAGTTACTCTTGAGTCCAACCGGTATGAAGGTCTGTTTTTAAGTATCAAATAGAGAGCTGGACAGCATCTCATACAGTAAGTATTTTCTGATTCAGTATTGAAAGTTATTTAATTTCAGAACTTAAAAAGACTAGGCAGGATCTCGGCCCCCGGACTCGCTGCCGTTGTGCAGCAAGGCGGTGGACCTGCGAAGCAACAGTTTAAAGAAGACAGCTCCATCCTGCGGCTTTGAGTTAAAGATAGATATTCAGCACGGCCACATCTATATTGATATGACCTACAAGGGGGATTGGGCAAAGGGTTTGACGCACCATCCAGTGCCAGAGCTAGACTGGGATCATTCTCTGCTCTCATCTCTCTCTTTCTGTGTGTGCATTAGCGGGGTGAAGAGCGGTCTACCTCGCTGGGGCAAAAGACCTCTGCCACCTGCCCCTTGCAGCCATCAACTTGTTTGTTCCTTTGGTGCATTTCATCTACCCTGCTCCCTTCCCAGCCCTGCCCCAGCTCTCTGTCCCATGTATGACTTAGTACAGGAGACAAGTGTAGGAGAGGTGTACTGACTGTGTGGGCAGACACTTTGGTAGTGATTGCCCACCAGTCTCAAAAGCCACTGTGTCTCCCTGTCACTGAGATAGCAGGGGGCGATCAAACAGCACAATACCCCCGTCCCCCTCCACACCAATACGAAGGGCAACGATACCAAGGCTTTAGCGTCAGAAACAGCGAGCAGGCGACAATCACCCGCCATAACACGAGATAGATCATGCACTATTGTAGGTCCTTTGCACATCGGTGTTTCTGTCTTTCTCCATCTCATGGCCCTGTCTGTCGCCACCTCCACCCCCCTGCTTCCTGGCCATGTATGTGACCCCCTTCCCTCCCCTCTCCAGCTCCCCTCCCATTGCACCGGGCACGGGGGCTTTGCACCGTCTTCATGTCGGCGACGCCAGCAGTCAGTGCCAGTCCCGCCCCGGGGCAGTGCTTCGGCGGCTCTCTCCCCTCGTCCCCTGCTTAGCATAGCCCCGGACCGGTGGGGGGGGGGGGGGTGGGAGTCAGCGGGCACACCGTCTCTGCCACAACATGGGCCGCCGCCAACTAAGCCACCTGTCCACGTCCACACGCTCGGTAGCGCAGGAGCTAAGACTGGGAACTGTACCACCTTTGCCCCCTCTCTCTGCAACTTCAAACAACCCCACTCTCCTGCTCACCTAACCTGCCCATCCCTTCTCTCTGGATATTGAAGGCGCTTCTGGTCAGCAATGTGCAATAGTCACCAAAATACACTGCATCATTAGAAAGGGAAAATACAAAACATGTCAATCCCACTTAGTCATGGTGCTGTACAACACAGAAACAGGTCCTTCTGCCCAGCTTGGCCGTGCCGTCCCAGTTGGCGTCTTGGGGTAGTCCTATTTGCCTGCATGTGGCCCATAGCCCTCTAAACCCTTCCCATCCATTTATCTGTCGTTAATAACCACAAGAAAATTCCAGCTTCAGTTTCCTGTGTCCAACTCAGAGAGAAGTCTCCACCCCTTTCCAGGGTTAATCGCTCCACTGTTTATAATGCTCTCTGCATTATGAAGTCCAGTGAACCTTATGGGCACTGGACTTCATAAACCCCCTCCCCCCACCTTTCCCTCCCAACTCCAGTTCCGTCCCGACCCCCTAGGAAACTGAAGGGAGTGACAATCAAGTGCCACGGATACAAATAATGTCATACACAAGAAAGGGCAGGTGCTGGTTGACAAAAAATGAACACACAGTGCTTGTGTTACACAAGGACGCAGCAGAAATTAGGAAAAGTCATCCTGTCACCCATTCCTTCTCTCCAGAGATGCTGCCTGCCCGCTGAGTGAAAGAGTGCCCACGGTAGACTCACGAATCACTACGGTAACTTGACGGGCTACTACGTTCTTACAACAAGTTTAAATGTTTCAAGCTTTAACTTCAAGAGTAAGTTTGACTCGTGGAAATCTTTAAACATGTTTAAAATTTTTCAAGATTTAACAGGTTTTCCGGGTACCTGCCGCTAGCGCCACGAGTCGCTAAATTGCGTCCACGAGTTCCGACGTTCCCGCTATGTTAATTGTACGTGATTACCACGAGTTTAATTTATTTTAAACTCGGGGTCACTCGTGGGTCGACTTGCACCGTGAGACGGGTTTAAGGCTGTTAAATGCTGATATACACATTGCCAATGATCTAATCCAAGATGTGCTCTATGTATTATGTTGAGGCAAGAGCTAAATTCTCAAACTACGGCATTCCATTTTATCTGGAAGTGAAGAAACCTGCTTTGGAAAAGCAAAAGTTACGTTTGTGTCAATTTGCAAACTTTTGTATGTGGATATAAAGCACCCGACTATTTGATTCAGAACCACAACAACGATGTTGCTTCGGGTCATTTTTAAAATTTATATCTGAAGTATTTTTCAGCATATTAAATCATCCAGAATTAACTGGAACCCGACATCACATGACACCATGATTATGGCGACATCCCCTTCCCTGGGGAAATGCTATTGCTTCAGTGTAATGAATGTGCCTCTTGTCATTCCAATGATACACTGTCAGCAAACCTATGGCCTATTCATAGCCTGCATCCCATTGAAAGAATCCTGACAGCTGCAAGTGACTTGGTCCTTAAATTATAAACAATGGCAAAATGGATAATGCGAGGCTGATGGAAATGCTGTATTGACATGGTGAACATATTGGAGAGGAGATACTGCAATATCATAATTATGACAAGATGCCATACTCATTACCATTAACAAACATTCCACCATTAACATCCGAGAGCTAATTATTATCATACATTTTGTTGGATCAGACTCATGAATATTGTGGCTACAACTGCAAGTCAAATGTTGTTAAAATGCCAAGAGACTTGGCTCCCGGCTCCCCAAAGTTGTTTTAACATCCACGGATCTGGGCTGTGGGACATTCTCTACAAGCCTAAATGAATGCAGTGCCAATAACACTCAACTAACGCAATATATCCAATGCAAAGCAGCTTACTTGCCTGACGTACAATCCTTCACACACCATTCTGACTTGGAAATGTGTCATTACTCCCTCATCATCCATGGGACAAGATCCTTGAACTTGCTACCCAACAACATTTTACCAAGCATGGCTGGTAAAATACCTTAGCTGTGCTCAATGGCACAGTGGATAATGTTGCTGCTTAACAGAGCCAGAGACTCGGGTTTGATCCTAACCTTGGGTTCTGCCTGTTTTGAGTTTGCATGTTCTCCCAGTTATTTTGTATGTTTCCTTCAAAGTGTCAGTGAGTCATAGTGATACAATGTGGAAACAGGCCCTTCAGCCCAACTTGCCCACACCGGTCATCAGTGCCTCAGCTACACTAGTCCCACTTGCATGCGTTTGGTCCATATCCCTCCAAACCAAGTTTGAGTCTGAAGAAGGGTCTCGACCCGAAACGTCGCCTATCTCCTTCGCTCCTTAGATGCTGCTGCACCCACTGAGTTTCTCCAGCTTTTTGTGTACCCTCCCTCCAAACCAAGTTGGGATGCATCCCGATTCCTCTCTCTCCCATCGGTTAACACATTTGGGTTTTGTATAGGATTCCTTCCACTACTTCAACCACAAATCCATCTTTTATGCATGAGTCTAGATTGGTGTGGGCTGTGTAAGGCAGCAGAGGCCATGATAGATCATCCTCAGCCAACCACAGCTTATTGGAAGAAACAACATGAAATGATGATCAGGTTTTCCTTTTCCTTCTCCATAACAATGAATTCATTTTGATTTTGTGTGAAGGCAAAATGGATTTCCTCTGTTGGAAGGAACTGCAGATGCTGGTTTAAACCAAAGATACAGACACAAAATGCTGGTGTTACTCAGCGGGACAGGCTGCACCTTTGGAGAGAAGGAATGGGTGACGTCTCGGGTCGAGACCCTTCTTCAGCACACTTTCCACTGTTGATTCCACAATCTGCTGCAAATATCATAATGGTTCAGCCTTTGGAAAAAATAATCATGATATAGTACACAATGTCCTGAAGGGAGGTAGATTTGAGGAGTAGATGGCTTTCATTGCTAGGTTTTCAATGAAATAGGAGGAAAGATTGAAGACCTTCTGACTATCATATTCCAATGTGCTCACGGCTCAAGAAGTGCTCTTTGAAAATGAAACAATACTCTGGGGTCCTTGAGGGAAGGAATGGGTGACGTTTCGGGTCGAGACCCTTCTTCAGACTGGATTTCCTGGACTGGGAGAGACAAAGAACCTGCTGCTAACTTGCTACCAGCCTTGCTATCCTGTCACAGAATCAGGAGAAAACCCATTGAGACCTCATCCTCACAGAAGCTGCCTGACCTGCCGAGTTTGTCCAGCACTTTGTGCTTTACTCAAGATTCCAGCATCAGGAGTTAGTTCCTTGTGACTCTGTCATCCTCACAGTTGTTCCTGCCAAATGTTTGTGGATTTGATACTCTTGAGGAAATAAAAGAGCAATGGAGAAAAGGCTTTGAAAAAAATTCAAATGTCTATAACTCCAGCTACCTTTCAAAGTTAGTCTTTTCGTCTTTTCTTTCAACAAAGGAGGAAGCTGTGCATTACTGCCTTTACTCCACATATCCCATGACTACTACAAAAACACATTGCAGAATAACAATTGGAAACCAAATTCTAAAGCATAGGATCTTTCGATGTCACAATGTTCAGACATACATCTTGAACACTGAAGTGTTTCTTCCACTTCTCCAGCACATTCATGTTCAATGCAAGGAGCTTGAGCACACAATTATGCTAGGCTCCTGCAAAGGACAATAAAACTAAAAGAGCATTAAGAATGAATGCAGGATGCAGGACCACAAGTGTGGAACTTGAAAGTAAACCAGTTAGCGATGTGGCAATAAGATGTGTACATTTATTGCAGTACCCTGTCAACATTGCCACAACCACAGTGGTGGTTCAGTTGTCTAAAGAAGCTGCCTGTCCCGATGAGTAATGGCCCTGTCTCACGGTGCGAGTTGACCCACGAGGTACCCCAAGTGAAAGACTCGTGGTTGTGTACGAGACTTCAAGTTTATGATCAAGTGTTTAATTGAGTTCCCACGGGTATGCCATTGCTGCGATGTTCCAACTTCCTCTCCCGAGTTACCAAGTTCCTCTCCCGTTACTCTTGAGCCAACCGTGAATGTAGGTATGTTTTAATAAAGCAACAATGTTAAAGAAGACATCTCCATCCTGTGGCTTTGAGTTAAAGATAAATTCAGCACGGCCGCATCCATTGATATGACCTACAAAAGGAAAATGCGCACCCTCCAGTGCCAGAGCAGTTATACTTATGATTTGTTTGAAAACTGCTCATTATAACTGCTCATAAGTCAAGAGGTGAAAGGTGAAGAGCGAACAGGTCGAGATGAAAGAGCAGGTTGAGGGCTCAATGATCATTTTGTTCATACAATTGAGGAAGTTGTGACTAAATCTGAAGCACAAACCGAGTGCTTGGGAAAATCGTTTCAATTCCGTCGGCACCAACTACGGAAGAAGAGTTTGAAGCTCTTTTTAAGGTGCAGGTTTAAACTAAATACATAAGCACTGCAGCTTTGATTCGCAGTAAGCATGGGTCAATATCGTCCTTCCGGCTTCAGGAGCAACATTTCCCTTTGGAGGCCAAGGAGGTTGCAGATGCTGGAGTCTGGGACAAAGGTAAACTGCAGGAAAGAAGCCAACGGCCAGGCAGCATCTGGGAAACGGGTAGTCACCTTTTTGGGTCCCGGCCCGAAACATCAGTGTGCACATTTTTTTGATTTCCCTCCAAAGATGCAGTCTCCCCGTGCTTTGTTTGCACAACTCTCTCCCCTTTCTCTCTTCCAACCGAGGGGGGGGGGGGGGGGGGGGGGGGGGGGGGGGGGGGGGGGGGGGGGGGGGGACGGGACACACGAGATAGTTAAGCGGACCTTACCGCCAACATCATGCTTCTGTTGCGCATGATTCAGCAGGTAACACCTCTCTTCCCCTTACCCAGCGACGTCCGATTCCTCGCACCCCCACAAGTCACATCGACGAGGGAGAATGTGATGAAGAGTCCCGACCCGAAACATCACCCATTCCTTCTCTCCAGAGGCACTGCCTGTCCCGCTGAGTTACTCCAGCATTTTGTGCCTATCGTCGGTGTAAACCAGCATCTACAGTTCCTTCCTACACACGGACAGTGAAGTGCCACGGCCAAATTGCACATATCCTGGGTCAAACGATACACACCAATAAGTACTGGGATTGTTTTAGTTTGGGCTCAGTGTGGTGTCTGTAGCCTGGGCACACTGCCGGAAAAAGTATCGATAAATATGTGTGGAACTTTCACAAATAAGGGGTTAGGTAGGTCTGGAGTGTGCTGTTAACCGCGGGACCGTGCCCTGCTGAGATAGACATGAAATGCTGGAGTAACTCAGTGGGACAGGCAGAATCTCTGGAGAGAAGGATTGGGTGACGTTTTGGGTCGAGACCCTTCTTCATATCAGCTGAAGCAGATCTGTGTGTTCGGACTTGAAGGACTAAACCGCCCCACCTACCCCAAGATCAAAAAGATGTTGACATTTCCACTATATATGTTATTTAATTCCTCCGTCAGAACTGGTGCGTTCAGTGGAGATTTTCTCGACAGAGGAGCGAGGATGATATTGAGAAATAAAGTGGCGGGAGGGAGAGGGAGAGGCTCCAAACAAAAAGAACTAAACTAATTCTCGTTTAAAAAGAGAATATGTCTGTTACAAAAACCCCAGAGGAAATTAATTGTTTCTACTGAAGAGCGGAGTCATTCCATTATGAATCATTGATTCTCGATGTATTTTTATAAAGTAGATGATTTGAAATGCTGCAGTTTTTGAATGGTAAAGCCGGGCTTTTGCATCATTTCTAAAATCTAGGAGATGATTTTATGCAAATATCAGACCTATTTATTTTCTCGTTCTCGCTTTTAGGTTTCGATGCGTTTATTTTGTCACCCAAGTAAATAGATACAGGTTATAAATATTTTAAAATATTGTACAGTGGTTTAACACAATGGGTGGCGTTTCAGGTAAGTCTGAAGAAGGGTCTCGACTCCATTCCTTCTCTCCAGAGATGCTGCCTGGTCTGCTGAGCTCCAGCATTTTGTGTCTACCTTTGGTTCAGTCTTTACTCAAGCGAACGAACAGACTATAAGAAAGTTCCCACGGTAGACTCACGAGTCACTAAGGTAAACGCACGGGCCAAACGTTACTACAACGTTTAAATGTTTCAATTTTTAACTTGAACAGTTAATTTGACTCGTGGAAAAAATCAAACAAGTTAGATTTTTTTCACGAGTTAACAAGTTTCCCGGGTACCTGCCGTTAGGGCCACGAGTCGATAAGTTGCTCGCCCGAGTTCCGACGTTCCCGCTACGTGATCACCACGAGTGAAAACTCGGGGTCACTCGTGGGCCAACTCGCACCGTGAGACAGGGGTTTAACTCCACCTTTTTGTTTCTATCTTTGGTGGTTCAGATAATGGTTCTTGAAAATTCCATGGAGCACTTTTGAGACATAAACTTTGGTGTCTACCAACCAAGCATCTTGCACATAGCAATCATGTTCAGTCAACTATGCAGATTACTTCTGAGTAATCTTGCATTTTATAAGGAGATTTTATCTGGTGACAGTTCTGCGGGGAAAAACTCAGAACACGGCCAGCAACATTTTCTATTTGCTCCATGCCTCATCCCATATTTCATTCTTCTGTCGGATCTCAATCGCTATTTATTTGCTCAGCAGCTGATATTTTCTGCATTGCACTAGTTTCTGCTCTGAATCCCATGTAAACATCTGTAACATCAGACCCCCTACTCTCTGATGATTCTCCCCTTTCTGAAGGAAGGAAGAAAAATAATGCGTGATGCTCCATCAGATTGGCCAGGTCAAAGTGTCTATCACCTGATATTTTATTTTACTTCGGAGTTACGTGAGTGACTATCTGAAGAAGCCCCGCCAGGCGCATGCGCGTCATTACATCCGACGCATGGCATACTGACGGGCTGGAGAGCACAGCCCCACCAGCAGTAAGTAGTAAATTCGCAGGTGAGTGGGTTTAAGACTTTTTCCTGCGACTATTTAAGCTCCGTAAGTCTGGCTCGGGAGCCAGCGGGAGTTAGTGGTCATGGAGCATACCGGTAGAAAAGCTGTTCGAAGCAGGAGGGGAACTCGCGGGCCCGCGGTTCCACCTCGCAGATCGGGTCGTGAGATAACTAGTGCAGTAATGCCGGCTCCGATACCGGCTGCTGTTTTACCGGTAGTTGAACAGCCTCCAGCTGCTCCAGTGTCTCAGGGCACTGAGGCCACTATAACAGGAGTGGACCTCATCAAGCAAATCAAGGACCTGAAGGATGAGGCCAAAGCAATTGATCTCATGAAAACATATGTCCCTGCTCCCAGGACGTCATCTCGCAAGTCAGGTTCAACGCGAAGTGGGTTGGATCCAGGGGCGGGGCCAAGCAGAGTGGGGCCAGTGGGACGACGATATTACCCACCAGTGTATCCAAGCAACAACCCAAATATGGGAATAAGGAGGACTCGAGGTCGACTGTAGAGATACAGGAGATTCATTCCGTCAAGGATAAGACTTCTGGGAACAACCTCCGGTTGGGGGTAGATTGCAATTGTTTTATGATGAATGGTGCTGCATAACATGTGATCAGTTTATACTAGACACTGTGTCAGGCTCTCAAATAGAGTTTATGTCAGGAATTGATCCACCTGTACAGAATATGCCTAATAGAGTATTATTTTTTTCTGCACCAGAAACTCAGCAGGTAAAAGAGGAAATTATTATTTTGTTCCAAAAAGGGGTAATTGAGAGGACGACTAACCATCCTCAACAATTTGTGTCCAATATATTCCCCGGACAGAAAAAAGATGGGGGATGTAGAGTCATTCTGGACCTAATCCAGTTGAATTCCTATGATCAGTATAGGCATTTTAAAATGGACACCTTCAATACTGCTAAATAGCTGTTATCACAAGGCTGTAATATGGCAACTATAGAACTGAAAGATGCCTATTACTCAGTACCAATTCATCATCAGTATCGCACATACTTGAAATTTAGTTGGATGGGACAGCTGTGGCAATTTAAAGCATTGCCCAATGGTTTAACCTCAGCTCCTAGGCTGTTCACAATATTGTTGAAACCAGTGCTGGCGCTACTTTGGGCTCAGAATCACATTGTAATGGCTTATCTAGATGATATTTTTATAACCATATAACCATATAACAATTACAGCATGGAAACAGGCCCTCTCGGCCCTTCCAGTCCGTGCCGACCATAAGCAACACTCAGGAGACAGCTGAGGAATCGGTTTCAGCAACCAAACACCTGTTTGAAAGGTTAGGGTTTCTGGTCCATCCAACAAAATCCAAGTTACATCCATCCCAAAAAATTGATTATTTGGGTTGTGTCATTGATTCAGTTGATATGTCAGTGACTTTGCCTAGAGCTAAGGCTGATGAAATCAGGGATGTCTGTACTTGTCTCGCTGAAAACAATATCCCTCAGTAGCCAGTGTTATTGGTAAATTGGTAGCAACTTTTCCTGCAGTAGAGTTTGGACCTCTGCACTATCAAAGTCTGCAACGAGGTAGAGAACAACCACTAAAAGAAAATGCAGTTCATTTTGATAGACCTATGCAGTTACCAACCAGAATCATAGCTGAATTGCAATGGTGGATTATCAATATTGTACAAACTACCAAAAACATTTTGGTTCAGCAATCTTCAGTGGTTTTACAGACAGATGTGAGTGCTCTCAGATGGGGAGCTACGGACAGCGAGTCTAGCTGTGGTGGTAGATGGAGTGTGCAAGGGGATTTGATCCTGCACAGGCATGGTATAAATTATTTAGAATTGTTGGGTGCATTCTATGGGTTAAAAGCTTATTGTTCCACAATGAATCATTTACATGTTCAACTCCAGATTGATAATACCATGGCTGTGGCATATATCAATCACATGGGAGGAATAAGGTCTGTATCATGTGATAATCTGGCCAACCTCATGTGGCACTGGTGTAACTCCAGGAACATCTGGGTCTCAGCTATCTACCTACCGGGTAGACAATGTGGTGGCAGACAGCAGGTCACGAAAATTCAATGACAACATAGAGTGGATGTTAAATCCTGAAGTTTTTAAAATGATTGTCAGCCGCTATGGGTTGCCCGATATTGATCTGTTATCATCCAGGCTAAATCACCAGTTGCCTAAATATGTTTCATGGGAACCGGATCCAGAAGACGTAGCGGTGGATGCATTCTCGCTACATTGGGGACGTACATTCTTTTATGCTTTTCCCCCATTCTGCCTGATTGGGCAATGTCTCACCAAGATAGAGCAGGACTCTGCCTTAGTCATTTTGGTGGTTCCGGACTGGCCTACACAGCCATGGTTCCCATTGGTGCTCAGAATGATGACTCAGCCATTCATGACTGTCCCCAACTGCAGTAATTTGTTGGTGCATCGCTTACATGATCGTATTAATTTGTTAATCTGCAGGTTATGACCAGACCGTTCCAAGGCCTTGGACTGTCGAATAGGACCATGGATGTGACAACTGCAGCTTGGAGAGATAGCACTAAGAAACAATACGTGTCTCATATTAAGAAATGGGATATGTTTTCTTTACAGTCAGATATATCTTATCATACTGCAAGCATACCGGATGTATTGGAGTTCCTTGCTATGTTGCATTTTGATGAGCACTTGAGTTATAGTGCAATTAATTGTGCTTGGAGTGCTTTATCCTCCTATTTAGGGCACTTTTCAGAACAACAATCTATCGGGTCTCATCCGTTAGTATCCCGATTCATGAGAGGAATCTTTAACAAAAATCCTCCTAAGCCTAGATATACAGAAATCTGGGATGTCAGTATAGTTCTCACACTGCTTCGGCAATGGGCTCCAATCACGTTGTTGTCTTTTCAGAAGTTAACACTTAAAGTGGTTATGCTCAAGGCGCAAGTATCAGCGCAATGAGTGCAAACATCGCAGGTGTTATGACTAGATAGTATGTATTCTTCTGTAGATAACATTTAATTTTATGTGTATGATTTAATCAAACAAAGCAGGCCAGGAATGGAAGGAACCAAAGTAAGATTTGAAGCATACCCTGTTGACCAAACATTATGTGTAGTTAAGCACCTGAGTCAATATATCTATGTAACTAAGAGTCTCAGAGGCTCTGAAACAGCAATGCTCATCAGTCACAAAAAACCTTATTAAAAAAGTGTCAGTACAAACTAATTTTAGATGGTTAAAACAGGTTTTGGATTGTGCTGGAGTAGACTCGTGTGTTTAAATCTCACTCCACAAGGGCGGCGTCAACATCCGCGGCGAAGGTGCAGGAAGTGCCGCTAGACCAAATCCTCGGTACTGCAGGATGGTCTAAGGAATCAACTTTTTCTAAATTCTACGATAAACCTGTTCTCACAGTGCCAGGGTTTGGGCATGCTGTGTTGGATTCCGTTTAATTTGATTAGCTTTTTCGTTATACATTTCTTTTGTAATGTCCCCCTAGGATAGAGGGGTTATTACTGTCTTTTGTTTATTATTAAAATAGTTATTGAATAATTCGAAGCAATGTTCAATACATTATCTATTCACTACTGTGTCAACTGAAGCAGTGTGCCGTATGGAGTGGATCTATGGCATGAAATCACAGAGCTTTGAAATCTTCACTTAGTCACTTACATGACTCCAAAGTAAAATAGTAAGATTAAATGAGAACTTACCAGTTTGAAGTTTGATCTTTATTTTATGAGGAGTTACGATGAGGGATTACATGCCCTCCGCTCCCGGCCCTCATAATCGCAAAGATCATCTGGTAGATCTAGTTTTCTGAGTCTTACTATATCACTTTGGCTATAGTTTCTGTGCTTTCACGCCACTGCTTTGAAGTATGACGTGCATGTGCCTGGCGGGGCTTCTTCACGTAATCCCTCATTCGTAACTCCTCATAAAATAAAGATCAAACTTCAAACTGGTAAGCTCGTTCAATCTTACTATTTTAGTTTAGTTTAGTTTAGTTTAGAGATACAGCATGGAAACAGGCCCTTCCGCAGACCAGCGATCCCTGCATATTGACACTCTCCTACACACAGACTAGGGACAAGTTTTACATTTACCATGCCAATTAACCTACATACCTGTACATCTTTGGAGTGTTGGAGGAAACTGAAGATCTTGGAGAAAACCCACGCAGGTCACGGGGAGAACATACAAACTCTGTATAGACAGCACCCGTAGTCGGGATCAAACCTGGGTCTCCAGTGCTGCATTCGCTGTAAGGCTGTAAGGCAGCAACTCTACGGCTGTGCCGCCCTATTACACTGCATAATATTATATATTATATTCATAACCACTCAAGAAGGATCTCAAGCAATATTTGATATTGCTTTGGAACCTTTGGCCGAATCCCCTAATATTTTTGGTATTGTCCGCGGGAATAAGACACATAAGCTATCTCTTCATGCAGATGATCTTTTATTATTCATTTCCAACCCTGAGAAATCTATTCTGGCAATAATAGCACTACTTAATAAATTTAGTACTTTTTCTGGTTATAAACTAAATCTTAGTAAGAGTGAGCGTTTTCCATTAAACCAATTTTTATTGCCAAATCTTTCTTTGATATTATAGATTCCAAAATGTCTTCATATATATGGCAGAATAAAAATTCCAGACAAAGTAAAAAATACTTACAGAAATCAAAAAAAGATGGTGGTTTGGCATTGCCGAACCTTAGATTCTACTATTGGGCAGTCAATGTTCGTTATCTAACATTTTGGACAAAAGATTTAGAAGATACCCAGAAGGATGGATAAACCTTGAACGTGATTCCTTGCAAGGGCTTCTATTCTAGTGGCCTCATTACCTTTTACAATTACAAGATAAACCAATAATAAGACATACGTTTCGAATATGGTTTCAATTTCGTACGTTTTTTGGACTAAATGATTTTATCTTATCGAGTCCCATCTTATTCAATTTTCCAAGTTGATGTTGAAATTACAAATAGATATATTTGATAAAATTAAGAATGACTGGGAAAGAGAACAAATTTCTCTGTCTATAGAGAAATGGGAGAGGATTCTTCAATTAGTCAATACCTCTTCAATGTGTGCAAGACACGCTCTGATACAATTCAAGGTGGTTCACAGAGTTCATATGTCAAAAGATAAGTTGGCTCGTTTCTATGTTCATATAAATCCTATCTGTGACAGATGTAACTCTGAAGTGGACCTCATTGACCTAAATGTTTTCGTCCTGTCCACTTTTGGAAAAATATTGGAAATACATTTTTGATACTATTTCTGGAGTCTTAGGTATTGATTTAAACCTCATCCCATTACTGTAATTTCTGGGCTACCAATGTTAGATTTTATTCATTTGTCCCGCTCCGCCCATCGGCTGATTGCTTTTTCCACACTAAT
This sequence comes from Okamejei kenojei, assembly GCA_035221665.1. Classification (NCBI taxonomy): domain Eukaryota; kingdom Metazoa; phylum Chordata; class Chondrichthyes; order Rajiformes; family Rajidae; genus Okamejei; species Okamejei kenojei. The sequence continues at coordinate 14,216,253 of CM069153.1, forward strand.
CGCCAGAAGATCTATTTTATTTAAATGGAAAGACTCCAACCCTCCAGTTCTGAAACGATATCATGCTTAAATTTAGAAAAAATCAGGAGTGACATTGTTGAACCCTTGGTTAAATTTGATAAGACTTGGGGAAAATTTATTCAACAATTTCATAAAACATAAATTGCTCCCTCTCTAATAAAACAGCTACTCATTTCCTGGGCCAAAGTTTGTAATTTTGGATTCCACTAAGTAGCCAAAAGAGCATCACCAATTGCTCTCGCACCACAGTGAGTTGCAAAATGCATACACTCCACAACCCAAACTGCAAAAGAATCTGTCATACAAGTCTGCCCTGCAGGAGTAACCCACAATCTCGACATGCAATCTATTGTATATCCAAGCTGTTTCTATAATCTTATATCCCCTTCAGAAGCTTCCTCCTGCAACTGAATAATTTCCTGGATAGTTGGCATTGGCACCACCACCTTGCATTCCCGGGATACGTTCCTTTGCTGCTTGATCTGCACAATGATTACCTATGTCTATTAGGGTCTGTTCCTTTGTGTGAGCGCTACACTTCATCACTGAAATTTGCCTAGGTAGCATCAGAGCCTTTAATAAATCGGTCACCAATTGCTTGTGAGATATTTGAGTTCCTGCCGAGGTTAGGAATCCTCTATTCCTCCATAGGTCCAAAGTCATGTACTACTCCAAATACATATCTTGGGTCTGTATAGATGTTCACCCTTAAATCTTTCCCAACAATAAATGCTCTAATCAAAGCAAACAGTTCAGCCTGTTGTGCTGAATAGGGTGATCCAAAAGCAGCTGCCTCTACACTGTTCCCATCCTGGTCTACAATAGCGTACACAGAAAATCTCTCCTTGTTGCCCAATGGATGCACTCCCGTCTACGTAAAGTGTTATGTCAGGGTCTTCTATTGGAGCGTCTTTTAGATCTTCCCTTACAGATGTCCCTTCTTCAATTATGAACAAACTGTCATGTCCTGCTTCTGACTGTTCCTCTGGAGGTAAATGAGGAAAGATGTCTGATTAATATTAGTACAGTGTCTTAATTGGAGTTTTGGATTGTTCAATAGATAAATGTCATATTTGTTTTGATGAGTCATTGTCAGATGCTGAGTTTGACATTGTCCTAACATGGCTGCCACCGAATGGGAACTGTATGTACACTACTATTTCCTGCTGTCAGGTCAGGTTTGCAGTAGACTGTAGACTATTATAAATTGCTGTTACAATCTGGGTGTATAGTGGGTGTCCCCTTGCTACTGGGTCGAGCTTTGATGAATAATAAGCCACTGGTCTGTGCTTATCCCCGTGTTTTTGGGTGAGGACTACAGTTGAGCACTCAGGCAGGATGGTACAGTAAAGTTGGAAGTGTCTATCATAGAGTGGCCTTCCTAATGTTCGGGCCTGCATTAAAGATCTCTTCAAATTCTTGAAAGCTTCCTGAGCTTCTTTGGACAACTGAAATTCGACCTCTAGGCTAGTATAAGGAGTCAATTCCTTGTGCAATATTAGGGATCCAGGGTCACCATACCGAGCCACTGTCTCATTTGCTTCATCTCTTTTAGAATAGGAAATTTGCAAATTGGTACAAGTCTGCTGTTTTCCAAACTTCTCTCTGTAGCCGAAATTATTACTCCCAGAAACTTTACTTTTTGTTGAACTATCAAGACTTTAAACTGAGAGACCACATATCCTGAATTTGCCAGATAATTCAATAATTGAGGAGCGTCCTCATGATTGCTCTGCTCATCTATACTAGCCACCAACAAGTTGTCCACATACTGTACGAAAGTGGATTCCCTTGTAAAACTCAAAGTGCTTAACTGTTCTTGAAGACATCGAGAAAACAAGGTAGGGAAATTAATAAATCCCTGAGGTAGTCTTGTCCACGTATATTATTGTCCCATGAAGTAAAAGCAAATAGATACTGGCTGTTCTTGTGCAGAGGTAATGAGAAGAATGCATGTTGCAGGTCTACAATTGAAAAAATCTTAGCTCCGCCGGAATCAAAGCTAGAATATGTGCCGGGTTTGCTCTTGTTATAGTCCCTTCTCTTTTGGCTTCACGACGAACATTCCCTGCCCCAATTGCCTAGCTGCTCACAATTAAAGCAGGCACCCGATTTTACCATTTTGCTGCCTTTGAAATGTGCTTTCACGGAAATGTGGGGTTGGCTGTTATTTCTCCATATTTCTGGAATATTTTCCAGTGACTCTTTACTTGCAATATTTTCTGTGGTTATTCTGACTGTATGTTTTACTGTTTTGTCTTGGTATACTACTTCAATTGGCCCAGGGATAGGGTTCTGGCAAATTTGTCCTTTAAATCCGGACAGACTTGCAAATCAGGATTGTGAGAGTGGATTAGTCTGAGAGAAGGGTGTTTGTCTTCTCTGCCCCTAATTTCTTTGCCAGTTCCCTCTTTGCTCCCTCTGATCTCTTCGTTGACCCATCCCTTCATTTTGTTCCTCGTATTGGGCAGTCCCTACTCCAGTGACTTAATCCACCGCATTGGTCTGGTCCCAATATTCTATTCCGTCTCCAGTTTGGTTCTTGGGGAAATTGGTTCTAGGGAAGGTGGCTCATCAGGGTAACCTGGATAATCCTGTTCTGGCACCCTTGTCCATTCTATCAAACTATGCCTTGCCTTTGTCTGAGGACTCCATAAATCTAAATTAGACTTTGGCGCCTCCTTCTTTGTCACATATTTAATTTTTGTCTTAACCACTGGCTGAGCGTCTTGTTTCTTGATATCCTTCCTGTGATACCTCACTGCAAGAGCCATTTGACTCTAACTGTTTTCTCACCAGTCCATGTTGTTTGTCTTAATGGCCTCGGCCACATTAGTTGGTAGACAGTTTAACAATATTACGCGGTACTTAGGAGAATTTGCCACATTCCGAAAATTTAGATCTCCTGACTGGTCCATATATAGTCCCGAGAACCTTTCTAAAAACTCATCTGCTCCCTGTCTTTTGGCTTTTGAAGGGTATTAGCAAGAGCAGTTAAAACTTCTCTTGCACTATTATCAGCGATTACATTAGCCAGTGAATTATGAGTTGGGTGTCCGAAAGTGGTTCAGAACCTGGTATGCTCTGGAGGAGTTACGATATGTTGTACTACAGCCCATAAATCTCTTGAGTCCGCGTGATACACACGCATAGTAGTCTGGAGATAGTCCACAAAGGAAGCAGGTGATTTATTTCTGTCAGGTATTTTACTCAGTACTGCCATCATTTCATTAGGTTTCCATGGGGAAAATACATCAATGGTTCGGGGATTGTTTGCACCAACTGCATTAGCCGGATCAAATGCTGGGTTAGGTATCTCCTCAACTGGGAACTGATGACGGGATATTTGTTCTTCCTTCATAATTTTTACTATGTCTGATGCACTGTCAGTGTCCCCTGATACCGTCTCACCCTCCGATGTATCATCCTCATCACTAGGGGGAAGGCGATATTTCTTAAAGGCATATCTGGTTTCTCTAGGTGGTCATCTTATTCTTCTAGGTTTCGGCATAAACTGGATCTGGTGGTCATACTTTATCTTTAAACATGGGAGCTATTTTCTTTGTTTTGCTTCTTGTACCATGCTCCACAGGACTATCTGCTAGTGGTGGAGTTGTTGGGGTCAAATAATTCTGTGTTGGTACTGCTGTCTGGTGAGCAGGTACTACTGTAGCATCAGCCGGGGGTGTGGGTGGTGTTGCAGGCACAGGAGGAGGTCTGTGATGCACACAGGGTGTACAAGGTGCTGGATGTGAAGGTAGAGTATGTGGAGCGCAAGGGAAATAAGGTCGGGGCTGCAAACTTCTTTTAATTCAAATGCTCTCCCAATCTTCTAAATATTCTTCATCTCTCCCTTCCAAGCCAAGTCCCTTAACTCTAAGTCTACAAATGCCTGTTTCCCTTCAGGAGTTCTCTTTTTCTCCCGTTCTGTATGTTCTCTATAAGCACATATAACAACCATATAACAATTACAGCACGGAAACAGGCCCTCTCGGCCCATCCAGTCCGTGCTGACCATTTGTTTTCCCCTAGTCCCATCTACCTGCACTCAGACCATACCCCTCCATTCCCTTCACGTCCATATACCTATCCACTTTACTCTTAAATGTTAAAATCGATCCTGCCTCCACCACTTCTGCTGGAAGCTCATTCCACACCGCCACCACCCTCTGAGTAAAGAAGTTCCCCCTCACGTTACCCCGAAACTTCTGTCCCTTAATTCTCATGTCATGCCCTCTTGTTTGAATCTTCCCTGCCCTCAATGGGAAAAACGTATCCACGTCAACTCTGTCTATCCCTTTCATCATTTTAAATACCTCAATCAAGTCCCCCCTTAGCCTTCTGCGCTCCAAAGAATAAAGACCTAACTTGTTCAACCTTTCTCTGTAACATAGTTGCTGGAACCCTGGCAAACTTCTAGTAAATCTCCTCTGTACTCTCTCTATTTTGTTGACATCCTTCCTATAACTAGGCGACCAAAATTGTACACCATACTCCAGAATTGGTCTTACCAATGCCTTGTACAATTTTAACATTACTTCCCTACTCCTATATTCAATGCTCTGATTTATAAAGGCCAGCACACCAAAGGCTTTCTTTACCACCGTATCTACATGCGATTCCACCTTCAGGGAACTATGCACAGTTATTCCTAGATCCCTCTGTTCCACAGCATTCAATTCCCTACCATTTACCATGTACGTCCTATTTTGATTTGTCCTGCCAAGATGTAGCACTTCACACTTAACAGCATTAAACTCCATCTGCCATCTTTCAGCCCACTTTTCCAAATGGCCCAAATCTCTCTGTAGACTTTGAAAATCTACTTCATTATCCACAACACCACCTATCTTAGTATCATCTGCATACTTACTTATCCAATTTTCCACCCCTGTTCTGGATGTCAGATGTGGGAGGTCAGGGAATCTGATAGCCCTCCAGACGTCCACATCTGCGCCAGGTGTATCGAGATGGAGCTCCTAAAGGACTGTGTTAGGAACCTGGAGCAGCAGCTCGATGACCTCCGTCTCCTCAGGGAGAGTGAGGAGGTCGTAGAGAGGAGCTACAGGGAGGTAGTCACTCCCAGACCACAGGAGGCAGACAAGTGGGTCACAGTTAGGAAGGGCAAGGGGCAGAGGCAGGGGCTAGAGAGTACCCCTGTGACCGTACACCTGGAAAATAGGTACTCGGGTTTGAGTATGATTGGAGGGGACAGCCTAGCTGGGGGCAGCAACAGCGGCCGGGCCTCCAGCACAGAGACCGGCCCTGATGCTCAGAAGGGTAGCAAAAAGAAGAGGGCAATTGTAATAGGGGACTCTATAGTTAGGGGGTCGGATAGGCGATTCTGTAGATGCAGTCGGGAGACCCGGATGGTAGTTTGCCTCCCTGGTGCCAGGGTCTCGCATGTGTCAGAACGTGTCCAAAAGATTCTGATAAGGGAGGGAGAGGAGTCCTGATGTTGTGGGTACACATAGGTACCAATGACATAGGCAGAAAAAGTGACGAGGTCCTGAAGGGAGAATTTAGGGAGTTGGGGGGAAAGTTAAGGAGAAGGACCAAAAGGGTAACGATTTCAAGATTACTGCCTGTGCCGCGTGACAGTGATAGTAGGAATGAAATGACGTGGAGGATAAATGAGTGGCTGAGGGACTGGTGCAGTGGGCAGGGATTCAAGTTTCTTGATCACTGGGACCTCTTCTGGGGAAGGCATGATCTGTACACAAAGGACGGGTTGCACTTGAACCCGAGGGGGACCAATATCCTGGCAGGGAGATTTGCAAAGGGCTACTGGGGAGACTTTAAACTAGAAAGGCTGGGGGGAGGGACTCGGGTAGAGGGGGCTAGGGGTCAGGGTGTGGGGCAAGAGGCAGAGAGGGGAAGCAGTCGGATCCAAAATGTAGGCGAGAAAGATGAAAAAGATAATAGACAGAGAATAAGGGATGGTGGGTTTCTAAAATGTGTACATTTTAATGCTAGGAGCATTGTAAGTAAGGTGGATGAACTTAGAGCCTGGATTGACACCTGGAAATATGATGTTGTGGCAATCAGTGAAACATGGTTGCAGGAGGGCTGTGATTGGAAACTAAATATTCCAGGATTTCGTTGCTTCAGGTGTGATAGAATTGGAGGGTCCAGAGGGGGAGGTGTTGCATTGCTTGTCAGAGAAGATATTACAGCAGTGCTTTGGCAGGATAGATTAGAGGGCTCGTCTAGGGAGGCTATTTGTGTGAAACTGAGAAGTGGGAACGGTGTAGCAACACTTTTAGGGGTGTATTATAGACCGCCAAATGGGGAGCGAGAATTGGAAGAGCAAATATGTAAGGAGATAGCAGATATTAGTAGTAAGCACAAGGTAGTGATTGTGGGAGATTTCAATTTTCCAAAAAATAGACTGGGAAACACATTCTGTAAATGGGCTGGATGGTTTGGAGTTTGTAAAATGTGTGCAGGATAGTTTTTTTGCTGCAGTACATAGAGGTATCGACCAGAGAAGGGGCAGTGCTGGACCTCCTGTTAGGAAATGAGGCAGGTCAGGTGACGGAGGTATGCGTTGGTGAGCACTTCGGGACCAGTGATCACAATACCATTAGTTTCAATATAATTATGGAGAGAGTCAGAACTGGACCTAGGGTGGAGATTTTTGATTGGAGAATGGCTAACTTTGAGGGAATGCGTAAGGATTTTAAAGGAGTGAATTGGGACACTTTGTTTCATGGGAAGGATGTAGAAAAGAAATGGAGCACATTTAAAGGGGAAATTGTAAGAGTACAGAATCTTTATGTCCCTGTTAGGTTGAAAGGAAATAGTAAACATTGGAAAGAGCCATGGTTTTCAAGGGAAATTGGACAAAAGAGAGATATCTACAATAATTATAGGAGGCATGGAGTAAATGAGGTGCTAGAGGAGTATAAAGAATGTAAAAAGAATCTTAAGAAATAAATTAGGAAGGTTAAAAGAAGATATGAGGTTGCTTTGGCAAGAAAGGTGAAAGTAAACCCAAAGGGTTTTCTACAGCTATATTAATAGCAAAAGGATAACGAGGGATAAAATTGGACCATTAGAGAACCAGAATGGACAGCTATCTGCAGAGCCAAAAGAGATGGGGGAGATATTGAACAATTTATTTTCTTCGGTATTCACCAAGGAGAAGGATATTGAACTCTGTGAGTTAAGGGGAAAAAGTAGAGTAGCTATGGAAACTATGAGATTCAAAGAGGAGGAAGTACTGACACTTTTGAAAAATATAAAAGTGGATAAGTCTCCAGGTCCTGACAGGATATTCCCTAGGACATTGAGGGAAGTTAGTGTAGAAATAGCAGGAGCTATGACAGAAATATTTTCAAATGTAATTAGAAACGGAATAGTGCCGGAGGATTGGCGTACTGCGCATGTTGTTCCATTGTTTAAAAAGGGTTTCAAAGAATAAACCTAGCAATTATAGACCTATTAGTTTGACGTCAGTGGTGGGCAAATTAATGGAAAGGATACTTAGAGATAATATATATAAGCATCTGGATAAACAGGGTCTGATCAGGAACAGTCAACATGGATTTTGTGCCTGGAAGGTCATGTTTGACAAACCTTCTTGAATTTTTTTGAAGCAGTAACTAGGGAAATTGATGAGGGTAAAGCAGTGGATGTTGTCTATATGGATTTTAGTAAGGCCTTTGACAAGGTTCCCCATGGAAGGATGGTTAAGAAGGTGTTAATGGCGGAGTAGCAAGATGGATTCAACAGTGGCTGAATGGGAGATGTCAGAGAGTAATGGTGGATGGCTGTTTGTCAGGTTGGAAGCCGGTGACCAGTGGGGTGCCTCAGGGATCTGTGTTGGGTCCACTGTTGTTTGTCATGTACATCAATGATCTGGATGATGGGGTGGAAAATTGGATAAGTAAGTATGCAGATGATACTAAGATAGGTGGTGTTGTGGATAATGAAGTAGATTTTCAAAGTCTACAGAGAGATTTGGGCCATTTGGAAAAAGTGGGCTGAAAGATGGCAGATGGAGTTTAATGCTGTTAAGTGTGAAGTGCTACATCTTGGCAGGACAAATCAAAATAGGAAGTACATGGGAGATGGTAGGGAATTGAGGAATGCTGTGGAACAGAGGGATCTAGGAATAACTGTGCATAGTTCCCTGAAGGTGGAATCGCATGTAGATAGGGTGGTAAAGAAAGCCTTTGGTGTGTTGGCCTTTATAAATCAGAGCATTGAATATAGGAGTAGGGAAGTAATGTTAAAAATTGTACAAGGCATTGGTAAGACCAACTCTGGAGTGTGGTGTACAATTTTGGTCGCCTAGTTATAGGAAGGATGTCAACAAAATAGAGAGTACAGAGGAGATTTACTAGAAGTTTGCCAGGGTTCCAGCAACTATGTTACAGAGAAAGGTTGAACAAGTTAGGTCTTTATTCTTTGGAGCGCAGAAGGTTAAGGGGGGACTTGATTGAGGTCTTTAAAATGATGAAAGGGATAGACAGAGTTGACGTGGATACGTTTTTCCCATTGAGGGTAGGGAAGATTCAAACAAGAGGGCATGACATGAGAATTAAGGGACAGAAGTTTCGGGGTAACGTGAGGGGGAACTTCTTTACTCAGAGGGTGGTGGCGGTGTGGAATGAGCTTCCAGCAGAAGTGGTGGAGGCAGGATCGATTTTAACATTTAAGAGTAAAGTGGATAGGTATATGGACGTGAAGGGAATGGAGGGGTATGGTCTGAGTGCAGGTAGATGGGACTAGGGGAAAACAAATGGTCAGCACGGACTGGAAGGGCCGAGAGGGCCTGTTTCCGTGCTGTAATTGTTATATGGTTATATGGTTATATGGTTATTTTATATATTCAATAGATCAAAATGGATCTCTATACAATAACCAGTCTCCTTCAATATGAAGCTCTGAATTTGGTGAAATTTGAATTGGAAAATTTAGAATTTAAATCACTGTTCCAGATAATTGACACATCTCGCAATCGCTCTCAGTGTTGCTTTAAAGTATTTCTCAGCCAATTTATACTCAAACTCTGAGTTCCCAGTACTGTTCCGAAGTTCTTAAACTTGTCCGAAGTTCTTAAACAGCACACAGGTGGGGACTCAAACCCCCTAGGCAACTCCTTCCCACCTGCTAAATACCAGTCCTCAGCACATCTCCACTTCGTGCTGGTCTTCGATGTTGATTTTTAAAATATCTCTTTCCAATCGGACTCTCAGCACTGATACAGTCCTTCCCCCTTTTATTACTGTCCCTGCTCAGCACTGTCTATGAAGATACTTCGAAATTTGTATCCCAGTCTGAGTGGAGTCTCCAACCCCCAGTGTTTCTCAACCCTCAAATATATCGGGCGAATTCAATGGCACGAATGCAACAGCTGTTGTCTAACAAAGGTGTGGGGCCTCAAATCCACTAGAGAAAAGCCTTGTGAGTCCAACTCCCACCATCCACTTCTCCCAGCCTGGGACTTAAACCCTCTTGGGACTCAAACCCTCATCCTCAGTGCTCGCCTCTTGGGACTCAAACCCTCATCCTCAGTGCTCGCCAGACTACTATTCTTATCTCATGTGCTCTCCCCTCTTTTTTACCTTTGTGGACCTTGGCCCGAAATACATGGGTGAGGGGTGGGCAACCTTACCCAAGGATGTATTTTGCCCTGTTGAATAGCAAGTGGCAGCATGGTTCCGATTACATGTGTATTCTCCTTCTGTGTCCAGGCTTCAGACTGGTCTGAGAAGCCAACTATTCAGCAGATATTCTATCAAGGATAGAAGACACAGTACCCTAGCATTTAGCAAAGGAATCATGGCTATTCCACGCAGATTGAAAGATTACATACATATTTTATTGGGAAGAGGTGTTCCAAGCAATCCGCGGGAGCAAAATGCTAAGGAATTCCTTTGTAATGTTGAACTTTGGCCTGGGTTCTTATGCCACAGGACATCCATTATCATTAAGAGTCCTTGCACTTGCTTTGCCTGCGGCTTTTTACCACAAGAGTAAGAACATAATTTGACCTCTATGATTAACAAGTCTCTGTTATCCCTCCAGTGCAGCCAATTGCCACATGCTGCTGTCATCAGCATGGAGAAGGAGCAGAAGGAGAAATTTAGTGTGACAGTGACTTTAACAGCCACTGGCAAGCCAGTTCTGGTCCTGCTCTGTTGCTGCACATTAAGTCACAACATGTGGCAGATCTTCGTGAGTAACTCCTGGAAATTTAGTGTTGCACCTAAGTCTACTTGATGCAAGAGTTACTTCCAGAACTGCCTTGTGCCATCTCCCCTTGCTATGAGACCATCTTTGACAAATAGTCCTGCTCTCTCCAACCTCTTCTCAGTCTCCCTATTACACTGAAGAATCAATTGTAGCTACTAACATTCCATGCCAACTCCATGTAGACTGGGCAAAATGTAATTCTTTTGTTAGCCTTCGTACTCATGGATGCCATCTTAAACTACAATTGACGATTAAATCTGCTTAACTATGTTCCTGTCAGTTTAGTTTAGATTTTAGCTTGGCAATAGAGCGTGGAAATAGGCCCTTCAGCCCAGCGATTCCTTGCCGACCAGTGATCCCCGCACATTACCCTATACACATGAGGGACAATTTTGCATTTACACCAAGCCAATGAACCTACAAACCTGTACGTTTTTGGAGTGTGGGAGGAAACTGAAGATCTCGGATAAAACGCATGCAGGTCACAGGGAGAACGTACAAACTCCATACAGACAAGCACCCATAGTCAGGAGTTATCTATGTTGTAGTTGTCTATGAAACTCCAAGTAAATGTGGTTCCCTGTAAATATTGTAAGTAGGGGTGTTTCTTCTCACTGTTGCAGTTTCCTCCACGTGTGCTTAGCACATGTTGTTACCTAGATCATCCTGGGTAAACGTGGAAAGTTGGTGCGATATTAGCATTATAAAAGGATCCATGTTCACTTTGTAAATATACGGTGTGCAGAATTGACACACGCACCACACCTCAACTAAAATGGAAGACTGCTCAAACTATGTTAAACATCTGTGTTCAGTCAAAATTTGATCAAAATTAGCAAGATGCAAGATCAAATAAGGATATGGAGTCCAATTCTCTAGTTAAGACATTTTGAGAGTTCCTGCAATATATATTGCAGCTCAGTTAAACAAATTCAATTACTTGCAAAGTAAAAAATGTCATATTTGACATAAGGAATTTCATTCTTCTTGAAACATGAAAGCTTTAGTCATCTATCTCTGATTAGGTCTAAACTCCCTTGGAGTTATTCCATTCAAATTGTTCTTTGCAGGTACTGGCTGTTCTCACAGCAAGCACCAATACAAATTACCACTGCTAGCTTTCTGATGATTTGCTCAAGATGTGCCTCACTTTAAACCACACTTACAACGTAAGTGTGAGTGAGAATGTTCCCCCACAAAACACTGGGAGATTCTGTTGCGGTTTATTTTGCTAAATTATTTCTTTGCTGATTGTCATTACAGAAAACAAGAGTTCACAGCCACAAACCTGGGGGCTGAGACCATAAATTGGCATGTTACCCAATCAAACCTAGAAAATAAGAAAAAGTGTCCAGTGGATCGGAAGGAAGTCCAACATGGACCTTCCACCTTCTGAGTGCAAGGGAGAACTGAAAATTCTGAGGACATAGACTCATGGATTTGTACAAACGCAGAGCACAGAAAAAGGCTTTTCAGTCCATCTAGACCATTCTAACCAAATCAACATAATTCTGAAGAAGGGTCTCGAGCCGAAACGTCACCCATACCTTCTCTCCAGAAATGCTGCCTGTCCCAGTTACTCCAGCATTTTGTATCTACCTTAGCTAACATGTTTGGTTAGTCTCATTTGCCTGAATCTGGTTCACAGCCCTCTAAACTCTTCTTGTATCTGTCTAAATGTATATATTACTAAAACTCCCATCTTGTTTGTTTGTTTGTTTGTTTGTTCATTTGTTTATATATATGTGTGTTCCCGAAACTCTGCCAAAACTTACACGATAGCATGACAATTTTAGGCTCACCTTACTCACCGTTGTCCTGTGGTGCGCATTAGCCAAGTTCCATTCAGATTGATACTATATTGACGACATCTCCCCGCGCATGCACAGTGGGCCTGGTATCCGCGCGTGTGCAGTTTGGACCTTTGCCGATTTTCAGATCGCCATGTTTTTAATTTTCTGCGTGTACTTGCCTGACCTCACAACGGGGACCCAATGGCTCCACGGGTAAATTTTGTTCTAATTTACAAGCGGCTCCACGAGTTCTCTATTCACTTTATTAGCCTTAACTTAATTTCTGCCATCAACGGCACAACTTTGAACATGGCGGTCGCGCCTGCACTGTGCAGGCCCGTCAGCCGCGCATGCACAGTTTGGTGGAATATTGTGTTGGGAGAACGGGACACAACAGGTCCGCGCTTAGTCTAGTGTCTTTCAAAAGTCACAATTTTATCTGCTTCTATAGGATCCTCTGGCAGCTCATTCCAGGTATAGACTACCCTTTGAATGAAAAAGTTGCCCTTGAGGTGCCTCTTAAATCTCCCTTCTATCACCTGTCCCACTTGGGCGTCATTTGGGTGACATTTAGGCGACAGCCGAAAAAGAGGTTGTCGCATCGTGACGCGGGCGTGAAGCGTGGTGAGGCGTGGTGATGCATGCAGTGACGGGCGGTAATGCTCAGTGCTTGCCTGTCGCCCGAGGATTTTGGAATGTGTAAAATCCTCGGACATTTGAGTGTCTCATCATGTCGTGCGCCTTGTCACACGCTGACGTATGCTGTCCTGTGGGTGACGCCCGGTTAGGGTTAGGGTTAGGGTTGGGGTTAGGGACCACAGATGGGGTGTAAAATATTCTTTCTTCAATGCATGGATTTTAAACATTAATATATTAAAATTAATACAATAAAATCGATTGTGCAAATGAAAGATGTCTGAGTCGTTAAGTTTTATTTATAGATGTATTGGTCCACTTCCAGATCCGATCACCGTCTCTTTTCACAGGGATGGATTCACTGAATATAGACTGAACTCCCCTCTCCCCTCTTCCTCCCGCCCCCATCCCTCCTTCTCCACTCCCCCCTATCCTTCTCTCCTCCCCTCTCTCCCCTTCCTCCCTTCCACCCGCTCCACTCTTCTCCCCCTTATCCACTACCCCCCTCCCTTCACATCCCTTTCTCCCCCCTCTCCCTCCCTTGTCTCATTCTCCACCTCTCCCCCCCCCCCCCCACTTTCCCCAACGCCCCCCCCCCCCCCCCTATTTGTGGACCCAGCCTGCGACCAGCGATCCCCTGCACACTATCCCACACATGCACCCCTTTGGAGTGCGGAAGGAAACCCAAACCATAACCCTGACCCTAGCCCTAACCCTAGCTTCTGCCTGCTCCTCATGAGAACTAAACTGTTGGTCATGAGTTGTTAGTGGGATCTAGCTGTCCCAGGCTGGGGCCACAAATGGGGAGCGGCCCCCTCTCCTCCCTTCTCTCTGCTCCACTCTTCTCCCCCTTATCCACAACCCCCTCCCCTCACAACCCCTTCTCGCCCTCTCCTTCCCTTCTCCCATTCTCCAACCCCCCCACACTTTCCCTGACACCCCCCATTTGTGGACCCAGCCTGTGACAGCTAGATCCCACTAATAGTACTGCACAAAGGCCACAGCATCTGTTTTAGTAACATTGTCTGTGGGATAAATGCAGACTTTGGGAACAACACCCTCCACCTTCACCCCCCCCCCCCCCCCAAGCCCCCTCGCCTTGCTTCAAAATGGATGATGGGTATTTAGACTCAGTGATTGGAGCAGGTGGGTGGCACTGGTACATTGCCAACATTGCCTGTACCCAGTTGAAAAGGCCGCTGCCTCTGGGGGTTTGGAGAAACCATTGGAAGAGAGATCTGCCTTTGGGACGACTCGTGGCCAACAGTTTAGTTCCCCTGAGGAGCAAGCAGAACATTGGGGGTTTGAGTCCAACCCCTGGGGCTAGGTTAGGATAGTTAGGGTTAGGGTTAGGGTTAGGGTTAGGGTTAGGGTTAGGGTTAGGGTTATGGCTAGGGCTGGGGTTAGGTTTTGGGTTTCCTCCCGCTCTCCAAAGGCGCACAGGTTTCTATAAATTGTCCCTAGCGTGTGTGGGGGATCGCTGGTTTGCAGGCTTGGTCCACAAATGGGGGGGCATCAGGGAAAGTGGGGGGGGGGGGGGGGGAGGTGGTGGAGAGTGGCAGAAGGGAGGGAAAGGGGGATGTAAGGGGAGGAGGTTGTGGGTAAGGGAGAGAAGAGCGGTGCGGGAAGAAGGGAGGAAGAGGGGGGAAGGGAAAAGGGTAGGGGGAATGGAGAAGGAGGGATGGGGCGGGAGGGGGGAAGAGGGGAGAGGGGAGTTCAGTCTACACTCACTGAATCCATCCCTGGTGATCGGATCTGGAAGTGGACCAATACATCTATAATTAAAACTGAATGACTCTTTTCATTGGCACAATTATTTTAATTGTATTAAATTTAACATATTAATGTTTAAAATCCATGTATTGAAGGAAGAATATTTTACAGCCTCAACCCTAACCGGGCTTCACCCGCATGACAGCATACGTCAGCGTGTATGTTGTGCAACTTGACGGTTTTACGGGCGTCAGTCACTGACGCTCCGCAGTCGCCCAAATGTCACCCAAGTGGAACCGGCCCTTCCCTCTTTATTGAATCCTCTACCGTTTGAAAAAAACTGTGTGTGTTCACTTTATCCACGTTCCTTGTGATCTTGTACGCTTCATTAAAGGCATCCCTCAACTACCTATCCTCCGACACGTACAATAATGATGCTGGGACAATATGATAATTTTAAAAAAAAAACAAATGAAATGTGCAACTTAATGCAAATAAAATAATTTATCTATCAGACATCGAGAACTATTTTGAGTTTTGTATTCAGTTTTGGTCTCCTGCAATAGGATGGATATTATTAAGCTGGAGAGAGTAGAGAGAAGATTTACAGGGAATTTGCCAGGACTGAGCTATGGGGAAAGGTTGGACTGGCTAGGACATTATTTCTTGGGGCTCAGGAATCTGAGGCGTGATCTTTTAGAAGTGTATAAACATTTTAGAGGTGTATAAACCTTTTAGAGGTGTATACACCTCATGGGCAACTGACAGGGTGAATTTACAGAGCCTTTTCCTCAGGGTAGGGGTGTCAAGAACCAAAGGATATCGGTTTAAGGTGAGAGGGTAAAAGTTTAATAGGAACCTGAGGGACACCCTTTTGAATTGAAGGGTAGTGGGTGTATGGAACAAACTGCCAGGGGAGGTAGTTGGGGCAGGTACTATAACAGCAGTTAAAAGACACTGGACAGATACATGGATAAGAATGTTTTAGAGGATTTTGCGGCCAAATTGAACCAGCTTAGATGGGGCATATTGGTCAGCATGGACTAGTTGGACCAAAGGGCCTGTTTCCATGTCGCATAACTATGACTACAGTGTTTGGCAACCAAACAATTCAGCAAAACAGGTGAATGGTGTTACTCCCATACTGTACTGTACTGCCTTACATACTGTAAATACACATTGTTGTTTCGTTTTTCTTTATGTGCATCTTTGATTTTCTTCTTAAATGCAGAGGTTTTTGTCTGGCAAATCAGTAATTCCAATATAATAGGGTTCAGTTAATTAACCCCAATGGAAAAGTAATGTTTATACCAGAAACAAAGAATGATTAAAAATAAAAGCTTTGTTCACCGCAAGATACCTGCTTTATTCCCATAGTTGTATTCAGCAGAGTTTAGATCTAATTTGCAATATATTTGGCATGACCTTGAATGATAAATTCAGCCAACTTACAGCAATTAACATCATTATTTCTCTGCATAGTTATCACAGGTGGGCCAAGAAATGGCTTAATAAATAACTTGCTCCTCGAAAAGATTTAAAATGAAAACTTGCAGATGACATGCTTTTTGCAATTGTATATTTCACTGGAGCACGCACAAACTAATTGTAGTAGAGAAGGAACTTGATGCATTTTACATAATTCAGAAGCACCACAACTAATCCGTTGCAGTGGCTGGAATCTGCTCCATTTGGTCTGACACCTGGTGAAAAGGTGCAGCAATACTTGAACAGCACAATGTAGCCTTTGGGAAGTGAGGGGGAATAAAATAATCCATGGCCAATAGATGCCTGGAAGGTATTGTTTGATATGCAGGACAACCTGTCATCTGAAATCCGGCACCAGGCAACAGTACATCAAATTTAGGAGAAATCAAAAGAACAGAGCTTATTACTGAGTTATGTTGCTTTTGAACACATAATATCGTGTTATTCTTTGTGTAGCGGTTCCTCTGTGGCCTTGCCCACAGGTAATAGAGGGCACATTTTCTGTTTCGGAATGAACTGCAGATGCTGGTTTAAACCAAAGATAGACACAAAATGCTGGTGTAACTCAGTGGGACATGCAGCATCTCTGGAGAGAAGGAATGGGTGAAGTCTTGGGTCGAGACCCTTCTTCAGCGCTCTTTCTGCTGTTGATTCCACAATCTGCTGCAAAGATCACAATGTTCAGCCTTTGGAAAAAAAACGATTTAAGCCAGAAGAGTGAACGAATCATCAGTCAACGTCAGGCAAAGCCATTATGGTTGGAGACTCCATTGTGATAGGTACGGACAGGGGTTTCTGCAGGAACAGACTGGATTCGAGGATGGTGTGTTAAATTCCTGGTGCCAGGATCCAGGATGTCACGGACAGAGTGCAGAAAATCCTCAAGGGCGAAGGTGAACAGCCGGATGTCGGCACAAACAATGTCGGAAAGAAGGGGATGAATATTCTCCAGCGTTACTTTAGAGAACTCGGAAAAATGCTGAAAAGCAGGACCTCCAGGGTTGTTATCTCCAGTTTGCTTCCAGTTCCTCGTGCTGGCGAAGAGCAGGAAAGGGAGATACGGGACCTGAATGTGTGGCTGAGTAACTGGTGGAGGGGGCAGGGATTTAGATTCTTAGATCACTGGGATCTGTTTTGGAGTAAGGGGGAACTGTACAGATTGCATCTTAACAGGTGGGGGACCAGCATTCTGGCAGGCAGGTTTGCCACTGCTACACGGGTGGTTTTAAACCGAATAAGGGGGTGCGGTGTCAAATGAGATAGTCGTGGATGGAGTTAAAGAGAAAGAGAGCAAAGGGATAGTTAATGACCCCAGAATTAACGGGAAAGGAAGCTCACAAAGGGATAAGAGAGTATGGCCAAGTGTAATAGGGATCGATGTGAAAGGTGAGATGTGTAAGGAATTAAAAGTATTGTATATGAATGCGCAAAGTATAAGAAGTAAAGTAGATGAGCTTTAGGCTCAGTTAGAGGTTGGTAGAGATGACATTGTGGGGATTACTGAGACGTGGCTGCAGGAGGATCGGGCCTGGGAACTTAATATTCAGGGTTATACATCCTATAGGAAGGACAGGCAGGTGGGCAGAGGAGGGGGGTAGCTCTGCTGGTGAGTGATCGAATTCAGTCCCTTGCGAGGGAAGACATAGGGACTGACGAGGTAGAGTCACTGTGGATTCAGTTGAGGAATTGTAAAGGCAAGAAGACTCTAATTGGTGTTATCGACAGAACCCCAAATAGTAGCCCGGATGTAGGGTGTAAGTTGCAGCAGGAGTTAAAACTGGCATGTAACAAAGGTAATGCCACCATGGTGATGGGGGATTTCAATATGCAGGTAGACTGGGAAAATCAGGTTGGTTCAGGATCCCAAGAAAAAGAGTTTGTAGAATGCCTCCGAGATGGATTCTTGGAGCAGCTTGTAATGGAGCCGACCAGAGAAACGGCAATTCTGGATTTAGTGTTGTCCCATGAACCAGATATGATAAGAGAACTGGAGGTAAAGGAACCGCTTGGAGGTAGTGATCATAATATGATTAGTTTTAATCTGCAATTTGAGAAGGAGAAGGTTAAATCGGAAGTGTCAATGATGCAGTTGAACAAAGGGGACTATGAAGGCATGAGAGGTGAGTTGGCCAAGGTAGACTGGAAAGGGATCCGAGCAGGAATGATGGTGGAACAGCAATGGCAGGAATTTCTGGGCATAATCCGGAAGATGCAGGATCATTTCATTCTAAAAAGGAAGAAAGAGTCTAAAGGGAATAGGAGGCAACCTACTACTGACAAGAGAAGTTAGGGATAGAATAAAACTAAAAGGAAAGATGTATAACATAGCAAAGAGTATCCGGATGCCAGAGGATTGGGAAACTTTCATAGGACAACAGAAGGAAACAAAACGGACAATATGGGCTGAAAAGATGTAGTACGAAGGGAAGCTGGCCAGGAATAGGTACTTCGGATCTGTTGAGTTGAATAGGTACTTCAGATCTTTTCTTCACTAAAGAAGACACAAACAATCTCCCAGATGTACTGGAGGACAGAGGATCTAAGTGAGTAGAGGAACTGAAATAAATTTTCATTAGGCGAGAAATAGTATTGGGTTGGCTAATGGGACTGAAGGATGATAAATCCCCTGGGCCTGATGGTCTGCATCCCAGGGTCGTCAGGGAGGAGGTTCTAGAAATAGTGGACGCATTGGTGATCATTTACCAATGTTCAAAAGATTCAGGATCAGTTCCTGTGGATTGGAGGATAGCCAATGTTATCACACTTTTCATGAAAGGTGCGAGAGAGAAAACGGAGAATTACATAGCAGTTAGCCTGACCAGTGTTGGGAAAGGTGCTGGAGTGAATTATTAAAGAGGTAATAATGGGGCATTTGGATAGCAGTAAAAGGATTAGTACAAGTCAACATGGATTTATGAAAGGGAAATCATGCTTGACTAATCTTCTGGAATTTTTTGAGGATGTGACAAGTAAAATGGATGAAGGGGTGCCAGTGGATGTAGTGTATCTAGACTTTCAGAATGCCTTTGATAAGGTCCCGCACGGGAGACTGGTGACAAAAATTAGAGCACATGGTATTGGGGGTAGGGTGTTGACATGGATAGAAAATTGGTTGGCAGACCAGAAGCAAAGTGTAGGAGTGAACGGGTCATTTTCAGAATGGCAGGCAGTGGCAAGTGGAGTGCCGCAAGGCTCGGTGTTGGGGCCGCAACTGTTTACCATATATATTAATGATTTGGAAGAGGGAATTAGGAGCAACACTAGCAAGTTTGCGGATGAAACAAAGCTCGTGGCAGTGTGAACTGTGAAGAGGATGTTAGGAGGTTGCAGGGTGACCTGGACAGGTTGAGTGAGTGGGCAGATGCAGTATAATATAGATAAATGTGAGGTTATCCACTTTGGTGGCAAAAACAAGGGGGCAGATTATTATCTCAAAGGGGTTAGGTTAGGTAAGGGGGAGGTGCAGCGAGACCTGGGCATCCTTGTACACCGGTCACTGAAAGTTGGCTTACAGGTACAGCAGGCAGTGAAGAAAGCTAATGGAATGTTGGCCTTCATAACAAGAGGATTTCAGTATAGGAGTACAGAGGTTCTTCTGCAGTTGAATTGGGCTCTGGTGAGACCACATCTGGAGTATTGTGTACAGTTTTGTTCTCCTAATTTGAGGAAGGACATCCTTGTGATTGAGGCAGTGCAGTGTAGGTTCATGATATTGATCTCTGGGATGGCGGGACTGTCAAATGAGGAAAGAATGAAAAGACTAGGCTTGTATTCACTGGAGTTTAGAAGGATGAGGGGGAATCTTATAGAAACATATACAATTATAAAAGGACTGGACAAGCTAGATGCAGGAAAAATGTTCCGACTGTTGGGCAAGTCCAGAACCAGGGGCCACAGTCTTAGAATAAAGGGGAGGTCATTTAAGACTGAGGTGAGAAAAAATGTTTTCACCCAGAGTTGTGAATTTATGGAATTCCCTGCCACAGAGGGCAGTGGAGAACAAGTCACTGGATGGATTGAAGAGAGAGTTAGATAGAGCTCTAGGGGCTAGTGGAGTCAAGGGATATGGGGAGAAGGCAGGCACGGGTTATTGATGGGGGACGATCAGCACAATCGCAATTAATGGCGGTGCTGGCTCGAAGGGCTGAATGGCCTCCTCCTGCACCTATTTTCTATGTTTCTATCCCAAAGAAACAAAAATCAGTTCAATTTATGTGTGCCAAAAGTAGCGCATGCAAAACAATCATAATACAGTAAACAATGTCCTGAAGGGAGATAGATTTGAGGAGTAGATGGCTTTCATTGCTAGGTTTTCAAGGAAATAGGAGGATTGTAGACCTTCTGACTATGATATTCCAATGCATTCACGGCTCAAGAAGATCTCTTTGAAAATGAAACAATACTCTGGCCTTGAGAAAGTTGGGAAAGCTAAACTGCATTAAATCAGTATCTATTCCTGACGAATTACAGACTGAAAACCTTGGAAAGTTTGGCTGATCGGAAAGAGAGAGAGCATTAGGCTCATCTCAGGTCTGCTTGAGCCTGATGTACCGGATTTGTTTTTTATATAAATGGGGATGTCTCAGCGTGGACAGGGAAAATATCTTTCTATATTTCCGTCAATATTTTATGAATGTGAGAGAAGGCCACATGGACACACCATACATGGCCCCTCTATTCAACGAGAAAATGGCTGATCTTCGGTTCCAAATCACTATCCATTAACATTTTATACACTCTATTGTAGTGACTAAAACAGAATATTTTATTTTCAATGAAAATCAAGATTCTAGCTCCAGATGCTGGAAATCTGAAACAAAACTCACTGTCAGGCAGCATCCATGGAGAGAAACAATCAACATTTCTGGTTTAATGAAAGGTGCCAGAATCAAAATATTGACATTTTTTGCCACAGATGTTTCCTGGTTTGCAGAGTTTGCAGAGTATATCCAGCATTCACTGTTTCTTGTTTCAATTTCGTGCTTTTTTCTGGCTTGGAGATACAGCTTAACAATGGCACTCCCCCTGAGAATATTGAGTTTCAATAAAATCACCAACATTTTTCTAAATTTCTATCACTATTACCTATCTTACTCTACTCATTGGGCTTCTGAGGCATTATTTCAACCACCGAGTCAAAAGGTAAGTCCCTTTTTAATGTAAGGAGACTAAAACTTTCCAATATTTTCACATAACAAGATTTCCTATCTGTTGTACGCCAACCCTACTTGTAATAATAAATAAATAAAGTTTACTGTTCTTTCCGCCAAAGTAGGATTAACATATAATTTTCACACACATGGAGTAAACAGCTGAATTCCACAGATGAAGTAAGCAAGAGTGAAACCCCTTAACATCATAGCAGCATTTTACTAAGTGTGGCATTCAGGAGTCTAGTCAAGTCAAAGTCAAACAAACTTTATTGTCATTTACAAATACATCGATATATGCAATTCCAAACGAAATTCCGTTGCATTTGGCTCCCTATGCAACACGATAATTAACAGAAGGATAAAATGGATAGAAGGATAAAAGGATAAATGGACAATGGTGGCAGCCCATTAGATGGCATTCAGGAGTCTGATGGCTCGTGGGAAGAAGCTGTTGCAGAACCTTGATGTTCTGCTCCTTATGCTACGATATCTTTTGCCCGAGGGCAGCAGAGTGAACAGTCCGTGATGGAGATGTGTGGAGTCTTTTATAATACCGCTGGCCTTAGACACGCAACGTTTGGTCACAATATCCCCGATTGAGGGGAGAGAAGTCCCGATGATTTTTTCCGCTGTCCTCACCACTCTCTGCACGGACTTCCAGTTGGAGGCTTTACAGTCCCCAAATCAGACAGAAATACAGCTGGTCAAAATACTCTCCATGGTGCCCCTGTAGAAAGTGGTGAGGATGGGATGGGGGAGGTGAGCTCTTCTCATCCGGCGCAGAAAGTGCATTCGCTGCTGCGCTCTCTTAACTGTTGATGAGATGTTATTTGACCAGGTCAGACTGTTAGTGATCTGCACCCCCAGGAACTTAGTGTGCACCCTGCAGGAACTTAGGTAATACCAAAGTCTTTATGTATCAAGGGGAAAACATTGTAGTGGATGGATACATACCTCAGTTGATGTGCTGGAAATCATTCATCCCAGACCCAGGATGTTGTGTTCTTCAAGGCAACAGTCTATGTCCAACCATCTTCAGCTACTTCATTGATTACCTTCTTTGTGCAAGGTCAGAAGTATGATTGCAGATAATTGCAGAGTGTTCAACTCTTCGGTGAATGAAGCAACATAAGGCTGCTGAGCAGTGGCAAGTAAAATTAATGCTGGGTGAGTGTTAAGCAACGATCAATCTCAACAAAATAACACGTCTAACCACCTACTACAGATGTTCAATGGAATTAGTAGAACTAACCTCCCCACCATCAACACCCAGGAAAGGACTCAAAGTGCTAGAGTGACTCAGTGGGTCAGGAAGTATCTCTGGATAACATGGGTTGTTGATGTTTCAGGTCGGGACCCTTCTTCAAACTCAAAGGGACCGACTATGGGTCCGAACAAAAACATCACCTATCCATGTTCTCAAGTGAGCCACTGAGTTTCTCCAGCTCTTTGTGTCCTTTTGTATAAACTAGGATCTGCAGTTCCTTGTATCATCAAAATCCATGACCTTATCGTTGATCAGATACTCACCTAGACCAACCACATATATTAGTTGGCCACATTACAGGTCAAGAGCGATGAGTCCAGCAGCATGTGACTTACCTCAGAGCCTTTCTATCATCTCAGGGGCACAAATCAGCAGTTCGCAAGAATATTCTCCAATTGCTTGGAAGAATACAGCTCCATTGGTTTTTAAGCAGCTGTAAACATCCAGGACAATGAGGCCATTGACTGATACCCCATACATTATCCTAAACCACCATTCCCTCCTCCATCTGTGCAGTCATTGCAGTGGGGACTGCCTGTAAAATTATTGGCAATTTACTCACATGCCCTGCCAAGATATAATACTAAAATAGCCAAGGACAGCAGGCACATGAGTGCACCATTACCTTCAGGTTTTCCTCCAAGTTGCACACCAACCTGACTTGGAAATATGTTGCAGGACCTTAATCATTATTGGGTCTAAATCCTGTGACCATCTACCCAAAGAACTGTAGGAGCACCTTCATCATGAAGTTGCAGAGATTTAGAGAAAAAGTTGCTAACCACCATCTTCTCAAGGGCATTCAGGGATGGGCAATTATTTCTGGCCTTGCTAGCAACATTTGCATCCCAAAAATGAAATAATTTGAAATTATCTTCCATCTTCTTGCCCTTCATTTACCGGTATATGTAATTTTGTGGGCACTTTACCTTATCCCCACAGTTAAATTTAATTCCTAGATTTGAATCATCAGCAAACTTGAATATGTTATACTATCTTTTCAATAAATTAAGAATGGGATATACAGTCTTAGGCCCCCTTCAGTCATGGCTGACCATGGGTGTCTCCAGGAATGCTATTCCCTACATGGAGGACGCCTGTGCGCAACTTTGTTTAATGTGGGAAGACTACTGCACAGACAGTCCTTGACAGATCTGGGTCAGGATCCAGTGGCATGGAGTCCAAGACAACCGGAGACCCTTTTCTGCTGCAGCCTTCATCCACCTTCCCAGCCGTTGTGACGCTCCACTAAGGTCAGCCATCATCTTCTGCCTGTTCCACCGCTGAGGTCTTGGTTGGATTGTCAGAGACCTCCCCCTCGACCTTACCACCATGGCTCCAGACGGCATCGCTCTCAGGATCTCAGGTCCACACAAGCTTCTCCACCACGACAAGGTGACAATCCATGGAAAGCAGTGTATAGCTGAGAATCCCACACTGATTCCTGTACTACAGAGCTGGTAATTATCAGCCTGAAAAATATTGGTTTTGGCCTCCATTCTGCATTCACTAAACTTATACCTAAAGTGATGCAACATGTAGAGCTGCTACTGCACAATGCCAGAGACCCAAGTTCAATCCACACCTCGGGTGCTGTCTGTGTAGAGTTTGCATGTTATAGGGATTCTTCCGGGTGCCGCGGTTTCCTCCCACATCCCGAGATGTGTGGGTATGTAGATTAATAGGCCTCTCTAAATCCCCATAATGTGTAGGGAGTGGATGTGAAAGTGGGATAACATAGAACTAGTGTGACTGGGTGATCGAAGGACGGCGTGGATTGAGTGGGCTGATGGGCCTGTTTCCATGCTTAATCTCTAAACTAAACTAAAAAAAGCTAAATACTCCATCTTTGCCTGTATCCCCAGTCTCTGCAACTTGAAGCATGTAACCAGCACTTCCTGGATTCAGCATTCTGATCATCCTGCTTCCGATTTTCCTGACCAACAAGCCTAACCCTTCAGTGCAGATGAAAGGCCTGTAGAGAGTGGATGTGGAGAGGATGTTTCCACTAGCGGGAGTGTCTAGCCTCAGAATGAAAGGATGTTCTTTTAGTTAGATGAGGAGGAATTTCTTTAGTCAGAGGGTGGTGAATCTGTGGAATTCTTGGCCATAGAAGGCCGTGGAGGCCAAGTCATTAGATATTTTTAAGGCAGAGATAGATAGCTTCTTGATTAGTACAGGTGTCAACGGTTTTGGGGAGAAGGCAGGAGAATGGGGTGAGAAGGGAGTGATAGATCAGCCACGGTTGAATGGCGGGGTAGACTTGATGGGCCAAATGGCCTAATACTGCTCCAATCACTTATGAACATGACTAGTCTGATCACAAATATTACACGCAGTTCCCATGCCAATCCCCGGGCATCATCCCCGAATACTTCTGCTCTCTCCCAATCCTCCTATTTGACCCAGCCTGAGGTTTTGAGAGAACATCAAATATTGTGATTTCAATTCCAAAAATCTGCAATGCCCATTTTATCTCAGCTGAATTTCAATATGGTGGGACTGAGACCAAAACACTTGTCATCCAATGCTGCCAATGGCATTGTATTGCATCGGCTATGCTTCACTGCACTTTCCAAGCATAATCCTGTCACAGAGTATCAGACTAGGTGGCATTGTCTTATAATTAAAGTCCTTTCACTTGCGAGAAACTTCTGCACATATAGGTGTTAAAATGCTCATTCAGTCGATACTGAGTTGATTGTTAATTCTAAACCTGAGATTGTTGTTAATAGAAGACAACAATGGAGGCAGTCACAGATCAGTCATGACCCCAAGTACGATGGGAGAGTCTCAAAGTGCTAATTGCTTATTCCTGATCCCATGTTCCTATTGTATCAAATTTACTCTATAGGATTAGTGATACTATGATTTCACTTAGACGTGACTTAGCTTCCTTTCATGTATCAAGCTGCATTAGAGGACAGTCATAAGCATTGAGTCAATGTTATTGAGAGAAGCAGAAGCACATGAAAGATATGTATTGTTCAACACTGCCCTCAAATTAAATCATGATACTGCCTCACTGGAGATCTTGCAATCCTGAACACTCTGTCTTATTGCTAATAACTACAGCAAGATGTGGGATGTGGAATTAAGCCTTTACCATAGATAAATCTCAACCACATCTTATGGGAAGAACAAAAAAAAGATAAACCAAAACCAGCTTATAGCTAAGACAAAAGGGCATTAAAAAAAAAAAACAACTCACTTTCAATGATCTCAACTTGAATTCTATTTGTTCTATTGAAAGCCCCAAACTGACTATGACTCATTCTGTGAGTTTGACCTGCAAAATGTCCAGGTCAATTCAATTAATAATTCAGATTTGCAGCCACAGTAGAGAAAAACCTTATTGTAGATGTCACTCATAAAATGGGACCCCCACGGTGGTCATTATAGATGTGTCACTATGTTGCATTATTAGAATCCTATTTTTCAGCCTACTTGAAATTTAGTTTTCAATTAATCTATTTTAAGTCCTTACAGTACATTTTTAAATGTGAACCTTTTTGTAGGTAGTAAGGTTGCTATGGGCAACCAGAGCAATCTAATACCATGGAGAAGTCCACCGCTTGCATTCATATGTGATCCACTTCCCTTACAATACGATAGGATAAATCTAAGAGGTATCTAAAATTATTGCTTCATTGCCATGGCTATTATTGGCTTTAGAATCTGTTCATTCTTCAGATTGTCAGGTGAAAGTACAAAAACAGATTTCAATTTTTACACATTCCATTTTTTTCAGAAACTCTTCACTTTCAGTTTAGTTTATTGACACGCGTACCGAGGTACAGTGAAAAGGTTTTGTTGCGTGCTAACACTCCAGCATATTAACCCGACTAAGCTAATGTCAGATTTAAAATCCCATCCCCCAACCAACACTCTGATGTAGGATAGAAAGAGTGTTGCCAAGAAATTATATTGGACTGAGATGTTTTCAGAAGAGAATCAGAAAATAATAAACACTTTGGAAAGTCTTTCAACCAAAATATTAACTCTGTTGGAGACACAAGGAACTGCAGATGCTAGATTACACAAATAAAGCATATAGTGCTGGAATAACACAGCGAGTCAGGCAGTATGTCTGGTGGCCACGGATCGGCAACGCTCCGGTCCCTTCTTCGTATTGATTGGCAGTGGGGGGGAGAAAGCTGAAAAGAGAGGTGTGGGCAGGACAAAGTCACTTCTCTTCCCACATTCTGTTCCATGTTTTTGCCTCCGATTCATCTCTAGCTTTTGGCCCACCCTTCTGCCAATTAAGCCCCTCACCTGTATCCACCTATCATCGCTTGCCAGGTTTGTCCCAACCCGAAACGCCAGCTGTCCGTGTCCACCACTAATGCTGCCTGACCCACTGAGTTACTCCAGCACCTTGTGAATTTACTCTGTCTTTCCACTGGTGCTACATGAAATATTTCCAATCTTTTCTGCCTTTACTTCAAATTTCCAGCATCTGCTGTTTCATTCTCAAATGTTTCAGAATACTTCAAACCGAGGCTCCTACTCTGCTGCAATAGCACCAATGCATATTCATCATTACTGGAGAAGAGGGTGGAATTCTCCTTACTGTATGGACTAGATTTTAATTCATTTAATTGCATGTAAAATACATCTGGAATTAAAATTAAATCTACTATAAAAAATAAAGAGACGATGCAGCAACATCTGTTGAGAGAAAACCGGCTAACAATTTCCCATCAGAAATGGGAATATTTAGAAAAAAGCCGTTTTTAAGTTGTTAAGGAGGAGGTGGGAAGTACAAAGCCAGCTTTTGTGACAGGGAGGTTGCAAAAATAATATAAATGAATCGGATTGGTTTCGGCTGAGAGAGTAGTGAAGGATGGTGAGCTAATTTGTCTGGAGGAGGTGCGAGTGGAGGAACAGCAGAAAAACAAAACAAAAAACAACATTGGAACAGAATAATACATAGCATTATAGATGTTAGAAATCTGAAATCCAGGAAAGATCCAGCAGATCAGTTAACATATGGAGGAAAAAAAAATTGCTAAAACTACAGTTTACTCCCCCCCCCCCCCCCCCAAACCCTAACCCATTACCCATTTCGCTGAGTATTTGGCCCTCTTTCCCACAACCAACCCCCCCCACCCCCCCCCGTTCATCCTCAATCCCACCCTCTGGATTTACATTTTGCTCCTCTTCTCAACATCTTTATTTCTTATCTCCATTCTGTCCTTATTTGTCTCCTTTGGTCCTATTTTGCCACCATTTTGACTCATTTTCATCTCTAGCCTTTGCCCATCCACCTGCCGATTAAAATGCCTTCTCCAGTATCCACATATCACCTGCAAGGTTTTGACCTGCCTCCACCTCCCTTTCCAGCATTCTCCCCCTGAGTACAATCAATCTGAAGAAGACTCCGGAACTGAAATGTCACCTGTCCATGTCTTCCAGATATGGTGCCTGACCCGTTGAGTTACTCCAGCAGTTTGTGTTCTCAGCTAAAATTACAAATTGATCACTATACTGCAAAATAGGCACAAAAAGCTATAGTAACTCAGTGGGTCAGACAGCATCTCTGTAGAAAAGGAATAGGTGATGTTTTGGGTCAAGACCCTTCTTCAGAGGTCTCAAGAAGGGTCTTGACCCAAAATGTCATCTATACTTTTTCTCCAGAGCCGCTGTCTGACCCACTGAGGTACTCCAGCTTTTTGTGTCTATCTTCCCAAAATGCCAAATCTCTACCCCACTGACACCACTCATATACCCAAAGTTCTGACATTAACCAGAAAGACTCAGTTTTTTAAATTATTGAATTCAATTTTGTCCAAGGTTTATAGACAGATGAGATGTTTGTACTCACGGTTGTGTTGGGTTTCAGTGGAACAGCATAAATATACATGGTTTGTCCATTTTATGTCCATCAAAACATTTATACTTGAAATGTAATATCATGCAATTCTGCGAATACGCCAAAATGCATTCAACAACAATTTGTTATTAATGTAGCAAAGATAGACACAAAATGCTGGAGTAACTCAACGGGTTAGGCTGCACCTCTGGAGAGAAGGAATAGGTGACGTTTCGGGTCGAGACCCTTCTTCAGACATAAATTTAGCACCTCGAATGTTATAAAATAGTAAGATTAAATGAGAACTTACCAGTTTGAAGTTTGATCTTTATTTTATGAGGAGTCGAGTTGAGGGACTACGTGAAGAACCCCGTACAGCCGTTGGTGCGTCAATCTTCAAAGCAGTGGAGTGAATTCACAGCTGACAATGACTGAAGTATAATGGTAAGATAACAAAGACTAGAACTACCAGCTGAGATCTATGAGGGTGGGAGTGGAGGGCACATAGTCCCTCAACTCGACTCCTCATAAAATAAAGATCAAACTTCAAACTGGAAAGTTCTCATTTAATCTTACTATTTTACTTCAGAGTCACGTGAGTGACTACGTGAAGACTTCAAAGCACTGTGATTTCACGCCGCAGACCCAAATTCGGCATTCACACTGCATTGATTGACTCAAAAGTCGTTAACAATCAATAATGCATCAACAATAACATTTGTTAAATGAATAACAGTTTATTTACAAACTAAATCATAGCAAACCCCTCTAACTCAGGGGGAAACTATAACAGTACTCAAAACAGAATCAGCAAACACCCCCAGTTTTGAAATCGGCTTGTGATAAAACCTTTGAAAGGTCAGCTCATTGGACCATCCTGCGGCCGCGAGGATATGGTCTATTGGCAAGTCCATCGCCCTTGCCGCGGAAGTTGATGCCGCCCTGGTGGAATGAGATTTGAATTTATCAGTATCAATTCCAGCACTTCCCAGGACCTGCTTTAGCCACCTTGAAATTGTTTGCACCGACACCTTACTGTGTGGTTTTTCGTGACTAATAAATAATGCAGACTCTGTTCCTCTTAGAGCTTTAGTAATCTCAATGTAACAAGATAAATGTGAGACTTACACACAAGTGATCATCTGTGGGGTATGCTGAAAATACAATCTTACATCCTGTCATGCCTCTTCTACTATGTTTAAGCAAATCATAGACATAAAATATAATGGCATCTGCCGACACATGCATTCTATCTAGCCGTAGCTTTTGCAATGTTTGTACACGTTGGGCTGAAGCCAACGCCATAAGCATGACCACCGTCATAGTTAATTTGGCTATAGATAGGCTTGTAACCGGAGCCCACTGGCGAAGAAGTATAAGAACCTCACTCACATTCCAAATACCGGCATTCCTGGGTTTAGGAGGATTAGAATTGAAAACTTCCTTCATGAATCGTGAAACTAACGGATGTGTCCCTACTGTAAGCAATTCTGAATTTGTGGGTCAATTAGAAGACAGAGCACTTCTGGCTGAATTGATCGCACTGTAACTTAATTTTTGGTCGAAATAAAGAGTTGCCAAAACTCCAATACATCTGTGATCCTTGCAGTTTGATATGAAATATTCTGCTGCAGACAGAATTGCTCCCACTTCCTTATCGAGGTGATATATTGCTTCTGTGTACTATCCCTGCAGGCCGACGTGAGAACATCCACAGATCAGACAGTCCTCTCCCCAAGTATGGCCTCCTTAAAATCTGCAAATCAACAGATCAATACGATCATGTAAAGGATGTTGATCCCCAGGTACTGGATTCACCAGTAGATTTTTATTCTTGAGACTACTCATGTGAGGCTCCCTAGCCATTTGTAATACAACAGGAAACCATGCTTGTGTAGGCCAATCTGGCACTACCAATACCCCTGAAGCGGAGTCCTGCTTGATCTTTTGCAAACATCTGCTGATGAGACAGAATGGAGGAAATACATACACAAACATTCCTCCCCAATGCAGCGAGAAAGCATCCACCGCTACTGCACCAGAATCTGGTTCCATTTCGGGTTAGCCAGTCTATCACAAGACTGCGACTAGACTCCACCCATGTGGTTTACATATGCCACTGCTGTGGTGTTGTCAATCTGAACCTGCACATGCAAGTCCCTCCTGGTAGAACAATAAGCTTTAAGCCCATACCAGGTTCCCAACAACTCTAAATCATTGTTCCCTCTTAATTGAAGAAGGAATGTCTCATCAACATTCCATCTGCCTCCACAACTAGAAGACATATCTGTTGCACCCCAACCCAGTGCACTTACATCAGTCTGTAATATCATTGAAGGTGGTTCCACCAAAACCTTCCTAAAACTTTTTGAAACATGTACTATCCACCATTGTATGTCAGAAATTGCCCCAGCTGACAACTGCATAGGCCTATCAAAATGGCCCCTTTGTATTCTCAGTGCCTGTTCCTTTGATCATTGTAATTGTTGATAATGTAGCGGACCATACTGCACAGCTGGAAATGCTGTAACAAACTTCCCAATTAACCTGGCTACTTGTCTAATTGAAGACCGTTGTTCTCCAATGAGATTAACACAGTCCTCAATTAACTGATCCAATTTATCCCTGGGCAAAGTTACCAACACGTGATTTGAATGAATGGTAAATCCCAGATAATCAATAATTTGGACTGGTGATAATTTAGATTTATCTGGGTGAACGACAAATCCCAATTGTTCAAAAGTGAATTTAACAACTGAAACTGATGATTGAGCTTCAGCATGAGTCTTTCCAACAATCAGAATATCATCTAAATAGGCCATTACCACATGCCCCTGAATTCTGAGTAAAGTTAACACAGATTTTACCAATTTAGTAAATAGTCTAGGATCTGAAGTTAATCCGTTAGGCAATGCCTTGAATTGCCACAACTGAGTCATCCAAATAAATTTCAAATATCTTCTATCATCACCATGAATAGACACTGAGTAATATGCATCCTTTAAATCAATGTTTGCCATATAACATCCTTTGGACACTAGATGTTTGGCCGTGGTAAAGGTTTCCATTTTGAATGCCCGTCACAAACAAACCCAGAATAAGTCTACATCCCCCAGTCTTTTAAGATCTGGGAAATATACTTGACACAAATTGTCGACTTAGATCATCTGAGGTCTCAATTACCCCTTTCTTATATAATGACTGAATCTCTGCTTGAAAAAGCACATTTTCTTCATCTGAAATATAAGTTTTTGACTAGGAACATGTTGATTAGGTGGACTGTCATTAGAGTAAATTCAATTTTCACCCCTTCAATACTGCTAAGTATAAATGAATCTGATGTCAACTCCTACCATTGTTTGACAAACAATTTTAACCTTCCCCCAATTTCAACAGCTGTGACACCTGCCGACAACAATTTAAGCACTTTTTGGAATTTCATCTCCTGGGCCCTAGCTGGCATACCCAACTGTGACCAAATTTGGTGATTAACCACCGGTACCATCAGGAGATCACAATTAACAGGAGCATCAACCATAGCTAGATCCTGTAACTGGTGGGAGAGCATATACTGAATTTCTTCAGCCAATTCTGTTTCAATCGCCTCTCCTGCCTCTCTAAGCACAGGAATTTTTTCAGCAATATTCGGAATTACCTCCAACTGAACTAATTTACTGCTCTTCCCCACCATAGAATCAGTGTCAGCAAACTGCACTGATGGAACATCCTCCTCACAGGCAGGATATTCCTGCAGCCCTATAACAGGTGCTGCTAGCACAGGCTCTCCCACAGTCTGGCTTGGGCACCACTCCTCCTCATGGAGCTGGTCCCTGTCGAGCATTCTTTTGTAATAAAATCTCGACCTGGGAGCAAACAGACTCTCCTATGGAGGGTATAACCTCCAGGCCCGACTCAGGGTCCACGGGCCTATCAGACTTGCCAGTGGCCTTCCGCCCTACTGGCAAGCCTCCACTGCTCACAGGCAGTGGGTCCGCAACCACTGGCTGTGTAGCCAGCACCGGACCAGGTGTACCAGACGGGCCTCCATCAACAACACTCTTCTCGTCACTTTCTTTCCTACCTCCGGAGCGCCTCGCCGACACCTTCTTCATTTTCGGCAACATTTCTACAACAGACCTCCAACCGTCGCAGAAAATAACCACTGGAAACATTTTAAAAACTTACCTCTCGTTTTTAAACTTACCGCTTGGAGGAGCGCTGCTGCTCCAACCGGCCGACTGCACCAATGCGTCTGACGTCATGACGCATCAACGGCTGTACGGGGTTCTTCACATAGTCACTCACGTGACTCCGAAGTAAAATCACACAAGGGGCTCACAGGAGAGCAATCCAACAAATTTGACCTCAATTCCTAAGGAGATGCTCAGGAAAAAGATCAAAACTCAATCAATGGTTGGTTTTAAGAATACCTTACGGAAAAGAAAACTAGCAAAGAGGAGGAGTTTGAAGAATTTGAATTTTGCGATCAGTTTATTAGTAAACTGGATAACTTCTCATCATTGAGTTTATAAATAACCTGATCGCAAATTGCAATAAAATTAAAGATTTAAAGCAGAAATGTATTCAAGTTATTCCTTTTCTTTTTGCTCTTCAATTACAGGTATTAATCCACTCAGCTCAGGGAGACACTGTCTTCTGAATCTTTTAGGGGTGGGAGATTCGTTAGTTATTCACTGTTACTTCTCACTGCATGTTTGCAGTTTTTTACCAGGGCATAGTGTTAATCAACTTTTTTCACCGGTGGGGATAATGGTGTTCGACTTGTGAAAGCAGCCCACACAACCCACCTCACAGCAAGTCTACCACCGGCTCCTGACATTCTCAGTCTTCTTTAGAAACAAGGAACTGCAGATGCTCGTTTGCAAAAAAAGACAGAAAGTGCAGTAGCAACTATCCCTGGAGAACACGGATAGGTAATGATTTATGTCGGAACCGGTCCCGAAAAGTCACCAATCCATGTTGTCCAGGGAAACTGCCTGACCCAGTACTTTGTATCTTTTTTTACCAGTCTTTTGTTCTGCAGTCAGGTTTGGTTCAAGGAAAAAGAGCACTTATGTGTTTGAATTTATTTATATCTTTAGCAAGAGGTTAACATAGACACCAGCACCAAGATTTACAGATTCAGATTTAAATTCATACAGACTCATTCATACAGATTAATTTCGCCTTTTTTGAAAATAATATTTTTAATTTACTTATGAAAGAAATATTCATCTTCCAAGGGATAATGCATCGAAGTGAGATTGACCTTCTGGTATTCATGTTCTCTACTCTACCAAGGTGCACTTTATGTAGCACTTTGTGGGAAATAAATCATTGCAAGCAGTTTCCACTGTTGTTCATTCACAAGTGTTGGCACAGTTAGAAGCTGTTCAGTTTTTAACCCATTTTTTTAAATAAAATAGAACTGTTTTAGAATATAAAGTGGCCTCAATGTCATTCCACACAGAATTTATTACAGATCAAAATAACTATAGCATTTAACAATAGAAAGGTGCGATATTGGAATATAATTATGTAACATGGCAACATACAATTCGCAACACTGGAACCATTTATCTGCCAAATATTACACCTGTAAGGGTAGAAAGGTAGAAATTCATTCATTGTCGTTTGTGCAGAGAGTGTGAAATCGCGGTGGATGCGCCTTATTTTCTTGAAATGCCGTTTAACTGACGTCAGTAGATAAACATGACTTGTAAAGTAACACTTTAATACTGCAGTAGACTTCTAGATATGGAGATTAGTGTCTTTGGCAACAAGAAATCATGATCAAGAAGTGAATCAGTGTTGCGCATCACAGCTCTGCCAGTGTGCTACTCTGACCCACTTTCTTTTTAGTTCAAAGGCAAGAAAACCTGAGCACATCCCATTGCTTTACCGAGTGCTTTGTGTCCACTACATCGCTGTGATTGACAACCCCATGGGTATGAGTGCCCCATTTCTCTTTTAGAAAGATTACTAGACTAAGTGGGACACGTTGGGTCCCAGTCACATGGGAGGCCTGGTCCCCCAACGCAACCCAATCCCCAATGCAATATTCCACCACTCACCCGGTCCCCCAATGCAACCCGTTCCCCCAATGCAATATTCTGCCACTCACACATAGCCCCTAACTGCGCAGATGCAGCTCAATTACCCTCATCCCCCAGCACTCCCTCCCCCTCTTCATGTGTGGGAGGGGAGTAGAGTAGGGAACTGAGGTATGTGGTGCGGTGGACGTGGGGTGGGAGTGGAGGTGGGGTGTGTGGGGAGGGTGGTGTCAGGGGAGGGTGGATGTGGAGGAGGGGGGATGGGAAGAGTTGTGTATGTGGGCGGGAGGGGTGTGGGAGGGGGGAGTAGGGATGTGTGGGGGAGGATGTGTGGAAGGGGTGTGTGTGTGTGTGTGGAGGGGTGTGGGCAGGGGGTGTGTGTGGGGGGAGGGTGTTTGCGGGTGGAGGGTTGTGAGGGGAGGGGTGTGTGAGCGGGGGGGTTGTGTGGGGGGAGAGGGGGTGGTGTGGGCAGGGGGAGTTGTGGAGGAGAGGGGTGTATGGGCGGGTGATTGTGGGGGAGAAGAAGTGAGAAGAGCCATAGGGGAGAAGGGGGCATCACGGGGGAGGGGGAGGAGCCAGCGAGGGGGACCAGAGGGTTAGTGGCTGGAATTGTGGACGCTAATCGCTGGTCATTCTCCTCCGCCGGGATCAGAGTCTCCGCTTTCCATTTGGCGACATCGGCGACATCTCTGACTCCGAACTGGGCTGGATCTCCCACGCTGGGCAGGGATGGGTCAGGTCTCCGACGCTGGGCTGCTGCTTGCGGCTGGGCTGCTGCTTGGGGCGAGGGGGGCTGCTTGGGGCGAGGCTGCTTGGGGCTGGGCTGGGCTGTTTCGGGTCCCTCCGAAAGTCCGGTTGGAAACTTCTGCCGGCCATCCTCAGCTCCAGTAAAGACACGATGGTGCAGGAAAGGGCAGACCGTTCCGAGCAGTGACAGGGGAAGAGACTAGTCTACGTGGTGCTGACTGGCAGGAGAAGAGATCAATCTGTGCATGCACGGCTTTTAAGATTTTTAAACCTTGCTAACTTTTACGACATTCAACCGATCGGAACGAAGGTTGATGCACTCGCAGCATAGGAGAACGGTGAGTGAACTGGCGAAAAATCGGTTTTAATTCAGTAGTCCATTTTGAAAAAGGGATTTCCACATGAGAGTAATTGAATTCTTAATATAGGCTGCAGTTCATATTTATTTGCCATCCTCCCTCACCAAATATGATATATATTTAAATTCTACCATAGTTGACCGATAATATGCCCTAAAAGACTCTGCACTTTTAGAAAAAAACTCTTTCTTTTAGTTACTTAAAATTCCATAACGAGTATTTAATGATTTCTAAATGTCCAGAAATGTTATTTATTAAACCATGAACCACACTTGTTTAAAAGAAAAGTTTTTAAGAGGAAAATGGAAAACTTATATTACAGCAAAATGGCTTCCTAAAACATCGCTGATCCTCTGGTACCCAATGGTTGCAGATGGCTTTGAAGACACTCATGAATGTGTTCTTCTCTGCCACATAAGTCTGTGGAGGCCAGGTCAGTGGATATTTTTAAGGTAGAGATAGATAGATTTTTGATTAGTAAAGGTGTCTGACATTATGGGGTGAAGGCAGGAGAATGGGGTAAGGAGGGAGAGATAGATCAGCCATAATTGAATAGCGGAGTAGACGTGATGGGCCGGATGGCCTCATTTTACTCCTCTCGCTTATGTCCTGATGACCTTTTCCCCCAGTCAGGACTGTGGGACTACAAAATGGAGGAAACAACCTGCAGTGATCTACTGTCCCCACATTTTGATGGCCAATTTGGAATGGCCAAGGAGAAGGTCCATGAACCATTCCCTAACCTGTTCACTCTCCTCCTTGTCCGGTGGCCTGATAGAACAAGGAGTGTTGGTACAAAGTGCTCCCTGATCAGCTTGTGAACCTGAACCAAGGGCAGCTCCTGGGACAAACCAGCCACTCCAGGAAAGAACAGCAGCTTATGTAACATGCGTTACATTTCCTTGTATAATCAGGCAATACCCAAGGGGAGGTATAGATGTCCCTTTTTACAGACTGAAGCCACATTTTGTAATTCAGGTCCAACAACTGTCAGAAGAAAATACTTATTATTAATTTATGTACAACATCCAAGAGGATTCTTTAAGATATCTCTCGTCTGGGGTCAAAGGCAGAAAGTCACAGCTATGGAGGAATGCATGCCAATGGCTGATTGTCCTACTTAACTGGAAAGCACGGTACATGGCAAAGACACAGTCCTTTTTTGAGTCTCAAGTGCTACCAAGTGGAATTCTATAACCCATTTTTAAATATATTAAGCATGTACCTTATAAATGGGTCATCGAATTCTATATACATTCTGCAGTGTTAAATTGTGAGGAAGTTACTGGAATCTAACTTAAGGGTTAGAATGATTGAGCACACAAGACGAGGCCATCAATAAGAATAGTGGAAGTAAGGCCATTTCTTACTAATAGTGCTGGCTTTTCAGAGTAGGTCATCCACATGTGAATAGATGACAATTGGGGCTTCTTTCTACTCAGACTTCCAAAATGCAATTGTCAAGGTTCCACACAATGAATTGTTAGCAAAGCAGAAGCACACTCGTTTTAGGTGACATATTCATAATTGTTGAGGTAGAAGGAAGAGACGACATATTCCAATTAGCTCGATGTAGCACGGTGATTTCCATAGATATTTATATTGGGCTTATGCTTTTCATGACAAGAACATAAGATCCTAAGAAACAAAAGGAGTAGTCCAGCCAGCCCTTCAAGCTTAAGACAGACACAAAATGCTGGAGTAATTCAGTGGGTCAGACAGCATCTTTGGAGAAAAATAAATGGTGATGTTTCGAGTCAAGACCTTTCTTCAAAGCATGATATCCTCAAAGGATAAATTCAAAAAATCATGGATAATCTTCCCTCAGTATAATCCCTATATATTTTCATGTCCAGAAATATAATAATTTTAATTCGGAATGAACTCAATGTATCTTGTCTTTCCACGGGAGAAAATTAAAAATGCTTACCACCTGCGGAATGTAACCATTTATGCTCATCTCAGTCCTAAATGACCTATCCCTTATTAAAATAGGGGCAAAGTTTAAATGAGAGGGGCAAAGTTTAAAGGAGATGTGCAGGACATGTTTCTTTACACAGAGAGCAGTGGAGCGCTCTGCCAGAGGTGGTGGTGGAGGCAGAGACAGTGGTAGCATTTAAGAAGCTTTTAGTTAGGCACATAGATATGCAGGGAATGAAGGAATATAGATCACATGCAGGCAGAGGAGATTAATTTAACATGCCATCATGGGCAGCATGGAAATTGTAGGCTATGGTCCTGTGCTGTACTGTTCTATGTTTAAAATGAAGATGAATAAAGAGGTATATACATACAACATTTACTGATGATACAAGGAGTGGAAAAATGGGAATGGGGGCAGGAGAAAATTATATTGAGTGATACTTGGGATGAATGAATGAGGACTACCATGTCAGATGCAGTTCTGCACAAGAAAGTATGTTGTCACATATTTCTCCATTATGTTCTAAATGGTGAGAGGGAGATGCTTAGGGACTTGAGTGTCCAGTTACAACTATTAAAGAGCTATTTAGTTTTCTAAAAGTATTAAACATCCTCCCAAAGAGGAATAATATGAGGAGGATGCTTCACTAAATAGAGCTTTAGTAAGACCAGCGTCAGTGGCACTCCATTCAGTCCTTGCCATTTGATACAAGGAACGTTACATTGGCCTTAACATAACAGAATGATTTAAACTAAAAGGGTTAGTCGATAAATAAGCTAAGAAAATCATGAGATGATTCCATAATAATGATTAAGAAAAGTGGTAGAATGATTTAGCAATGTGTAGAGAAAAATTATTTAGAAAAAATATTATCACTGATCAGAAATATCAGATAAAATTATCAGAGTATTGTGTCTGGAACAGACGATGTCTGGGAATCAAATTGGGAGGCACCAAAAATGATAGAAATCTTCCCAAAATGATTAAGATTGTTGCATCAAATGACCTTTCCAAGGCTAAGATCAATAGCATTTTGTTATGATAGAGAGCTAAAGGATATTGAAACATATCTTCGATATTGAAACATGATACGTTAATAGAGTTTTGTTGCAGGTGAATTATGATCTACTTGAATTTCAGTAAGTCCGCTGTGGCTCATGGTATGTTCCTGCTCTTATGTCCCTAGCGCGGCTGAATGAAAGAAAGTATATCTAAAATATTACTGGCAACTATCTATATTACTAAAAGTAAGATCTTGACTGCTTTTGACGCACTGCGATTTGATTTCCGAGAGAACGCCGCCACTTACGGCCGTCATTTTTGGCCACCTCGCTCAGAGGCCCCCTCAGCCGGACTGGACCGGAGAATTTTTCCTATCGATGAATAATCAGAGAAATATTAATGTTTTTAAAAAAATGCCATTCTCTCTTGCTGGTGGGAGGGGGGAGGGACTATAAAACCCAGAGTTGGTGTGCCTCAGTCTCTGCAAGATGGAGGAAGCCAGAGGGTCACATCTCTCTGAGGTCTGAATAACACTGAACACATGTCTACTCAACTGTGAGTGCCCTTAATGTCGTTTGAAAATTAAAATATGGTTGGTTTGAAGTAAAAAGGCACTGCCTGCAAATGGTTGTTTGCGGGTTTTGGGTTGAAGTAAAATGGAACTGCCTGCAAATGGTTGTTTGGGGGTGTTTGGGTTGAAGTAAAATGGCACTGCCTGCAAATGGTTGTTTGGGGTTTTGGGTTGAAGTGGAAAGGCACTGCCTGGAAACGGTTGTTTCGGGGGTTTGGGTTGAAGTGAAAAGGCACTGCCTACAAATGGTTGTTTGGGGGGGTTGGGTTGAAGTGAAAAGACACTGCCTGCAAACGGTTGTTTGGGGGGTTTGGGTTGAAGTGAAAAGGCACTGCCTGCAAACGGTTATTTGGGGGGTTTGGGTTGAAGTGAAAAGGCACTGCCTGCAAATCATTGTTTGTCTAAACTTGACAACTTCCTGTTTGCACTATATTGAATTTAGATAAAACACTACCACTTTCGGCTGTGATTTTTGGCCATCTTACTCAGTCCTCCTCCGCTCATCAGGTGCAGAGGATTCTTCCCATCAATGAAAAACAAAAGTGTTATTAGTGTTTAAAAAATGTTGACCAGCCCTCCCATGTGAACATGGACCCAACGGGTCCCACTTAGTCTAGTATTACATACATTTATATAACTTCAGTACTGAGTTGAGCATAAATTGCCAAGATAATAGCCAACAATAATATTTGCAGATATTTCCTTTTAGAAATGACAATTAATTCCAATACATTCCAACGGATTTGTTGGCAAGACAAAAGTGCATTGGATTAGAAACTAGTTTGGGGTCTAGTCCCACTGCATGAAACTAAACGTGAGATTGAGATGTGGGATGTCAGTTCCACGTTAATGGGCATTACATTTCCTTCTGTATGAAAATGAATCACCATGAATTCACCTAAAGTCTTGCATGGGTTGTTAGGCCAACAGTTGCAGGAAGGAAGTTATTGGGTGAAAGAATGGATGACTAAGCACAGCTCACAAATTGTTGAATTGTTCACCAGCCAGTTAAAGTTGTTGGGATTTGGAGGAGGCTGGAGAAATTGTGGGAGGGAGAATCGGGGATGAGGCCATCACAAATGAAGGAGAGAAATCTGGAATTGGGAGCATTGGTGTCAGGATGTGAAGGGTTGTTAGACATGGCCGAGCAGAGGGATTCCAGGGGAGGGTCAACTACAGGTCATGGTCTTGGGGAAAGGCAGTAGAAAGGCTGTCAAAGAAGCAGTTCAGTGTAGGATGAACCTCCAAAAATGTAGATAACTATTATTCTCACCTGCAGAACTCCAGAAATAGAGTTGCCCTAGTCAAGTAATGTTCTTGAGGGACTATCCTGTGATCTATGACCCCAGGAGAGCATGGTCCAAATTCCCCTGCCATGCAATGATTCATTGCACAAGGAATTATACCATCTGACACAGAAATCTGACAGAAATCATGCTGGTGTCAGCAGGGCGATTGAAAATCAGACATGCAGATAGACATAAAATGCTGGAGAAACTCAGCGGGACAGACAGCCGTTCTGGAGAGAAGGAATGGGTGACATTACAGGGCCAAGATACTTCTCCATTCCTTCTCTCCAGGGATTCTGCCTATCCCACTGTGCTACGCCCGCATTTTGTGTCTATCTTCGGTGAAAGCCAGCATCTGCAGTTCCTTCCTACACCCGTAATCAGACATGCCCAATTGAATTTCAGACATGCCCAGTTTGAAAAGACAGATGACATTTTGGATTGGGGTTTTCAGACGGAAATCTAATTTCAAAGCAAGTATTCTTTATCAAAATAAAGCTTCCTTGAACATGTGATACACATTGGATCTGAATCGAAGCATGATTTTGATTATGATACATAGAGATACAGAAAAAATCTACATTCCAGTTTGCCTCAGTAATGCATCTTAACTCCAATCTCAGAGCCGCAGCAGTATTGTGCTTGTGTCATAACACAATTTCTAACTCCAGCTATCCAAATTGTTCTCGGATCAATTTAATGATAACTTAGTGTTGAATGATTGATAGCTTTATATAATTAGCTCACCTCTACTCAAACTGCGTTAACACTCAGCAAGTATAAAAGCTTCTATCACAAGAATCTGAACTCTGATCCCTGAAGACAAGAATGGTTTTATAACTGTTTTTTTTTCCTCTTGATTTTCATTTAGTTCAGATGCTGACTGCTCCACGCTTCTTGAGAGGTTAGAATATGGAAGTGCAGGGTTTGCAAACTGGCGCTACTGGTAACCCGACATAATTTTATTTTTAAAACAGGGCAAGAGAGTAAAACCTAATCACTAAGGAAAGGTTGACAATGCGATTTGTCTCTTTTGACTCTTTTGGCAGATGTTCTCGCAGTTGTTGTTCTGAAATGCAGGTCAGTTATTAATAGCCAATTTTGTATTTCACTAATATGTTCTGAATGGTGTCAGATTAGGAAAAGGGGAGGTGCAACGAGACCTGGGTGTGCTTGGACATCAGTTAATGAAAGTAAGCATGCAGGTACAGAAGGCAGTGAAGAAAGCTATTGGCATGATGGCCTTCATTGGGAGATGATTTGAGTTTAGGAGCAAGGGGGTCCTTCTGCAGTTGTACAGGGCCCTGGTGAGACCACACCTGGAGTATTGTGTGCAATTCTGGTCTCCTAACTTGAAGAAGGACATTATTGCTATTGAGGGAGTACAGCTTAGGTCCACCAGTTAAATCACAGGATTGCGGGACTGAAAGAATGGGTCGACTGGGCTTATATTCTCTGGAATTTAGAAGGATGAGAGAGGATCTTAGAGAAACATACAACATTCGTAAAGGATTGGGCAGGTTAGATGCAGGAAAAATGTCC
The DNA here is from genome assembly GCA_035221665.1 of Okamejei kenojei. NCBI lineage: Eukaryota > Metazoa > Chordata > Chondrichthyes > Rajiformes > Rajidae > Okamejei > Okamejei kenojei. The sequence continues at coordinate 14,257,832 of CM069153.1, forward strand.
CCGATGTTGGGGGAATCCAGAAACAGGGGTCACAGTTTAAGATTAAGGGGTAGGCCATTTAGGACTGGGATGAGGAAAAACTATTTCACTCGGAGAGTTGTGAATCTGTGGAATTCTCTGCCATAGAAGGCAGTGGAGGCCAATTCACTGGAAGTGAATTGAAGTGAGTTTGACCGATTGAACAAATGGTGCCAGTACAACAACCTGACTCTCACCACCAGTAAAACCATGAACTGATAGTGGACTTTGGAAGGGAAGGATGAGGACCCATAACCCTGTTTATATCAATGGGACGATGGTGGAGAGGATCAAAAACTTCAAATTCCTGGACATGCATATTTCCTAAGATCTTTCCTGGACCCAGCACACTGATGCAATTATAAAGAAGGCACATCAGCGCCTCTACTTCCTTATTACGGAGAGTCGGTATGTCAAGGAGGATTCTCTAGAACTTCTACAGATGCACAGTAGAGAGCATACTGACTGGTTGCATCGTGGACTGGTTCAGCAACTTGAACATCCAGGAGCGGAAAAGACTGCAGAAAGTTGTGACAACTGTCCAGTCCATCACCGGCTCTGACCTCCCCACCATTGAAGGAATCTATTGAAGTCGCTGCCTCAAAAAGGCTGCCAACATCATCAAAGACCCACACCATCCTGGCCACACACTCATTTCACCGTTGCCATCAGGAAGAAGGTACAGGCAGGAGCCTGAAAACTGTAACGACCAAGTTCAGGAAAAGCTTCTTCCCTACAGCCATCAGGCTATTAAACATGACAGCAAATAAGCTCTGAACTATACAGACCGATACAGACCTTCCAAAACAGAGACTTCATGTTACCTGCCCTAACATAGGGGAGAGCGCACCCGATCACTGTTATACAGCAATCAAGAACGCATATCCCTCTGTTCCCCGAGCAGGTCTGGATGTCTCTGATCATTGTCTAGTTCACCTTATTCCGACCTACAGGCAGAAACTAAAAGCTGCTAAGCCTGTGGTCAGAACAACGAAAAAGTGGACAAGCGAGGGCATTGAGAACCTACAATCCTGCTTTGACTGCACGGATTGGAATGTATTCAGGGAAGCAACCACAAGCCTCGATGAGTATACGGACACTGTATCATCATATGTCAGTTTTACGAGGACAGTTGTATTCCAACTAAGACCCGAACATGGTTCAACAACAAGCCCTGGTTCACTGCATAACTCAGACAGCTCCGACGGTCTAAAGAGGAGGCCTACAGGAGCGGGGAAGCAGACCTCTACACGCAGGCCAAGTAGAATCTGAGAAGAGGAATCAGAGCTGCCAAGGAAAGGTATTCTGAGAAGTTGAGGAGCAAGTTCTCAGCTAGTGACTCTTCTTCAGTTTGGAAGGGCTTGCAAGAAATTATCAGCTACAAGAGGAAAGCCCCCCGCTCTTTGGACAATCGTCAGCTGACCAACGACCTGAGTGAGTTTTACTGCATGTTTAAAAATTAGAAATGTAACCCTAGTACCCCCTCCCGCCCCTCCCTAACCAACACAGCCAGACCCCATTCTACAAAGAATGGACCCTGCACCTTCTCCTTCCCATTCACCACTTCACACCTACTTAAGGCAAGACTCCAGTATGAAAAGATGGACCATTTCTCACCCCAACCAACACTTTACACCCACTCACAGCCTGACCTCAGTCTGCAAAGACTAGGCCCTCTACAACCACCCCCCTCCAATAACCACTTCATAGCCAATCACTCATACCCTCTGTGCTGCACAACATCACATCCAATATCATCAATAAAAATAGAAGAGGTGGAGAGGTGTTTCAGAAGACTAAAAAGCTGGAAATCTCCAGGATCTGACAATGTTTCCCCCTCTACCCTTAAGCTCTGTGCCAAACAACTGGCACCGATTTATACAGAAATGTTTAACCAGTCCCTGCAAACATGTACTGTCCCTGCCTGCTTCAAAGTCTCCATTATTGTCTCTGTACCCAAAAAGGCAATGATTACTTGTCTTAATGACTACAGGCCTGTCGCACTGACCTCTGTAGTCATGAAGACACTCGAAAGGCTTGTGCTGGCCAAGCTGGGAAATATCACGATCCCCCTGCTGGATCCTATGCAGTTTGCATATTTGGCCAATAGATCTGTGGATGATGCAGTCAACCTGGGCCTGCACTTCATCCTACAGCACCTAGACCGCCAGGGGACATATGCGACTATCCTGTTTGTTGATTTTAGCTCTGCATTCAACACCATTGTGCCAGAGCTACTACACTTCAAACTTTCCAAGTTAACTGTGCCTGAACCCCTCTGTCGGTGGATCACCAGCTTCCTGACAGGCAGGAAGCAGCATGTGAGGCTGGGAAAGGACATCTCGGACCCGCAAACACTCAGCATAGGAGCACTGCAAGGCTGCGTACTGTCTACTCTCCTCTATTCTCTCAACATCAATGACTGCACCTCCACAGACACCTCTGTCAAGCTTCTCAAGTTTCCAGATGACACTACCCTGATTGGACTGATCCAGGATGGGGCAGAATCTGCCTACAGACAGGAAGTGTCACAGCTGGCGTCCTGGTGCCATCACAACAACCTGGAGCTCACTGCTCTTAAGACAGTGGAATTGATTGTAAACTTTAGGAGAGCTCCCCCTCCCCTCCCCCGACTCACTATCAACAGCACCACAGTCACATCTGTGGCGTCTTTTAAGTTCCTGGGAACCATCATCTCCAAGGACCTTAAGTGGGGGGCTATCATCGACTCCACAGTCAAAAAGGAACAACAGAGGATGTACTTCCTACAGCAGCTGAGGAAGCACAATCATGATGGTCCAATTCTACACGGCCAGCGTAGAGTCTGGCCTCACCTTCTCCATCATGGTCTGGTTTGGCTCAGCCACCAAGCACGACACCTGGAGGCTGCAGCAAATCGTCCGATCAGCAGAGAAGGTTATTGGCTGCAACCTTCCCTCCATTGATGAACTGTACACTGCAAGGGCCAGGAAGCAAGCGGGCAAGTTCATCTCTGACCCCTCTCACCCTGGCCACAAACTGTTTCAATCACTTCCCTCTGAAAGGCGAGTCCGGACTGTCAAAGCTGCCAAAGCCAGACATAAAAACAGTTTTTATCCACCAGTAGTAGTATTAAACAGCCAAAAATCTGTAGCCCCCCTTTGATCTGGTATTTTGTTGGTTCACATGCTTGATCAATGGTGTTTTATCATTAATGTTTTATTATTATTAATGTTTAGTGTTTTCTGAGTGATTCATAACTGTCACTGTATTTCATGTTGTTATTGTGGGCGGAGCACCAAGGCAAATTCCTTTAATGTGAATACATGGCCTATAAACTTACTTACTTACTTACTTACTTACTTAACAGACTATTATTATTATTGCACTATATTTGTTATTTATTGAGCATGTGTGAATGTGTATATATACACACACTGAAGTTTTTTTTTCCTCCCGTGATGTACTATGTTTACATATTCTGTTGTGCTGCAGCAAGTAAGAATTGCATTGTCTTATCTGGGATGTATGACAATAAAACACCCTTGACTTGACTCTTGCATTTTGTCAAGAGCGAGTTAGATTTAGCTCTTAGAGCTAAAGAAATCAAGCGATATGGGGAAAAACCAGGAACGGGATAGTGATTTTAGATGATCAGCCATGATCATATTGAATGGCGGTGCTGGCTCGAAGGGCCAAATGGCCTACTCCTTTACCTATTTTTTAATGTTTCTGTCTCTTATATGTGGCTATGGTTTTCTATGCAGTAGCACCTCTTACCGTTGTTAATGCATGATATGAAATATTTTGTTCTACCTCAAAACACTGTCTTACATTCCACTAAAGTAAAATAATAGTCAGACCATTCTCTTCATGCTTTCCAAGTCCAGCAATTAGAAAGTAACAAATTATTGTGGAGGTCAATTCCTGACAAGAATCCCAGGACACCACTATTATTGTTATTTGTATCCAATTTTTAGCTCAAAGCATTAAACACTAATACATTCAATATATCATTGAAAAGACAATCAAAACAATGGGCAGAGACAGAGAAGCAGATTGGTGAAAATTGAGAAGGATCAATTTATGTGATGAGATTTGAGAAACCAAGAGGAATACGGCATTTATTAAAGTCATGGGGGATTTGCACCAGAATTAAATTCAACCCAAAATAAATAGTAGCTGCATCATAAATTTCATGTCAGGTCTGTTATCCTCCAGGGAAATTCTTTCTTCAAAGATTTTTAATTTTGCTGTAATGCTGTGGAGAGAGGGGGAGGATGTGGAACTGGCTGGACTGCTCTTGCACAGAGCCAGAATGAACTAGATGGGCCAAGTGGTCTCCTTTCTGCAATTCTGCGGTACTAAGTGAACATGCAAGAAGAAAATGGAGAGTTATTTGGAAAGATGGCCATTGAATTCCCAAGTGATTCACTGGAGGCCTTAAACATGTCAACGCTTTATATTTCAAACATTTTGGTGTAATTAAAAAAAAACATGTTTATCAATCACTTATCCCAAGGATGTTCTCCCTTTGGATTCAAGCAGACATAAGAAATGCTTCTTTGATCTCAGTACAATTGCCACGTTACCTTTTAATATAACCGGTCAGTCTCAGTTATCAGTCTTACAATTGCTGTCGAATTCAAAATATACACAATGTTTCCTAATAGCCATAATGATGATAACATTGAACTGTATGTATTTGTACCAGTTTTGTTGCACCCAGAACTGAATTTGGCTTTAACTTGTGATCTTGTGGCATGCAAACTAGGTGCTTATTACATCACAGTCTGAGTACATCAAGTAAAAATGAATTATTTCAAATAATAATTTAAATCAAAAATCACAAACGGGGACCCAATTTCTACCTACCGTGATTGCCCTTGGATGTTCGAACTGGCGTAAAATGGTTTTTGGTGGTTCTAACAGGTGAACTATCCTTGGGCGATCCATCTATTGCTGTCATGTTCTCCCTCTCGAAGTGTGGTACTGGGATTGGTCCCTGGTTTCGTAAAATGTCTGCCAGGGCCCTGCGAAATTTGAGACAAAAATATACATTGAGAAACAAGTACAGTGTCTCTATGTCACAGCTATCAATGCCCAAGAGCTTTGGGGTCTTTAATGTCTGGAATAATACTTTCATGTTCATGGAGTAGTGATTATTCGTATTTATTATGTGTAGGAAGGAACTGCAGATGCTGACTTAAATCGAAGAGAGACACAAAATGCTGGAGAAACTCAGCGGGACAGGCAGCATGTCTGGAGAGAAAGAATGGGTTCCGTTTCAGGTCGGGACCCTTCTTCAGACTGAATTCATGTTTATTACATTAATTCATATTTATTACATTGATTGGTTAAAATATCCCAATATGACAATTAAAATAACCACTTGAAGACAAAAGTATTATTGTCCATGACTAGCCCATCAATGTTTTATTCAGAACCCACAATTTTTAAACATTACAACACACAAAATCTAGCACATCTTTGGATCAACATGAAGCATCAGTCATTGAATGGTGTGTGGTGGTGGGCCTGCCTTCTATGCTCTCCACCATTGTACAGCAAGAAAAGTAGAAAAGCCACTGGTCCGAGAATGAGTCACAGGGGCAAAGGTCACAGGAGGGAAATGGTGGGCTGAGAGGGCATTAACCTTGTCTGCTGTGAGTTTGTGACTCAGCCTCAGGACATCAGAGAATGGTGGTTATTGGTTATATCCCAGGAATGGCGACTGTGCTCCTAATGCAGGTGATGTGGGTAATTTGTTAAAGTAGGGAAACTAATGATGTAGACTCCCGGAATTGGATTAATCGGCCCAGAACCGCAACACATTCGGACCAAAACTCAGAGGTATTTCAAGGTCTTCCATTTACTAGAGGGTTCTCTCCCATCTGTAAGTCGTGCGTTAGGAATTGGAGATCAGAAAATGCCTTTGGCTGCAGAGTATTGAAAATCAGTCTGCATAGCTGGGCATCCCAGTACATCAGCATATCAGCATCAGAGAGGACCTGATGCATCTCAGTATCTCATCTATTACCTAGCACAGATACACACTGGACAGGATTGGATTCCCACACCTTTTGGTTTGGAGGAGAAAAGAAAGGTTAATCTCGCTTTTAATGGTTTTGTTCAGAAATGACCTTTAAGCACCGATCAGGAAGCAAATTTGCATAATGGTAAATGGGGATAATGGAACTCTCTAGGATTTGGTCAGATGGCACAGCATGTAATGAGCAACTTGAGTAAATGAGAGATGTGAAGAGAAAGATGATGTAGAACAATAACGTAAAATGAGAAAGCATAGTTTCATTGCTTTAGTTTCAGCCAGTTCATATTCCTAAGGTTGATACAGGTGTTTCTTCTGACTTGTGGATCTAATCACAGCCTCAAAGTTGGACAGCTACTTATTCAGGGCTGTGAATGGCTTAAGGGAATGAAGGGGAATGAATGGCATTGTAAGAGGAGATTATATGAAAGAAGAGGCAAACATTTCTGGAGGCACATCATCATTATTTATTTTCATTAGTTCAATTAATCTATTCATAATTTCCCATGTAATTGAATTCACACGAATTCACACTAATTCCTGTGTTAATGCTGAACTTGTGTCTATGACAATTGCAATGGTCTACCCACATCTTTGAATTCTTTTTTTCTTTTTGAAGTTAAAATTTTAACAGAATTGTTCATTATTTCTTACAATAGTTTATTTTCTAAGAATTAAAACCAATTGACACTGAAACCATTCTGCATGTTATTATTATTTTGTCTTTCTGTGGCAGTTCCACACACACACATGCCAATCACAAATAAAATGCCTTGCCCTCTCTTAAATATGTAAGAATGTAGTATTCCTAAACTTCCATCGCTTCAAGAGCTGTTGATATCTGAGCTGTTGACAGGATACATGGACCTGCGTGTTTATCTATCTACTGTTCAATAGTTATCAACAAAGAAAGGTGTGAAGAATTTCTTTCTCGGCAACTGGCTCAAAAATATATACTCCCGTACAATGCAAACAAACATCAAAGTAGACCTATTCAGCATCATCTGTGGAGAGAGAAGCAAGTTCACAATTTTAAGTTGATGACCTTTCGCTAGTGAATGGTTTATTTTTGGAGAAATAATTGTACAGGATCCAAGCTGCTATTTAATAATTGTGTTTATAAACATTGTTTTTGCAGAGAAATTGATTTTGTTAGGAATAGACACTGGGTTATTCCCCTTGCAAGCTTTGGATCTTTATTAATTTCATCGCCCAGGGTTTACTCCAATTCATTAGCTGGCATTGGCAGTGAAGGATTTTGGCAGTAAATGATATATTTCTTTTTTTTCCATGACTATATATGCAGGTTGAACATTGTGGCCAATTTACACTTGGTTTTAAATTCAATCCCACTCATCTTCGAGATGCTTCTATCTCGTCCAACCACTAGGTTATTGATGAGACTGTCTTTGTTCTTCAGTTGTTATCTTGATTATTTTCTTAAGTGGCCAGATCTATGCTTATGTATTGACTTGTTCCCTCACACCACACCTTTCTCCCTATAGTCCTCCCTGCTGTTGGTTGATTGCATCTTGTTTGATGAGTGTATTCATTTCTGTATCTTTTCCTTTGTATCTATACAGAGAGAACATAGCTCATTCCATATCTATTAAAAGCAATAAGCAATATTAAGCAAATATAAGTAATATTTTAGGTGACCATTTATTTCTCTCTTCCTTGCTGTATAACTCTCCCCCCCCCCCCCCCCCCCCCCCCATCCACCCCATTGTCCAACCCTCAACCTGCCAACCCGATTTTCCTTTCCTTTGACCCAATTTTAGACACAGACACTTACTCTAACACAGACTCTAACACTTTCCCTTTCCAATATCATGTTCTGGTTACTCATCTTACTTATTCCTTGAATTTTCTACTCTGAAAATGAATATGTTCCGTATTGCAGGCACATGAATTGTATACTGATGTTCTTTACTCAGTGTAGTTTAAATTTCATTTGAGCATCTTGTTTTGTATTTTGTCGCTTTGATAAAATGAACAGAACACAATCTGATCATCTAGGAGCTTGCTTTCATGAAGGTGACATCCTGGAAATCCTGGAAACATCCTGTGCGCCTATGTTTGTTGGTTTGCTTCTTAATAAACCTTTTATTGATAATTATCTACTCTAGGTTGTTAGATTTACCCCAATGAAAATGACATATTAAGTGAATTTTTAAATGTCACACCAAGCTCCAACCCCATTCCCTCTTCCCCACTGCTGTTTTTGTAGCTGAGTTGTACCTGCATGGGAGCAAAGAAACAAGTCATGCCTGGTTTTTAAGTTGTCAAGGTTATTTCTTTATCATGCTCATAAAACTGATCATTTTTATTGTCTCAATCCTGCCTAATTCTTTTTTTCTTTGTATTGCTTGAGGGGGTCTTAAATGTTTCTCCATGAACTGTACATTCTACCCACATTGCTTCTACTCTGTAAGCTCCCTCTACTCTGCCTGCATCATGGGGATGCAGTTGTCATGAGTGGGGATGAGCAGTGATGAACAAGGATTCTATTAGTGAAGCCTTAACTTCCCTTTCTGGGAGCATGTTGTTGCAGCCAGCAGAAGTCAAGCATTTCTTAACAATCACCAGTCAAATTGTTTCCTGCGTTGTTTAGCAACCAAGAAAAACAGATAAATTGGCTTATACGATGACATTTGAGTTTGGAAAATCTTTTTTCTCTTAATACAATGGTGAATTGTTCATTACACTTTTACAAATACAAATTAATAATGCCTTCTTTCTTTTTACTTGGCTTTGCATTTTAATCCCCTTCCTGCATTGGGAGAATTGCTCCAGCATAACAATTATTCATCAGATATACACCTGTGAAACTTTCCATGCACCCAGCTGATTTGATGTCATTTCCCAATACAAGGATCTAAAACATAAGGAAAGATGCATAATGCCCTCAATGGATGAATAATTAATAACTATTCTTACAAATGCTTTTTTGCAAGATCCTTTTTTCATACCAATTCACACAGAAAGGGAGCCACCCCTTTGTATTCACATTCCCTTTAGGTACATGACAAGTAGACTTTGATTCAACATATTTGGAGTATTGTTTGCAATTCTGGTCTCCCCATTGCCGAAAGGATGCACAGGCTTTGGAGAGCGTGCAGAAGAGGTTTACCAGAATGCTAAAAAGCTAATGGTATTAACCATTAGCTTGGGTCAAGGAAGGAGCGTTCACATTACGGCCCTATTTTCACCAATCTTTCCACCACCACGCACAAGAAGCATAAGAAGAGTAAGACAGACACCATTGTATGCAGATGCCGAAGAAGTGTGATCAGCTCTGGCTGAACAACTTCGAATCTTCTATGTGGACTTGATAAGAAGAAGAACTATTAGCATAAGTTGGACCAACTTTGTTTTGATTGTTTTCTCTCGAGCATTGGAGTCTGAGGGGAGATCAGATTGAAGTGCATAAAATTATGAGAGGCATAGATAGGATAGAGAATCTATTTCCCATGATGGAGATATCAAAGAATAGATAGAATAGCTTTACGGCGAGAATGACAACGTTCAAAAGAGATGTGTGGGGCAAGTTTTTGTACAGAGTGGTGGGCACTCGGACCACGCTGTTAAGCTGTTGGTGGAGGCAGATAGAATAGTTGCATTTAAGAGGGTTTTAGATAAGACTTTAGAGATACAGTGTGGAAACAGACCCTTCAGCCCAACGATTCCATGACAACTAGTGATCACCCCAATCACAAGCACTACCCTACACACTAGAAACAATTTACAATTTCACTGAAGCCAATTAACCTACAAACCTGTACGTCTTTGGAGTGTGGGAGGAAACCAGAGCACCCGGAGAAAACCCACACAGCCAGTGAAAGAATGTACAAACTCAGTACAGACAGCACCTGTAGTCAGAATTGAACCTGGGTCTCTGGCGCTAAAAGGCAGCAACTCTACTGCTGCGCCAATGTGCCACCCCAAGCTCAGATATGTACATGGTTATTCAGGGAATGGAGTGCTGTGAATCATGCGTAGGCAGAGGAGGTTACTTTAATCTGACATAATCTGGCACAGACATTGTGGGCTGAAGGGACTGTTCCTGTGCTGCGCTATGTTTTTGCTTTATGTAAATGCATATATGTGATGATGTTTGCTGTAGGAGCCATTAAGCTTAATCCATCGGATCCCAGGGAAAACAGAGAACCCGAGGCAGCAGAACCTGTGTCAGGGTTGCAGAATATCTCCCTCTCTGATGAGGGGAACGTACGAGGCCAATGTTATACTGACCCAGAGTACGGAGGCACAGTTGGGCAGCATGCTTCATGGCATGAGGGGCAAACATCGGATGTACCCCCTATGGCATCCAGATTTGCTATCCCTGCCCTAACATTGGAAGAAGAGCTCACCATGAGCATAAATTATTTGCCTCCCATCAACTCCAAGGCCAAACTATGGAGGAAGCTACTGCCAAATATAATACTCCACTGAACTGTGCCTCACTTAGTGTCCCGGTTGTAAACCAATATATCTGGGGACACATTGGAGGGGGCATCAGAGCCCAAGAGGTAAAAATTGAAAAAACCCTCAGGCTACTTGCCTCAGGCATCACGGCATTTGCCAGGTCAGTGGATGGGGCGCCCCTCTCTGATATTCATTGGATTGGATAACATCTGACACGTTTAGACTGCGCAGTATACAAGGTATCCAAATTGAGTTCATTTCTGACCTGCCTCCACCCACTCAGCATACAGTTTTCACAACAGGAGTGTATGAGTGCACAAGGAGAACTTGAGTCTTTGTGCAAGAAAGGGGTAATTCGGAGGTCGAGTCGTGAGCCTCACCAGTTTGTGTCCAACATATTTACTAGGCAAAAAAAGGATGGAGGATGTGGAATTATCCTTGATTTGGCAGAGCTTAACACCTTGTGCAGTATAAACACTTCAAAATGGTAGCTTCTGTCACTGCCAAACAACTGCTTTCCAAGGGATGCTACACGGCGAGCATTGACCTCAAAGATGCTTACTATGCAGTGGCCATTCATGAAGATCACAGGAGATTTTTGAAGTTTAACTGGATGGAGCAGTTGTGGCGGTTTAAGGCATTGCCTAATGGATTAACCTCAGCCCCCAGACTATTCACTAAATTGCTAAAAACCAGTCCTGGGACAACTCAGGGCACATAATCATATAGTCATAGCATATTTGGATGACATCTTAGTCATTGGGAGGACTTTGGAATTAGCTGAATTATCTGTGTCAGCTACAAAACTAGTTTTTGAGAAACTGGGGTTCTTAGTCCATCCAGTTAAGTCTAAATTGGTGCCATCTACGATGATTGACTATTTGGGATTCACCATTAACTCATTACACATGTCAGTAACTCTGCCTCGGGGCAAGCAATTAGAGTTAATTGAAGCCTGCAGGAAACTCATTGTTAATAATCAACCTTCTATTAGACATGTGGCTAATATAATTGGCAAATTAGTGGCTGCTTTCCCAGCTGCTCAATTCAGGCCTTTACACTACCAAAACTTAACAGCGTGCAAAGGAACAGGCACTCAAGCTTCACAGAGGTCGCTTCGATTGAAGCATGCAATTGCCAGCTGAAGCCCTGGCGGAGTTACAATGGTGGGTTACCAATATTCACTGTTGTTCTAGTACTATTCTAGATACACCATCAATTATCCTGCTGACTGATGCCAGTGCGCTAGGTTGGGGTGCTACCAATACCGTGTCAAGCTGCGATGGCAGATGGGATCTGCAGGAATCATCGATGCTTCAGTCACACGGTATTAACTACTTAGAGTTGTTGTGAGCACTCTATGGGTTAAAGGCTTTTTGTACCAACATGCATCATGTGCATGTCCAACTTCAGATTGACAACAATACAGCAGTAGCGTACATTAATCACATGGTTGGAAGTAAGTCTCTATCCTATGATAAATTGTCTAATCTCATCTGGCACTGGTGTATTGCGAGAAACATCTGGGTTTCAGCTATCTATTTACCAGGTAGCTATAACATGGTGGCAGACACCAGATCACGAGAGTTCAATGACAACAAAGAATGGATGTTAAATCACAAAGTGTTTAATGACATTGTCCTTCGTTATGGTGTACCGGACATTGATCTGTTTGCTTCCAGGCTTAATCATCAGTTACCAATTTACGTGTCATGGGAGCCAGACCCAGGAGCAGTAGCAGTAGATGCATTCTCGCTACACTGGGGTGGGAAATTTTTGTATGTTTTTCCCCCATTCTGCCTCATTAGTCGATGTTTGGCCAAAATCAAGCAAGAGTCCGCCTCTGGCATATTGGTAGCACCAGACTGGCCTACTCAGCATTGGTTCCCACTGGTTCTAGCTTTAATTACACAGCCTTTTATGGCAGTGTCCAAGGGCAGAAATCTGCTGGTACACTCGGTGACAGGGGAAAGCCACCCTCTTCATCACCGTATAAATTTCTTGGTTTGCAGATTCTGGAGGAGACCGTTCCTGGGGCTCGGGCTTTCAGAGCGTACGATAGATGTCATCACTGCGGCCTGGAGGAAGAGCACACAGAAACAGTACATCACTCGCATAAGGAAATGGGAGATGTACTGTTCCCGCTCTAATATTTCATATGACACAGCTTCTATCACGGACGTTTGGAATTTCTTTCGTCACTTTTTCATGATAATAAGCTCAGTATCAGTGCTATTAACAGTGCCCGGAGCGCTTTGTCAAACGATTTATGGCTGTGGTCAGCGAAACACAGGGTAGGAACTCACCCTTTAATAACTAGGTTTAGGCTCGCGACGCCGCTTTTAAATCTGGCGATGCTGAGGGTTACAGCTCATCCAGGGCCAATCTGAAAAAGGGAATTAGGAATGCTAAACTCAATCACAAACGGCGGATCGAGGAGCATTTCCGAAATAACTCTGACCCCAGGCGCATGTGGCAAGGAATCAAATCCATTGCCGATTACCATAAAGTTAACACTCCCCCCCCCAGACAATGCCTCCCTTCCTGACGAGCTAAACTATTTCTACGCCCGCTTCGACCGGGACAACAAAACTCCAGCCATCAAAGTTGCTCCACCCCCGCATGAACAACCCCTCAGTCTCTCTACCTCTGCTGTACAAGATGCACTGAACAAGGTGAATGAGCACAAAGCTGCCGGCCCCGATGGCATCCCCGGGCAGGTGCTCAGGGCATGTGCTGGACAACTATCCCTGGTCCTCACTGACATTTTCAATCTGTCACTGGCCCAGGGTGTCGTCCCCACTTGCCTCAAGACATCTACCATTGTGCCAGTGCCCAAACAATCAGCGACAGGGAGTCTCAACGATTTCCGGCCAGTGGCACTCACCCCTGTCATCGCCAAGTGCTTCGAGCGGCTGATCTTGGCTCACCTCAAAGCCACACTGGACCCCCATCAGTTTGCCTACCGGACCAATAGGCCAACAGAAGATGCCATATCGGCGGCCCTACACTCTGCCCTGACCCACCTGGACAGCAATAACACCTACATCAGGCTGCTGTTCATCGACATCAGTTCCGCCTTTAACACTGTCATACCCGCTAGCATGATCACCAAACTCAGCGATCTTGGCATCTCCACTTCCCTCTGCAATTGGACACTGGATTTCCTCACCAACAGACCTCAGTCTGTTAGGATCAACAACCTCACCTCCTCCACTATAACACTGAACACTGGCGTGCCACAGGGCTGTGTGCTCAGTCCTCTCCTCTAGTCTCTCTTCACCCATGACTGCATCCCTAAGTTTAGCTCCAACGCCATCATAAAATTTGCCGACGACACCACGGTGGTAGGACTGATCAGCGATAACGACGAGTCAGCCTACAGGGAGGAGGTCCAGCACCTGACAACCTGGTGTGCCAATAACAACCTCGTCCTCAACTCCCAAAAGACGAAGGAGATCATTGTCGACTTCAGGAAGAACAGAGGGGGCAGACACAGCCCCATCCATATAAACGGGACTGAGGTGGAGCGGGTCTCCAACTACAAATTCCTCGGGGTACACATCTCGGAGGATCTGTCCTGGTCCCTCAACACCTCCAAGCTGGTCAAAAAGGCGCAGCAGCGCCTTTACTTCCTGAGGAGGCTCAGAAAAGCCCACCTGTCCCCCCTGATCCTGACCAACTTCTACCGCTGTACCATCGAAAGCATCCTGACCACCTGCTTTACGGTATGGTACAGCAGTTGCACCGTAGCAGACAGGAAGGCACTACAGCGGGTGGTGAAAACCGCCCAGTACATCATCGGTGCCCCGCTCCCTGCTTTGGATGCCCTCCACCGAAAACGGTGTCTGAGACGGGCTGGGAAGATCATGAAGGACCCCTCCCACGCTAACCATGGACTATTTGCCCTCCTACCATCGGGGAGGCGGTACAGGAGCCTCAGGTCCCGCACCAGCAGGATGAGGAGTAGCTTCTACAATAACACCATCGCACTGCTGAACTCGGAGTCCCGCCGATAGATTCCCACATCTGTATTTATTTAACTGTATTTATCTAAACACTGCTATCACTACGTACTGACACTAAACTGCATTTCATTGTACCCATACTTGTATCTGTGCAATGACATTAAATTTGAATTGAATTGAATTGAATTGAATTGAATGAAGGGTATTTTTAACTCCACTCCCCCTAGCCCCAGGTATTCACATATATGGGATGTGAACATGGTTCGCACGCTGCTCCGTCAGTGGGCACCAGTTTCATCTCTGTCTCTGCACCATCTTACACTCAAAGTAGTCATGCTCATGGCACTAGTCTCAGCACAACGGGTCCAGACATTACATAAACTCAGACTGGACAGTATGGGTACATCTTGTAATAGCATCACCTTTTCTGTTCATGACCTCATTAAGCAGAGCAGGCCAGGGATACTGGGGCTCAAATTGAGTTTTATGGCCTACCCCTCAGATCCACGATTGTGTGTAGTGTCACACATACTTCAATACATAAAGGTCACTAAGAGCCTGAGAGGCTCGGAACTCTCCTTCTTTGTTAGTTATACCAAACCGCATAAAAAGGTTACAGTGCAGATCATCTCTAGATGGATTAAACAGGTTCTGGCATGTGCAGGAGTGGACACTGACACTTTTAACCTCATTCCACCAGGGCTGCATCGACACCAGCAGCAAGGGATATGGACGTCCCTCTCGACCACATTCTAGCGGCTGCAGGATGGTCGAATGAGCGGACGTACCAAAGGTTTTATAACAAGCCTATCGCCAGACCGGGCATTTTTGCTGATTCTGTTTTAAGTTCTGTTTCACAGTTTCCCCCTGGGTGAGAGGGGTCACTGTTAATTTATTTTGTTATTAAAGCATCAGTATTGTTTAACCATGTCATGTTTGAATGCATTAATTATTCTCACTCGTCCTGGTCAATTGATGCAGTTGTGACGCCTGGACTCATTCCTCGGCATGAAATCACAGAGCTTCAAAATCTTCACGTAGTGAAGTAAAATAGTAAGATTAAACGAGAACCTACCAGTTTGAAGTTTGATCTTTATTTTATGAGGCGTTACAATGAGGGTTTACATGCCCTCTGCTCCCGACACTCGTAACATAAAGATCTTTCTGTAAGTTCTAGTAAACTCTAGTCTTATTATTTTAGTTCTACAACTCTTCTCTGTGATTTCACACCGCTGCTTTGAAGATTGACGCGCATGCGTGGTGACGGCCTTCTTCACGTAATCGCTCAATCTTTTAAACAATCTTGTTTAATCTTACTATTATATTTGCTACAATTTTGTTACTTGGCCTTCCCTGTTTGTTGATTTTCAGTATGAAAAATGGTAAAATAGAAGGGAACATTAGCTTTGCTTGTTATCAGTTATCACTTTCTCTAAGTGAGGAGGAAAGAACTGCAATGCTGGTTTAAATCGAAGATAGACACAAAAAGCTGGAGTAAATCTGCGGGACAGGCAGCTTCTCTGGAGAGAAGGAATGGGTGATATTTCGGCACGAGACCCTTCTTCAGGCAGGAGGCCTGTGACTGGTGGTGTGCCTCAGGGTTCGGTGATGGTCCCAGTGCTGTTTGTGGTTTATATAGATGATTTAGATGAGAATGTTCAAGGCGTGATTAGTAAGTTTTCAGATGACACTAACGCAGGAGGTATCGTAGACAGTGAAGAAGGTTATCAAATATCACAGCAGGTTCTTGATCAGCTGGGCAAGTGGGGAGAAGAATGATTAATGGAGTTCTATGCAAATAAGTGTAACGTGTTGGATTTTGGCAAGTCAGGCCCTTCACAGTGGTTGATGGGGCTTTAGGGAGTGTTGTAAATTAGAGGTATCTAGTAGAGGTACACATTTCCCTGAAAGTGGTATCGTAGATGGACAGGGTGATAAAGAAGGCTAATGGTAATCGAAGGTAGACAAAAATTCTGGAGAAACTCGGCAGGTGAGAAAGCCTCATGCAATCCTTGCATGTCTCACCCGCTGAGTTTCTCCAGCATTTTTGTCTACCTTCAATTTTTCCAGCATTCTAAAACGCGTTCACAGAAGGTGCGCGCCCATGCTGGCGGTTTTGCGCAGGATGCGGTATAGCCAGAGCTCGGCTGCTGCTCGGAGTGCCCGGCTTCTGCTCGGGGCATCCGGCCGCTGCTCGGGGCACTCGGTGGGCCGGATGATTACAGGAAAAAAAAATCCGCCTGCGGGGAGGATGATTTCGGGTTACGGACCGCATACGGCCCGGGGCCCGTAAGTTGCCGACCCCTGGTTTAAGGTGAAAGGGGGAAAAAGGAACCTGAGGGATATATTTTTCAATCAAAGAGTTGTGGGTATGTGGAATGAGCTGCCAGAGGTGATAATTGAGGCAAGTACCATGACAACATTTAAAAGACACTTGGACAGTTACATGGACAGAAAAGGTTTAGAGGGATATGGACCAAATGTAGGCAAATGGGATTAGCTTAGATGGGGCATCTTATGCAGCATGGGCGAGTTAGGTTCAAGGGCCTGCTCCTATTGCTGTGTTACACTAACATGTCTTCAGAGGCAGTTACTTTAATGATCTAGAAGGGGACACAGGGCCTGTTGCTGAATTGAAAGTGGTGGCATTATTTACAATGCTAACGTGGATACATAAATCTCAGAAGATGGGATATACAAGAGAATCCTTCAGGAAATAAAGGCAGAAACCACAGAACTTCAACACCATCCTTCCAGAAATCACAAAAATACTGAAGAGGTGCCCTGAGGACTGGACAAAGGCTGATGCTATTCATGTGTAGAAAGGCTACGTGCAATCTGGAAAATTTAGTTCAGTGGGTGTGATGTTCATTCTTGGTAAAGCTATTCAAAGCCATCATTTAAGTTAAGATGTGGAGCTCCCAGATAGAAATGAAATCATGAAAAATTGGTGCTAGGGGTTCATGAATTGTAGATCTTCCCCCATCATACCAGTTTACTTTGAGTACCTGTCAAAGGAGTTTAGAGTGAGTTTTAACACAATTTCTTTGGAAAGCCTGGTATTACAAATAAATAAAGCAAGAGCCGGTAGAAATATTTAAGAATGATGAAAAAAGCCTGGAAGGTGGTGTAAAAAATGTCACCATGAATGAAACTATTAAAATATATGATTCTGTGGGCATGTAATGCTGCTGCAAGCAAGATTTTCACTGGAGACTACTTGGGCATATGACAATAAACTCAATTTGACTTGTTTTGACTAAGATCGCACAAGGGTCTACTTTAAGAGTTAAAGAAGGAACTACAGATGCTGGAGAATCGAGGGTACACAAAAGGCTGGAGAAACTCAGCGGGTGCAGCAGCATCTAAAGAGCGAAGGAGATGGGCGACGTTTCGGGTCGAGACCCTTCTTCAGACTGGTCAGGGATCAGGGAAACGAGAGATACAAACGGCGATGTGGAGAGATAAAGAACAATGAATGAAAGATATGCAAAAAAGTATCTATGATAAAGGGAACAAGCCATTGTAAGCTGTAGTGTGAAAATGAGAAGCTACTTTAAGAACCTCTTTTGATAGATATCTTTTTTAATAATCTGGAACAAAATCTCCACAATAGGTCTATTGCCTGAATTGGAAAGTTTAATATACAAGGAACATGAAAGTGATATGGGGATCCAGGTTTACAAGAAGCTGTAGCTTTTTACAATTGTGTAACAAACTAAATAGCTGTTAGGATCCACTAAAAGGTCGCTGTGGAGCTCAATTTATGAAGTGATGCTGCACCTTTATAAAAAATTTCACAATCAGCCTCGGAATACTGTGTACAGTCCTGATCGCAATCAGAAAATATCACATAAACTGAGACATCCTCACCAAAAGAGAAGAGTAGGAGGTGACATGATTGCTGTTTTCAGGAATATAAGGAAGATTTTACTTGGGAGTCACGTGAGTGTCTACGTGAAGAGCCTGCCAGCCCGCATGCGCGTCATTATTGTCTAACGCATGGTGCACGACTGGCTGGCAGGCACGCTGCTCCTCCAGCGGTAAGTTTAAAAGGCCCTACAGGTAAGTTTGCACTTATTCTGAGATCGTATTTTATTCTGAAATTTTGATTACAGAACGGCGAATTTCCAATCTTTATGGAAAAGTCCAGGGTGAAGTCTAAACGGGCCGCGGGGAAACCGGCTACGGAGGACCGCAGGAGTGCGGGTAGCTGGCGGCCGTCGATTTCGCCACCCAAGTCGCTGACAGTGCAGTCAGCGGCTTCCGACAGTGCCTGTTGAGAGCATTATGGTTCCCCAGAAAGGGGGTAAAGCCAAGAGAAAGTCGGATAGGCCTGTGGACTCGGACGAGTCAGGCCAGGAGGGTTCCCCTCCTACAATGGATAGCGTCCTCAGACATTTATCCCAGATGGAGCACCTGATGGAAAGGATGCTCCATCACGATATGCTCCAACGAACGGAGTTATATGAGTTTGGGTCTCCTCGGAGGCCCGCGGCGGCGCCTGGTTCAGGGCTGCACAATGTCTCCCTCTCTGAGGAGGGGAGCATAAGGAGTCAGTACTGGGCTGACTCCGAATTCGGTGATATAGCTGAGGAGCATACCAGTATGCATGAAGTGCACGAAGCACAGGATTTGCCTGCCATAGCTTCCAAATTTGCGACACCCTCGCAAACAGGGTAGCCGCTACAGGAGGAACTTGCTGCAATCATCAACTATCTCACGTGCCACCAGCTTCAGGAGCAGGTAATGATAGATACATCTGCCAAATATAATGCACCTGGGAACTGTGCTTCGCTGAGTGTACCTGCCGTGAGCAACCCGATTTGGGGATATATTGGAGGGGGGATCAAGGCCCAGGAAGTAAAGCTCCAGAGAATCCTCAAATTGCTGGCCTCGGGATAACGGCGTTTGCCAGGTCCGTGGATGGGGGTCCATTGTCGGATGTACAACAGGATGCAACTGGCACTAATGTGCAACGCACATTTTTAAATCAATTGCTTTTGCAAAAGTGCCATTCGACCTGCCCTGAACCCCAAATTTGCGGGTTTGTGCAGAACCAGCTACGTTCAGCTGCCGAATCTCCTCTTCGGAGAAAACCTGCCAAAACAAGTCAAGGACCTCGATGAAGAAGCGAAAGCTGTCGGGCTGATGAAGGCACCATCGATCAGCAAAGCTTCTCCATTCCGGCGGCAGCACCCCTACGCATCCACCAGCAGAAAGCAATTTGCTGAAGCTGGTGAAAGCTCGAAGGCCGTATATTCTGGGCAGGTCTTTTTTAGGCCCAGACCCATGCCGGCCCTGTTGGAAAATGCGGCATCCACACACTCCAGCACCCCTACCCCCCAAATGGGGGCGGAAATAAAAATCACAAAACCACCGGTAACCAAGGAGGTAGGTGGGTCTGGTTCCTTCCGGAACATGGGGTGTGTGGAACGTTTACAAGTTGGTGGGAGATTACACTTGTTTTTGAATGAATGGAGTTGGATAACATCAGATCTGTTTATACTGCACAGGATACAGGGATTCCAAATCGACTTCCTTTCCAATTTATTGCCACCAACACAGCAAGCACCAAACTGGATGTTTGTTCATTCACAGCAGGAAGGTTTGGATGTGCAACCAGAAATTCAAAAGTTACATTCAAAAGGGGTAATTGAGAGGTCGAGTCATGAACCTCACGAATTTGTCTCTAATATATTTACAAGACAAAAGAAAGATGGAGGATGCCATATCATCCTTGATTTGACTCAGCTTAACGCTTAGACATTTTAAAATAGAAACCTTCGTTACTGCCAAACAACTGATTTCCAAGGTATGCTTTATGGCATGCATCGGTCTCAAAGATGCATACCATTCGGTACCCATTCACAGGGATCATCGGAGGTATTTGAAGTTTAACTGTGGCAGTTTAGAGCGTTGCCTAATGGGTTAACATCAGCCCCCAGATTATTTACCAAATTATTAAAACCGGCACATGCGCTTCTCAGAGCTAAAAAATATATTGTCATGGCATACTTGGATGATATCCTAATTATAGGAAAAATTCTGAAATTAGCTAAATTAGCTGTTCAGCCACCAAACTCTTGATTGAGAGATTGGGGTTTCTCATCCCTCCAGATAAATCTAAGTTGATACCATCCACAGTTATTGATTATTTAGGGTTTACTATTAACTCTGTTCACATGTCAGTGACTCTGCCCTGGGGCAAGAGATTAGAATTAATAGAAGCCTGTAACAACCTTGTTGTTGTTGAGCAACCGCCTATTCGACAGCTGGCCATGGTAATTGGCAAATTAGTGGCTGCATTTCCAGCCACACAGTTTGGGCCTTTGCATTATCATAATTTACAATTTGCAAAGGAGCAAGCACTCAAAGATCATGCAGGTCATTTTAACAGACCTATGCGGCTACCAGCCGATGCTATTTCTGAATTACAATGGTGGACGACCAATATTCGGCATTGTTCCAATACCATTTTAGTCAGCAAGCCTTGAGTTATGTTACAAACTGATGCTAGCACTCAAGGATGGGGAGCTACTAATATCATCTCTAGTTGCGGTGACAGATGGGATGTGCATGAGTCATCATTTCTTCAGTCATGTGGTATTAATTATTTAGAGATGTTGGGCACATTTTATCGGCTGAAGGCTTATTGTGCGAATATGAATCATCTGCATGTTCAACTTCAGATTGCCAACACCACAGCGGTGGCATATATTAATCACATGGGTGGTATCAAGTCTGTATCCTGTGATAATTTGCCTAACCTTATTTGGCACTGGTGTATTGTACGAAACATTTGGATTTCAGCTACCTACCTGCCAAGTAGGCTCAATATAGTGGCGGACACCAGGTTACAGAAATTTAATGACAACACCAAATGGATGTTGGACCATAAAGTGTTCACCGACATTGTTGCTTGGTATGGAATGCCGGATATCGATTTATTCACATGCAGGCTTAATCACCAATTGCCAAATTATGTTGCATGGGAGCCAGACCCAGGGGCAGAGGCGATGGATGCATTCTTGCTACACTGGATGTTCTTCAATGCATTTCCTCCCTTTTGCCTCATCAGCCGGGTCTTGCAATAGATCCAACAAGACTCCGTGTCAAGCATTTTGGTAGTGCCTGACTGGCCTACACAACCATGGTTCCCATTGATTCTGGGAATGATATCAGAGCCTTTTATGGCCATTCCCAAACGCAGTAATCTGCTGGTTCATCCCGTAACAGGGGAGAGCCACCCATTACATGACCAAATAAATTTGTTGATTTGCAGACTCTGAAGAGACCTTTCCTGGGGCTCGAACTGTCCGTTCGAACTGTGGACGTGATCACTGCGGCTTGGAGAGATACCACCAAAAAGCAGTACATCTCCTATATTAAGAGATGGGAAATGTTCTGTTTGCAGTCCGACATCACGTATGACATGGCACGTGTGACAGATGTCTAGGAATTTCTGTGCAGTCTATTTTTTGATGAAAGATTGAGTTACAGTGCCATTAATTGTGCCAGGAGTGAATGGTCATCATACTTATTGCTGGGATCGGGATGCCAAGCTGTTGGGTCTCACCCGCTGATATCCAGGTTCATGAAGGGTATCTTCAACACCAATCCCCCCCAGGTCAAGGTACTCGGCGATATGGGATGTGAACATTGTACTGACGCTGCTTCGGCGGTGGGCTCCAGCTACATCCCTGTCACTTGTCAAACTCACTTTTAAAGTGGTCATGCTCATGGCTCTGGTTTCGGCACAACGGGTCCAGTCATTGCATAAACTGCGACTGGACACAATGGTGACATCTGCCAATAAAATAACTTTTTATGTGCATGACTTAATCAAACAGAGCAGACCAGGGGCGTCAGGTCTCAAATTGGAGTTGATGGCATACCCCGTGGACATTCGGTTGTGTGTGGTAACACATTTACAACAATACATTAAGGTCACAAAAAGCCTCAGAGGCACTGAACTAGCAGTGTTTGTTAGTTACAAAAAACCTCACAAGAGGGTGTCAGTGCAGACCATCTCGAGGTGGTTAAGACAGGTTTTGGTTTGTGCAGGTGTGGACACTGATATTTTTAAATTTCATTTAAATTTGGCGTGTTCACGGCATGAAATCACAGAAATTGAAATCTTCACGTAGTCACTCACGTGATTCCGAAGTAAAATAGTAAGATTAAATGAGAACTTACCAGTTTGAAGTTTGATCTTTATTTTATGAGGAGTTACGATGAGGGATTATGTGCCCTCCGCTCCCAACCCCCTCTCAAAGAGGTCAGCTGGTTGTTCTAGTTTCTTGAATCTTCCTATATTCAGTTCAACAACTGTTATCTGTTATTTCACACCGCTGCTTTGAAGATTGACGCACGTGCGGGCTGGCGGGCTCTTCACATAATCCCTCATCGTAACTCCTCATAAAATAAAGATCAAACTTCAAACTGGTAAGTTCTCATTTAATCTTACTATTAGATAACGTTCGCCATGAACTGTAGAACAAGAGGATAAGGTTGCAGCCTGGAGGGTGAATTGCAAAGCTAATACATGGAATTTCACCTGGATTTTATTGGCATGGGCAAGTTGCACTTACTTGCAGTTCAGATTCCCCACTCCCCTCAGTTACTCGAAGCAATTCCAGAAAGTTGATATTGGTTTCCCAAATAACTTGAGGGTCAAGTAATAAATAGTGGCAGGCTTCTTACAATGTGATCTACAGAGATCAGAAGAAGCTCCAGTCTGAAGGAGGGTCTCAACCCGAAACATCACCCATTCCTTCTCTCCAGAGATGCTGCCTCACCCGCTGAGTTACTCCGGCATTTTGTGTCCATCTTAAGCTCCTCCCATGAAACTCTTCTGAAAGGTGAAGAAACCCTCGATCGAGCTTTGGCATCTCTCAAATGCAACTTATTAAAAATGAAATAAATAATTCAAACATTTTTAAAAAATCAAAAAACGTACAAGTAATTGTAAACACTAAATTAAACACAAATCATTTAACAAAATACTCTTCTGCACAGAAAGATCCCACAGGGTTTAGTAGCAAGGTCCCCCTAGAATTGGGTAGAGGAATTCAGCACAAAGTTTAGGACTTCTTTGTTGCACTCAGAACTGAACCTGCCACCACTCATGATGGAAAATCCAAGCCATTATTTTAGTGACTGAGTGATGAATTTATGGAACTGGTTTTCTACGTAGATGATGGAAGCAGAAACTAATAATTATTCCAAAAACAAATTTGTTTGATTGAATCAAGAAAATTAAGCTGCACTTTTAATAGGTTAATGTTTTGAGATACCACCTATGGTAAGTGGGGGAAATAGGTGACAAGGGAACAGCGATTTCAAAGTGTTTTCTAACTGTCAGTCTGAATCTGGCATAGAGCAAGTAATAGTGATTTTGTCACAGTTAGTGAATAGCTATCATGATTTAATAATATTATCATAAAGATGACATAAGACGAAATAGATGTTTTTTTCAGTTCGCAATTCTCTGTTCCTTTGAGAACTGTGATGTAATTTCGTGTTCTTTCTAAAATGTGTGGGCGGTAGCTGGTGCAGAAGGAATGCCATGTTACAGAGAGCAAGGACGTCAGAAGCACTGGTGAGACATTTATTTGTACGTGAATGCTACAAAGGATCAAAAGGTTAGCAACATGGAAGCATATGTGAACTGAAAACTAATTGGTTAGATATTTTTAAAACCAAATGAACCTAGATACGAGCCTGCAATTGCCACTTATTAATAATTAGAATGTGAGTAGACCATAGATAGACCCAAAAAACTGGAGTAACTCAGAGGGTTAGACAGAATCTCTGGAGAAAAGAAATAGGTAACGTTTCGGATCGAGACCATTCTCAGACCAAAGCCAGACAAAACACAATATGGACTATTTTGGAAAACTTATTTCAGTTCTTGCAGTTCAACACCTTCTTTTACGGGTGTTGTAGCTCCAATATTTTGAGCTTGCTAAATACTTTGAGTTTTTGTTTCAGAGATACAGCATGTAAACAGGCTTTACAACCCACTGAGTCCACGCCAACCATTGATCACCCATTCACACTATTTCTATGCTATCCCACTTTGTATCCATTCCCTACACAATCACGGCAGTTTGCAGAGGCAAATTAACTGACAAATCTGCAAATCTTCAGATGTGGGAGGGAACCGGAGCACCCGGAGGAAACCACTTTCATCTGGATGAGCAAGGTGAATGACCAGCCTCAAGCAAGCTTGAATGGCCAAGTGGTCACAGTCAGTATCAAACCCCTAAGCCTTATTTAAATTAAGCCTGTGAGGAGTTATCTACCCAATGCAACTTGATGGATTCAGGCTGGCATTTCTAACTGTCAGTCTGAATCTGGCATAGAGCAAGTAATAGCGATTTTGTCACAGTGAACGAGAAGCCTAGAAGTTGAGTTGGGGGATTGCTCTAGTTTATTTTTTTATCTTCACCCTACAACCTTTAGTTAAAATGGACTTCTCACAAAGGTCTCCATTTTCACATTGGTTAACTGTTTGGATAATTGACTGCATTAGGTCCACCTAGTTCTGTCCACAATTATGTTTTGGACCCTACATAAATTAGCGAACTCCAACTTCCATTTTAAAGGGAGACCAAAACAAGCTTTAAACTTCGAGGTAAAGCTCTTATGAAATAATTCTGAATCTAAATCGTCAATGTTAAGTGGGTGCGGAATCGTCCAACTTCATTCAAGGTTATGATTATGCCCATAATTGCTCAGTTTGACCCCGACAATCGACCCCCTGATGTGAATGTAATTCAGACGTCTGATGGCTCATCCTCATAAGCAAATGGAATCACCTCCTTAAAACGTACGGTAGTAATTAGCCTTAAACTCTAAAACATCAGGGGTCATGCAGTGACTGTTCCTTGCCAAGTGGTTTTAAACCAGCCATTATTCTATGGGCTGTTACGAATCTCTGATAATTACACAAATGGCAATGAGCAATACTCTACAATAAATTATGAATGGTCTGCATGGATACAGAATTCAACTCTGTTCAGTTACAAGTATTCTTGTATCTTATTGACAATGTTATGCGTTTAAATTCGCCAAGGAGAAGTCTTTCATCTCCATCAGACATCAAATTCAAAGTATGGCATTTCAAGTGAGCAAGTGAAACATCTTCTGGTACTATTCAAAGAAGTAGCAACATTTCCAGTCTTTTCCAGGTCAACGCTATCCATATCTTACTAGTTGCTTTATTCATTTGTTGATACTTGTGGGATTTTGCAGTACAAGGGATAAAAGACAATGAAACAAGAAACACTTGCCGTTACATATCATTTGTGACAGCCTCAAGACTTTCTAAAATCCATTGTTTTTGTAGTGTAGTCATTGTTCTATTGCATAAATGCAACAAAACAAATTGTACACAGAATGTTCTTATCTGCAATTTTATAATGCGCAGATAATCCACTTTTGCGATATTAATTGAGAGACGACATTGGGAAAAAATTGCTTATGCATGTTTGAAATTGTGGTACACAAAATGCTGGAGAAACTCAGCGGGTGCAGTAGCATCTATGGAGCGAAGGAGATAGGCAACGTTTCGGGCCGAAACCCTTCTTCAGAAGATGTGGCGAGTGGTGGGGTCACGTTGGAGGTGGTGAAACTGGCGGAGGACTATGTGTTGTATGTGCCGGCTGGTGGGGTGAAAGGTGAGGACCAGGGGGACTCTGCCCTTGTTGCGAGTGAGGGGATGGGGAGAGAGGGTAGTGTTACGGGGTATGGAGGAGACCCTGGTGTGAGCCTCATCTATAGTGGGGGAGGGGAATCCCCGTTCCCTGAAGAATGAGGACATTTGTGATGCCCTGGTGTGGAACACCTCATCCTAGGAGCAGATGCGGCGTAGACGGAGGAATTGGGAATAGGGGATGTAGTCCTTTCAAGAAGCAGGGTGTGAGGAAGAGTAGTCCAGATAGCCGTGGGAGTCAGTGGGTTTATAGTGGATGTCAGTCAGGAGTGCATCACCTGCGATGGAGATAGTGAGGTCAAGGTATGGTAGGGAAGTGTCAGAAATGGTCCAGGTGTATTTAGTGCTGGATGGAAGTTGGTGGTGAAATGGATGAAGTCAGTCAGTTGTGTGTGGGTGCAGGAGGTGACACTAAAGCAGTCGTCGATGTAGCAGAGGTAGAGGTCGGGGATGGGGCCCTGGTACGCCTTGAACAAGGATTGTTCGATGTACCCGACAAAGAGCCATGCGTAGCTGGGGCCCATGCAATGTGCCCATAGCTACGCCTTGTATTTGGAGGAAATGGGAGGACCAGGAAATTGTAGTAGTAACTCTTGTACATTTTGATATGACAGGATATTCTAAATTTAATTCCTCATCCAAAACATGACACAAAAGACATGTTAGGGATTATTCAGGGGTTATAAAATTATGTGGAATTAGCAGGTACTAATTCAAAACATGACGCAGTATTCAGAAGTTCTGCTCTAATGTACACTGTAAACAAATAAGTGGTCTGTTCTCGTATGTATCAACTGAATGTAAAATAATAGAATATGTAAAATGGCCTGCATCAAACCTGGAGTCTTCAACTTAAAGATAGCCACAAAAATCTGGAGTAACTCAACAGGTCAGGCAGCATCTCCGGAGTCGCTTCACACCATTGTGATAGAGATGTAGGAATCTTCTCGGGCAGACTGATCTATCACCCGGATAGCTAATAACTAACTGAATGAACATGTGAATTGCTGTGTCCCTACAAAGGTGTTTGAACATTTACAGATGTGTCTGGCAGCTGCAAGATGCTCCCATTGTATTTATAATGTGTAATTCAGTAAAGTCACTTGCCTACATTCAAAATGTTAAAGAGTAGATAATTACAGCCATCAAAACTGTAGTTAATCAGTTATTGTTGCCTTCATTTATATAAAAAAATATAAAGTTCATGTACTGTTAGTTTTGGAGATTCTTCCTAGAGGGTCTCCAGGAGGATGTCTGTTTCTCCAAGCCAAATAAAGACTTTATATCAACCAGCTACAGCCTTCGAGTGACTCAGATCTATAGGTCACAACACAGCAGTCTCTCAGTAGCCCACTGGCTTGATAGCCCGGAGCTTATTGCTCAAGTTTCTGGACAGGACTTGAATGGGCAACCTTCTTATCAAAGGTGAGAGTGTTACCAACGGGTCTCTGGCTGATGCAAACTCGGACTTGGTTTCCACAATTCTGTTCAGTTTCTGAACTGAACTACTTTAAGCAAGGAAGTGATCATTACCTAGAAGACAACTAACAATAGGTAGATGTGAAGATGACCCACAACAGGCTTTTGGTATGTTTCCCCAAAAATGCTAAAGAAAAACACTGCCAGTTGAAGAGTTCCAATAGTTGCAAAATAAGGGGTAGGCCATTCACTTTACTTTAGACTTTAGACTTTAGAGAGGCAGCGCGGAAGCAGGCCCTTCGACCTACGGAGTCCGCGCCGACCAGCGATCACCCCATACATTTGCACTATCCTACACACTATCCCACAAGCTTGGGACAATTTACAATTTTACTGAAGCCAATTAATCTACAAACCTGTACGTCTTTAGAGTGCTGCCAGGTTTAGAACGTATTTGTCATAAGGTGAGGTTGGACAAACTTGGATTGGCTTTTCCTGGAGCGTCAGAGGCTGAGGGGTGAACACATAGAGGTTTATGATATTATATGAGAGGCATGGATAAGGAAGGTAATTAGAATCATGTTCCTCCGATGGAAATGTCAAATACCAGAAGGCATGGATTTAAGGTGAGAAAGAGAAAGTTCCAAGGGGATTTTACACTGAAAATGGTAGGTTCCTGGGGTGGTGGTGGAGGCTGATTTGATAGTTCGTTTGAAGAGGCTTTAAGATAGCCACATAAAAATGCAGTTATTGGAGGGGCATGGATCATTTGCAGGCAGAGGATTTGGTTTTTTTTTCATCCTGTTCAGCACAGGCAAAAGGCCTGTTCCTATACTATACTGTTCCGTGTTCTCTGATGGCATGGCAGTAATAGAAGAGCACTTTGCCAAGTGCCAGAATGAATTGGAAATAACAAATTGTACTACCATCAAGTGCAGGAGAATACACGCCTTGTAATGGGGATGGATGGAAGGGTGAAATTAAATGGATAAAATTGTAAATCTAATTTGAGGATGTAAATTGGTAGTCATCTTCTAGATTGCGGTACGGAAAACAAAATAACTAATGCTCGTCAGGTTTTGGATTTACAAGTCTGATTTAAGATTAGTTTCAAGGAAAGAGACGAGCTTTGTGAGAATCCAAGAGTAATTTCTATTAAAATATGAAGCAAAAAGTGATAATAGAACTGGAATGATTCAGTGAAAATATGAAATTGTCTAGTGAAGTATACCCTGGACATTCTAAAACTACAGAGTTAATTTCTGTTACTAAAGGTCAGATTCCTATTTTCATTTTTATATACTTTTTATTACATTTTTTTCTTGCTGCAAGTGCAGAGATGATCGAAAATATTTCCAGCAAAAGCAACAAACTCCATGTGATTCCTGTTTTCACTTGCCAGTCATTCTTGGAAGCTGTGTCTATCTTTTATAACTCCGAAGATCAACATTTTATCAGCTTCCAGATTTAAATGGATTGTATATAATTTAGAGTGTAGTGTTATAAAGGAATCAAAATGCTTGTCTTTTACATCACCTCTCATAACCTCATTTCAAAGTGCTTTACATGGAATCACAGAGCATTTACAACACAGGAGACATTCATTGTGTCCATGTCAGGCAAATATTACCTGACCTTTCAGCACTGGATGTGCAGCACTGCAGGTTACGGCCTATTAGGTGCACCATCCAAGTATATTTCAAATATGATTTATGCTGTATGTCCTTTCAAGCAGTGAGTTCCTGAAGTTTATCAGCTGTTTTTCAGCCTCTTAGTGAAGCAAACCCTATCGAGTTTTTGATCATTCTGCTGAAGTAAATATAAACTCTGGGCCTACCATAATTTTACGTATATCAATTAAGTCTTCCCTCAACCTTCTAAACACAACAACCTCCATCTATCCAATTCGTCCGCATACCTACACTTTTCATGTTCTGGGAAAAATCTCATTAAATCTCCATTCCACCCTCTGAGGTACAATCATATATTATAACGTGTTGCCCACAAACTCAGCATATTACCATAGCTATAGCCTAATTCATGTTGAATACCATTCCAGCATAACTTCCTGGTTTTATACCCAGCACATTGCTGCAATCATAAAGAAATCCCATCAAACTCTCTACATCCTGAGACGAGTGAGGAGATTCAGTATGTCAACGAATACTCTATTGAACATCTACCCGTGTACAGTAGAGAATATATATTGACTGGGGGCATCACGGCCTGGTTCAGTAATTCGAACAAAGAAGATTGCAAAAAGTGGTAAACACTGGCCAGTCCATCACAGGTACTGACCTCCCCACCATCGAGGGGATCTACAGGAGTTGCTGCCTCAAAAGGGCAGCCACCATCATCAGAGACACACAACACCTTGGCTCTCATTTTACTCCTGCCATTGGGAAGAAGGTATAGGAGCATGAACACTGTAAAGTCCAGGTTCAGTAGCATTTATCTTATAACCTAACATCAGCCTATTAACCACAATAACCTCCAAATAAGCTCTGAACTACGTAGACATGGGGGCAATGCTTTATCTTTGCACTATTATTGTTTGTTATCTATATTACTAAAAGTCTGATCTTGACCACTTCCTGTTGTTCTGTATGTTGATTTTAGAAAAAACGCTACCCCTTACGGCTGTGATTTTTGGCCATCTTACTCAGAATCCCCCTCCGCCGCGCAGGGCAAGAGGATTTTTCCCATCGATTCAAAATAAAAGATTTATTAGTGTTTAATAAATGTTGAGATTCTCTCTCCTGAAGGCCACTGTAGTCCGGAGGGACAATAAAACCCGGAAGTGTTGAATGCCCCTGTCAGTCTCTGCAATATGGGGGAGTGAGAGGGTCACGTTTCTCAGTCTGAGCTGTGAATAACACTGAACACATGTCTACTAAACTGTGAGTGGTTTTACTGACCCGTCAGTGCCCTTAATGTGGTTTAAAAATATAGTTTGGAAATCCTAAACCTGTGTTGCCTTTTGGTTTGGAAATGCTAAAGCTGTGTTGCCTTTGGTTTGGAAATGTTAAAGCTGTGTTGCCTTTGGTTTGGAAAAGCTGAAGCTGTGTTGCCTTTGGTTTGGAAATGTTAAAGCTGTGTTGCCTTTGGTTTGGAAATGCTAAAGCTGTGTTGCCTTTGTTCAAGAAGAAACTGCAGATGCTGGAAAATCGAAGGTAAACAAAAGTGCTTGAGAAACTCAGCGGGTACGGCAGCATCTATGGAGCGAAAAAAAAGGCAATGTTTCAGGCCGAAACCCTTCTTGAGACTGATGAAGGGTTCCGGCCCAAAACATTGCCTATTTCCTTCACTCCATAGATGTTGCCGCACCCGCTGAGTTTCTCCAGCACTTTTGTCTACCTGTGTTCCCTGTGGTTTGGAAATGCTAAAGCTGTGTTGCTTTTGGTTTGGAAATGCTAAAGCTACATTGCCTTTGGTTTGGAAATGCTAAAGCTGTGTTGCCTCTGGTTTGGAAATGCTAAATCTGTGTGCCTTTGGTTTGAAAATGCTAAAGCTGTGTTGCCTAATTAAAGTTGCCTTACCTAATTAAAGTTGCCTTGCCTAATTAAAGTTGCCTTGCCTTATTAAAGTTGCCTCGCTTAATTAAAATTGCCTTTTATATAATTAAAAGTCTAATCTTGACCACTTCATGTTTGCGCTTTATATTGATTTTAGAAAGAACGCTACCACATATGGCTGTGATTTTTGGCCATCTTACTCAGAGTCCCCCTCCGCTCAACAGGTGCCGAGGATGTTTCTCTTCGATGAAAAATAAAAGAGTTATTTGTGTTTAAAAAATGTTGAGATTCTCTCTCCTGTCAATCACACCAGGAAGGCCATGCCCCTTCTGGTGGGATGGGGGGAAGGGACTATAAAACCCAGAAGTGTGGGCGTGACTCAGTCTCTGCAAGATGGCGGAGGGAGAGGTCATGACTCGCTGTCTTTAGAGCTGCCAGCACAACAGGCTTGAGTGACTGAGCTGCCAGCCTAATAATCCACTCGGCCTACAATGTCCATACTAGCCCTCTGGAACCCAATCCCTTTAGCCCACAACACCCATACTAGTGCTCCAGAAAGTCTCCCCCCCCCCCCCCC
Organism: Okamejei kenojei; assembly: GCA_035221665.1. Lineage (NCBI taxonomy): Eukaryota > Metazoa > Chordata > Chondrichthyes > Rajiformes > Rajidae > Okamejei > Okamejei kenojei. The sequence continues at coordinate 14,289,507 of CM069153.1, forward strand.
ACTGGTCACCAATATTGGAATTGGTGCAGCGGTGGAATATTGTTGGGGGACCAGCCCTCGCGTGTGATGGTGGGTCCTAACGGGTCCCATAGTCTAGTTTATATATATGTTGCACTTTTTTTGTTTTTTTATGGTGTTTATAGAGTACTATGATTACATATCTGTTGTGCGACTGCTAGTTTCGAGTCAATACCCTTCTTTAGACCTGAAACATCATCAATTCCTTCTACCCAGAGATGCTGCCTGTCCTGCTGAGTTACACCAGCATTTTGTGGCTATGTTGGGTGTAAACCAGCGTCTGTAGTTCCTTCCCACACATCCAGTAGATTGGTCTGTCTGGACACACTCTCAGCACCTGAGCTGCAAATGGCTCCTGAGTAATTTTTACAGCTTCTGATATTGAACTCACTTTATTGCTGCTTTGTAACATCTTCATCCTTTTCCATTCTTTAATGTTCTCCACCAGGTACAGACCCAGCATTTGATTATTGTACTGCAAGTTGTGCTCATCATCTCCTCTTTGCAAGAACCTATCTGACCTCTCCATGTATAATTTTATTATTCAAGTAAAATAATGCTTCTCTCTTAAGACTAATCTTTACTCTGGAAATCACATCATTTAAAAACTAGCATGTTTAAAGGACAATATCCACAATGACAAATTTCATTAAAATTCCACAATGAGCTAAATTCTCCTGGGTTGTACATTAATTTATCTAATCTGGTTACTAAGTAGGCAAACCATTATTTTTAATTTATTTGATGAAGTAAACCTTTATATTTTTTCACAAGTAAAATTCCAGAACAAAACTGTGAAATATAGTTCACTTTGGATATAGCTAAACCAAGTGATAACTCAAAGGATTTCAATACATATTTCTTAAGGCTATAGATAGGGATATCTAACAACTGAAATGGAACCGATCACCCATTAAAAGATATTAGGAAAAGCAACTTTGATCTATGGATGCCAGAATAAGTATTTTAATATTACCTGCTAATCAAATTATTAGTCGTTTCTTGAGAAATGGGAACTTCATTTGCATTTCATTGATGCAAATGTTGTTAAGATGAGAAGCAGAAATAGTAGAGCCATGCCTCAGTGAATCTCCACAGGAGCATTTCAATAAAGTATTCAAAAAGAGAATGATAGATATTAAAGTTATGGAACTCGAACAAATCTGAGAACAATTGTCAAATGATAAAGGGATGACAATAATATAGAATGGATTATTCGTGGCTGTATTTTCAAGGAAAACCACTGGAGCAGATTGTAAATATTAAAGTGCAAGAAATTGAAAGAAAAAAGATTTTCATGGATGCTTGAAGAGGCGACTCAACCCAAAATGTCACCTATCCATTTTCTCCACAGACGCTATCTGACCTATTGAGTTACTCCAGCATTTTTCTGGGAGTTTTGTGTAAATCTGCAGTTCCTTGTTTCTACAATCCCTTTCCTGACCTTTGCATTGCAATTTTTCCTTTTGGAAATTAAATAGTTTTGATGTGTGCTCCTTCTTGTATTGTAGGAAACACAGCCACCAATTTTCAAACAGCAAGCATCCATAAACACTAGGGGGTCAATAACCCCGCTAATCAGTTGTGGTAATGTTACTTGAAAGGTAAATCTTGACGAGGATACCAAGGAAATCTCTGGCCTTCTTCAAAATAGTGCCACATTCACCTTAAACCACATGGCCTGTAATTAATCATGTCATCGAAAAGGACAGCAGATCTAAGAGTGTTCTTGTCTCTGGAGTGAAAAATTAACCTACAGTGATTCTAATTCAGATGTGTGCATACTACCAACTGAGCCACAGCTGGTAAGAGATATGCTTGTGGCATAAATAGAGAGCACAGATGGCAAGCAGTTTCAAAGGTGCATTAGGAATAGGATCACTGTCCAAAGATTGTAGAAATGCAAATATGAAAATGTTATAGAAAGTGTCATGAAGATAACCTTGGGAACAATAAGCCTGTGATACTGACATCTGCAGCAATTAAAACATTAGGCAGTATAATGAAGGAGGGAATAGTACTCTATCCAGGGATAGAGCCCATGTCTGACAAATCTATTGGGATTCATTAAGCAGTTAAGTGGCCACGGATTTAGGCAGCATATTTGATGTAGCGTTGTGCATAATAATGGGCCAAATTAAGAAGGAATTGATCCCCACCTACCCATACTTAGCTGGGCAAGATGGAAGAGGCCAGATTTGATGACCTCCACCACCATAATCTGCAAACCAGTGCACAACTCTGAGATTGGCAAGAACTCTCTGGTGAGCTGGGTTCATTCGCTCCCTGCGTTCAGGTCATTGTAATAGCCACCAACAGGATGCAAGCCTAGGGACTAGGCCTCTCATCTTGACAAGATTCATAGAGTCATAGTGAGATGCAGCATCAAAACAGACCCTTTGGCCCACCATGTCCATGCCAACCACCAAGCACCTTGACTTTGCACTGATCCTACCATAACCCATTTTATTCTCAGCACCTTCCTATTAACCTATCCCCTATTTCTTACCTACAAAACTAGGGGCAATTTGTACAGACTAGCCCACATGTCTTTGCGATGCTGGTGGCTGCAGAGCAGAGAGAGAACATGAAAACTCCACAGAGATGCCACCATACCTCAGGATTTAGCTCGGGTCTCTAGCGCTGTCAGGCACTTAATTGTGCCACTCTCTCTGATGTTCAGAAACAGTAAAAAGCTGTTAAGATAGAATTCCCTAAAAAATATTCTAAAAATTAAAAGTTTGAAGGAACTAATAAGTGATTAAAACATTAAAATAAAGTAAATAAAAAATAAATAACAAAATTAACATGTAACATAATGGGCTTGCAAGCCCATTGATATCAGAGTAGTTAGCATTCCTACCTCAGGTTAGACTGACTTATTTGTAGTTTAAGTCAACTAAAGTTTAGTTTAGTTTGGAGATACAGCACGGAAACAGGCCCTTCAGCCCACCGAGTCCGTACCGACCAGCGACCCCCTCACATTAACACTACTCTACACACACTAGGGACAATTTACACATACACGAAGCCAATTAACCTCCGTATATACCTGTACGTTTTTGGAGCGTGGGAGGAAACCGAGGATCTCGAAGAAAACCCACGCAGGTGATGGAGAGAACGTACAAACTCTGTACAGACAGCACCCGTAGCCGGGATCGAACCCGGGTCTCCAGTGCTGCAAGCACTGTAAGGCAGCACGCTACTGCTGCACCACCATGCCGCTCTTCACAGAAGATTCCGAGTGTACTGTTGAGGAGTTCTAGCATAACTGGGCTTAACATTTTGAAGAATGGTCATTTTGAATAAGTCCTGGATTTAGATGCCTGGAACCTGTGGTTGAACTGCAGGTTCCCTTTGGAACCACTGGTCACGACTAACCCAATTATTTTCATTGGTCCTTGCTGTCATATAGCAAAGGAGGTAAATTTCCGGAAACAGGTACGAATAAAGAGGGCACAGAGTCACTAGTTGCGGAGTTGCATAAAAATGGAAGAAGCGGACAACTTGAGAATTTCAAGAACCATAGCTTTGGTCAGAGTTGTATGTACATTTGCTGACACTGTAAACTGGAGGTGTCCATAATTAATAAAACTGATGGACTAAGTGAAGAGGGATCGAGATGTATGTGGTATATTTTCTTGCATGGAAAAGATTGTTCAATTAAATAATTGCAAGATATCCCATATGTTCAAGGGGAACAAGCAGCCGGGATAAAGACAAAAATACAGGAGAGGACACAGAAGAGAATTGGAAGTTGGTGGGGTGCAGATTGAGACAATAATCAGAATGTAAAAGAGGCAAGCAAAATGTTATATTAGTTTAAACAACCAAATAGAACAAAGGTAGAATTATCCAGAAAAATAACTTCAAGGAATATTAAACGTGCTTCAGGTCTGCTCAGTCTGAAGAAAGGTCCTGACCCAAAACGTCACCTATCCATGTTCTCCAGGGATGCTGCCTGAACCATTAGGTTACTCCAGCACTTTGTGTTTTTTTTTAAATCCAGGATCTGCAGTTCCTTATCTCTGCACATGAAGGTATTGTAGTAATGAGGAATTATTCGAAAGTCTTGTGTAGGTATCTTTGTTGCAAGAAGACTAAATAGTGGGGTAAAAAATTATGAGATGCCTAGCTGGGGTAAATAGGAAGGGCCTGTTTTCCTTAGCAGAAAGACAAACATATGGCAAAGGTTTAGACAATTAGACAGGAGATAGAGAAAATATGTTTCACCAGAAGGTAAAAGGAACAGGAATTATTGCCACTGAAAGAATGGTAAAGGCAGAAACTCTGATCATATTTATGAAGTGCTTGGACACACAGATGAAGACAGAATATCTGCAACACAGTAGATCCGGCTTGGATCTGGTCGGATTAAGCTGAGTGATCTATTTTATTTGCATGGTGTAATAGGTTGCAAATAGATTGCCTTCTGTCCCATGATTTCTCAGTGATAATGGTCAACTATATAGGTGTTAAGGAACAAATGTATGCCAAGACTAATGCTGATTCCATTGGAGACTATGATTTATCAGGTTCCTATCCTCTAAGGAATCCCACCTTGTCTGCACTTCTAGCACATGGAGTTAGTCATCTTCTGGGAGGTTTAACCCTGGCAGTCTTCCTCGTCCACTATTCCTGCTACTCCAGATGGTGTCCTTGATCCTTTATGCCTTAGGTCTGCAAGCTCTTCTTCCTCCCATACTGACTGCTGTCTTTGGATACCTATGCTGTGCAGTGTGCAATGAACAATGGAGTGTCTACTCTAGAGCCTGCATGGCTCCTTTGTAGTGATGCTCAGTTAAACAATACTCTGAGGCACCACGAGAAAGAGTTATGGGAAGTGTAATGGGAGCATAGGTGTGGTTATCTTGATGAAAGTCAGCAGATGTTTGCGCAATGAAGACACCACCAATTTTCTGGCCATTAACTCAACAGGTCCGTGAATGTTGTGACATCCTCAGGCTCTCGCAACCATTGGAGCCAAAAGAAAAGATGACAGCAGTTTGAGCTTGCAGATATTGAATATTCTTCTAATATTGAACTTCTTTCCAGCATAGGCGGCACAGCAGTGCAGCGGCAGTTGCTGCCTTACAGTGATTGCAGCACTAGAGACCTGGGTTCGATCCCGACTATGGGTGCTGTCTAATATGGAGTTTGTCCGATCTCCCCATGACCGCGTGGGTTTTCTCTGAGATTTTTGGTTTCTTCCCACACCTCAAAAGATATACAGGTTTGGTTCGGTATAAGTGTAAATTGCCCCCAGAGTGTGCAGGATAGTGTTAGTGTGCAGGGATCGCTGGTCGGTGGGCCGAAGGGCCTGTGTCCGTGATGTATCTCTAAACTAAACCAAGCTAAAATGTGTGCACAGGCTGGTGCCTGCTTGTGTTAACGAAAAGGCCAAAGTCATTGAGTCATAGAATCATCGAGAGAGATACAGCACAGCAACATACTCCACTGAGTCAGTTCAGATAATCATCCACCCATTTCCACCAGTCCAACATCAATTCCTTGTGTATTATCACACACATTATTTTCAACTGTCCTTAGATTCTACTCGACAGTGCAGTCATTGTCTCAGCACAACCATCTCTCCAGGCAGTGTTGGTTAATGAACATTGTTGCAGCTTGGTCTTGTATAGACACATAAAGCTGGAGTAACTCAATAACAGGCGGCATCACTGGATAGGAGGAATGGGCGATATTTTGGGTCGAGATGCTTCTTCAGACTGATTTACCCATTCTTTCTATCCAGAGATGCTGCCTGTCCCGCTGAGATACTCCAGCATTTTGTGTCGATCTTCGGTGTGAACCAGCATCTGCAGTTCCTTCCTACACATTGCAGCTTGGTCTTCCTGAGAATTAATGAAGCATGTTCGCCTTCCAGAAAGACAGCATCTCCTTTCAAGTAGATCTTTGACAATCCACCATCACCTGAATATAGAGGCCGACGTGTACGTTAATTATATTGAAGAATGCTGCAAAGCTGGGAGATCCCTGGGACTGAGATGCTGTTGATTCATTGCTGTAAACAGATTTTAATAACCCAATTCTCCACGAGCAGAAAACTGGAAAACATGGCATTTCCTGCAGCACCTTGGGAAGATTATCTGGTGAGGAAACTGAGTCCATGACCACTGAGACAACTATCCATGCATAGGAACATAAGCAAAGATCTTCCTGCAACACTTTGTACATCTCAGTGATGTCCGTCTTAGACATGCTGAGCTAGTGAAGACATTATTCATCAAAGAAATTCAGCTGGATACAACGTTTCTGAAACTTCTGTTGGAGTGTGCTCTTTGCTGATGGGAATGTCACATTCTCTTCACCTGAGATCCCGGTCCCCCCTGAGTGACCAGCCATCACCACGGTGACATCTCCAGAAGCATTGAATCAGTGTGCCAGCTGCCAGATACACTGCAGCTTGCTTACCTTCACAATAGATCTACAGCAGACACCATCTCCCTGGCCTAAATCCCATCTCTGGGACACCTCGGCAGCAAATTTAGACAACTATCTATCGACTGTAGCTCTGCCTCCAAGACTATAATCACATGCAAACTCATCTCCAAACTCTGGACTGAGGAATCAGGCCACATGCCATACTTCCTGACACACAGACCTCAATTAGTGAGAATAGGTGACAACACCTCATCCAAAATAATTCTCAGCACCAGTGCCCTGTGAGGATGTGTTCTCAGTTCCCTACTAAACTTCCTCATGACTATACAGCTAAATTCATCTGTAACTCCATTTGCAAGTTTGACGATGACACCAGTGTGGTGGTGCAAATTATAGACAATGATGAGACAGAGTACAGGAACTCCGTGACATGGATCTCCATAATCTCTCCCTCAATGCTAACAAGGCCAAGGAGCTAGTTATTGACTTTAGGAGGTAGACACAAAATGCCGGAGTAACTCAGTGGGACGGGAAGCATCTCTGGAGAAGGAATGGGTGACGTTTAAGGTCGAGACCTTTCTTCAGATTGACTTCAGGAAGTGTGGTAGAATACATGTCCCCATTAGCATCAATGATGCAGATGTATAAATGGTTGAGAGCATCAAGCTCCTTGGCGATAATATTACCAATGATCTATCATGGATCAACCTCACTGATCGGACAGCCAAAAAGACACACCAACACTTCTAATTCTTGAAAAGACTGAGGAAACTTGGCATGTCTCCGGTGACTCTTACAAACGTCTACAGATGCATCATAGAAAGCATACACGGGAGCACCTCAAGGCTGCATGCTCACCCCCCTGCTGTACTCTATACTCATGACTGCGTAGCCGGTCATAGTGCGAACTCCATCATCAAGTTCGCTGACGACACCACTGTTGTGGGACGTATCACTGATGGGGATGAGTCAGAGTATAGAAGAGAGATCGAGTGACTGTCCATATGGTGCCAGCACAATAACCTGGCCCTCAACACCAGCAAAACCAAGGAACTGATTGTGGACTTTGGAAGGAATAGGATGGGGATCCACAGCCCTGTTTATATCAATGGGTCGATGGTTGAAAGGGTCAAGAGCTTCAAATTCCTGGGCGTGCACATCTCTGAAGATCTTTCCTGGTCCGAGAACACAGATGCTATTATTAAGAAAGCTCATCAGTGCCTCTACTTCATGAGAAGATTATGGAGACTCGGTCTGTCAAGGAGGACTCTCTCTAAGTTCTACAGGTGCACAGTAGAGAGCATGCTGAACGGTTGCATCGTGGCTTGGTTCGGCAATGTGAGCGCCCTGGAGAGGAAAAGACTACAAAAAGTAGTAAACACTGCCCAGTCCATCATCGGCTCTGACCTCACTTCCATCGAGGGGATCTATCGCATTCGCTGCCTCAAAAAGGCTGGCAGCATCATCAATGACCCACATAATCCTGGCCATACACTCATCTCCTTGCTACCTTCAGGTAGAAAGTACAGGAGCCTGAGAACTGCAATGACCAGGTTCAGGAATAGCTACTTCCCCACAGCCATCAGGCTATTAAACTTGGCTCGGTCAAAACTCTGAACATTAATACCCCTTTATCTGTTATTTGCACTTTATCAATTTATTTATTCATGTGTGTATTTACGTATATAATGGAATATGGACACACTGATCTGTTTTGTAGTCAATGCCTACCATGTTCTGTTGTGCTAAGCAAAGAAAGAATTTCATTGTCCTGTCAGGGACATATGACAATAAACTCTTTTTACTTTTTTTTTACTTTGATACTGTCAGGTTGCATCACAGCTTGGTTTTGGAATCACTCTGCCCAAGACTGCAAGAAATTGCAACATTGTAGATGTAACCCGGTCCATCTACACAGATCAGACTCTCCATCATTGACACCATCTACACTTTCCCCTGCCTTGGAAAAGCAGTCAACATAATCAAAGATTAGTCCCACCCTAATCATTCCTTCTTCTCCCTGACCACATCTGCCGAAGGTACAGAAGCTTGAAACTACACACTATCAGACTCAGGAACAGCTTCTTCCCAATCAGGCTTCTAAAGAATCCGTCCATAAGCTAAGGTACTGTTCGATTCACTTCTACCTCATTCAGGACATTGGATTTTGTCCAAGAAATTAAGCGCTACAATGCTGAGAACTATATTCTCATCTCTGTATCTCCCTACTGTATTTGTAGGTGTACAGTTTGAATGTGTTGTATCTATGTGTGGTATATCTGATCTGTGAGGATGGCATGCAAAACAAAGTTTTTCACTGTACCTCAGGTACATGGGACAATAGTAAACTTAAACCTAAACCTGAGAAAAAAACTGGCTGTTATTATAGCATATTCTATGGACATTTGGAGGTGTCTTGAGAAACTGAAGCTACCCGTCAACTATCTACAGATTTCTGCAGTCCTTTTAAATAACTATAAACACATCAAAGTAGAGCAATGTGATTGTGGATTTTAGTGACTGTATGATAGTCAGTGGTTGCACACTGAAGGTCCAGCAGATGTTGACAAAATGAACATGCCTTGTCCAACGTATGATGCCATCTGATTTCAGAAAAACATCAGATGCCCCAGTGAGAATAGAGCTTGCAGATGTCCAATTCAATTTGCCTATGGGTGTAATGTTTAAGGCTAGGAAGGGCACAGTGTAAATGTCAGCCCTTCCTTTTAAACCTGATGAATGGGTAGCAGGATTGTTTGTGGAAGAACTGAATTCATTTAAAAAAAATTAGAAATTGTGTTAATTTCCCTCCAGCTGCACCGCAGTCGACCTGTGACTATTTAGTCAATGTGTTCTGGTTCGCTTTTCTGTGTCAACTCAGTCCACTGTCCTTCCAAGAAACATGGCATAAATATTTTTTTGCCGGGAAAGTTTAACATAAATATGAAAAGAAGAACCATCAGATAGAATGATTAAACTCAGGAGCTGCATGAGCCAATGCATTTTTCTGATAAGGCAATGAGTTCCTTTGCTCTAAACTCTTGCAACAAGCCTGCAAACAGAACATTCTGCCTGTCGCCCTGCTTCTTGCAACACCAGTGCAATGCCCCGTTCTCCATTCATCTGGAGGTGTAATCAATGCAGGACACTGCATGCAGAGTGAGTAATTTACACGTGGCTATATTGTTCAGAGCAAAAGATTTTATTTCTGGAAGAGCTCTGTCTTCCATTCACCTGTCAGAAAGTAAGATTAGAAAATAAAATTTAAACGTTTAATTAGCCTACTTCTGATTCTCTATTATAAATTCATCATTACAGTTCCCAATGTTGGCTCCATTCCAGAATCCTAAGCTTGCTGCAAGGACAGGCAGTATTCTTCCTAAGTCTTTAATTTCAAATTAGATTCTTGCAAAACGAAGCAGTACAATTTGTTTTTACAACCCAGCAATAGAAGTGCTAGATTCACAGTTGGACTACTAATAAGTCTAACTTGACAGGTAAGTTCCTTCGCATACTGCTGTTAAAGGGACAGCAATTGCAGCACCCAATGTTCAATCCCATGGTAGTTCACTTTAGGACTAAACACAGCGTAGTCTAAACTAGTCGATGGGCAGGTCATTCAATGGAACTTTGATCATGGATTTTGAATGCCTGGATGTTTTATTCCATTCCCTTGAAGAATCTGGGGAGACATAAAGTGTCTGCTCCAGCACTGTTTTCAGGATACTTGGCTCTTCATTGTTTTGAACAGTGTTGTCTACATCAATGATCGATGAGGTTTAGAACAGAAAAATGAGGTGTGTTTTTCCATAATTTTATAAATAGCTCAAGAGCAAAGTTTTCTGTTAGAACCACATTGGTTTATTCCTTGCCACGTCAAGTAAGTGTTGGAATAAGTAGGATATTTTTAAGGGCTGGAAAGATGAAACGGAGCACAACACCTTCCAAACAGAAGCAAATTTTATATAATCAGATTACTCAGATTTCTACGGAAAATGCAAGAGAAAAATTCTTTACTGTATGAACTTTATTTACAATGATTATTTTTATCATTTCATCAGTTTCCTTATCGTGTCCTAACCAATACCAGTTGATATGTATTGAATTTCACTCCCATTCCCCCTTTCACATGCCTCTACATTGTGCCAGGGCTTGGTTCGCATGTACAGAGTAAAGAGATTCAAGGAAGGTTTAATGTGGGCACAAGAAACTGCACGCTAGCTTAGATAGTGAAAGGCGCAAAGTACTCGAGTAAATCAGCGGGTCAGGCAGCATCTTTGGAGAACATGGAAAGGTGACGTTTCAAGTCGTGACCCTTCTTCAGACTGATCATAGTAGGAGGGAGAAAGCTGGAAGAGAAGGAAGGGAGGTGGGGATGGAACGGGATGGGTTTTCTCCGAGATCTTCAGTTTCTTCCCACACTCCAAAGATGTACAGGTATGTAGGTTAATCGGCTTGGTAAATGTAAAAATGTGGGTATAGGATTGTGTTAATGTGTGGAGATCGCTGGCCAGCGCGGCTCCAGTGGCCCGAAAGGGCCTGTTTCTGCACTGTATCTCTAAACTAAAACTAAACTGTCCTAAGATACATTATAGCAGTTATCACAGTTCACAATTGCTTCACTAGTGGAAAGGAAAATTGAGTGTCCTGTATGGGACCTGTAAAATACAAATATGTTCACTATAAATGCTTGGAAATTTCAATATAAATACAAGCTATTCTTTTCTCTATTGTTTCTCGTCAGGAAGCAAATTTTGCAAATCTACCAAACTCTGAAAACAAGTTAAAGTTTCAACCTTTTCCGAATATTGAAAGTGAATTGACACAATCTTCCCAATTTTCTAAAAACGCTGACCTGATTAAGTTTACCTCACCACCAAGTATAAATACCGAGGATGTGCTGAGGTGGACAACATCGAGATTGATATTGCTCTGTAAACTTTGGGATCATCAGATGCAAGGAAAAGCTAGCTCCTCCACCAACCATCTCAAAATACTGTGCATGACATAAGACAGACACAAAAATCTGGAATAACTTAGCGGGTCAGACAGCATCTAAAGGAATAGGTGATGTTTCGGGTCGAGACCTGAAGAAGGGTCTCGACCCGAAACGTCACCTATTCATTCCTTTTCTCCAGAGATGCTGTCTGACCTGCTCCAGTTTTTTGTGTCTATCTTTGGTTGAAACCACCATCTGCAGTTGCTTCTTACACATTGTGAATGTTATAAGGTTGTGGATGTGCATGCATGCATTTGCCCGTAATGTTAACGATGTGCATGTTTGCCCAACCAAAGTTGTGCTTGTCCCTAGTCCAGCCATTCTAAACTTCCTACTCAAAAAGCCTATGACACATTTCAGTGATTTTTGTTCCCAGTGTGTGTGTGAAAACAATTACAAATACTGAAATGCCACTGAGCAGCATCTTAGTTATCATGACTTAGACCATTCAGATCCACTGACCATATCCAGTATAGAAATTGAAGTTCTAAGTTACTCAATGAAGCTGGTCATTTCATGATTTCATGATTCTGACTGGGTCATTATTTCTTTAAAGGTGTTCCCAATTAAAAAAAAAAACAAGTTCCTTCTGATCACATTTTCTCTGACTTTTAGTATGACAGGGACATTGAGAGGATAGCCATTCAAATTATGAAATATATTAAATAATGTTCCAGTTTTTGATTTTGGTGCATTTATACTACTCACTTAAGACATCCGTGCAAAGTGGATAATTGAAGCATGAATACTGAAGACACTGAACAAACCCTTCACATCACCGAGTATCTGTTATACTGAAACATCAGCCTGTATTGTGATGAATATTTGCCCAAACACGGAATTGGACAGTTTTCTAAAAAGTAAATTAGTTTCAGCAGTTGCACATTTAATTGATGCATTGATACAAATTTATTGAAACTGAATCCTTTTCAGAAACACTCAATCCTATTCAGAGTTTTAAAATGGCTAATCAATGAGGCACAATGAATAGGTGTTTAATCTCGTTCAAATAACTTATTCCTTAGTAAAGATAACCCTCCTTAGCATGACTCATGGAATCAAAGACTCCGATTTCAGTGAACATCTCTCCTCCTGACGTCACTGTGTGCCGTTACTACATGGTGAAATTACTGCGTCACTGAAAAGATATAAAGGAGCACAGAATAGTCTGAAGAAGGGTCTCAACCTGAAACATCTACTATTCCTTTGCTCCATAGATGCTGCCTCACCCAATGAGTTTCTCCAGCATTTTTGTCTACCACAAAATAGACAGTAAATTGTTGGAAGAAATGTTTTCACACCTTACAGGGCCTGTCCCACTTGGGGTCATTTGCGCGTCAATTATGTGACATCATTTACGCGTCACGACGCATGATCCGCACGTCGTGACGTACATGTGATGTGCACATGGTGTGCATTACGCGTGCATGGTGCACATTACGCGCGCATGGTGCGTGGTGACGCACGGTATGTAGTGACGCACGGTTGCTCGCGAAGCCCCAGGATTTTGGGATGTACAAAATCTTTGTGCGCCAATTACGCCCAAGTGGGACAGGCCCTTACATTTCCTTATTTCTGTGTCTCCCTCTCCCCTGACTCTCAGTCTGAAGAAGGGCATCGACCCAAAATGTCACCCATTCCTTCTCTTCAGAGATGCTGCCTGTTCCCCTGAGTCAATCTGGCATTTTGTGTCTAAGTTTGTATACTTGTTTGAAGCTATTGCTATCTTTCATGAAAAAGAGAAAAACTGCTAATTCATCACGATTATATCTGGAGGGAGTCCTGCAATTTACAGGAACAAACTAGTTCAAATTAGACACAGGATGCGTGCAAGGAAAATTGTTGAAGCACTGATGCCAGTAGCACTATTAGCTTTTTTTGTGTCTGAAACCAAAATACACACCTTCCACAATAAAGAAAACTAAAATGAGACTGTGTTTTGTTCACGCCAGTCATTTGGTTTCATAACTTAATTTTGAGTTTCTTTTCACCCTTCCTAACCAACAATTCTCAGAAAATATCAACAATTGAAACTTCACTGTTTTAGTCATAGAGTGATACAGTGTGGAAACAGGCCCTTCGGCCCAATTTGACTACACCAGCCAACATGTCCCAGCTACACTAATCCCACCTGCCTGCGCATCGGTCCATATACCTCCAAACCTGTCCTATCCATGTACCTGTGTAACTGTTTCTTAAACAAGGGGATAGTCCCAGACTCAACTACCTCCTCTGGCAGCTTGTTCCATACACCCACCACCCTTTGTGTGAAAAAGTTACCCCTCAGATTCCATTAAATCTTTTCCCCTTCACCTTAAACCTATGTTCCTCTGATCCTTGATTCACCTACTCTGTGCAAGAGACTGTGTGCATCTTGCTTGACATTACTTATAAGCCAGAAAACAACCAAGCATGAAGAAAAAAATGTCTTGAATGGTCATTGAAATGTTCATAAATTGTAGACAAAGTATTATTTTGTACATTCAGGGTACATTAAGACAATTTATTCACTGATTAATGAATTGTGTGAAAGGAATTATTATGCGTTGTTTAACATGTTTTAACTTCAATAAAAAATCAAGATACCTGGCGTGTACATTAAGTACATAAGATAAGCAGACATATTACTGAAACCACAGCAATATCAGAATTTACAACACAATCAGATTGTTGCCAGTCACACTATAAATAGTAAGAGAATTGCATTTAATTTGTAATTGTTTTCTTTCTGGTCTGCTGCAAGCACACAGAGTACAGGACTGATTTTCCTTATGGACTGTACAGAGTACAGGACTGATTTTCCTGCCCGAAGGAACACACATTGCCCAACGCAAAGGTAAAAAAAATGTTAGTGAAATGAATCCCAGACCATTTTCGCTTCTTGGGATTTCTGGGTGGTGGAGTGGGTTGCCAATTGGTGCAGATGCAGGAACAAGTCTGGGCCGGTATCAGGTACAGCCTAGTGGTGCTCATGTTTTTAGTGTGCTCCATATTCTCTCATTCTGCAGAGCTGCCATCTAAGAGCATTAACCTGTACTTGTTATGCTCTCTTCACCTGAGCCAGGATATTGAGATCAAATCAGAAATTCCAGCTGTTGAATCTGCCTTGAGTATTGGTGGGTCCCAATCTTGAATACAAACACACGATCAAGGATTTTAAATTTTATAACTGATTAGATGTTGGTTCAAAGATATAGGACGTATTAGCCACAATTTCAGTTGGTCGCAATCCAACAGGTACCGGAGCAGGCTAATCAGCCCCTTGAGCCTGTTCAATAATTGAGCTCATGACTGCTCCAGGGTCATGCCAAGTTATGGCAGGCTAGCCTATTAGAGAGGTTATGCTAGCAGCACCTTTGCTCAGGGCTGCTTCATGAGAACGCCAAATCTATGGCAAATACTGGCCTATGGGAAAGGCCGCGCCAGCAGCACCTTTGTTCAGGGCTGCTTTATGGGCGCCAGCGGTACCTTCTTCAGGGCTGCTTTATGGGAATAACTGTTTAGTAGGGTATTCCCATTTACAGTGATCATGGGGGATGAGGGATCATTTTTAGGATCAGGCAATATAACAGAATCTGTTAAGTCTTAAACTATATTTGAGAAATTGGGCTCCTCCATCCAGCTAGATTAAGTCTATCAAATAGACTTGTAGGATGGTGGGATTCACTTTTAGGTATTCAATTGGCTGTGATGCCGGCCTGGGCAACAGATGGCAGTCAATAAACTCTGGTAACAGGTTTACTAGTCGTTAGATTAATTGTTAATAGTATAAATGTGATTCAGCTGTGCAAATAAGACAACTTATCTTGTTAAATGGTTAACTATTAAGTGCCTTATAGGTCATTGTTAACACACCTTGTTTCTCCAGGTGAAATTAATAAAGTCACAAGGATGGACAAACAGTACTAATTACTGCTCCAGTTGTTGTTAACTAAATCTTTAATTATATTACAAAATGGTACTAATGGCCCTAAATAGGAAATTGTGACAGCAGCGCTTTTTAGCAGGCCTGCTTAATGTCTCCGTCAAGTAGGAGGAGAGCATGCTGCGTCAGTATTATTCTGACGCTGGGGACATGGCAAAGTGGGCGTATTGCTGAAGCTGCACCAGCAGCACCTTGTATCAGGGCTGCTTAATGGCTCCCTCATGTAAGAGGAGAGCATGTGGGATCGGTATAGTCTAATGCCGAGTCTGAGGGTATAGCCATAGAGCATGCCCAAGGGATTCAGGGCATATGCCCAGAGGTCTATACCTGGCCAGAAAGTTACCATCCCAAACACATATGCAGTGGGACATTACAGTTGGGGGGACATTACAGTTGGCCGTCGAATCTTCTATTCAGGTAAGACCTTTCCATAGGCGAAACCTGGAGGACAAAGCACAAGCTATTGGTACGAGCAAGGTTTCATAGTTTTGGTGATAATGCACCTCACATCTTTATTGGCAGTAAGCGGTTCACTGAAGTTGGTGGCAGCATGAAGGCTGGCCAGAGGTTCCACGTACTGTACCTGTGCTACTCTACAATTAAGGGACCACTTACAGCTTGGTAAGGTGTACACTTACTTATACATTACAAATGACTGAGACATTATCAGCTAATTTGAGGGGTCTAATCATGTAAAATGGTCTGTTCTAGCTTTTCAAGCAGGTTAGAATTGCGCAGGTTCAGTAGAAGGACCAAGATTGTCTTACAAGACCGGTTCGGAAATCGGGCCACAGTTGCTGTTTACGGCAAATACCAAGTTGCAATTATCATCTCGAGTTTGGAGTGGAACAGATTTGCATGATTTGCAAAAAATGTCTGTTGTGGGTATCAACTATCTATAGACCCTACGGGCATCGTATGAGTTAAAGAGTGATTGGACAAATGTGCATATTGTGATGCTCAGGTTGATACATTATGATGATGGCATATGTTAGTCACGAGGGTGCAATCAGTTAAAGACCCCTGGAATGGTTACATATCTTGTTGTCACAGGAGAATCATCAGGTATAGGTTATTGGCAACACAGAATTGATGTTGAATTACACTATATTATGAAATTCTGGTTAATGGAACACCTAACATGGTTCATGTTTATTTCACTGGTTGCAAAATATGTGGCATTACAGTGGCGAAACATACATTTTCGCTAAAAGGAGTAGGAAGGACTTTTATGGCTCCCTCCATTTTGTTTATCAATTGAGGTTTCAAATAAAGTCATTAAGAGGCCACTTAAGGTTCCTATTGAGTGATTATGCAAGTTGATTCCTGATTTGTCGCGAATAATATAACCTTATTTGGTTATTTTAAACGTAATTTGCTGGTTCAGCCTGAGGCTTGGGAAATCAGTTATTGCATGATAAACTCAAATTATGTTCTGCAGGTTTAATAAACTGCCCTAAGGTTTGGGTTATTATATCTATCCTTCTATGTGTTCAAAGTGTTTGCATAGCACCAAACCGCAGAATTTTCTTTTCCAGGAGATGAAAGAGTTTGTTATGCTTATGTTCCATGGAAAATGTTATTGATTGCTAATGTTTCGAGTTCATGCTAAATGATCGTTTGTTAATAATGGAGTTATACGGCCATTAATTGGGTTATCAAGGGGTAGGATATCTTCAACATTGGTCCCAGGACCAATATAATGCCATATGCGATGTTGACATTTGTGAACACTATTTCACCAGGAGGCTGCCACTATATCCTTAAATTTGGCTGGAGTTTATTAGGTAGTTATCCTTCTGGCACTGGTTTAGTGCAGCAGGTTCAGTCGCTACATAATTGTGATGGTACAGGATGATAACGTCTGTAAATTATAATATATAATATTATGTTAAATACTTGAGCAGACCAGAAGGGGGTCAGGTCTCAAAATAGTCACAGGCATACCAGGGAACCTTTGATAAGGTAAGCACACATATATACAACAATATTTCAAGGTCATCAAGAGCCTTGGAGTTCTGGACTAGTAATGTTGTTAGTCACAAAAAATAAATAAATAAATCGATACATAAATAGACATAAATAAATAAATAAATAGATAAATAAATAGATAAATAGATAGATAAATAGATAGATAAATAGATAGATAAATAGATAAATAGATAGTTAAATAATTTGGGAGAACTTATTGTTCAGGCCATTCCAGATGAGAAAAACAGAGTTGTATTATGTACTAATGGATTCTGATTCCAGATCTCATTACACCAGTGCTGCTACAACATCAGCAGCAAGGGTATTTATGTTCCGCTGGGTCGCATTGTTACAGCTGCAGCATGGTCCAACGAACGAATCTCCAAACATCTGTAATGACCCATTGCTGAACCAGGGTTATTTGTTAACTCTATTTATGTTCTGGTTATATTTTCCATCTGGGTGAGAGATGGAAATATTATTGATTCTTTTATACAGCATCAGCATGTTTTACATCTATGTTATGACTGTATGCATTATGAATGTTTTCCCTTCATTTGTCAATTAAGCAGGTGTGGTTGTGTACACTCGTTTCACATGGCATGAAATCACAGAGCTTTGAAGTCTTCACGTAGTCACTCACGTGACTCCGAAGTAAAATAGTAAGATTAAACGAGAACTTACAAGTTTGAAGTTTGATCTTTATTTTATGAGGAGTTGAGGGACTACGTACCCTCCGCTCCCAACCCTCATAGATCTCATCTGGTGGTTCTAGTCTTTGTTATCTTACCATTATACTTCAGTCATTATTATCTGTGATTTCACACCGTTGCTTTGAAGATTGACGCACGGACGGCTGTACGGGGTTCTTCATGTAGTCCCTCAACTCGACTCATAAAATAAAGATCAAACTTCAAACTGGTAAGTTATTTAATCTTACTATTTTTGTCAGCATCTTTGACGTGGCGACTCTTTGCATGGCCAGGTATGCTAAACAAAGCATCACACTGTGACATGTGACAATAAAGGTATCTAATCAAATCTAATCTAACCCTCAGGGTAGCTATGACACCTTTAAAATCAATCTGAATGAACCTGGAAAGTACAACGCATAGTAGAACCTGTGTTCAAGGCCTGATAATTCCTTCAACCTTATGTTAGGCATACAGAGTGGAGAAAGGCCCCAGGGACCCACCGAATCCATGCCGACTGTGAAAGGGGAACTGACTGAGAGATCCCAGGGCAATGCACAGAACCTGACACACACACACTGCCCTTTAATTGAAGTGCTTGCCTAGAATCTTAATACCTGTACACAAGCTCCATCTTACACACTAGGGACAAATTACAACAACTAATTAACCTACAAACTTCTACATCTTGGGAGTGTGGGAGGAAAGCGGAGCACCCGGAGAAAACCCATACAGTCACAGTCCATAGAGACAACACCCATAGTCAGCATCGAACCCGAGCCTCTGGTGCAGGAAGAGAACAACTCTACCGATGCACCACTATGCTGCCTTTTGTATTAATTTCTTTCTTAATAAAATCATGTGAAGTACAAGAGTTCTAATAACAACTCAACCTGTAACGAGATGTGTAAGAAGGAACTCCAAACGTTGCAACAATGATTTGCCATATTTGACATTCATTGTAAATTTTCAACAGATGAATTCCCTTGGTACTAAAACAGAATGTCACCTCAAATTTGTATTGTCTGCAGTCACATTTGTGAACTACACAACACATCTTCAATAAAGGTTCACATTTAACAAAAATAAACTTAAGAGATTTATGTAAATTTCATGGCCTGCATTTTGTTTTCCTCTCGATCTTTTTGCACTTGCAAGAGATCTCTGGACCTGTCCACAGGCAAATAGTTCTGGGTAATGCAAGTCTCTGTACCACTTCCATAACTTTCAGCTGCAGAAGATGCTCCAGGGTCAGTGTGCCGGCAGCAGGGGTTTACAGCGCTGTGAAAGGGGAATCTGAGAGATTCCAGGACAATGCACAGAACCTGACAGACATAATGGCCTGCAAGTAATGTGCTTGCCTGGAATCCCAACTCTTACCCCATGTGATATCACTTTCCACCCCCAAACTCTTGCAGCAGGTACATCACACCAGATTGCCATCAAGTCACTGATCTCCCAAAATGAATCCCTACTCATCGATCACCTGACCCATCCATTGGCATTGACCTGGCTACTCCAACCTCCCCAATCAATGATTGCTCCCTCCCACGACCATCAAGCACTGGCACTTACAATTGCCCCCAAACCACATCTTTGATTGCAATCCCATCACTTTTCTGTCTCTGTAAGTGCCCTACTTTGCTGACATACTTTAAGGCATTTTCTAGATTTATCATCCGTTGGAATTTATTACCTTACTTTCGCAAGGTCAGTTTCTCTGCCCTTATTGCAAAGTGGAACAAAGAACATTAAACAGTACAGCACAGGAACAGGTCCATCATGCCTGTGCTGACCATGATGCTAATCTAAGCTAATTACGACTGCCTGCACATGGTCTACAGTGCATTCAGAAAGTATTCAGATCCCTTCACTTTTCCACATTTTGTTATGTTACAGCCTTATTCTAAAATGGATTAATTTTTTTTAAATCATCAATCTATACACAATACCCCATAATAAAAAAGCAAAAACAGATGTTTAGAAATTTTTTGCAAAGCGATTAAAAATAAATAACTGAAATACCACATTTACATAAGTATTCAAACCCTTTACTCAGTACTTTGTTGAGGCACCTTTGGCTGCGATTACAGCCTCAAGTCTTCTTGGGTATGATGCTACAAGCTTGGCACACCTGTATTTGGGTAATTTCTCTTTCTTCTCTGCGGATCCTCTCAAGCTCTGTCAGGTTGGATGGGGAGCGTTGATGCACAGCTATTTTCAGGTCCCTCCAGAGATGTTCAATCGGGTTCAAGAACGGGCTCTGGCTGTGCCACTCAAGGACATTCACAGACTTGTCAAGAAGTCACTCCTGCTTTGTCTTGGCTGTGTGCTTCCGGTCGTTGTCCTGTTGAAAGGTGAACCTCCGCCCCAGTCTGAGATCCTGAACGCTCTGGAGCAGCTTTTCATCAAGGATATCTCTAATTTGCCCCCTCCGTTCATCTTTCCCTCGATCCTGACTTGCCTCGCAGTTCCTGCACTAAAAAACATCCCCACAGCATGATGCTGCCATCACCATGCTTCACCGTAGGTATGGTATTGACCAGGTGATGAGCGATCAAATTTCCTCCCGACGTGACGCTTGGCATTTAGGCCAAAGAGTTCAATCTTGGTTTCAACAGACTTGAAAATCTTGTTTCTAATGGTCTGAGAGTCTTTTAGGTGTCTTTTGTCAAACTCCAAGCGGGCTGTCATGTGCCTTTTACTGAGGAGTCTGGCCACTCTACCATAAAGGCCCGATTGGTGGAGTGCTGCAGATATAGTTGTCCTTCTGGAATGTTCTTCCATCTCCAAAGAGGAACTCTGGAGCTCTGTCAAAGTGACCATCGGGTTCTTGGTCACCGCCCTGACCAAGGCCCTTCTCCCCCGATTGCTCAGTTTGGCCGGGCGGTCAGCTGTATGAAGTCCAGGTGGTTCCAAAGTTCTTCCATTTGAGAATGACGGAGGCCACTGTGCTCTTCGGGACCTGCAATGCTGCAGAAATTGTTTTATAGCCCTCCCCAGATCTGTGTTTCGACACAATCCTGTCTTGGAGGTCTACGGACAATTAATCCGTCTTCATGGCTTGGTTTTTGCTCTGACATGCACTGTCAACTGTGGGACCTGATATAGACAGGTTTGTGCCTTTCTAAATCATGTCCAATCAATTTAATTTACCACTAGTGGACTCCAATCAAGTGTAGAAACTTCTCAAGGATAATCAATGGAAATAGGAAGAACCTAAGCTCAATTTTGAGTGTCATAGCAAAGGGTGTGAATATTTATGTAAATGTGATATTTCAGTTATTTATTTTTAATTATTTTGCAAAGATTTCAAAACTCCTGTTTCTGCTTCTTCATTCTGGGGTATTGCGTGTAGATTGATGATTTTAAAAAAAATGAATTTAATCCATTTTAAAGTAAGGCTGTAACGTAACAAAATGTGGAAAAAGTGAAGGGGTCTGAATACTTTCTGAATGCACTGAATATCCCTCCATTCCCTGCAATTCATGTGTCTGTTTAAATGCCTCTTAAGCGTCACTATCTATCTGCTTCTACCACCCACAGTGGTATTGTGTTCCAGGCACATCATTCCCTATGTAAAAAATCTTGCTTCACACTCCTTTACAGCTTCTCCCTTCTTACCTTAAAGCTATGCCCCCAAACATATGACTAATCCAACCTGAGGAAAAGCTTCTATCTACCCTTACTATGCCTTTGATAATTTTATATATTTCTATCGTCACCCCCTCAGACTCCAAAGTGGAAAGAAAGCAATCAAAATTTAACCAAAACTCTCCTTATAATTAATGCACTCTAAATCAGGCAAAGTCTTGGCAAACCATTTGTACACCCTCTTCAATGCCTTCAGTTATTTCTTGTAAAGCAGTTACTAGAATTGCAAACAATATTGCAAAATTGACCAAAGTTTTGTAAAGCTGACAATTAACTTCCCAACTTTTATACTCAATATCTTGAGCAATGAAGGAAAGCATGTTGTATGCCTTCTGTATCATCCACTTGTGTTGCTACTGACAGGCAGCTGTGGACATGTACCATGAGATCTGTACATCAATCCTCCAAAAGGCTCTGCCAAAATATTTTGTTTGTGAATTATGAGATGATCACGCAAATCGATTTGTTTATCAAACCTGGCACACCGAAACTCACAGTTAAATATTTTCTCCTCAGTATTTGGTTCCTGAATCTACAGATGGTGCTGCAAGCTTCTTCACTTTGATGCTTGACATTGCAAGTAATGCAACTGAATATTTTTCTTTCTGCAGTTTTTTTCCACATCATTTGAGACTGACAGGGCCTTATTACTGTCTACTTTACTCTTACGTGAGACATCCCAGAATGCATCATCTCGCATTTGTCCAGATTAAACTCCATCAGCCATTGTTCCACCCACATTTCCAATTGATCCATATCTTTTGACAAAATTCCTTGTCATCAATAAGTAAACCAACGTTTTGGGTCAAGACCCTTCTTCAGACTTCCGAAGATGTGTCTCCACCCTAAACATCACCATTCCTTCTCTCCAGAGTGCTCCCTTTCCCGCAAGGTTACTGCATTAATCCTTGCAAAACACCACTGGTCACAGACATCCAGTCAGAAACAACGTCTCTACCACTCTATGACCAAGCTAATTTTGGATCCATTTTACCAACTCACCATGCATCCCATATAACTTCATCTTCTGGACCAGTCCATCGTGAAGGACTGTATCAAATGCTTTACTCAAGTCCTTGTAGGCAACATCTCCTGCCAAGCCCACCAACCTTTATTGCTTCCTCTATAACATTTATGTGGCCAAACCTCCTCTGCACAAAACCTTGTTGATTATCCCTAATGAGTCCATGTTTTTCCAAATGTGAGCAAGCTATATCCTTATTGCAGCGAGTTGCAGACCAGACCATCACACAAATCAACCTCCCTTCTATTGACACCATTTATACCTCACATTGCCCAGCAAGACCCGCAGCATAATCAAGGATGAATAACACCCTGGCCACTCCCTCTTCTGCCCTCTCCCATCAGGCAAAAGGTATAGAAGTGTGAAAACGCACACCTTCAGATTCAGGGACAGTTTCTTCCCAGCTGTTATCAGGCAATGGAATCATCCTAAAAAAACAACCAGAGAGCAGTGCTGAACTACTATATACCTCTGATGACCCTCAGACTATACTTGATCAGACTTTGCTGGCTTTACCTTGCACTAATTGTAATTCCCTTATCATGTATCTATACACTGTAAATGGATCGATTGTAATCATGTATTGTATTTCTGCTGACTGGTTAGCACGCAACAAAATGCTTTTCACTGCATTTCGGTACACGTGACAATAAACTAAACTGAATTAAGTATCTTCTCCAATATTTGTTTCTATCATTGATGCGAGGCTCAATGGCCTATAATTTCTTGGGTTGTCCCAATATAATTTCTTGGGTTGTCCCTTGGCAACAATATTGACTTTTCTCTAGTCTTCTGGCATCTGGCATCCATGGCTGAAGAGGACACAAAAATCATGGTCAAACATCCAGCAGCCTCCTTTCCTGCTTTTCTCTGCCTCCTGGGATGGATCTGATTAGCCCCTGGGGACTTATCCACAAGAATGTTCATTGTGACACCCAAAACATGTTCATTTGTAATATTTAAATGCAATATCATATCAAACATACCCTGCCACAATATCATCCATCCCTTTCCTTGTTGAATATGGATGTATATATCCCATCCTTTGTTCTTAAGGGCTCTATCCCTTTCCTAGCTACAGATGCTTCAAATATACATATGTCTTGGGATTCTCCTTAATTGTACTTGCCAAGGATATTTCATGGCCCTCCTAATTTCTTCTTCAAAAATGTACCTGTTTCCTTTATATTCCTCAAGGGTCTCATCTGACTTTCAGTTTCCTAAATTTTACATATGCTTCCCTTTTTGACTAAGCTTACAATATTTTTTGTAGACACAAGGAATGGCGGATGCTGGTTTGCAAAAAAACCCACAAAGTTCTGGAGTGACTCAGCCAGTCAGGCAACATCTCTATAGAACATGGATAGACCATATTTCAGGTCAGGACATTTCTTCAGACTGCTGGGAAGAAATTTGCACAGGTTAGGGGATTTTTTGATTTATTGTTGTTCAAGATTTCCAAGCCTTGCTATCCATACCTTTCATCCTCACAGCAAGTCATCAGCCCTGAACATTGGTCTGAAAAAAAGGCTTGACTCGAAACATCGCCTACTCCTTTTCTCCATAGATGTTGCCTCACCCGTTGAGTTTCTCCAGAATTTTCTGTCCCCCTAAACCACCCTCCCCCCACCCTCCTCCTCCCCCCCCCCACCACACCCTCCTCCTCCCCCCCAATACACCCTCCTCCTACCCCTACCACACCCTCCCCCACAGCCCCCCTACCCCACACCTACCCCCTCTCCCACACCATGGTGGAATATTGCGTTGGGGAATGGGTTGCATTGGTGGACCAGGCCTCCAGTCTAGTTCTTGCTACAACTGTGACGTTCTCCTCCAACTTCTTTTTGTATCCCGCTATATTATGATTGTCATATCTGTGCCTTGAATCACGGAGCTGGTGTACTGCCCTCCTCTCAACCAGGTTTCCGCGAGGCTACAATATTGTAGTTCCTTGAGCTAATCCGGACACTGGGTTTATCTCCCTCACCCATGCTACTCCTTGCATTAAAATAAACACACTTTAAACCATCATCCTTACCATCTTTATTATCCTGACCAAGCCTGTTTACCTGTGTCCTTCGCTCCATAGATGCTGCTGCATCCGCTGAGTTTCTCCAGCATTTTTGTGTATCCTTCGCTCCATAGATGCTGCTGCACCCGCTGAGTTTCTCCAGCACTTTTGTGTACCTTCGATTTTCCGCATCTGCAGTTCCTTCTTAAACACTGTTTGTGTCTATCTTCAATTTTCTTGGCCCCGCTCTGGGAGTAGAAGTGGGGGCGGATCCCGACGGCAACGGCCGTGAGCCCCAGGCTGAGTTCAGCGATCATTTGCCTGCTTTTGCTGCCGTTGAAGGTGACGTTGCGTCTCGCCAGGGTCTTGGGCCTGTCCCACTTTGGCCGTCAATTCCGCGACAGGCCGTTGACGCGCAAAGATTTTGTTCACTACAAAAATTTCGGAGCCCTGCGCGATGTCGCGCGCAACTACATAACCCTCCGCGCTTCCCAGTGGGACCGGCCCCGCGCGGCCATACGATGCCTGTGCGCCTCAACACGACAACGAGATTGCGTAATTTGCGTGCCAAGGACACGTAAGTGGGTCAGACCCTTTATATTTAAGGGAACCACTGGTTGGCTTTGGCTTGGAAGGGGGAGGTGAAGAATATTTAGAAGATTGGGAGAGCGCTCGAATTAAAAGAAGTTTGCAGCCTCCACCTTACTCCCCTTGCGCTCCCCATACTCCAACTTCACATCCAGCACCTTGTACACCCTGTGTGCATCACAGACCTCCTCCTGTGTCTTCAGCACCACCCACACCGCCTGCTGATGCTATAGTAGTACCTGCTCACCAGACAGCAGTGCCAGCACAGAATTCTTTGATCCCAACAGCTCCACCACTTCCGTTCGCTACAAAAATTTCGGAGCCCCGCATGATGTCACGCACAGCTACATACCCCTCCGTGTTTCTCAGTGGGACCGGCCCCGCGCAGCCACACGATGCCCGTGTGCCTCAACGCAACCACGAGTTCATGTAATTTGCGTGCTAAGGACACGCAAGTGGGACAGGCCCTTAAGAA
The DNA here is from genome assembly GCA_035221665.1 of Okamejei kenojei. Taxonomy (NCBI): domain Eukaryota; kingdom Metazoa; phylum Chordata; class Chondrichthyes; order Rajiformes; family Rajidae; genus Okamejei; species Okamejei kenojei. Next base: position 14,315,269 of record CM069153.1, read on the forward strand.
GTGTTACTTTTTGTACTGTAAAATCCATCAACAACTTGTGATATTCGGGAGTCAAGAGAGTTTTATTGTCATGTGTCCCAGTTAGGCAATCAAATTCTTGCTTGCTGCAGCACAACAGAATATGTAAGCATCATACAGACCAGGAGATAAGAGTCTAGTGCGTCTCTCTACCATAGACCATATATATACACAATAAATAAACAGATGAAGTGCAATAGGCTGTTATTGTTCAGAGTTTGTTTGATGGCGCATTTAATAGCCTGATAACTGTGGGGAAGAGGCTGTTCCTGAACCTGTATATTCCAGATTTCAAGCTCCTGAACCTTCTTCCCGATAGGCAATGGAGAGATGAGTGTGTGGCCAGGATGGTGTGGGTCTTTGATGATGTTGGCAGCCTTTTTGTGGCAGCCATTGTGATAGATCCCTTCGATGGTGGAGAGGTCAGAGCCGATGATGGACTGGGCAGTGGTCACAACTTTCTGCATGCTTTTCCACTCCTGGACATTCACGTTACCGAATCAAGCCATGATGCAATCAATCAGCATGCTCTCTACTGTGCACCTGTAGAAGTTCGAGAGAGTCCTCCTTGACATACCGACTCTCCGTAATCTTCTCAGGAAGTAGAGTTGCTGTTGTGCCTTCTTTATGATTGCATCAGTATGCTGGGACCAGGAAAGATCTTCAGAAATATGCACGCCCAGGAATTTGAAGTTCTTGACCCTTTCCACCATCAGATATAACAATCCCGTTGATATAAACGGGATTGTTGCTCCCTATCCTACCCTTTCCGAAGTCCACAATCAGTTCCTTAGTTTTGCTGGTGTTGAGGGCCAGGTTGTTGTGCTGGCACCATTTGGTCAATCGGTCAATCTCACTTCTATACGATGACTCATCACCATCAGTGGTTTGTCTCCACAACAGTGGTGTCATTGGCGAATTTGATGATGGAGTTTGCACTATGTCCGGCTACACAGTCATGAATATGGAATGAGAACAGCAGGGGGCTGAGCACGCAGCCTTGAGGTGCTCCCGTGCTGATTATTAACAAGGATGACACATTTCCACCAATACGGACAAACTGTGGTCTGTGGATGAGGAAGTCGAGGGTCCAATTGCCAAGGGATGCGCAGAGACCCAGATCTGAGAGCTTGGTAACCAACTTGGAAGGGTTGATGATATTAAATGCCGAGCTGTAGTCTATGAATAACAGCCTGACATATGAGATTTTGTTGTCCAAGTGGTCCAGAGCGGGGTGGAGAGCGATTGAGATCGCATCCACCGTTGACCTGTTGTGGCGATGTTGGCAGCCTTTTTGAGGCAGCAACTGCGATAGATCCCTTCGATGGTGGGGAGGTCAGAGCCAATGATAGACTGGGCAGTGGTCACAACTTTCTGTAATCTTTTCCGCTCCTGGTCGTTCAAGTTACCGAACCAAATATTCTATTTCATTCTGATGTTTATACATGAACTATGAACCCAAAAAATGAAACTTGTCAAAAACACGCATTGCTTCTCCCCAGCACTTAATCATTAGTCGAGTGGACAACCATTGTGAAAATAAAGATTCCGTCCTAATTTCTTGCAGAGAAATAGTTTTTTAGTGCAGAAATTTATTTGACATGTTATTACATGTTTTGAATGTAGAGTGACAGGGAGATATTATTCCATCCTACATCCCATTCTCACACGTCACACGTCACACCAATAATTTTCACCCCAATGCCCATTGATAGGAATGTGTGTCAGTAGCCCTATCAATTCCACTGCACACAATGGAAAGGTGTTAGAATATACTTGTTAAAACAAACCACAGGAAAAAGTCAATACTCTCAGAAAATAGGTGGGGAAGCTGAAAAAAATACATTTCCGTTCCTCATTTCTGGCTTCCACTTCCTTTTCAGGCACTCCTGCTTCTCGTAACATTAAAGCTTAGTGGTATCCTTCACTGCTCCGTTGCCACTTGTATTTCAGTCCCCATTAATGGGCCACAGACATGTTCTCTCACAATTCAAATGTCGACTGCCTTTCCAAATAGACAAATAAATACACAATAGTAGTGCAAAATCAAAAATAATGCCCTCAGTTTATATAATTTGGAGCTTATTTGGAGGTTGTAGTGTTTAATAGCCTGATGGTTTAAGGAAAGAAGTTGCTACTGAACCTAGACGTCGCAGTTTCAAGCTCTTATACCATATTCCTGATGGCAGGAGTGAAATGAGAGTGTAGACAGGATAATGCTGGCTGCCTTTTTGAGGCAGTAGCTCTTGTAGAACCCTTCAATAATAGGGAGGTCAGTAGCCGTGATGGACTGGGCAGTGTTCAACAATTTTTGCAACCTTCTTCGTTTCTGGATGTTTGAGTTACCAATCCAGGCCCTGATGCAACGAGTCAATACACTGCACACCTGTAGAAGTTCAAGAGTATTTGTTGACATACCAAATCTCATCAATCTTCTAAGTGGCGGTGTTGACGAAACTTTCTTTATGATTGCATCAATGTGGTGGGTCCAAGACAGATCTTCAGAGATATGCACTCCCAGGAACTTGAAGCTTTTGACTCTCTCCACCATAGTCCCAGCAATGAAGGCAGGTTTGTGGATCCTCGTTCTTCCTCTTCTAAAGTCACCAATCAATTCCTTGGTTTTACTGATGTTGAGAGCAAGGTTGTTGTGCTGGCACCATTTGATCAGTCGATCAATATCCCTCCTGTACTCCGATTCGTTATCATCTGTAAATCATCCAACAATAGTGGTATCGTATGATCTTGAAGATGGAGTTTGAACTGTGTCTGGCTATACAGTTGTGAATATAGAGTGAGTAGAGCAGGGGGCTGAGCACGCAGCCTTGAGGTGCTCCCGTGCTGATGGTTAGCGAGGACGAGGTGTTGTTGCCAATTCATACAGATTGTAGTCTGTTGATGAGGAAGTCGAGCATCCAGTTGCAGAGGGATGTGCAGAAATCCAGTTCCTTGAGCTTAATAACTAGCTTGGAGGGGATGAAGCCCAACGTACGTTTTTTTTTTATTGTCCAAGTGGTCCAGTGCAGAGTTGTGCAGGTTGTAGATGGCGGAGAGTGCAAGAAGCATGTCAGTGGACCGACACAAACTCAAAGTCAAATCTTTCAGAATGGTAGGTTCTTCGGGATAGGGAGGCAATGAAGGTAGGCAAGGAGTAATGGATGCATGGAAATTATTCTATCATTTTTTTCAATAATAACTTCATTGACTCTACTTACAATACCAGGCTAAGCTTCTCAGCAGTCTTACCAATGCCTCACAATCTTGAGATCTGTGGATGTAAATGCTGAGAGTCTACCACGTTTTATGATGTCACAAATCTATCATGTTATGGTCTCCTAATATTTGAGCTCGAGCTGAGAATGGGGAGAATGAAGAAACTTGCTAACTGACTTAATTATTAGTACCAAAATCATTCACTGTTTTTCTTGCATCCCGCCTGGATCAGTGTATTGGTTGGAACCTACAACTTGAGTTGAATTTATTAGCAATATAGATGCTGGATCAGTCAAACACCCGTTCAAGTTAACCAATTACATAAGGGTGAGAGGACAAAGCAAACAATCTAATTTCCAGGCTATAGTTGTGTCTTTCACAATGAGGTCCACAAATTTAAATCAGAGCATTTATTTTGTACAGTGGCTTCTAAATTGTTTTCTAATTCAATTTGTGAACACATCGAAATATAAGATTGCATTTTCCCAGCAGCTTAGAAATGAAAGTCACCAAGAGAATAGGAATAGATTCTGGTTGTATTTGTAGGGGTGATAAAAAGTAGATGTAAAAGCATTGATCCAAGGTAAATTGCATGACCCCCATGCTTACATTCCACCATCTGTCCTAAGAAAGCCGTGTGTGGCTCAGTCAACATTTCAGCTGCAGTCTTGTGATCTCTCCAAGAAACCATTGTTCCAAGGTTTCATAACCAGCAGAATATTTGGGCTTTGTTCCCAGCTAATATTGAGATAGGCAAATTTGCAATCCTTGAAAGGTAACAGTAGAAAGCAGACCAGACATTCAAGGCTGAATGGGCTACGATTGATTTGTATGTTCAAATATAACATAATCAAATCACAGAGGGACACAAAATGATAGAGTAACTCTGCGGGACAGGCAGCATCTCTGAGAAGGAACGGGGTCGAGACCTTCGCAGAAGAGTCTCAATCCATAACGTCACCCATTCCTTCTCTCCAGCGATATTGCCTGTCCCGCTGATTTACTCCAGCATTTTAGGTCTATCTTCTGTTTAAACCAGCATCTGCAGTTCCTTCCTAAGCATTACACCATTGGCACATATAGTGTACAATGTTTAAATAGGTAGTTACACTCTCCAATTTTTGTCCCATAAATCGATTAAAAAAAATGTATCATTAGTTTATATTGGAAAATGTATTTGTTTTAAATTCTAAACATATTTTCGTCGAACAACAAGGACACAATATTCTGATCCTGATTCTCCGTGCTACATTTAAAATTCTGCTATTTATCAATTTCTTCTAGTGCAGGCATTTACTTGCATGAATCATTTTTATTTCTGTAATGAGTTTTCCATTCATGGTCAGGATGTTCTGAAATGTATGTAGGTCACTAATATGGTCAGCCATGGGACCATCAATCAAGATCAGGGTCTATCAAATCCCTAATCTTTTCAAATTAATTCTTCATGTTAAATAAATAAGTAGCAGCCTTGTGATTTGGAATGAACTGCAGATGGTGGTTTAAATCGAAGGTAGACACAAAATGCTGGAGTAACTCAGCAGGACAGGCAGCATCTCCAGAGAGAAGGAATGGGTGACGTTTCGGGTTGAGACCCTTCTTCAGACTGAATAAGCCTTGTGTTTCCTATTTAGTTCTTTACATGCAGCATACTTTGAACTAAAGCCATCAAAATATATATTATTCAACACCACTACAATTAAAATGTAGTAAAGTTATATTAGATAATACAGAAGGAAATGTTTTCTTCGTGATGTTTTTTGATGGATTTGTTGTCCTGGATTTTCTATTGGCAACCTTCTGCATTACAGAAGTGAGTTAATATTAAACTCTTTATCGGGGCCATGTGCTAAATCTTTGCATGGGGGGACTGTAACATTAGTGAAACATTTCCATCTCATGATTTATTTACCTCGTCTTCTTGGTATGTGTACTGTAATAATACCAAGAACCTCGTCTTCTTGGTATGTGTACTTGCACCAATGAATTCAGGAAGGCAATACAGATGGTTCTTTTAAGAGACATACTATTTAAGATTAGACACTGCCAAATGCTCCCAACTTTCCCCAACCGAAGCCACCCTAACAATTCCCTCAGGATGATTTCAGAAAATGTCAAGAAAAGTCAACAGATTATCTCCACCCATGACAACATTGTTTGCTGTGAAGTGGCAGAGGCCAAGAAAAAGGTCACTCACAGATGTTCTCGGAGAATAGATATGCAGTAAATTAACAGTTAATTCGGTGTGGAGTTTTCATCTTCTCATGGGTTTCCACTGGATGCTTTGGTTTCCTCCCGCATCCCAACAATATGCGGGTCTCTCGGTTAAGTGGCTGCTGGGAATTGTCCCTAGTGTGTAGGAAATGGATGCAAAATGGGATAACATAGAACTAGGCTGGCTGCGTCACCGATGGACGGATGGACTTCGGACTCAGTGGGCCGAAGGGCATGTTTCCTCACATACAGCTTCCTGTTGTCTATCTAAAATTAAATCTAACACGAAACAGCAAAAACAGCTCAAAACTATTTTGATTGTGTTGATCCAGTTTAAATGCAGGAACCCTATATAAATTCTTAAAATCCAAGAAAAGATAACATTAGCAATGCCTGCATTTCTACTTGACCATAGCGGTACAATTTTGATTACATCTCCTAGGCAGGAAACTAACCTATTGATAAAAGTAATATTATTCTTCCTATATATTGCATTTCCTTGCAACATGAAGATAAGCAATAAGATATGTATTAAGTATAGGTGGCAAGGGAAGGATTGAATGCCGATCTCTGGATATGTACTAAAAGCGTTTTCATAACTATCTAGAACCCTATAAAATATTATCTGAATTCCAACTGAAAAATATTTGCTATTTTACCCTCCATGGAGTTTCCATTCCTCTGTAATCAATTTAACTCTCTTAACCAGTAACAAGCCACAATAAGTCAGACACCACACACTCTTTGGTGGAAATGAACCATTGGTTACTTTCTGATTATCCAGCACCAGCACTTTTCAATAGGCAACCATTTTATTGGTGTCAATCTTTCCCAAACATAAACCTTTCAAACCTTTTAATGTTCTGTTAAAATCTATGTGCTTTGATTCTAATGTCATATATCAGGAATTTCAAGATTATTTGTAAAAAGACATAAAATCGTAAAAGTCTTTACCTTAGGGAAGTGGGGCATATTTTATAATTATTTCATAATGACAAAATCTCTGTACATGCGATTTTACTTTCCTGCATTAAAATCTTCCAGGTATAAATTTCAAATTGATGAAATACGCTCATTAACCAACAGAAACCTGCAGTAAGAGCTTTTATAATCATTCTCAAGAAATAAGATTCAATCATTCAGATTAAAAATGCCAACTCCTATGATGTTTCTAACTAATACACCAGCTGCATACCTTTAAGTAAATATGTGATTACTTTCATTCTTTGATCGTAAATGTCACTTACAACAGCTTCCCTGTCATGTCAGCAATGATTCCGCATCTGTTGGAGATTCAAGTGATATGTTTCGTACATCGACAAAATGAATACACCCATTCTTGCTCCATTTTAATACACAGGGTTGGAGACTTGCTGTTTAATGTGTGGGATATTTATTGGCAGTTTTTCTTCCCATATCAACTAGCAATAGTTCTGTGAACACTTGAGTTTACAAGAATGAGGGAGCACATCATTGACACATAGAGAATAGTGAAAGGCTTGGATAGGATGGAGAGGATGTTTCCATTAATGGGAGAGTTTAGAACTAGAGATCATAGCCTCAGAATTAAAGGATGTTTTTTTAGGAAGGGGATGAGGAGATATTTCTATAGTCATAGGGTGGTGAATCTGTGGAACTCTTTGCCACAGAAGGCTGTGGAGGCCTTCTCCACTCGTCAGTGGAGATTTTTAAGGCTGAGATAGACAGATTCTTAATTAGTTCGGTGTCAGGGTTTATGGGGAGAAAATTGGGTTAGGAGGGAGAGATGGATCGGCCATGATTGAATGGTGGAGTAGACTTGATGGGCCAAATGGCCTAATTTTACTTCGGAGTCACGTGAGTGACTACGTGAATAGAAGCCCGTACAGCCGTTGGTGCGTCATGACGTCAGACGCTGGTGCAGTCGGGCGGTTGGAGCAGCAGCGCTCCTCCGAGCGGTAAGTTTAAGCCGCGGGTTATTCGAAGAGCTGGAGAATTCGGCGGGTGCAGCAGCATCTAAGGAGCGAAGGAGATGGGCGACGTTGCGGGTCGAGACCCTTCTTCATACTTCACCCTCGATTCTCCAGCATTTGCAGTTCTTCGTTAAACAAGTTTAAGAGGTAAGGTTTTTAAAAAAAAATTTTACCGCATGTTCAATTTCTGCGACGGTTTGGGTAGAGAATGTTGCAGAAAGGGAAGAAGGTGTCGGCGAGGCGCTCCGGGGGTAGAAAGGAAAAGTGGCAGGAGAGTGTTGAGAATGGAGGCCCGTCTGGTACACCTGGTCCGGTGCTGGCTACACAGCCAGTGGTTGCGGACCCACTGCCGGGGGGCAGTGGAGGCTTGTCAGTAGGGTGGAAGGCAACTGGCAAGTCTCTGTGGCCCGTAAATGAGTCGGGCCTGGAGGTTATACCCTCCATAGGAGAGTCCGTTTGCTCACGGCTCTCCCACGTCGAGATTCTATTTCAAAAGAATGCTCGACAGGGACCAGCTCCGTGGGGAGGAGTGGTGCCCAAGCCAGGCTGCTGGAGAGCTTGTGCTAGCAGCACCTGTTTCAAGGCTGCAGAACTATCCTGCCTGTGAGGAGGATGTTCCAGCTCCGTGAGGAGGAGTGGTGGCCAAGCCAGGCTGATGGAGAGCTTGTGCTAGCAGCACCTGTTTCAGGGCTGCAGAACTATCCTGCCTGTGAGGAGGATGTTCTATCAGGGCAGTTTGCTGACACTGTTTCTATGCTGGGGGAGAGCAGTAAAGGTGTTCGGTTGAAGGTAATTCCGAACATTGCTGGGAAGTTTGCTGAGTGTAGAGGCAGGAAAGGCGATTGATGTAGAATTGGCCGAAGCCATTCAGTATATGCTCTCCCATTAGTTACAGGAGCTAGCTATGGATGAAGTAGCAAAGAACTATAAAGCTCCTGTTAATTGTGATCTCCTGAAGGTACCGGTGGTTAATCACCAAATTTGCATAGATGGGTTTGCCTGCTAGGGCCCTGGAGATGAAGTTTTAATAATATCGGGAGGGCCGCTATTAGGCCAGTGCTAACCCGAATTTGGCGAGTTGTGCAAACCGACCAGTGTACCACCACGAAATCTGTTGTTTGGTGGTAACCTTGCAAAAAGGGTCAAAGACTATTATGAGGTTGTTATAACCATGGCCCTCATTAAGCCAGCTGGAAGCAAGGCAAAAAAGGTTCTCTACAAGAAGTCGAGGACAACAAGGCCGCAAGGAAAGATGCTGGTAAGGAATATAACATTGACAGACGATGAATTAACTGATGTTCCTGTTCAAATTGGGGAAGGTTAAAATTGTTCTCAAACAATGGCAGCAGTTGACATCAGATTTGTTCATACTTAGTGTATTGAAGGGGTGAAAAATTGGATTTTACTATAAGGACAGTCTAGCTAATCAACATTTTCCTAGTCATAAACATATTTTTCAGATGAGGAAAATGTGCTTATTCAAGCAGAGATTCAGTCGTTACATAAGAAGGGGTAATTGAGTCTTCTGTCTATCAAAGTCAACAATTTCTGTCAAGTATATTTCCCAGATCTAAAAAGACTGGGGGATGTACAATTATTCTGGATTTATCGAACAAATTTGTTTGTTATAGGCATTTCAAAATGGAGACCTTTACCACGGGCAAACATCTAGTGTCCAAAGGGTATTATATGGCAACCATTGATTTAAAGAATGCGTATTACGCAGTGTGTATTCATGGTGATGATAGAAGATATTTGAAATTTATTTGGATGACTGAGCTGTGGCAATTCAGGACATTGCCGAATGGATTAACTTCAGCTCCTAGATTATTTACTAAATTGGTAAAACCTGTGTTAGCATTACTTAGAGCTCAGGGGCATGTGGTAATGGCCTATTTAGATGATATTCTGATTGTTGGAAAGACTCATGCTGAAACTCAATCATCAGTTTCAGTTGTTAAAATCACTTTTGAACAAATGGGATTTGTTATTCACCCAGATAAATCTAAATTATCACCAGTCCAAATTATTGATTATCTGGGATTTACCATTAATTCCAATCACATGTTGGTAACTTTGCCCAGGGATAAATTGAATCAGTTAATTGAGGACTGTGTTAATCTCGTTGGAGAACAACGGCCTTCGATTAGACAAGTAGCCAGTTTTATTGGGAAGTTGTTGCAGCCTTTCCAGCTGTGCAGTATGGTCCTCTGCATTATCAACAATTACAACCATCAAAGGAACAGGCACTGAGAATACAAAGGGGCCATTTTTGATAGGCCTATGCAGTTGTCAGCTGGGGCGATTGCTGACATACAATGGTGGATAGTACATGTTTCAAAAAATTTTAAGGAAGGTTTTGGTGGAATCACCATCACTGATATTACAGACTGATGTAAGTGCACTGGGTTGGGGTGCAACAGATATGTCTTCTAGTTGTGGAGGCAGATGGAATGTGGATGAGAAATCGCTTCCTCAATTAAGAGGGATTAATTATTTAGAGTTGTTGGGCACCTGGTATGGGCTCAAAGCTTATTGTTCTACAAGGAGGGATCTGCATGTGCAGGTCAGATTGACAACACCACAGCAGTGGCATATGTAAACCACATGGGTGGAGTTAAGTCACAGTCTTGTGATAGACTGGCTAACCAGATTTGGAGCTGGTGTATTGACCAAAATATCTGGCTTTCAGCACTTTATTTGCCAGGAAGAGGTCACGTCAGTTTAATGACAACATTGAATGGATGTTAAATCAGGATGTATTTAACCAAATGATTGATCAGTATGCATTGCCAGATATTGACTTGTTTGCATCTCGATTAAATCATCAGTTACCTAGATGTTTCATGGTAACCAGATCTTGGGGCAGTAGCAGTGGATGCATTTTCGCTGCATTGGGGGAGGAATGTTTGTGTATGTATTTCCTTCATTCTGTCTCATCAGCAGATGTTTGCAAAATATCAAGGAGGACTCCGCTTCAGGGGTATTGGTAGTGCCAGATTGGCCTACACGAGCATGGTTTCCCGTTGTATTACAAATGGCTAGGGAGCCTTACATGCTTATTCCCAAGAATAAAAATCTACTGGTAAATCCAGTCATTGGGGATCAACATCCTTTATAGGATCGTATTGATCTGTTAATTTGCAGATTTTAAGGAGGCCATACCTGGGGAGAGGACTGTCTCATCGGACTGTGGATGTTCTCACGTCGGCCTGCAGGGATAGTACACAGCAGCAATATATCACCTATATAAGGAAGTGGGAGCAATTCTGCCTACAGCAGGATATTGTATATCACACTGCAGGGATCATGGATGTATTGGAGTTTGTCAACTCTTTATTTTGACCAAAAAGTTACAGTGCGATTAATTCAGCCAGAAGTGCTCTGTCTTCTTATTTACCTATGAATGCAGAATTGCATACAGTAGGGACACATCCGTTAGTTGATTCATGAAGGGAGTTTTTCAATTTTAATCCTCCTAAACCCAGGTATGCCGGTATTTGGAATGTGAGTGAGGTTTTTATTGCTCTTCGCCAGTGGGCTCCGGTTACAAGCCTATCAGTAGCCAAATTATCTATGAAGGTGGTCATGCTTATGGCATTGGTTTCAGCTCAACGTGTATAAATGTTGCAAAAGCTACGGTTAGATAGAATGCATGTGTCGGCTGATGCCATTATATTTTATGTCTATGATTTGCTTAAACATAATAAAAGAGGCATGACAGGATGTAAGATTGTGTTTTCAGCATACCCCGCAGATGATCGCTTCTGTGTAGTCTCACATTTATCTCGTTACATTGAGATTACTAAACCTCTGAGAGGAACAGAGTTGGCTTTGTTTATTAGTCACAAAAAACCACACAGTAAGGTGTCGGTGCAAACGATTTCAAGGTCCTCGCGGCCGCAGGATGGCCCAGTGAGCTAACTTTTCAGAGGTTTTATCACAAGCCGATTTCAAAGCTCGGGGTGTTTGCTGATTCTGGTGTCAGTACTGTTACATTTTTCCCCTGAGTTAGAGGGGTTTGTTATGATTTGTTTGTAAATAAACTGTTATTTCATTTAACAAATGTATTACTGATGCATGATTGATTGTTAACGACTTTTGAGTCAATCCAGGCAGTGTGAACGTCGGATTTGAGTCTGCGGCGTGAATTCACAGTGCTTTGAAGTCTTCACGTAGTCACTCACGTGACTCCGAAGTAAAATAGTATGATTAAACGAGAACTTACCAGTTTGAAGTTTGATCTTTATTTTATGATGAGTCGAGTTGAGGGACTACGTGCCCTCCACTCCCACCCTCATAGATCTCATCTGGTAGTTCTAGTTTTATCATCTTACCGTTATACTTCGGTCATTGTTAGCTGTGAATTCATTCCGCTGCTTTGAAGATTGACGCACCAACGGCTGTACGGGCTTCTATTCACGTAGTCCCTCAACTCGACTCCTCATAAAATAAAGATCAAACTTCAAACTGGTAAGTTCTCGTTTAATCTTACTATTCTATTCCTATTCTTTATGACCTTATGACCTTATAACATTGCTGCTGCGCTCCCAATATTTGGTGTTCATCATTAATTGAAAGGATGAAGAAACTTGACGTTTTCTGAATGTGTCAAGTAAGAAGGGATGAACGGGGGCCATCAGTACGTTAAGTAGAATGGGGTCAAGTATTTAATCAAGGAGAATAGGAAGATGATGAATCAGAAAGGGCCAATTGGGCTTTGGAGATGTGTGCTATCATGGAGTCTGGGAGGCATAGGCTTGGGAAGTTTGGAGTTACAAAGGTCAGAGTACAAGGAAGTCTTGGACTTGGAGAATCTTAGACTCATTGGGAAGTGTGGGGATTTGGTGGGTGAGTATACAAGATAGGTGGGTGGGATATTTGAACCATACCAAGACCCCAGAGAAGGAGTAGTTCAAAGAACTTACCCGACTATGGTCTACCTTGGGGTGATGTTATTAAAACCTGGTTATGGCAGGCTCTCCTCAAACCAATATGCACTAAGTTCTCTGGAAAAAGGATGAACATGTTCCTGATACAAATTTGTGTCAGATCTGCAAAGTGATTCATGTTTAAAAATTTCCAGTTGATTTCCAAATTGATGTGATTTAACTTTGATAGATTCTTGATTAGTCTAGGCGTCAGAGGTTATGGTGAGAAGGCAGGAAAATGCGGTTAAGAGGGAGAGATAGGTTAGCCATGATTGAATGGCAAAGTAGACTTGATGGGCCGAATGGCCTAATTCTACTCCTATTCCTTATAACCTTTTGACATAACCACCGATCACCCCGTACACTAGTTCTATCATACACCCTAGGGAAAATTTACAGACAAAAATGTAACCTTCAAAGTTGCACGTCTTTGGGACATGAAAGAAAGCCAGAGCACCCAAAGAAAACCCACACTGTCACAGGGAGAATGTGTGAACTCTGCATTGACAGCACCCACAGTCAGGATGGAACCCGGGTCTCTAGCGCGATAAGGCAGCAACACTACCGCGGTGCCACTGTGCTACCTTATTCTTGTTACCTAATTACAATTTTGGTAAATATTTATTTTAAATAAACCAACATTAAAAATTTGTAAACTTTACAATAAAATTGTGCCCTAACTTTATTTGAGAACCCATGAAATAAATTAATGGTGAAATATACAGCTCGATTTTCAGTTAATTTGAAATAATTATAAAATGTATCACCCAAAAGTTTCATAGTGTTATACAGCATGGAAACGAGTCCTTAAGCTCAACGTGCCCATTCAGACCAACATGCCCTATCTACACAAATCCCAACTGCCCACATTTGGCCCATATCCTTCTAAATCTTCCTTATCTATGTACCTGTCCAAATGTATTTTACATGTTGTTATAGCACCTGCCTCAACTAACTCCTCTGGCAATTTGTTCCATATACCCACCACCCTCTGCGTGAAAAGGTTGCCCCACAAGTTCCTATTAAATCTTTCCCCTCTCACTTTCAGCTAATGTCCTCTGGTTCTTGATTCCCCTACTCTTGGAATTGTAGCTCAGTATGATAAACAGTGTTATGATTATTATGAATTATGGCTTGAATAAGTGCGAGCTTGTTTCCATATTCCCCTCCCCCTCACTCACGTACTGTGTTGCCCCAATTCAAAACTGCACAATCTCCTGGAAAAAGCTAAACAGGAGAGAGTGGTGAGAAATCGTAAGATTAAATGAGAACTTACCAGTTTGAAGTTTGATCTTTATTTTATGAGGAGTTACGATGAGGGATTATGTGAAGAACCCAGACTTCCTGCTGTGCGCATCAATCTTCAAAGCACCGGTGTGAAATCACAGGTAATAGTGACTGAAGTATAATAGTAAGATAACAGAAGACTAGAACTACCAGATGACATTTATGAGGGTTGGGAGTGGAGGGCACGTAATCTCTCATAACTCCTCATAAAATAAAGATCAAACTTCAATCTGGTAAGTTCTCCTTTAATCTTACTATTTTACTTCGGAGTCACGTGAGTGACTATGTGAAGACTTCAAAGCTCTGTGATTTCATGCCGTGAGAAATGAGTCTACAGTCACAACTGCTTCATTGACAAATGAAGGAAAAATATTCATAATACATGCAGTAATGATGTAGATATAAACATGCTGATGTTATTAATGAAGTAATAATAATAGTCCCACCTTTCACTTGAATGGAAAACTATAATCAATGAAAATAGAGTTGACAAATACCCCTGGTCTAGTAATGGGTTATTATAAATGTTTGAAAATTCAGTCACTGTTCCATGCTGCAAGCGTTAGGACGTGGTCCAATGGCACATAAGACCCTTGCTGCTGATGTTATAGCAGCCCTGATGGAGTGATGACTAGAATCAGTATCTACTCCTACATAATCAAAGTCAATTTTATCCTCTGGAAGTGACCTGAACAGATACATTCTTATAAGTTTTTTGTGACTAACAACATAGCTAGTTCAGAGCCTCGAAGACTCTCAGTGACCTTAACGTATTATTATATATGAGTGTCCTCACTTTACCAAAGTCCCTGGATATGCCTTGAACTATTTTGAGATCTGACACCCCTTCTGCTCTGCTTAAGTGAATTATAAGCATAAATATTATATATTGTTTACAAACGTGATCATCTTGTTCCATCGCAACTATGTAGCGACTAAACCTGTTGCGGTAACCAGCGCTAGGAGGATAACCACCTATGAAATCCGGTGAAACTAAGGATGTAGCTGGACCACCCTGGTGAAATAGTGTTCACACAATGTTGACATCCCATACTGCATTGTACTTGTCCTAGGAAACATTGTGTTAAAGATATGCTTACCAACTTGATATCCAGGGTGAACCCGACAGAGCGGTTCTTGTTTGCTGCAGCCAATACAATGAGAAGGCACGTTGGCACAGTTAATGGCCGTACAACTTAATTATTGACAAAGATCATTTAAAATGAACTCCAACATCAGTAATTTGTACCATCTTCAATGCAACATGAACATTCAACAAACACTTTCCATCTCCTGGAAAAGAAAGTCCTGCTTTATTGGTGCTATTGCAGCACACTGAACATATACAAGGACTGATGTAACAACCCAAGCCGTAGAGCAGTCTATTGAATCTGCAGAACATAATTTGATTTTTACATGCAACGGCTGATTTCTCAAGCCACAGACTAAATCAGCAAGTAACGTTCAAAATAACCATGTAAGGTTATTATTATTCCCGACAACCGGGAATCAAAGTTGTATAGGCCAATCACACAATAGGAACCTAAACGGCTCTAATGACTTCATTTGAAGCCCTGATTAATGAAGCAAATAGAGGAAGACACAAAAGACCTTCCTTCTCCTTGTAGCGAGAATGTATCTTCGCCACTGTTATGCCACATATTTTACAACCTGTGAATAAACATGAACAAACATATGTATATTCGGCGTTCCATTGAACCAGAATTTAAAAAATACGGTGTGATTCAACACCCATTCTGTGTTGTCAGTGACCTATACCTGATGTTACTCCAGTGGCCAACGTGATTATGTAACCATAACAGGATTCTTTACTTGATTGCACCAACATATACTAACATATGCCACCATCATAACGTGTCAACATGAAGTTGAGCATGCAGATATGCATATCCGCTCAATTACTCTTAACCCACAAAATGTGTACGGTCTATAGATATTCGACACCAATAAAAGAAGAATCGGCAACTCATGCAAATCTCCTTCAGCCCCAAACCAGAGATGATATTCGCAATTTCCCATTCTTAGACCATTAGCATCATTTTGCAATATAATGAGATATTTATTGATTAACCTACTGGGACAATGCTGAACAATGTCTATCCATCATTGCAACTTTGGCAGCTTCAGCTGATAATAGCAAATGTCGACCATGACCTACATGTACTTTAGAGTTCTCCATTTAGGATGATTTCAATTCTCCCACTTGCACAGCTCAACCACATCCATTATATTGCCAATTAGTCTTAATGACTAGACTGCTGTTTTATAACAACAAAGCTATAACTGGCTTCTACTGACTCCAATCTGTTGCCTAGGATGGCATCATAAGCCAATTGATAAGTCAATGTAAATCGTAATGACCTGAGAGTTCATGGAACCTCTGGCCAGCTTTCATGCTGCTACCAGCTTCAGTGAGCTGCTTACCTTCATCCTGCAGGATTTGCCTGTTGAATAGGTCTTACCTGACGAACCGATTCGGCGGCTGTGTCTAATGTCCCCCTGATAGCGGTGTTCACTGCATATGTGTTGTGATGGCAAATCTTGCTGTCAGTAATGATCTCTGACACGTGACCGTCATCCCTTTGGGTATGTTCACGGCTATACCATCAGACTCGGTATGCTCTCCACCTTCATGAGGAAGCCATTAAACAGCCCTACTACAAGGTGCTGCTGGCGCGGCCTCTCAAATTGGCCGACACTGCCATGGTGTCATACTAATACTGACCCATTGGCTTTTATGTGTTGGGGTATGCTCTCTGCAACATCTCCAACAAGTCTATTTGATAACAACTTATTTTTAATTGAATAGAGGAGCCCAATTTCTCAAACATGGTTTGAGACTGAAACAGTGGATTATACTATTATAATGCCTCATCACAGCAATGCCTCCACCAAATATCTCCAATGATACTGTAAATGGGCACCACTATGATTCCAGTTGTTAATCAGCCATCTTTCATAATGAACAGGCACGACTGTCATCCTTCGCGTCTTGAACGGCAACTCTGACCCGATTCCCGAGCCTGTCTTGTAAGACAACCTGACCATAATAATGAACCTGTCTGCTAATTTTAATTTGTCTAAAACAATTCTAGCCATAATTCTGACCTGTCCCGAAAGACAAGTCTGCCCATATTTTTGAACCTATCTTGGAGGCAACCCTGATAAAGTACTGCGCGTACCTAAACACAATTCTGGCCCAATTTCAGACGGCTTAGAATGCTAGTATTGTCCAATTTTACATGGTTAGATGCCTCTAAATTGATGAAGAATGTCTTGATCATTTGTATTGTTCAACCAAGTGTAAATCTTATCCACTTGTAAATGGTCCCTTGCTGTAGAACTTCAGTGTAAGAACAAACTGCCCCGGGAAGCTCACCTCTCCCATGAGGGAAACGTTATGCAGCCCTTCTACAGATGTTGCTGCCTACATTAAGCAGCCCTGCTACAAGGTGCTGCTAGCATGGCATTCCCATATGCCGGTGCTGCCATAGCCTCAGCCTCAATATAAAGCAGCCCTGGTACATGGCGCTTCTGATGTGGCCTCTCCCATAGGCCAGCGCTGCCATCACTCGGTATCTCATAAAGCAGCCCTGTGGAATATGTGCTGCTGGCTCGGGCTCACCCATATGCCCGGCATTGCCATAGACACGGCATCCCATCCGCGAGCCCGACATTCCCCAGCTACCCGCTTCCGCAGTAGGACCGGGGTTTCCCCATAGCCCGCAGCTGGTTCCTTGTCAGCACCAGGCAGGAACCTTGTGGAAAAAAGGGTTCCTGCAAGACATCAAAAACAGGTAAGAAATACTTACCTGGAGTTTAAACTTACCGCTGGCAGGAGCGACGTGCCTGCCAGACCGGTGTTTCGCAAATGCGTGCGTCGTAATGACGCGCACTGCGGGCAGTCGGGGTTCTTCACGTAGCCACTCATGTGACTCCGAAGTAAAATTGAGCTCTATTGGATCGACTGGGTTTGTAGTCACTGGAATTTAGAAGGATGAGAGGGGATCTAATAGAAACATATAAAATTCTTATGGGATTGGACAGGCTAGATGCAGGAAAAAAAAATCACAATGTTGGGGAATCCAGAACCAGGTGGTCACAGTTTAAGATAAGGGGTAGGTCAGTTTAAGATATGGGGTAGACTGAGATGAGGAAAAAAAATGTTCAGCCAGAGTTGTGAATCTGTGGAAATATCTGGCGCAGAGGGCAGTGGAGGCCAATTCACTGGATGTTTTCAAGAGAGAGTTAGATATAGCTCTTAGGGCTAATGGAACCAAGGGATATGGGGAGAATGCAGGAACAGGGTACTAATTTTGGATGATCAGCCATGATCATATTTAATGGCAGTGCTGGCTTGAAGGGCTGAATGGCTGACTCCTGCACCTATTTTCAATGTTTCTATTGCCTGCAAATGGTCAATTCCCGAAGGTTGCAATGACTTAGCCCTCAATGACCACCTCGCTTCCGTATGTGAAGGTGTTTGCAGTTTACGGAAACACATTCGGCTCCATGCTTAATCTTGCACTGAATTGACACTCAGTTGTAATACGTTCCCAAGGTCAATTATTTTCAACAAGCAGAAGTATCTCTTCACATCTAACCCAGTTTTATTTTTGGGATTCAGAAGCAGGAGTAGGGCACACAATCTCTTGAGCCTGATCTGCCGTTCAAAATATCCATATCTTCACTTTCTTTAGCTGTTTGTGTTCGTGACTATTAAAGCAATTAGCTAACAAAAAGATATGAGTCTCATGTTTAAGATTGTTAATTGAGTAAACATGCACATATGTTTTATCGGAGAACATTCCTTGCTAACACAACCTTTTAAGTTAAAAAATAATTCCTAACATATTTATTACTAATTTTTCTAGGTCAAATAAACTATCCATTTGTGAGAAATGTAATCATATTAGAATTTTAAATATTGTAGATCACCTTTATCATGATGCGATGTTATAACTTTTGAAGCTTCTACTGTTAATTAAATATCTTTAAGTTAGGTAGCTATCTATTAATTGTCCTGCAAACCTTTTCCAGGGTCTCCATCTATCTATGGAACTTGATGAAAACAGAGCACTGTCCAACAGTTCCCATGCCTGATATCTAATTGTCCGTGCATCCTATTCAATTCTACCATTGCTCATGTCTCCAGCTGTGAATCTGCAAAGACTAATGGACTACAACACAAGGATTCCTTCGCTATTCACCAGCCATGAGTATGCAACACTGCACCACACTAGGGTGGCACAGCGGTACAGTTGCTGCCTTACAGCGCCAGAGAACCGGGTTTGATCCCGACTGCTGTCTGCGTGGAGTTTGTACGTTCTCCCTGTAACCGTGTGGGTTTTCTCTGAGATCTTCCGTTTCCTCCCACACTCCAAAGATGCACAGTTTGTAGGATAATTAAATTGAATTGAATAGATTTTATTAGCCAAGTATGTACACATACAAGGAATTTGCCTTGGTGCTTTGCTCGCAAGTAACAACATGATATACAGTAGACAAATAAAAATAAAACATTATAATTTAAACATGTGAATAATTGAATAAAATACCAGAGCAGAAGGTGCCTACAGCCTTTTGCCTGCTGAGTAGAGCTACTACTCGTGGAAAAAAGTTGTTTTTATGTCTGGCTATGGCAGCTTTGACAGTACGGAGTCGCCTTCCAGAGGGAAGTGCTTCAAAGAGTTTGTGGCCAGGTGAGAGGGTCAGAGATGATCTTACCTGCTCGCTTGCTGGCCCTTGCAGTGTACAGTTCGTGGATGGGGGAAGGTTGCAGCCAACAACCTTGTCGGCTGATCGAACGAAGCGCTGCAGCCTCCGGATGCCTGATATCTAATTGTCCTAGCATCCTCTTCTTATTGCTTATGTCTCCAGCTGTGAATCTGCAAAGACTACTGGACTACAACACAAGGATTCCTTCGCCATTCACCAGCCTTGAGTACGCAACACTGCACCACACTAGGGCGGCACGATGCACAGCGGTCGAGTCGCTACCTTGCAGCAGCAGAGATCCGGGTTTGATCTCGATTGCAAATTGGCTTAGTATCAATCAAAAATTGTCCCTGGTGTGTATAGGATAGTGTTAATGTGTGGGGATCACAGGTCTGTGCGGACTCGGTGGGCCGAAGGACCTGTTTCCACGCTGTATCTCTAAACTAAACTAAACTAAACGTATGGTATTGACCTTGTCCACTTGTACTACGAATCTGTATTTTACTTCGGAGTCACGTGAGTGATTCCGTGAAGAAGCCCTGCCAGTGCACATGCCCGTCATTACGTCAGACGCATGGCGCACCGACGGGCTGGGGAGCTTAGCTCCACCAGCGGTAAGTTATAAACCCGCAGGTAGGTCTTTTAAAACTTTACTGCGGTTTAGTTACGTTCTGTAAGGCTGGTTGTAGGAACCAGCAGGAACGATCCAAATGGAAAAAATGACAAAAAGTAACGCGAGGGATGCCACTGTTAGGAGTAAAAAACGTACCCGCGGGACTGCGGTCAGCGAGCATACGCCGGCTTTAGAGACGCCGGCTTCAGAGCTGCCGGCAGTTCAACCAGCAGCAGCATCTCTGGTGCTTCAGAGCATTGAGGCCACTCCTGTCGGGAGGAAGGCCAAAAGGAAAACGTCCAGGCCTGTCGACTCTGAGTCAGGCCAGGAAGACTCCCCTCCTTCCAATAAAAAGGTTTGGCTACGACTGGGCAAGATGGAGCACCTCAGAGAAAAAATGCTTAACCATGAGGTGTTCCAGCCGGGGTTTCATAACCCCAGGGTTCCCCAGCAGCTCTCAGCAGCAACCTCTGGCAGAGGTCCGTATGACGAAGAGCTGTACAGGCAGGAAGAACAATATGCCTACGAGTCTGCATGGGGACCAATTACAGCAGCGCCTTTTCAAGGCTGCATGATACCTCCCTTGAGCATGACTCGGGAGAGACAGGGCAGTATGACTCTGACCCTGAAGTTGGCACTGCAGAAGAGCATGCACCAAAGCACATGACCTATGCTCCAGGTGTACCGGATGTGGCAAGCAAATTTGCCATACCGGCTGGAACTGGTGAAGAGATGGATGAAAACCTGGCCAGCAATGTTAACTAAATGGCCTCTCACCAGCTCCAGGCCTCCATAATGGAGGAAACTTCACAGCGATATCAGACACCAGTTAGCTGTGCGTCGCTCCAAGTGCCCACAGTGAACCAGGCCATCTGGGGGCAAATGAGCGCATCCATGCGGGCGCAAGAGCTGAGGCTACAAAAAGTCCTCAAACTGGTTGGAGCAGGAATAACGGTGTTTTGGCGGATGGTACAAGGGGCACCACTATCAAATACACAGCAGGATATGCTGGCCCTGCTGTGTAATGCCCATTTTGAGATTAATTTCATATGGAAGGTAGCCATCAAGCCGACGCTCAACCCATGCTTCGCGGCCTTGTGCAGATACTCTAATGTCCAGAAACCAAACTTTTTCTATTTGGGGAGGATCTGGCAAAGCAAGTAAAAGACCTGGAAGAGGAGGCTAAAACAATTATCCTCATCAAAACTCATCCCGGGGGCAGGATGCCGCCTCGCAAGCCATATCCTTTCAGACGAGCAACAGACGCGGGATCAGGTCAAGGACCAAGCCGGGGGGTTCCAGCTTCAAGCCGCTGGCACGCACCAATGCACACCCCCAACAGGGCCAGGAGACTGAGGAATCCAGCAACCATGGAGGTACGCGTAACTGGACTAGTCCAGGATATATCCTCTAAAGATCAGTCACCGGTCGGGGGTAGGTTGCAATTGTTCTATGATGAATGATGCTGCATAACATCAGATCTATTCATACTGAACAGTATCCGGGGGTCTCGAATCGAGTTTATCTCAGAAATACATCCACCCGTACAAAATACACCTAGTCGGGTATTAGTTTTTTCAAGACCAGAAACTCTACAGGTGAATGATGAAGGGGTAATTGAAAGGACGGCATATCAGCCTGAAGAATTTGTGTCCAATATATTCTCCAGGCAAAAGAAGGATGGTGGGTGTCAAGTCATTCTGGACCTAACCTGACTTAACTCTTACGTCCAGTATAAATATTTTAAAATGGAAACTTTCAGTACTGCTAAGCAACTGGTATCAAAAGGGTGTCATATGGCAACCATAGATCTGAAAGATGCATATTATTCAGTACCAATTCATCACCAATACCGTAGATACTTGAAAATTAGTTGGATGAGACAGCTGTGGCAATTTGAAGCTTTGCCCAATGGGTTAACCTCAGCCCCTAGGTTATTTACAAAATTATTGAAACCAGTATGAGGGCTACTCCATGCTCAGAATCGCATTGTAATGGCATACTTGGATAATGTTCTGATCATAGGCAAAACTCAGGAAGCAGCTGAGGAATCTGTTTCAGTTACCAAACACCTGTTTGAGAGGTTAGATTTCCTCATCCATTGATGTCCCGATTCATGAGAGGTATTTTTAACAGAAAACCTCCCAGACCTAGACATACGGAAATCTGGGATGTGAGCATTTTGTTCTCACACTGCTTCGGCAATGGGCTCCAATTACATCTCTGTCTTTCCAGAAGTTAACACTCATGGCGCTAGTGTCAGCTCAACGGGTCCAGACATTGCAAAAGCTATGACTGGACAGCATGCATTCTTCTGTAGATAATATTACATTTTATGTATATGATCTAATCAAACAAAGCAGGCCAGGGATGGCTGGAACTAAAATAAGCTTTAAAGCATACTCCATTGACCTGAGGCTATGTGTAGTTATGCACCTGAGTCAATATATCAAGGTCACCAAGTGTCTCATAGGCTCTGAAACAGCGATGCTCATCAGCCACAATAAACCTCATAGAAAGGTGTCAGTACAAACTATTTCTATGTGGCTGAAACAGGTTTTGGATTGTGCTGGAGTAGACACTGATGTTTTTAGATCTCCCTCCACCAGGGCGGCGTCAACATCCGCAGTGAAGGTGCAGGACGTGCCTTTAGACCAAATCCTCACGGCCGCAGGATGGTCTAGTGAAGGAACCTTTGCACGATTTTATGATAAACCCGTCCTCGCAGTGGAAGGATTTGGGCATGCTGTATTGGGTTCTGTTTTGAGTTCTCCTTTGTAATTTCCCTCTGGGAGAGAGGGGTTATTGCTGTTCTTTTATTATTAAAAATGTTCATTGTATAATTTAAACGATGTTCAATACATTATTGTTTATCCTGTGTCAACCGAAGCAGTGAGTCGTATGGAACTTGATCTACGGCATAAAATCACAGAGCTTTGAAATCTTCACGGAATCACTCACGTGACTCCGAAGTAAAATGGTAAGATTAAATGAGAACTTACCAGTTTGAAGATTGATCTTTATTTTATGAGGAGTTACGGTGAGCGATTACATGCCCTCCGCTCCCGGCCCTCATAATCGCAAAGATCATCTGGTAGTTCTAGTCTTCTGAGTCTTACTATATCACTTTGGCCGTAGTTACTGTGATTTCACGCCGCTGCTTTGAAGATTGACGCGCATGTGCACTGGCGGGGCTTCTTCATGTAATCGCTCACCGTAATGCCTCATAAAATAAAGATCAAACTTCAAACTGGTAAGTTCTCATTTAATCTTACTATTATATTATATCTGCTAGATCCATTCCCTCATTGCAACTGAATCTGCCTCTAGTCTATTGTTTCCAGCTACGCTTATTACATTTTCATATATCTTTGTGTCTTCTGATGCCTCCGTTGATTAAAAAAAAAGGCAAAGAGCAACTAATGAATGCAGTCATTAGTTAATGCTTATCCCTATTGACCACCTTTCTTGCAGAAATAAAGAAAAATCACTTATCCATTCATCTTCAGGATAGGGCAAAACCAGCAATACACATTCACCCTTGACTGTCCTAGAAATGAATGGCTTGCCATTTAAGAATTGACCACACTGCCGAAGGTCTGATCCCATAAAGGCCACCCTTGCATAAGTATCACAGATCTCCTTTCCGACTTGACACTGCTAAACCAGATATGTTTTTGCAATAGACCACTGGTTTCATTGCCTTCAATGCTGGTAATTGTATTTTTTTTTAATTGCAGGTCCAACGATTAACAGAGTTTAAATGTTCTCAGCTGCAACGGGATTTGAATTTACTCTTCAGATTAACAGCCCTTCTCTGCAATGCAAGTCCAGTGACATATGCGTAATCCTACCATACACATAACAAGGACTATAAGGTATACAAGTAACATTATATTATGGCTTCAGTCTTATAAAAACAATTACAATTAGCAAATAAAGGTGCCAACCTGAATGCAACCTGTTCCTAAAACAATCTAAGTCTACCTGCAAGCCCCATAAAGCTCATTCTTGCTTTATAGCTTTTCATCAAAGATCTTATGTAAGTCTTCATAAACAAAGAAGCATCATTCATCATATACCTCTTTTGTCATATCCTCAAAAATCCCATACTTCCATTTTTGGAAGCCATGCTAAGATTCTCTATAGACACAAAATGCTTCAAACTCAGCGGTCAGGCAGTATCTCTGGAAAAGGGGAATAGATGACATTTCAGGTTGAGACCCTTCTTCAGACTGAGAGTCAGGGGAGAGGGAAACTAGCAGTATGAAAATGTAAAAAACAGATCAGAGATCTTACCGATGGCCAAAGAACCCTCAATAGTCCACTGTTGGCCATGGAGGAGGTGGTAACGATGGGATACAAACAGTAAAACTAGCAGGATGTCAGAGAGAGAGGGATTGCAAGGGTTACTTGAAATTAGAGAAATCAATATTCATACCGTTGGGTTATAAGCTGGCTGTAGAATGCATTGACCGTGATCCTTTCTAGAAAATTTGTTACTGCTATATAAAGTTAATGGACATAAAATTACATGATTTTAGTTATTTATATTTTTAATAACAGGTTCCTCAATTCTCTCCAATGTTTAAAGTAGGGTATTGTACCAGTTTTTTTTAGAATTAGCAGGGATTTGGAAAAGCCATTCCCCACTTCTATGCACAACTCAGCATGAATTCCATTAGGGTTGGCAGCCCAATAGTTTTTGTTATCATTACTAATCCTGACGACTGATAAAGGTGGATTAAAGGTTACATTTGCTCCATAGTTTGCAATTGCAACTTCACTTCACTTACAATAAGGACAGACTGTTCCCAATACCGCAGTTTATTTAAAAAAAGCAAAGAAAGGTCAAAATCCTCAATCCCTCCCCCTGACTATATTGCACTAATGTGCACAGAAAATGTTTCAGCAAAATTAATGAACTGTAAATACACCCCAACGTTTTACATTGTATATAATAAAGGTGCAGAAATTATGTTACTTGTAGCATGTATAACTTTCCACAGGAGGACTTTTCACCTCTCAGCTCTGAAGAGGTTCTATTGCTTAAACAGAGCTATATATTACTATTGTGTTTTCCTGATTTTATTGAATTTTCCACATACTGCAAGTGTTTTGCAATCTTCCAAAACGCACATCCATCTTTTATCCTTTGTACATCACTTGCACAAGGATCGATACCTGGTGTAAATATACTGCTTGATCATTCAATAAAACCAAACCTTCCTGGCATGTATGTCAGACTGATGGAAAAGAGAGTCATTCTCACCACGTGACCCAAAGCTTCAAAGACCATTTGATGAGTACAGAACTGTTCGTTAAAAATTCCAGCAAATGGTAAAGATTTTATGATTATTATGAAAATGTCAAGTTCAAAGTATATTGATGTTTTTAGTATTGTTAAATGTAAAACAGCAGTGATATTGCCTATTACAATAATATAACCAGGGTTATAGAGTGGCGGTTTTGTGAGAACCGCAAAATGTTGAACAGAGCTGAAAAACCAAGACCTTATGTGCCGAGACCAATATGTTCCCTTTCATTTTGGTGAGACTGGGTGTTGGGAACAGTCGATGGTTTGTGTTATGGACATGCTCTTTCAGAGACTGCATTGATGTAGTGTTCATGCAAACTGTGCAATGAAAAAAGGCTGCATTTTCTTGATACTTCCTCAAGCACCTCACCAAATGAAGGTGACTAATAGAATACCTGAGAATAGTACCCTGTCATCTCCGAATAGCTAAATGAAGCAGGGAAATAGAAAATAAATGAAAAGAAGAAAGCAAGACAGTGGATACATTGGAACCCAAATCAGACCGAAAGAAAGGAGCCTTGGATATAATTATTACATTTGTGACTGGGAAGGTCCTCATGGTTTTCCTTCTATTTCTTTAAATTTCTTAACTTTTTAAAACCAAAATAAAACTGCCCATAATCGACTTTGCAGGTTTAGTGATTCTGTCTTTGTAGGATTAGTTAGGGAGTTGCTCGTTTGTTACCTCCTGCATGTCCTAAATGCAACAGATGCAAATGCCCATAAAGATTCTGAACTTCCATATTTTTTCAAGAAATAAACTATTATGACTCTGGTTACCTAATGGTAGAAAGCTAGTCCACCATCATCCATTACAGCCACATCCAATCTTGTTCTCGTCCAAAGGATACCTTACTTATCCATTTTTCTGATGGTGGCTATTAACGTGAAACATTAGCTCTATTTTGCTCACCACTGATGCTGCCTGACCTGCTGAACATTGCAAGGATTTTCCCACAGGCCTAATCAATTAGTGACTTTGAATGGGGAGAATTATTGATTCCCTTTTTCTTGGCACGGGAGATTTTATTCATTTATAGATTCTCATCTCTGACTCTGACAAATCCGTGCCAACCAGGGACGGAACTGCAACCAACCTAGCCTTCATATCTTAGCTCACTACCAGAAGTTGTATTTACCAAATAATCCATGAACTGAGCTACATTCTATATCAATTATTCTATTAACCAGTTCTTGAGCTCTATCAGTATTACAAATTTATACTCAAAATGCGACGATGGTAATTTGCACTGGAGATATAGCCTGGTTGATGTTTAGTAGCTCACCATTAAAGGGTCAGTAATGTGTCAACGTCATCCAGAATGTATTTTTAGACATTTTAGGTTTCTAAGGAACTTGGAAGCCCCGTTTCATGGAGCAGAGGCTCCATTGCCTTCCCTGACTTGCAGAGCAAAGGACCATCTGCTCTATGGACTAAGGAAACTTGATCAGTATAAGGGTTCATTGGTTTGGAAATCTGTTTTATTCAATGACCATCCAATGTTTACTGATTCGGCAATCTATTTTATTTTAGACGATCTCTGATTGCTTCTCTGAATTGGTTTCCTACTTTGAAATCAACAGCCCAGTCCACGGGGACCTTGATTCCTTTCAATGACTTTAATTGGTGAATTATTACAGTACATCATTCAGCCCATGCCTAACATTGTTCACAACATCATTTTAATCTACTAAGAATCTAACACCCGAATCTCTCAAAATCAATATTCATACGACTGATATTGAAATGCTCTTTATTGGAATAAATATACAAAATAGTTAAGTGTACTGTATGTATTTATTTGGCATTTTAATCCGAACGATTGCATTGTGATTGGCACACATGCATCATCTTTCATATTTTGATGAATTAATAGTTTAACTACGGGTCATTGAAGTAAAATGTGAACAATTTTTCTCTCTGCAGATCTAGCCTCATCTGTTGTTCAGCCCCAGCATTTTACTGCAAGCAGCTTGGTACATTTGCAGATGACACGAATACTGAATGAAGTAGAGTTAAGAATAAGAACTACAACTGCATTGTGGACAGTGTTGTCTAAGACAGCAACAGTATGTAGATCACTTGAAACAACGGATAGATGGACATAATTTAATCCCGACAACTTCAATGGTGATACATTAGTCTAAGGAACTGATATGCTCTAATGTGCTACAATGCTGAGGTCTATATTCTGAACTCTGCATCTTCCCCTTTGTTCTATCTATTGGACTTGAATTTGAACTCATTGTATCTATGTATGGTACATCTGGTTTGTTTGGAGAGCATGTAAAACGATGCTTTTCACTGTACCTCATGCCATTGTACCATTGTACAAGCGACAATAATAAACATAAACCTATACCATGTGGTAAATCAAATAGGGTCAGGGCGTATACAGTAACTCATAGTACTCTAAAGAAAGTTGATGAACAGAGAGACCTAGGAGTCAATGTCCACAGTTCCATAAAAGCGACAGCAATGATTGTTTGGTGGTTAAGAAGACAAATGGTTACGTACCTTCATAAATCAGGGCATTGAGTATAAGAATAAGGATGTTATGTTACACCGCTACAAAATACTTGTTAGATCTTATATGGAGTATTATCTGGGTTGTGGTCACCACATCAGAGAAAGTATGTGATTGCAACGGAGGAAGTCCAAAGGAAATTTACTAGGATGTCACCAGGGGAGATTGGATAGAAACATAGAAAATAGGTGCAGGAGTAGACCATTCGGCCCTTCGAGCCTGCACCGCCATTCAATATGATCATGGCTGATCATCCAACTCAGTATCCGGTACCTGCCTTCTCTCCATACCCCCGATCCCTTTAGCCACAAGGGCCACATCTAACTCCCTCTTAAATATAGCCAATGAACTGGCCTCAACTACCTTCTGTGGCAGAGAATTCCACAGATTCACCACTCTCTGTGTGAAAAACGTTTTTCTCATCTGGGTCCTAAAAGACTTCCCCTTTATCCTTAAACTGTGACCCCTTGTTCTGGACTTCCCCAATATCGGGAACAATCTTCCAACATCTAGCCTGTCCAACCCCTTATGAATTTTGTAAGTTTCTATAAGATCCCCCCTCAATCTTCTAAATTCTAGTGAGTACAAGCTGAGTCTATCCAGTCTTTCTTCATATGAAAGTCCTGACATCCCAGGAATCAGTCTGGTGAACCTTCTCTGTACTCCCTCTATGGCAAGAATATCTTTCCTCAGACTAGGAGACCAAAACTGTACGCAATACTCCAGGTGTGGTCTCACCAAGACCCTGTACAACTGCAGTAGAACCTCCCTGCTCCTATACTCAAATCCTTTTGCTATGAATGCTAACATACCATTCGCTTTCTTCACTGCCTGCTGCACCTGCATGCCTACTTTCAATGACTAGTGTACCATGACACCCAGGTCTCGTTGCATCTCCCCTTTTCCTAATCAGCCACCATTCAAATAATAGTCTACTTTCCTGTTTTTGCCACCAAAGTGGATAACCTCACATTTATCCACATTATACTGCATCTGCCATGCATTTGCCCACTCACCCAAGTCACCTTGCATCCTCCTCACAGCTAACACTGCCACCAGCTTTGCGTCATCTGCGATAGACTGGTCTTGCAAGTGGTCTTGACTGGAATGAAGAAGGTTGAAGGGTGGCCTGATAGACGTTGATAAGATTACGCAAGGCAAAGATAGAGTTGTAAGTCAACGTCTTTTTGTTCCCCAAGGTAGTGGTATCGAAAATAAGAGGGCAGGGATTTACGGTGAGAGGGAGGAGATTTAAAAAGGACCTTAGGAAAATGATTTTGATGCAGAATGTGCTTGATATCTGCAGTGAACTCCTGGAGGAGATGGTGGAATCAGATACAATCATTATATTTAAGAAGCATTTAGATGGAAATTTAAATAGACAAGGCATAGAATGACAAAGTCTTAATGTTTGCAAATGGGATTACTGCAGATGTGTTAAAAGGTCAGCATGGATGAGATCTGTTTCAAAGCTGCATGACATGACTGTGTGACTCTATGATTCTACACATAGTGACATTGTCCCAGGACACAAACACTTTCATCATTTTACACCACATTGACCATGTACTGGGAACATAAAAGATTGGATTAGATTAGATTTGATTAGATTATTGTCATATGCAATAGGGTGCAATTAAATTCCATGTTCCCATCAAGCTCACGGAGTAAATAGTACATACACAGAATTGGTAAAACAACCATGATTGCAACAAATACAAAAACAGCAGAATGGTGCAAGATTATGGTGCAAAATCTGAGTGGTGCAAAAGAATGCAAAAAGTACAAACATGCAATAACTGAATGAGAGTTAAGAATAAGAACACATGGCAGCCCCACAGCTAGAAAAGCTCATGGTTAGGATGACACGCACCCAGGACCATACTTACAGCCTTCCTGATGCAAGATGGACTGAAATGGATGAAGATGGACTGAAATGTTGGATTGGATTATGTTCACCACACTCAAGAGATGCATCCAGTCAAAATGCTTTCTATTGATCGTCCGTAGATGTTTGTGAGCATCCTTGTGGACACGTCAAATCTCCTCCAATGCCAAAGAAAGTAAATACGCTGATGCACTTTCTTGATCTCCTCATGGGTGTGAAATGACCAAGTTAGATTGTTGATAATATCGATGCCTGGGAACCGGAAGTTGTCAACCATCAGTGCTGCAGCTCCATTGATGAGGACAGGGTTATATTCACCTTTTCGCTTCCTTAGGTCAATAACCAACTCTTTCTTCTTGCTGTCATAAAGGGGCTGACAGCATGACACTAGGTTCTACGTGGATTTCCTGAACTTTGTCTCATCATTTTTGTAGATGAGCCTGACATCAGAGAACTTTAAGACAGAGTTGGTGTTGTATTCGGTCACACAGTCATGGGTGCACAGGGAATAGAGTAAAGGAATGAGCATGCAACCCTGAGAGACAACACACTGAG
This sequence comes from Okamejei kenojei, assembly GCA_035221665.1. Taxonomy (NCBI): domain Eukaryota; kingdom Metazoa; phylum Chordata; class Chondrichthyes; order Rajiformes; family Rajidae; genus Okamejei; species Okamejei kenojei. The sequence goes on from CM069153.1 coordinate 14,345,524, forward strand.
GGGCAGATTGGTGGAATTGTTGTGACCAATTCGAAATGACTGAGGTCCATTGGTCTGGAAGTCCAGAAGCCAATTGTAGATGAAGGTTTCATGTAGGCCAATGTCCAGAAGATTTGGAATGAGCTAATGCAGCATTATAGGGTTGCAGGCTAAACTGTAGTCAATGAATGGCAAGCTGACATAGGTATTATTATTATTATTCAGAAATATCTACAACTGAATGTAATGAAAAAGAGATGGTGCACTCTGTAGACATATTTTTCCTGTACGTAAAATGCAGAGTAACCTGATTTTCTGGCAGACTGGCACAAATGCGGGCCATTACCAACATGTCAAAGCAAGCCAAGTCAAGTCAAGTCAAGTTTTATTCGTCACTTGCTCATAAAGTGCAGTGAAATGAATTTGCCAGCAGCGGTACAATAAAAAAAAAAGAACACACAATATACAATAAAAATTTAACACAAACATCCACCACAGCATTCATCACTCTGGTGAAAGGCACACTGTTTGGTCAGTCCTCCTCCATTTTCCCCCGTGGTCGGGACAACAACCCTCCGCAGTCGCCGGAGCACTTCACCGTGGTCGATGTTAGAGCTACTGGGTGATGGTCATAGAGACAGGTCACTTTATTTTTAATGGGGATGGGTATGATGCAGTTTTCCTTGTACCAGAAGACTGTTGCAGTGAGAGATTGAAGATGCCAGCAATGATTTTGGTCTGTTGATTCACACATATTTTCACACAACATTTAGGGAGTCCATCTCGGCTGCTTTCCGAGAGAGTTCCTCATGAAACCAAAACTAACTTCTGCGACTGTAAGGTATGGAATTGAGCCAGTGGAGAATTGTAGTGCGGGGTTGGGAATACCTCTTTGGACAGCACATCACAGGACTGTGCTGACCATGATGCCAATCTAATCTGTGCATCTGCCTGTACGTGGTCTTTATCCCTCATCCCCAGTTCATATGTGTGTCTAAATGTCTCTTAAATATTGCTATTGTATCTTCTTTCACCACTTTCAGGTCTTTTCCAGGCACCGATTACACTTTGTGTAAAAAACCAATCCTATAAACCTCCTTTAAACTTTCCACCTCTCACAAAACGCAATAATATTTGCCATTTCTTAATGAGAAAAAATACTCTGTTGACTATCTATTCTATTCATATCTCTCAGAACTTTATATATTTCTATCAGGTCTCCAACACTCCAGGAAAATAATCCAATTTTGTCCCACAACTCCGTATAGCTAATATCTTCTAATCCAGTCAGCATCCTGGTAAACCTCTTCTGCACCCTCTCCAAAGTCTCCCCACCTATACTGTAATGGGGCAACAGTTTTCCAACTGAAATGTGTAATATGCCTTCTTTACCATTCTACCTAGTTGTGCTGCCTTTTTCAGAGATCGATGAATATGCACCTCAAAATTCCTCTGTACATCAATGCTCCTAAGCATCCTGCATTTACTGTATATTTTCCTATTACATTTGTGGGAAGGAATTGCAGATGCTGGTTTAAACTGAAGATAGACACAAAAAGCTGGAGTAATTCAGCGGGACAGGCGACATCTCTGGAAAGAAAGAGTGGGTGCATTTCGGGTTGGGTCTAAAGGATCTCAACCCGAATTGTCACCCATTCCTTCTCTCCTTAGCACCTGTCCCGCTAAGTTACTCCAGCTTTTGTATCTATCTTCCTCTTATATTTGATCTCCCAACGTCTCACACTTGACCTGATTAAGCTCCATCTGCCATTTCTCTGCCCAAATTTCACATTGTTCTCTAACCTGCTGAATCCTTTGACAACCTCTTTCACTATCTACATTTCTTGTGTCATCTGTAAATCTACTAATAGCTCACCTTCATTTTGTCCATATCATTTATATACATCACAAACAGAGATCCCTTTACTGTTCCTTGTAGAACAATATTAATACATCCCTTGACCATTAACCAGAGTCTTCTGTGGCCAAGCCAATTTTAAAACCCGATCTACCAAGTTTCCAGTAATTCCATGTGCATTCATCTTCTAGATCAGCCTAGCTTTACTAAGGACAATGTATACAACACCCACCATGCTACCTTCAGCAATCATCATCATCGCTTCCTCAGAAAATGTAATCAAGTTTGTAAATCAAGACCTCTCGCACACAAAAATGCTGACAATCCCTGAGAAGTTTATGCCTTTCCAAATGCATGCAGAGCTTCTCCCAAGAATCTTCAACAACAAGTTCCCTTGCAGCCACGTAAGGCTCATCGATCTATAATGTACTGGTTTATCTCTCTTTCTATTCTTAAATAAGGATCAACACTTGCATTTCTACATTTCTCTGGGATCGCCCCTACAGAGAAAGAAGATAGAAAAATCTAATTCCTATCGCACCAGCAATTTCCTGTCATGCCGCTCCAAATAACCTGGGATAGATCCTTCCAGCCCTACAAACGTATCCACCTTAATGTTCTTCAAAAGACCCAACACGATATCCTTCTTAAAATTAACATGCCCCGCAATATCAGCATACTCCTACCAATCTCAATATGTCCTTCTCCTTGATGAATACTGACTGATGTGAAGTATTTCCTCCAGTTACAGGCATAAATACTTTATCCTAGACTGGTACTACAGTCCCGCTAGTTATCTTTTTATTTCTAAATTATATATAAAATACCTTGGGATTCTCTTTCATCTTACTCACCAAGGATATTTCTTGATCCCTTTTAATCCTCCTGAATCCCTGCTTAAGTTCCTTCCTGCTTCTTTTATTTTTCTCAAGGATCCTGTGTTATTTCGGCATCCTTAACCTTACACGTACTTCGTCTTTATTTCTAACTGAATTTGCAACATCTATTGCCATCCAAGATTTCCAAACCAATCCATCCTTGTCTTTCTTCCTTGCGGGATCACGTTGATTCTGAAATCTGACCAGCTGGCCTGAAATGGACTGATCCCATGACAGCCACCACAACCTATTCTCTCTGTCTCCTGCTTAATAGTTAATATTTTGGGGGTTGTGGTTTGATTGTATTCTATGATTCTTTAGACTTCTTTTTGTGTAATTCAGTTTTCCCAATGTTTGGGCGATGTGCACTACACTGGAAATAGTATATTACCTGGAGAGTACGTCAAGATTTCTTGTTTTTTTTTAATTAGTATGCTGGAGCTTACCATATTTTCTAATCCATTGTAGCATTGTACACTGTGCTAGGAATATATTTGGACTCCCCATGCATTAAATATTGTACACTATACAGACAATGTCCAGCCAATATACATGGATTTCCAATGTGCCAGACACTGTACATTACACTGATGGTACAGTAGGATTCCCTATGCTTTAGGCACTGTGCTACACTACTGTGTGCTTGGCTGATTTGTGTTTCTTTCATTCTGCTCATGCAGTAGGATAAGCGATTCACTTTAGAAATTAATTCCGTAAATAATAAAACAGAACTCCTTCATAAGTTACGAATTTATCACCTTCCTGTCTTGTTATTTTCTTTCTTAATCAAATTTAGTTTAAAAAAAAATGTTCAGCTTATCTCCTTAAAGTAAATCCATCCAAAGCAGGCATATAAACAAGAAGGTTTTGCAGTGATTTATGAAGCATGGGTTTTAATCAAAAATATGTTGAATATTACCGGAAAATCTCATCAAAATCCAGCAGCCACACTAAAAGTTTGTAGGTAAAATGCCGCCATTGAAAGCATTTCTATAAATGAAAATGTGATGCAATATACTTATCAGCTTTAGTAGATAAAACCCTTTAATCTTCATGGGCTTCGCTGCATTTATAAAAGCAAGGTGAATTCTACTTTCGTGAAATCATTGGGTTGCGGCAATGTCAGTTCAATTCACTTTCATGCTGCACTTTGGTTATGTTAACTGCTTGCATACTTACAATCCATAGGTACAATGATACTATCTTCTTACATGTCAGTAAATGAATGGCCAGTAGTAAGATAGAAAGCTCCGATGAAACCAAGAGTCTCTAATCATCCCATTATAGAGAGAGCGTTACCCGAAGTATTTTAATTGTAACTGAACTCTGTAATTAAATAACTGCTTCATATCTCTGCCAGCAGTTTTCACATTACAAAATATACAAGATCACATTAATCATTAGAGCTGGTTACATTCAGTTTCTCACACTTTCTGCAGCTTCGACTGCTGGTGTGTGAAGTTTGCAAAATGTTTGAAAAATAAATGGAGGAATGGCAAACAGCCCAGAGGTAATGGTGATGTGATTATGAGTTATACAACAACTCCTAGATTTGAGCCAGAACTTGTAAAGTGTGTCATTACACATAACAGCCCTAGGTTGTGCTTCTGGCTGCACTCTCAGTACACTTTACAACTAAACAGATCTTTGAATGTGTTTGTTTAAGCATAGATGTAAGGTTTGATATGAGGAGAATGGGAACAGGAGCTTACAATTTGTTCATACATTGAAAGTATTGAACCATAGGATTGTATGTTTCACACTGCGTCCAAGGTACAGCTTGTAGTTTTCCATCAGGCTCCGATTAAATCATGAGTGTGTAGGCAATGTGATTCATTGTATGAAAGGTCTACACACTTCTCTCATTATTTGTAATACATTTGAAACCCAATTTTGTCAATGGGAATGTGGTAAAATGCCCGTAATTTAATTCTACAGTGATAGAGAATTAAGTTTTGTGTTTAGTTGTAAAGTGTTTAGTTGAAAAGTGTACTGAGAGTGCAGCCAGAAGCACAACCTAGGCAGGTTATGCAGATGGGCAGATAAAGTTAATGGGTATGCCAAAGAAATAAAAGTTACTTTATGTAACGGTCAATTTAGTTCTTCTCTGACATAATTTTAAAGATGGAAAAATAAAAGGAATTGACATTTCACATGTAAAATAATCCCACCAGAAATAAAAGCTAACACATCATTCCTTGCAAATAGTTTCATGCTGCTGTTGCTTTAACTTAATCTAATTTTTAAGATGAGAAAAAGGATTTATACCAAAATAAATCAAGATATGATATTTTTGTCTATCACTTTGCTCCTCATAAAGTGGAAGATAGACAAAAATGCTGGAGAAACTCAGCGGGTGAGGCAGCATCTACGGAGCGAATGAAATAGGCAACATTTCGGGTTGAAACCTTTCTTTAGACTCCTTATAAAGTGGTTTCTGTTGATCTTCCATTCAATTAACAGTTTATTCTACTTAAACTTTATTTATATAACTTGATCTCAATATATTCGTATTACATTGTTCTTGGACTGCTTTTTGGTTCTAAGTACGTTTTAAATTCATAGAGGGTATGTTGACAAATTAATTGGATAATTACAAGTTGTGTCACTTTTTTTACAATATGTTAAAATTTCTCTTTGAAAACATTTGAAAATAAATTCGTGGATTGTCTTATTTTGGATTGTTTTGCAGATTTTTGATTATTTTGTGGGTTTCTAGTTTGGCTTTGGTGCTGTGACTCTACATTTCGAGTTACTCTGTTTTCAATAACCTACCGCTCCAGAGTCAAAATTCATTTCTAGAGGACTCTTAACTTGGTCTCACTTGAGATGCTTTTATTCACTGATGGATATCAATATCCAGCATCAGATGCGAGATCTGACACACTCACGGAGGTCATCTATACCATTCCTGTCCTGTCCCATTCCCCATCAATACATCGCTATATGTGTGTGTGTGTGTGTGTGTGTGTGTGTGTGTGTGTATATATATATATATATGCGGTTGACTATATATGTAGTTGATTATGTATATAGTTGACAATAACAAATTTCTGTGAACGTATTATCATGAATGATTTTGTGATGATTGTGATTTTCTTATAAGAATCTTTGAGAAGTGATAACGAAGAAATCCTTGGAATGTGTGACCATTGGAAGTCACCACACACACACACACACACACACACACACACACACACATATATATATATATATATATATATATATATATAAATATATATACATGTATATATATATATATATATATATATATATATATATATATATATATATATATATATACACTAAACCACACCCGCATTTTCTCAATCAAAAACCAAAAGCGTGTTCTTACCTGGACACGTTCATTTCACGAGGAGGTCGAGTCGCTTTGTCGTAGGCAACTTTGGCGAAGACACCAGCTATAATTACAAAGGCGACCACGCCGCAGCTGATGTAGACTGTGCTGTTAGTCTTGTCTTTGCTCGGGTCGTACACGTTCTCCAGTTCGTTCCGATCCGGGTCGGTGGTGACTTGAATCTCCACTTTGGGTGTCACATAGTTTTTGCAGCTGTTTTGCTCCAGGCGGTAGTTCTTGTCTTGGCAGCAGTAGCGCATGTAGCAGGTTCCGCAGCAGTAATTGTAGGAAGTCCTGTTGCACTCGAAATCGGGGTCCCACTGGCCGGCCACGTCGTAGTGACCCCGGCATTTCTCCGTGTGTTGCAGCACAAGCGGCTTCATCCTGTTGATCTGCAGAACGGGCACCACCACGGTGGTGTTGATCTGTTGCACCTTGGAAGTGTAACCCCCTTGACGCCGGGGAGAGGCCAGCGTCCTGTTGCGGGTCCTCCCTGCGCACATCAGCAGGTTAAGTGGGTCCATGTACACGAGGAAGAGCAGAAGGTGCTGCATCGCCTCGCCGCTGTCTTCTCGCTCCTCACCTCTCTCCTGCGATCTCTTCCCGGGCAGAAACTAGGTACTCCTGCCCTGCTGCCCGATCCCTCCGCTAACGGCCAGCTCCCGCATGCCCGAGAGCCATGGGCTCGCCAGAAGCATTGCTTTCAATCCGCCGAGGAAACAAACGGGCTTGAGATATCTATTTCAATAGATATACACACAGTATAAATCAAACAGATGCACTATCCACTGCGGCAAACCGGGCAATCTCTACCCAAGGCAGGGAAGAGAACAAAAGTCTTTTGTTTTTATAACAGAAAATCAGGATGGGGATTTGCACTCGATCAAATCACTCGTCCGCAGGCGAAAATCCCTTCCGTTCTGTTGGGATGTGGAAGTTTTGAAGAGTATTTTCTCTCTCTCATGGACCATCAGATCTTGGGAGGGATTTAAGGTGCTTCCACTAGCCCGGGTTGCTTTGATGGGGCAAGGTGGCGGGCTAGGGGGTGGTGGAGGTTGGGAGGGGTGGACAAGAGGTGGGGGCAGCAATAAATAAAAAAAAAGCCGGTTATAGCAAAGTCTGGTGGCGAGAGATCGCCACCTACATACTAAATATCACCGAAACAGCGCGGCGCAGCCAAGCCACCCGGGCATGCATTACATTGTAGCAGAACACCGAGTCACCGAGACAAGGAGCGGCAGACAGCACGCCAGGAATTGCTCCGGATCGTTTAAAAGCAGAGACGGGGACGTGTTTATCAGATTTAAATCCTCGCTGGTGTTGAGCGAGTGCTGGGCTGTATCGCACTCCGCCGTGAATTGGCATCAAGTGCGGCAGCGCACACTCTCGTGGTAAAAAAGCCAACACTTACCGCGGCGCACGGCTCGCCCTAGCTCGCTGCTGATGGTACTCACGTTGGCACCGAGATGAGAAGACGAGAGAGAATGAGTGAAGCTGAGCGCCGAGCGAGCCCAGGCAGTCCGCCTCCACCCCAACCACCCCCAGCAGTCCAACCCACGCACTACCCCCACGAACAAACAACGTCACCGCAGCACACCCAGCCTTCCAGTTAAAGATCACTTCCAAAAAGAGGGGGGAAATATTCAGAGAGAGAGAGAGCGAGAGGCACTGCTGAACGCCACTGGAATGCAGTTGCCGGAAGATCAGCCACATGCAGAGATGTGCTGTCTGTGCAGGCTGGGAACGCCGCTCATTCAGAATGGGTACATCTGGGGCTGGCGTTGAGCTTAAGCCGCCTGTTTGTATCCAATCAATAACTAAAGAAGCTTAGATCGATCATCGGTCGATCAAGCTCTGATCTAATGAAGTCCCTGTCTGGTCAGGGGCTGGTTAGGACTAAGGGAACTCTTTGTTGAGAAGCCACGTTCAAATCTGAATCGGCCCACTCCCCCCAAAGCCAAACTTTATTAAAGGGAATTTGGAATTGACGTTAAACTATTAGAATGTGGAGCCAATAATTATAGCGGTCTGCATGTTATACTCGTGGGCCTGAATTGTTGCTTATCGTATGAGCGGATTCGGTATGAACCCGAGGGATTGGGTGAGGGAACTCCACCTGGATTTGAGGATTGTGATGGTGGGAAGCTGACGAGTAATCGATCTCCCTGCTGGGATCAACTTCCCTCCTGGGATAAATAAAGTTATATCGTATCGTAACCCAACGCACCACATCATCTGAACATACAGTGCCCTCCATAATGTTTGGGACAAAGAGCCATAATTTATTTATTTGCCTCTGTACTCCACAATTTGAGATTTGTAATAGAAAAAAATCACATGTGGTTAAAGTGCACATTGTCAGATTTTATTAAAGGTCATTTTTATACATTTTGGTTTCACCATGTAGAAATTACAGCTGTGTTTATACATAGTCCCCCCCATTTCAGGGCACCATAATGTTTGGGACACATGGCTTCACAGGCGTTTGTAATTGCTCAGGAGTTTAATTGCCCCCAATGCAAGTATAAGAGTGCTTTCAACACTTAGTATTTTCTCCAGTCTTTCCATCATCTTTGGAAACTTTTGTTGCTGTTTATCAACATGAGGACCAAAGTTGTGCCAATGAAAGTCAAAGAAGCCATTAGGAGACCGAGAAACAAGAATACATCTGTTAGAGACATCAGCTAAACCGTAGGCTTACCACAATCAACTGTTTGGAACATCATTAAGAATAAAGAGGATACTGGTGAGCTTACTAATTGCAAAAGGACTGGCAGGCCAAGGAAGACCTCCACAGCTGATGAGAGAAGAATTTTCTCTATTATAAAGAAAACTCCCCAAACACTTGTCTGACAGATCAGAAACACTCTTCAGGAGTCAGATGTGGATTTGTTAATGACCACTGTCTGCTGAAGACTTCATGAACTGAAATATAGAAGCTACACTGCAAGATGCAAACCATTGGTCAGCTGCAAAGATAGGATGGCCAGGTTACAGTTTGCCAAGAAGTACTTAAAAGAGCAAACACAGTTTTGGAAAAAGGTATTGTGGACATATGAGACAAAGATTAGCATATCAGAGTGGTGGCAAGAGCAAAGTATGGAGGATAGAAGGAACTGCCCAAGATCCAAAGCATACCACATCTGTGAAACACGGTGGTGCGGGTGTTATGGCCTGCTGAAGGTACTGCCTCACTTATCTTCATTGATTATACAACTGCTCTTGGTAGTAGCATAATGAATTCTGAAGTGTATAGACACATCCTATTTGCTCGTTCAAATAAGTGCCTCAAAACTCATTGGCCGGCGGTTCATTCTACAGCAAGACAATGATCCCAAACATACTGCTAAAGCAACAAAAGGAGTTTTAAAAGCAAAATAATAATGTCAATTTTTTAGTGGCCAAGTCAATCACCCGATCTGAACCCAATTGAGCATGTCTTTTATATGCTGAAGAGCAAACTGAAGGGGACTAGCACCCAAAACAAGCATAAGCTAAAGGTAGACGAAAGTGCTGGAGAAACTCAGCGGGTGCAGCAGCATCTATGGAGCGAAGGAAATAGGCAATGTCTCGCTGAGTTTCTCCAGCACTTTTGTCCCGCTGGGTTTCTCCAGCACTTTTGTCTACCTTCGATTTTCCAGCATCTGCAGTTCCTTCTTAAACAAAAGCTAAAGATGGCTGCAATACAGACCATGGCAGAGCATCACCAGAGAAGACACCCATCAACTGGTGATGTCCATGAATAGCACACTTCAAGCAGTCATTGCACGCAAAGGGTATGCAACAAAATACTAAACATGACTACTTTCATTCACATGACATTGTTGTGTCCCAAACATTATGATGTTCTGAATTGGGGGGAACTATTTATAAACACTGCTGTAATTTCCACATGGTGAAACTAAAATGTATAAAAATGGCCTTTATTAAAATCTGAAAATGTGCACTTTAACCACATGTATTTTTTTTCTATTACAAATCACAAATTGTGGAGTACAGAGGCAAATAAATAAATTATGGGTCTTTGGCCCAAACATTATGGAGGGCACTGTACGTGCTAAGATCAATATCTTACAGAGCATTTTCAACCCCATTGGCAATTTGGGGAAATGAAAACAAATAATGCAAACAACAAATAGTGCCTTGGAATAAGTGACGGCCCTGTGCTAAATCCAGTGAAACAAATAGTTGATGCTGCAAACACAGCCCCCCAGCTTTGTGTTACCCCCCCCCATATGCATGACTTTGCATGCTTCAATATAACCAAGTTACTCAGGAACTAACGGGATCATAGATGATCACCTATCTATGTTCTCTACAGATGCTGCCTGACAGTTACTCCAGCTCGAAGATAGACACAAAAAGCCGGAGTAACTCAGCGGGTCAGACAGAGTCTCTGGGGAAAAGGAATAGATGACGGTTCGGGTCGAGACCCTTCTTCAGACACTCTAGTTTCTCTTTGTAACCGGCATCTGCAGTTCCTTGTGTTTCCATTCTCTCGATCATATGCAGAGCCATTTTTTGGCCATCTCATTGCAATAGCTTCCTGGAGCCGTTCATCTCTGCGATGGCAGATGGCAAATCATAGATCGCAGCGTGAAACGGTCGGCTTTGGTAGGGCGCCGCTCAGCTCCCGCAGATGCAGGAGTGCAAAGTGCTGGAGGTACTCAGCAGGCCAGGCAGCATCTGGAGAGGGAATGGACAGGCGACGTTTTGGGTCGGGTTTCTTCAGAGTAATCCCGTCCCATGTAATTTTGGCGAGTGAGTGTATTTTAGCTCCCAAGCAACCTGAACGGTGAGCATATTTCGGGCGATTTAAAACAATGGGGGAGAGAAGGAAAAAGAGTTACTTTTATAAATGTGAAATGAAATGTCAATGTGTTTATACTGTACATAAGATGTGTAGGAAGGAACTGCGGATGCTGGTTTAAACCGAAATGCTTGTGTAACTCAGCGGGACAGGCAGCATCTCCCAGTCTGAAGAAGGGTATCGATCCGAAACATCACTCATTCCTTCTCTCCAGAGATGCTGCCTGTCCCGCCGAGTTACTCCAGCGTTCTACTGTACATAAGAATCGCTCCGAATGGCAGCCAACGGAAGAAAAACATGCCAGAAGTAGAATATTCCACAGAGCAGGTCTAGTAACCCTCATGGGTTTCCCGGCTGCCCTCATATTCCCAGCGTGGTTGTAGTCATACAGCACGGAAACTGGTCATTCGACTCAACTCGACCATGCCGGCCAAGATGCCCCATTTAAGCTAGTCCCATTTGTCCATGTTTGCCCATATCCCTCTAATTTGTTTTTCTGATTTACTGCTGCTTCGTTCATCGCCCACTGCAAATTCCCACAGCGGCAAAAAAAAAGTATGAGAGAAAATAAGATGCAGGAGTACATGAAAATAAGGAAAGTGGGTAGGACTGATACCTTTTTTGTTCCAAGTGGAAATAAATTAAAAACTGCAGATATCTGAAATCTGAAATATAACAAAAAAACGGTGAGAAAACTCAGCAGGTGAGGCAGCGACTTTGGAAATAGAAACGGAGTTAACGGTTCACTTCGGATGCACGGATTTGGCAAAAAGGTTGCTGGATCGACAAAATTGAAAACTCAGTTGACGCGCCTCCCCTTTGCCGCTGAACAGTTGCAACATTTTCGGATTGTGAGCCGGTAAGGACCCGATGGAACGAATGATTCTTGATTTTTTTTTAAACCGCATACCATATAAAATTGGAAAATTAAGACTTTTCTAGCGGGGAAGAGTTGCAGGCAAAGACGTATAAAGCACAATTTCTGGCACAATGCAATAGAAACCAGTCGGGGATATACAATTCTGTAGCATGGGTTTGTGTTCTGTTTATGATCATTGAAGACCAAAGCAAGAGGGACTTGGAAGTTTGAAGCTGAATTGATTCAATTGCTCGTATAACCGTGAGCGATGCCCTGGGGAGGTCCCTGCTTCCTGTAAGTTTTAACCTGTTGCCAATGCGTTGACTTTCCTGGTCTGATCAGCTGAGATAAATATTTTGCACCACATTAAATTTCGAACCAAGGAAATAGAAGACGTACATTTATCTAGCGCCCATCGCAGCCGTGTCTGCCCGTTCATATAAAACTTTTCGAACGCAGGAGTAGGCTTCCGGTCTACTCACAATTCAACACGGCACGTATCCCTTGTGTAATCGCTTGTGTGTAGGCGTGTATGTGTTAAACTGTATATCAAACCCTTTTGTTTAGACACCAAACCTCCTTAGGTTGTTAGTGAACCACGAAACTGGACGGCCCAGGCGCAGCGTGACATCTGCCTGGTTTTCCATCAATGATTTCTCACTGAAGGTTTGCTCCGAATTCATTGCAGTGCGAAAAAAATGCGAGCCTGAAACTGAATGTTTCATGTTAACTCTTCAGTGCAACATTGTATTCTGTGATTTAACAGGGATATATATATTCCCACACATATATATATATATATATATTATAGAGAGAGAGAGAGAGAGAGAGAGAGAGGAAGGGGGGTAGGGGGGGGGGGGGGGGGGTGGGGGAGGGGGTGGTAGAGAGTCTCGCACTGGCGTCCCTAGGGTACTATCACTTCACTTGTAAATAATTTAGTCAATTTAGTGTTCGGAGAGATATCTTCGACTGTTTAGTGTTGGCGTGGGAGGCGGGGGAGAGGATCTAGAATAAAATACGTGTTTCAGTGTTAAGGCAGGCATATCTCTATCATTCGGTCTCAATAAGCAGAGAATGGAGATTTAACTAACTCGACACCTTAATAGTGACTATGTTATAAGTTTGCACAGAATGACTGAGCGTTTCGTGTAGATCCAAAACTCAGAGATTGAGCAGCAATTAAACCAACGGGATGAACCAAAGGTACATGGTTAGGACAGACACTCTCTTGTTCAGCTGACGCCGCTCCGCAATTTACCTTCTTTCAAATGCATTGACATGTGCAAAGATCAGGGGAAAGTGGGAAGATTTCAAACCGAAAAGATGTAGCTAGGCGCTTCTGGTTGCCGAGCAACTGGAGAGGATCAAAGTTAGCGGCGGAATCTCAGTTTCCTTTTTTTATTTAATTTTCATTTGCTTCCCTTGCTGCTGCAGAGAGGCTGGCGCCGGTTGAGTTTTTTGTTACAAACTGTTTGGAGCGAGTGACTCCATCCATCCCTCCTTGGGGAAACCCGCGGCCGCTCTTCCAGCAGACCCTGAGTGAAATGTACACTTTCCCGCCACCCCCGGGCAGATTACCAGAGATCAGATGAAGACAGACATCTTTCTGTTCCTCAAACATACTGCAATTCATGCATTTAAAAGGGAAACATCAATGTCGTCCTTTAAATGGAGAAATCCTGGTGGTACCGTTTCGCCGCTGCATCTGATTCATTTTCATATACGTTTTTATCTTTTGATTACAGCTCAATTACTGATAACAATCGTGTCAGTGCTCTGCTCTGCTTGCTCTGACCCCTGCAATCCCAGGAAAGTATCACCCCCGCAGGAACTATTTAATTGCAGCGCCAATGGATGTTATTTTAAACAATCCACTTTAAACTTGGTATTGACAGACGGAGATTGAAACATGCCAGGGCCTGCATACATTGAGGCTGAACAAGGGTCTCGACTCGAAATATCACCCATTCCTTCTATCCCGAGATGCTGCTTGTCCCACTGAGTTACTCCAGCATTTTGTGTCAATCTCCAACATATACGGCACATGATCACAGGTCCCCTTGCTTAGGTGACTAGTATTAGTATACTAATCGACTGATATACCAAGGTCTGAAGAAGGGTCTCGACCAGTAACCCCACCTATTCCCTTTTCTCCGGTGTAAACCAGCATCTGCAGTTCCTTCCCACACATTGCCAATATTAGTCGGCGGGTAACATGGTGTAGGCACTGTACTTATTACTGTGGAAAAGTGAATGCCTTTTAAATACAACAATGCCTTTGCTGCTTGTTGGAAAGGTTACGTTTATTGGAAGGTGGTTGATTGTGTGATTGCTGTCCCGACTCCAGTATCTGGCGGTTTCAAGGGAGCTTTAACCATAAATAGTCTACTTACAATATCCCACCCCATGTAATGTGCAAGCACATGGAAACTAAAGTCTGTAACATGCTCCTCGTTGCCGTTCCGCCAATTTATGGACATCGTCCAGTTGTTATTTCCTGATTGGCGCAAAAAGAAGAATCTTAATAAATAAACGGAGGAAAATGAAATTATACCAGCGGTTTCTTAAACATTCTGAATCTGGTCGGGGTATCTTATTATCGCAACGTGTTGTGAAGCGAGGAAGTGCCTTTGCCTCTTTTCATGCTGTTTCATCTCACAGTTTTAAAATCACTGTAATCCGTTGCCAGGTTACTAACAAAGTTACGCACTTCGCTCTTCTTGCTTGGATACAGGAATTCCATCAATCAAAAAAAAAATGCTGAACCGAGGGTCTAAGCGATGTACAATTACATTTGCAAGATGCAACAAAAAAATCTTAGCAAGAACTTTGCGCTGTGAACAAATGAGGAATGGGCACTGCATCCATATAATTAAACCAAAGTGTTTTCATTTCACGATAAACCCAGTTCCCTCACTCATTCCTTTTTATTCCCAATCGCTTCCGCCTTTCCTTTCTCTTTCCTGAGCAAAATCAATGACGATATCACTATATTTTCCCAGTTTTAATTATTTCGTTTGCTGAATTGTATTCCATTTTCATCACCCGCGTCAAGTGAACTGTCCCGGGCTACAATGTATGGGAGATGTAGAGACTCACCCGATTCACTCGGGTGGTCAATCTATCGTCATTGCATTCTCTCAAGCGGTCCTCGCATTTTTCTGCAAGGAACCCCGAGTACTGCCCCTAATCAGAATTCTCCCTGATTTTCCAAAGGCTCAGAATTCAGAGTTGTCCGTTGCCAGCAGCTGCCGACCTTTAACTCGCTCCCTCAACACGTTTTTATACTGCTAGTTTCCTGGTATTTTCCCCGGTATTTTCTCATTGCATTTAATATCTGTTGGTATTTTCACTTTTTTGTTATCATCTCTTGCTTCTGTCACCCTTTCCTACCTCTCCCAACTTATTAAGTACTATATTAAGATTGCTAGCCACCCAAATGACCAATAGTAAAATAGCCATGGATCTCAACCAAAACTCAAGGTTTAAGCACAACCTCATGTTTAGGTTGAAATGTTTGATAATTTCATACAAAATGATAAATGCTGGTTATATTTTACTATTTCCAGCAACTGGGTTGGTATAGCAATCTAAGGTAGTATATTCAATGGACAATAGACCATAAACAATAGAAAATAGGTGCAGTAGTAGGCCATATGGCCCTTGGAGCCAGCACCGCCATTCAATATGATCATGGCTGATCATCCACAATCAGTACCCCGTTCCTGCCTACTGCCATATCCCCATTCTTTAAGAGCTCTATCTAACTCTCTTAAAAGCATCCAGAGAATTGGCCTTCTGCCTTCTGAGGCAGAAAATTCCACAGATTCATAACTCTCTGTGGGGTGGAAGATTGTAACCTTCACGTGATCCGCCCTGTTTCGACTAATGCAATCAACTCAACGTGCACAAACGGAAGATCAAATAGAACAAGTTGTCCAACAACTTTAGGCTGTACACGCCACACGAAAGAAGAAGATAACTCTCTGTGTGAAATAATTTTCTCTTCTCAGTTAGAAATGGCTTTCACCTTTATTCATTAAACTGTGCCCTGGTTCTGGACTCCCCAACACCGGGAATATGTTTCCTGCTCTAGTGTGTCCAACTTTTAAGTCTATTATATATTTCAATAGGATCCCCTCTCATCCTTCTAACTCCAAAGTATACTAAGCCCAGCGCTCCATTCTATTCAACATATGAGAGAACCTGGTCATCCCAGGAATTAAACTCATGAACCTACACTTGCACCCATCTCAATAGCAAGATATCCTTCCTCAAACATGGAACCAAAACTCAACACAATTCTCAGGTTGTGGTCTCACTAGGGGCCCTAACAACTGCAGAAAGGACCTCTTTGCTCAAAACTCAAAACTACTCTTGTGATGATGGTAGGCCACATGCCATTCGCTTTCCTTACTACCTGCTGTTCCTGCATGCTTACTTTCAGTGACTAAAGAACAAGGACCCCCAGAATTCGTGTACATCCCCTTTTCCCAACCTGACACCATAGAGATAATAATGTGCCTTCCTGTTTTTTATTTTTTTTAATTTTTATTAAAAGCATATGTACAAATAGTAATAAATAACAAATTGGCTACATTCTCACATAGCTTCAATTTTTATGTGCCTTCCTATTTTTGCCACCAAAGTGGATTACCTTACATTTATCCACATTAAACTGCATCTGCCATGCATCTGCCCACTCACCCAACCTATCCAAATCACCCTGCATCCTAATGGCATCCTCCTCACAGTCCACACTGCCACCCAGCTTTGTGTCATCTGCAACTTTGCTAATGTTACTTTTAATCTTGTCATCTAAGTCATTAATGTATATTGTAAATAGCTGCGGTCCCAGCACTGAGCCTTGTGGTACCTCACTAGTCACTAGTCACTCTCTGGCAAACCTGCGATTCTGAAAGGGACCTGTTTATCCCTAATCTTTGTGTCCTGTCTGCCAACCATTTTTTTATCCGTCAGTACCCTACCACCAATACCATGTGCTCTAATTTTGCCCACTATTTTCCTATGTGGGACCTTAGCAAATGCTTTCTGAAAGTCCAGGTAAACTACATCCACGGGTTCTCATTTGTCGATTTTCCTAGTTACATCCTCAAACAATTCCAGAAGATTAGTTAAGCATGATTTCCCCTTCGTTAATCCATGCTGACTCGGACCGATCCTGTTACTGCTATCCAAATGTGCCGCTATTTCATCTTTTATAATTGACTCCAGCATCTTCCCCACCACCGATGTCAGGCTAACTGATCTAGAAATTACCTGTTTTCTCTCTCAGTAATATTTCCACGTCATAGTTCCCTAAACATGGCAACACAAGCAGATAGAATAGCAAAGAAGACATATGGTATGCTCCATAGACTCTGCCTCACCCATTGAGTTTCTCCAGCACTTTTGTCTACCTTCGATTTTCCAGCATCTGCAGTTCCTTCTTAATATGGTATGCTTCCCTTCATTGCTCAAGGCATTGGGAACAAGCGATTGGAAGTAATGTTGCAGTTTTATAAAACTTTGGTTGGGCCACATTTGGAATATTGCTCGTTGTTCAGATCACCTGAAACAAAAAGGATTTGGAGATTTTGGAGTGGGTGCAGAAGACATTTACTAAAATGATGCCTGGATTAGAGGGTAATGGCTATAAGGAAATGTTGGGCAAACCTGGATTGTTTTCTCTGGAACATCAGAGTTTGAGGATTTGAGAGGAGACTTGATAAAGATAGATACAATTAGGAGAAGCACAGATAGAGTATACAAGATAGAGTCAAAGACAAGAGCATATACTTTAAGGTGCGAGGAACAAAGTTTACAGGAGAGGTGCATGGCATGTCTCCTACACAAAGTGTGGCGAGTGCCAGGAACACGCTACAGGAGCATAGGTGGAGGAAGGTATGGTAGTGGTGTTTCAGAGGTTTTAGGTAGGCACGAGGATATGTAGGGAATGGTGGAAAATGAATTAAATGCAGGCAGAGGAGATTAGTTTAATATGGCATCATGTTCGGCACAGATATTATGGGCAAAAGGACCTGTTCCTGTCCATTGAGTCTTGCCAGCTCGCAGAACCACCACATCAATCCTCTTACCCTCCTTGTTTCCCTACAAGCTTGTGTCTCTCAATGTTCATCAATGGAGCAGTGGCAGAGCTGGTGAAGCTTTTGCCTCACAGTGTCATTAGTGGGGTTGCAGTCCAGACCTTATTGCACATTCTCCCTGAGATTACGAGGGTTTACTCCAATTGCTCCAGTTTCTACCCACATCCCAATGGGATGGGTTGGTGAGTCCATCCTCAGCATGTTTGTGAGTGGAAGAATCTGGGGAAGGGGGGCAGGGGGGTGATGAGTATGTGGGGATAATAAAGTGGGATTAATATAAGATTAGATTAAATGCCCGGCTCGGTCCCGGGGCGGTTCCAGCAGCAGCAGCGGCGGCGGCAGCAGCGGTGACCCGACTCGGTCCCGGAGCAGTGGCGGCGGCAGTGGCAGCGGCCCAACCGCGCCTGTGGGCCCGGTGGAATCTGCCGCGGGCCCAGTGGACGACATCGTCGGGAGCCCGCAGCTCACAGGTTGGTGACCTGTTTTTACGAGCTCCTGCAACAACAGCTTCGTCCGCTGGTCTGTAGGGCGGCAGCTTCGACCACCCCGGGCCGTAAAGTTTCAACCGGCCCGTTCGCGGAACTCGATTGAACCGCAGGACTGACTTACTTACCATCACCCGGTGGGGTCACAACGTCTGAAGCCTGGATCGCCTCGGCGCAGAGGGAAACAAAGAGGGAAGAGACAGAAACTTTAAGACTTTGCCTTCCATCACAGTGAGGAGGTGTTTGGTGAGCTCACTGTGGTGGATGTTAAATTTGTGTTTATTGTGTGTTCTGTCATTTAAAAAAATTATATGTATGACTGCAGGGGAACGAAATTTCGTTCAGACCGAAAGGTCTGAATGACAAATGAAGAATCTAATCTAATCTAATTTAAATGGATAGTTGATGGTTGGTGCAAACTCCTTGTGCTAAAGGACCTGTCCATGTGGTGTAACTTCATATTGTGACTCTAACTTCATACTCATTCAACTTTCACCTACAACTGAGGCAAATTACATTAGGCAAGTAGCAACACACCATTGAAATGTGCAAGGAAACAGGAACACCTGAGGGTGACCCATACAGTCATAGGGAGAACGTGCAAACCTCACAGACAGAATCTGAAATCAGGATTAAACCTGGGTCACTAGAACAGTAGGGCAACAGCACTAACTGCTGCAGCAACATGCCACCATGGGCCTTTGCTTTTGTGCATGTTCCAGCAACTGCTTGTCTGCTTTAGATTCCCAAGATCACTTTTCTTTGTCTCTCCATTACTGGTCCATATGTACCACATGTCCCTTCATGGCTTACTGATAGAACGTTGAATCTTCAGAAGAACCACTAAGCCACCAGGCAAGAAGCTAAATAGACAAATACCAAATAATTCTGAGCTTCTCTGGGCAATTTGGCCTCTGCTCAAACTTAAATGCCATTTCAGATGATTGTCTTTCATAACCAGGTTTAATGAGTTTATGTAATAACTGTGAAATCTTTTGTAGTGACATTTTTATATGATACTTTTACTAACATTTAGCTTATGCTAAGCATCAAGGCTTAACTACATTGTGAGATTAACATTGCCATTTTATTCTGACAGACAAGAATTTTAATGTAGCAGCAGCATAAGTATTTCTGTGTTTTTCTCCATGTAACTGATTTAACTGATCCTAGTTTGCATTGATTTGCTACACATGGATCAGGTTCTGCTGCTGAGGGAGTCTGAGTGTAGACTAAATGTGTGTATGTCACATCTTATTTGTGCATTGATATCTCATATGCATTTCTGAATAGTAACATCAGAATGTACACGTTTTAGTGCTTAATGAGCATTATGATTGAGTAATAAATAAAAATTGTTCTTCCCACGTGTGATTTCAAATGAGCCTGACTGGAAATAATTTAATCCACAGGTAAACCAAACTTGAGATAGACACAAAAAGTTGGAGTAACTCAGCTGGACAGGCAGCATCTCTGGAGAGAAGGAATGGGTGACGTTTCGGGTCGAGACCCTTCTTCAGACTGAAAGCCGGGGAAAGGGAAACAAGAGATATAGACAGTGCTGTAGAGAGATATAGATCAAATGAATGAAAGATGTGCAAAAAGTAACGATGATAAAGGAAGCAGGCCATTGTTAGCTGTGTGTTAGGCAAAGGGACTCAACAAGAAGGAATTACAGGCAAAGAGACTCAACAAGAAGACATATGAATATTGATTCTCTAACTTCAAATAACCCTTGCCACGCCCTCTCTCTCCATTCCACCCCCACCCAAGTCATACCAGCTTCAGTCAACTTGTTGAGTCTGATTGTCTGTAACTCATTCTCACCTAACTCGACTTGACTTGGCTGGACCATCTCACTCTATCTGACATTCTCTCAAGAAGGGAAACATCTTATTGCCAACTTGTCATGTCCCTTCAGGATGTTATTTGATTCAATAGGATCACTCCTCATTTTCTAAATTGCAATGAATATAGGTCTAATTTCTTCAGCTGCTCAATATAGGACAATCCTCTCAACGATACGATAGAACCTTATTTATCTCAGGAGGGAAATTGATCTGCCAACAGTCACAAAACACACAAGAGAAATATGAAATCAAAGGCCAGAGGTAAATATGGCAGATGGTGGAATGCCCACGTGGGTGCTTTTTTAGGATGGTGTTAAGTTCTTGAGTGTTTTTAGTTGCACCATCTAACCAAGTGAAGAGTAGTGTATCGCATGGCAGTATCATGGCCACTGGATGGTGGAAAAATGTTGCAGTCTTTAATCAACTGATCATTAAAGAATGGCAGTATTGTATATTTCCACTACAATATGATGTGAAACTAGAAGAGAACTTGTAGATAATGATATGTCCGTGAACTTGCAGAAATAACTTGGCAAACAATACAGAGCCCTGTGTACAGAGTTCAATGCCGAGTCTGAAGATGTGTCCCAACACAAAACATTACTTATCCATTTCCGCCACTTCCTCAATAATTACTCCATAAAAATAAAGATGCTGCCTAACCCGCTGAGTTAATCCAGCACATTGTGTTTTACTCAAGACTCCAGCTTCTACAGTTTGCTGTGTCTCCATAATGTAGTCCCTGACTAGCATTAAGATCCACAGTATTTATGCAAGTGATTGTCTCATAATTGGATGAGCAATGGCCTTGAGGATGGAAATGGGGCAACATAACAGTTAGTGATTTGCATTGCTATTTTCAGGGACTTGAACCACAAGTTACTTGACTTGACTTGACATTCAACCTCCTAAATTGTTCCACTTGCCCAGATTAAACTCCATCTGTCTTTTCTCTGCCCATAAACTGATCTGCATTCTGCTTTATCCTTTAAAAGCCCTCATCATTGTCTGCATCCTCGATTTTGTAGTAATCTGCTAACTTACTATCCAACCCATCTACATTACCATTGATGGCGTTTATAAATATCAGAAACAACAGAGGTTCCAGCACAGATGCCCGGGGACATCACTGATCGCCTACCTCCAGCCAGAATAACACCCTTCCAGCACTCACTGCCCTCTCCTTTTCTTGTCTAGGAAGCCACAGCCTCAGATGTCATGGAAGTTCAACCTCCAACTATTGGAGCAACGGCAAGGATGGCATGATGATGACGACAATCAATTTTACACCCACGGGCATCAGCCCCGAGACTGGCAGAGTTTGTAGAGAGGACATCTGCACTAAGGGCATGGGTAGACTACAACAAAGGTGGGAGTCAGACACTCCAGGTGAAGACTAGGCCACACCTGACATCAGACCCCTGAAGAGCTAAATAAGCACTTTGTCAGGGCAAATGTTGAAACCTGACGGGAGTGCACAATAGCAATCCGTGTCATAGAGTCATAGAGTTATAGAGGCATACAGCATTGAGACAGGCCTTCGGCCCATATCCCTCCTAAAACCTATCCCTCCTATCCATGTACCTGTCTAAATGTTTCTTAAAAAATGTGATAGTACCTGCCTCAACTACTTCCTCCATCAGTTTGTTCCATACTCTCGAATGAATGAATGAATACTTTATTGTCACATGTGACAAGTCACAGTTAAATTCTTTGCTTGCATACCTAAGGTATGCTAATAGTCGCCCGTAAAGGGCGTTTACAAAGTTACAAAGTACTTATGCACCAGGTCCCCCTTTGCTCTCCCACCCTTTGTGCAAAAAAGCTACCCTCTCAGGTTCCTATTAAATCTTTCTCCATCTCACCTTAAACCCATGTCCTCTGGTTCTCAATTCCCTTACACTGGGCAAGAGACTCTGTGTTTATCTGACCTACCACTCACTGTGTAGGCCCTGCTCATGTTAGACTCCTATGTAAGTCGAATGGGAGAACCAGGCAGAAGGTCAGCATTGAATATTTGGGTGACGAGACACCCTTCCAGTATGGCCATCCCCTTTAACATATTGTGAAACCATCCATATTGCAGCTGTTGACTGATGTTGTTGTTTCTACTGCAGAATAATTTCTGGAATGGAAACCCAAGCTGTTTTTCTCGTCAGCCTGCTGCTAGGGTGTTGACATCGTGGCTGTAGGATACATAGAATGGATCACATTGCATGCATTAGTGTGCCATGCTGCTTGCAGTACATCACAGTAGTCCAGGAAAGTGGCCTCCAAAGGAATCCTGGACTGCAGGTACACAACCCCTGGAAACCAACAATGGCCCCAGAGTCTGTTGCCCGTTCACGGGAAGTGATCATTTATCATCCCATCGTAACACATTATTGTTCAAGTCACATCGCTAGTAAGGAAGGCTAATGCTATGTTAGCATTTATTTCAAGAGAACAAGAATACAAAATCATGGATGTAATGCTGAGGCTCTGGTCAGGCCACATTTGGAGTATTGTGAGGAATTTTGGGCCCCAAATATCTGAGGAAGGATGTGCCTACACTGGAGAGGGTCCAGGGCAGGTTTACGAGAATGTTCCCAGGAATAAGTGGGTTAACATACGATGAGCGTTTGACGGCACTGAGCCCCTACTCACTGGAGTTTAGAAGGATGAAGGGGACCTCATTGAAACTTACCAAATAGTGAACAACCTGGATAGAGTGGATATGGAGAGCATGTCTCGGACCACAGGTCATCGCCTTAGAATTAAAGGACGTTCCTTTAGGAAGGAGATGAGGAGGAATTTCTTTAGTCAGAGGGTGGTGAATCTGTGGAGTTCTTTGCCAAGGTGGCTGCAGAGGCAAAGTGCGTGGATATATTTAAGGCAGAGATAGATAGATTCTTGATTAGTATGGGTGTCAGAGATTATGGAGAGATGGCAGGAAAATGGGGTTAGGTGGGAGAGATAGATCAGCCATGTTTGAATGGCGGAGTAAACTTGATTGGCCAAATGGCCTAATTCACTTATGATGTTATGATCTTTCAATCAGTGTCGAGTAAATTTATTTTATATTGGCTGATTGAAAATTAATATTTGTCCTTACACTAGGAAGGAAGCCACTAACTTGAGACATCAGAAGTGCAGAAGCTTAATTTAGTCTCAGCAGCCCCCTGAAGGAAACCAACTTGGAGTTACTGCTTCAGCAAAATAAAAAGCAAAGGAAAATGTTGGTTTGGAGGTCAAAAAATTGTGAAATTATTTCACAATTCAATGTAATATCCTTTATTATAATTTGTTTTGGTCATGGTCAAGTATTATGGATGATGCTACACATGCACGATGTTAGAGAACTTTAGTGTCATTACACCAAGCAAATTCAATGAATTTGTATTAATAGTCACTTGATTCTAATAGTGTTTTAAGCCCAAATCACTGTTATGCACAAGGTTAAGAATCATCAGACATTATCTAATGATGTGACCGAAATTGAATGTCTGCTCCATTAGTTCAGTGACGGTAAAACTGGAATAGAGATCATGCCAAAACTGTTCAAATTGACAAAGGATTGTGGTGTGGGGTGTGTGCTTCATTTCTACATAGCGCTAAGCATTTTCTAATTTCTGGATTTTTTTCTACGGTGATCAAGTCTATCTGGTGATCATATCTCAATCTTGCCGAGATTAGGAGACCTTTCCGAGGTGCCTGCCTGGAAGGTTTATCGGTCGGCAGGACCGGGAACCCGCCTGAAGGTTCATCGGTCGGCACAACCGGGAGCCCACCCCAAGGCTTGTCGGTCGATACGACCAGTAACCCTTCTGAAGGCTCATCGGTTGGCGTAACTGGGGATCTGTCCCAAGTCGGCCGGCGGGGCCAGAAATCCGCCCAAAGGTTTTTCTGTCGACAGGACCAGGCACCCGTCAGAAGGCTCGTCTTATGGTGTTATTGGAAACCCACCCATAGGCTCATCAAGCGGCATAACCGGGATGGAACTGGAGACGTTGGATTTGTGGAGCATGGCCCGGTAGGAGGGTGAACCGGGTATCATATCTGCCAAAATTTGAAAATGAAAATTCTTACTCTGAGTGCGCAGGTTAACGGAGTGCGAGCGTGCCTGTATCACTATTCATCATAGTGGGACAGGCCCTTGCGGGTGGGGTCCACGAGCCCACCTTAGCTCCTGGATTTTAAATGGTGGCACCCGCATGTGTAATATATGCAAAAATAATTTTACTGTGAAGTTCACACTGTTCACTGTGTATCTCTAAACTAAACTAAACGAAAGTTGCATAAGTGACAAATAAAGTTCTATCGAACCATTGAACTATTGAAATATTGGTACTATTTGCAGTACTTCTTCCAGATTAAATTGAAAATTCTAATTGCTTTGACAACACTGGCTCGATAAAGATGACCCATTAAAGTTTACATTTAAAGTAAAGTAGTTGTTGCATTTATGTAACACCTTACCCCATTCTCCTAAGCACTGTAGCATAAATGTATGGGATGTACGCAGACCCTCACTGTTATGTAATTGAACCCATGCAAAAAGAATAAATACTTTGATAGTCACAAGGAATTGCAATGATTATAAATTAGTATTTATATTGGCAAAACATAGAAACATAGAACATAAAAACATGGTAAAATTAGGTGCAAGGAGTAAGCCATGCGGCCCTTCGAGCTAGCACCGCCATTCAATATGATCATGGCTGATCATCTAAAATAGTAAGATTAAACGAGAACTTACCGGATTGAAGTTTGATCTTTATTTTATGAGGAGTTACGATGAGGGATTACGTGAAGAACCCGCCAGCCCGCATGCACGTCAATCTTCAAAGCAGCGGTGCGAAATCACAGATAACAGTTGTTGAACTGAATATAGTAAGATTCGAGAAACTAGAACTACCAGCTGACCTTTATGAGAGAGGGTTGGGAGCGGAGGGCACTTAATCCCTCATCGCAACTCCTCATGAAATAAAGATCAAACTTCAAACCGGTAAGTTTTCGTTTAATCTTACTATTTTACTTCGGAGTCACGTGAGTGACTACGTGAAGATTTCTGTGATTTTATGCCGTGAAAACGAGTCCATGCGTCACACACTGCATCAATTGACCAGGGATGAGTGAAATTTAATAAAGCATGACATAGATTTAGACATGCTGATGCTTTTTAATGACGAAATGATAATTATAGTAATCTCACTCATCCAGGAGGAATTAAAAATAGAACCTAAAAATATTGTTGGCAAATACCCCCGGTCTGGCAATGGGTTGTTATAACACATTTGGAAATTTGCTTGTTTGACCATCCTGCAGCCTCTAGGATGAGGTCCAGCGAAACATCCATAACCCTCGCTGCTGATGTTGTTGCAGCCCTGGTGGAGTGAGATTTGAAAACATCAGTGTTCACTCCTGCACAAGCCAAAACCTGTTAAATCACCTGGGGATGGTCTATACTGATACCTACGTGTGAGGTTTTTTGTAACTTACAAACATTGCTAGTTCAGAGCCTCAAAGGCTTTAGGTGACATAATGACTGTATAGATGTGTGACCACACACACAACCAAAGGTCCATGGGGTATGCTATGAAACTAATTTGAGACCCGACGCCCCCGGTCTACTCCGCAAGACTAAGTCATGAACATAAGTATCATATGATTTGCAGCTGTAACCATCCTGTCCAGTCGTAGCTTATGCAATGACTGGACCCATTGCGCTGAACCCAGCACCATGAAGATAACCACTTTGTAAGTGATTTAGACGGAGGACAGGAATGTAGCTGGAGCACACCGACGACGCAGCGTCAGCAGGACACTTACATTCCTTGATGTACTGTTTCTTGGTACTATCTCTTCAGGCTGCAGTAATTACATCCACCGTACAACCTGACAGTCCGTACCCCAGGAAAGGTCTTCTCATAGTCTGCAACCCAACAATATTATTCGCTCATGCAGAGGATGGTTCTCCCCAGTTACGGGGTAAACTGCATTTGGGAACAGCCATAAAAGGCACTGTGATCATTCACATTATGAGTGGACCCAATGGCTGTGTAGGCCAGTCAGGCACTATCAAAGTGTGAGGTGGAGTCTTGCTGTTTTTTAAGTAAGCACCAACTGATGAGGCAAAATGGAGGAAAGACATAACGAACATTCCTCCCCAGTGTAGCAAGAATGCATCCATCGCCACTGCCCCTGAGAATGGCCGCCATGCCAGATAATTTTGCAACTGGTGATTGAGACTAGATGCAAACAAATCGATATTTGGTGTTCCATCAATCCACAATGTTTCATCAATCCACAACAAAATAGAGAGAGTACAGAGGAGATTTACTAAAATGTTGCCTTGGATCCAGCAACTATGTTACAGAGAAAGGTTGAACAAGTTAGGTCTTTATTCTTTGGAGCGCAGAAGGTTAAGGGGGGACTTGATTGAGGTCTTTAAAATGATGAAAGGGATAGACAGAGTTGACGTGGATAAGCTTTTCCCATTAAGGGTAGGGAAGATTCAAACAAGAGGGCATGACATGAGAATTAAGGGACGGAGGTTTAGGGGTAACGTGAGGGGGAACTTCTTTACTCAGAGGGTGGTGGCTGTGTGGAATGAGCTTCCAGCAGAAGTGGTGGAGGCAGGATCGATTTTAACATTTAAAAGTAAAGTGGATAGGTATATGGACGGGAAGGGAATGGAGGGGTATGGTCTGAGTGCAGGTAGATGGGACTAGGGGAAAACAAATGGTTGGCACGGGCTGGAAGGGCCGAGAGGGCCTGTTTCCGTGCTGTGATTGTTATATGGTTATATGGTTATATGGTTAATGTCATTATATACTTTGTGATCCAACATCCATTCTGTGTTGTCATTGATTTACGTGATGGTACACCAGCGCCGAATGAGGTTAGGTAAACTATCACAGGATATTAACTTGATTAAGGGTACACAAAATGCTGGAGAAACTCAGCGGGTGCAGCAGCATCTATGGAGTGAAGGAGATAGGCAACGTTTCGGGCTGAAACCCTTCTTCAGACTTGATTAACTTGATTAAAAACCCAACATGTGATCCTAATATATGCGCACCACCGTCGTGTGCCAACTTGAAGGTGAGCATGCAGATATGCATATTCGCACAATAAGCCTTTAACCCATAGAATGCACCTAGTGATTTTAGGTAGTTGGTACCACATAACTGAGGGATAGGTAACTCATGCACATCCCATCCGCCTCTGTGACTAGATGGGATAGTAATTTCCATCTTTGAGCACTAGCATCAGTTTGTAACATAAACTGAAGGTTAAATGACCAAAAAGTACTGGAGCAATGCTCTGAATACTTTTTGTCCCATCATTTGACTCTAGCTTTCAGCTGTTAATAGCATAAGATCTGTAAAACAATGACCTTACATGGTACTTAAGAGCTAGCTCCTTTTACACGATGAAGTTCTGATAAAAAGGCACTGCAAAGGCCCCAATTACTCGCAGCTGCGCTCCCCCTAATAACAGCCAGATGAATTGCCAATTACATGGCCAATTGCCATGAATAAACAACAAGACAGTCCTACAAAGCTTCCATTAATTCTAATCTCACATACTTCCCCAGCGGCAGTCGTCACAGACAATTAAAAGAGTTAAAGGTAAATCGCAATCTTAATAACTCAAATAGTTGGTATCAACTTGATGTTTGGACTGGAATGGACACCCCAATTTCTCAAATATTCAGTTTTGGGCTGAAACAGCTAATTTAGCAAGATTCGCAATTTAGAATATCATCCAGATAGGCATAAATATGTATTTTCGAGCTTTGAGCTCAGCCCAAGCATTGGCTTGTAAATTTGGTAAAACACCTGGGAGCTGAAGTTAGTCCCAAATTTCACAATCTTAACTGCTATCGTTGGCCCATCCAGCTAAAGTTTCAAAAATATCTCCAGTGAACCCTGTGACTGGGGAATGAATAGTATTCATATTTGAGGTCCGATGCATGCGCCATAATCTCAGTATCTTACTGGAACATCTAGTTGTTAGACAGTAACGAGAGTCTTGTCCCCATTAAAAAGTCGTATACTGCACATGTGAATGTGAGTTAATCAAGGGTGATCCAACATCATCCATCTTTTGCTTGTTTGGATATCTTCTTGCACAACCAAACCTTTTTGTTTGGAATGAATAGATATCCAATTTGGTGTATGTTGTATGGGTGGCAATCAGTTAAAGGAAATTCAATTTGAAATCCTTGTATACTGTGCAGCATAAACTGATCTGATGTTATTCGCCGATATTTGTGCAAAAACAGTGTAATCTATTACCACACGTAACTAGTCCACAAACCCCGTGTTTCGGAAAGAACCAGACCCACCTACCTCCATGGTTATCGGTGGTCTTATCGTGTGCCCAAAAGCCCCTGATGCGGGTTCTGTTTCCGTCCTCAGGTTCTGATTACATCCTTGTATTTGGAGGATAGGACTGCTGGGGTGCGTGGATTGCACATTTTCCCTCAGGGCTGGTTTGGGTATTGGCCTGAAAGACCTCTGCCCAGAGAATCAGCTTTCAAGCTGCCACCAGCTTCAGTGAACCACTTACTGCTGATGGAGTCATAGGGGTGTAGTCGCCGCAACGGTGAGGCATTTGCATGTCGTAGGTACCTTGACTGGTCCGACAGCTTTACTTCCTTATCCAGGTTTTTTGCCTGCTTGGCTAGGTCTTCTCCAAGGAGAAGTTTCGGCGGCTGGACATTGCTGGCCTTGCGATCCATAGTCTCCCCAGATAGTGCTGTTCACTGCCGGCACTTTGTTCCTGTAATGCAGTCCCATATGTTTCACAGACATACCTCCGGGTTGGGAGTCAGTCACACACTGACTCCTCGTACTCCCCTCCACAGAGAGGGAGATTTGTAAGCAGCCCTGCAGCAGGCGCTGCTGCAGGTCCCCGACAAGACCTGCGCTGATATGGTCCCGTCCACGGACGATATCAGGATGGAGCATCTCCTCAGTGGGATGAACGCCCTGTGGACGCATACATGCTCCACCAGGGAAAACGTCCGAGGACGTACCCATGCAGGGGAACCCTCCTATTTTCTTCATGCAGCTGGCATGTCGTGGAATGTTCCCCCGACATACCACCGAACTGCGAGTCAGCCCTGACTGCCTACGCTCCCCTCCTCGGAGAGGGAGATATAATGCAGCCCTGCACCAGCCGCTGCTGCGGGCCCCCGAGACCCGCGCTGATATGAGTCCCCTCCTTGGAGTATGTCATGGTGCATCATCTTTCCCATGAGATGCTCTATCCGGGAAAGACATCCGAAGACGCTCCCCACTGCAGGAGGCGAACCCTCCTGGCCGTGCTTGTCCGAAGTCCACTGGCCTGCCGAGCCGGGTCTCCCCACGGAGCCGGGATTCCCCGTGGCTTTTGTAGCCGGGTTCCTCCGAGCCGGGTGACCCCGAGCTGGGTCTCTCCACAGAGCCGGGATTCCCCGTGGCCTATGTAGCCTGGTTTCCCTGAGCCGGGTTTCCCCTCGCGGAACCTGGATCCCCCGCGGTCTCCATGTCCGGGGTTTCCCGAGCCGGGTTTCCCCTCGTGGATACACAAAAGGCTGGAGAAACTCAGCGGGTGCAGCAGCATCTAAGGAGCGAAGGAGATAGGCGACGTTTCAGGTCGAGACCCTTCTTCAGACTGGTCAGGCATCAGGGAAACGAGAGATATAGACGGTGATGTGGAGAGATAAAGAACAATGAATGAAAGATAGGCAAAAAAGTATCGATGATAAAGGGAACAAGCCATTGTAAGCTGTTTGTAGTGTGAAAATGAGAAGCTAATGCGACTAGGGTGGGGGAGAGATAAAGATAGAGGGAATGCGAGCCAGGATTCCCCGCGGTCTCCGTGGCCGGGGTTCCTCAAGTGGGTTTCCCCCGTGGAGCTGGGATTCCCCGTGGTCTCCGTAGCCGGGGTTCCTCGAGCCGGGTTTCCCCGCGGAGACAGGTTTAGACCCCGGACCGACATCCAGCAGGAACTCTATAAAAGAGCTTCCTGCAAGAAAGCACGAACTGAAAAATAAGCTCAAAACTTACCTTCAGGTTTTTGAAACTTACCGCCGGAGAAGCAACGTGCCTGCCAGCCAGTCGCGGCGCAATGCAATTGACGTAATTACGCGCATGCGGGTTGGTGGGTTCTTCACGTAGTCACTCACGTGACTCCGAAGTAAAATCAGTACTCTGTTCCTGCTTTTTCCCTCTATTCCTTGATTCATTTTGCCAAAGAGCTAAATTTAACATCCAGTGAATTGGCCTCCACTGTCCTCTGTGGCAGAGATTTCCACAGATTCACAACTCTCTGGGTGAAAATGTTTTTCCTCATCTCAGTCCTAAATGGCCTATCCCTTATTCTTAAACTGTGTACCCTGGTTCTGGACTCCCCCAACATCGGGGACAATTTTCCTGCAACTAGCCTGTCCAATTCTTTAAGAATTTTATATGCTTCGATAAGATCCCCTCTCATCTTAAATTCCAGTGAATACAAGCCCAGTCAACCTATTATTACATCATATGTCAGTTCCGCTATCCCGGGAATTAACCTGGTGAACTTATGCTGCACTCCCTCAATAACAATTATGTCCTTCCTCAAATTAGGAGACCAAAATTGCACACTCCAGGTGCGGTACAACTGCAGTAGGACCTCCTTGCTCATAAACTCAAATCCTCTCGCAATGAAGGCCATCATGCCATTAGCTTTCTTCACTGCCTGCTGTACCTGCATGCTTACTTTCAGAGACAGATGTACAAGGATGCCCAGGTCTCGTTGCACCTCCCCTTTTCTTAACCTGACACCATTGAAATAATATTCTGCCTTCACGTTCTTGCCACCAAAGTGGATAACATCATATTTATCCACATTATATTGCATCTGCCATGCATTTGCCCACTCACCCAACCGAGCCACACTGCAGCCTCATAGCATCCTCCTCACAGCTCACGCTGCCACCCAGCTTTGGGTCATCCGCAAACTTGGAGATGTTTGCAGCATCCCATTAGTCACTGCCTGCCATTTGGAATATGACCTATTAATTCCTACTCTGCTTCCTGTCTGCCAACCAATTTTCTATCCATGTCAATACCCTACCCCCCAATAGCATGTGCTCTAATTTTGCACGCTAATCTCTTGTGTGGGACTTTGTCAAAGGCTTTTTGAAAGTCCAGATACACCACATGCACTGGCTCTCCCTTATCCATTCCACTTGTTACATCCTCAAAAAATTCCTGAAAATTAGTCAAGCATGATTTCCCCTTCATAAATCCATGCTGACACTCGGATCCTGTCATTGCTTTCCAAATGCGCTGCTACTACTTTTTTAAAATCGACTCAAGCATCTTCCCCACTACGAATGTTAAACCCCTGTCTCACGGTGCGAGTCGATCGACGAGTGACCCCGAGTTTAAAACAAATTAAACTCGTGGTAATCACGTAAATTAATGTAGCGGGAACGTCGGAATTCGTGGACGCAACTTAGCGACTCGTGGTGCTAACGGCAAGTACCCGTGAGATTTGTTAACTATTGAAAAATTTCCAACATGTTTAAACTTTTCCACGAGTCAAATTTACTCTTGAAGTTAAAATTTGAAACATTTAAACTCGTTGTAAGAACGTAGTAGCCCATGAGTTTACCTTAATGATTTGTGAGTCTACCGTGGGCACTCTTTAACTCAGCGGGACAAGCAGCATCTCTAGAGAGAAGGAATGGGTGACGGGATGACATTTCCAAAATTCTGCTGCGTCTTTGTGTTACTCCAGCACCCGTGTGTCACTTTTTGTCAACTAGCATCTGCCCTTTCTTGTGTCTGACATTATTTGTATCCGGGGCAGTTGATTGTCGCTCCCTTCAGTTTCCCAGGGGGTCGGGACAGGACTGGAGTTGGGAGGGAAAGGTGGGGGGTGGGGGGATGGGAGTCGGGGGAATGGGGGGAGTTGGGGTGACTTAGTATACGGTAGACAGGTGTATGATAGGTGTACTGACTGTGTGGGCAAACACTTTGGTAGTGATTGCCCATGGGGAGAGAGGGAGGGGAGAGAGGGAGGGGGAGAGAGGGAGGGGGAGAGAGGAGGGGGAGAGAGGGAGGGGGAGAGAGGGAGGGGGAGAAAGAGGGAGGGGGAGAAGGGAGCGAGAGAGGAGGACAGGAGAGAGAAACACAGAGAGAATCAGAGGAACAGAAGAATCTGAAGCAAACACCTCACCATTATTGTTTCTTATTTATGGGATACAAATCTTTTATCCAGGGTAACAAGAATAACAATGCGCAAAATTAAAATGGTTATTGTGATGAAATGGGGAAGAAGGATTTAAAAAGCTGCCGCTAACAATTATATTAACCGCGTGGAAATTTCTGCATGGATAGATGACGCCTCGGAGCATGTCAATAGCGATCTTTTTGCTTATTTCTCCTATCTCAGGATAAAGATTCAAAAATAACCAAATAGTCCTGCATGTTGAGTGCATAACAAGAACAACTAAAGGTCAGAGCTATCCCTTCCACACCTCATTATGCAAATACCAAAGATGGGTAAAAATACCAGATTTAAACCAATTCAGACAGGAAATCTTTTATCAATTAAACGTTCTCAAGTTGTGTTTGTTGTTTATTAACCGATAAAAAATTATCATCAGTAGCTTTTGCTTTCAATTCTTTTAATTGATAATTTTTTTATCATCCAGGAGACCCGGGTTCGATCCTGACCTCGGTGCAGAGTTTGAGCTTTGCTTTTCATTCAGAGATTGTGGGCGGGCTGGGGTGACTGTAGGGCTCTGAAAACTTTGTTTCCCAGGGCTGGGGTGAGTGTGAAAGGGGTGGTTTCTGGTCAGATCTGACCAATAAGCAATGTTTTGCGCCGCTGCTTTTTATACAGTTTAAGTCTCGATGGTGGGACGGCAGCTCTGACGGACATACTGGGTGAGCAGAGAGAGACACACTGCTATCCCTCTGGTCTATGGACCTTGCTGTCGGGGGAAAAAATAATGTTAATGTTCAATTTACCTAATCTTTTTGTTAGAAGTTTACCAACGTTTTGATGAGAGATAAATTAAGGGAATAATACAATCTTACTAGACACAAAAACTGGAGTAACTCAGCGAAGCCGGCAGCATCTCTGGATAGAAGGGTCAAACATTTTTTTCAGTCTGAAGAAGGGACTCGACCAGAAACGTCACCCATTCCTTCTCTCCAGAAATGCTGCATGTCCCCCGAGTTACTCCAGCATTTTGTGTCTATCTTTGGTGTAAACCAGCAACTTAAGTTCCTCCCGGCAAAAAAAACAGCCTATGATTGATGCCAGACCTTGAACAAATACAGTTCAAATGGACTTTTGAATGCAATTTTGGAAGGATTGTTTCTTGAAACAAACTGCTCTAAACGTTTGAAGGAAGGAATTGCAGATACTAGTTTAAACCAAAGAGAGACACAAAATGATGGACTAACTCAGCTGGTCAGGCAGCATCTCTGGAGAAAAGAAATAGGTGACGTTTCGGGTCGACTTTGTTCTTCAGGCTAGGTCTTTTTATAGTGAAAAAAAAACTATTACATCACTTTTACCATGTGATGATTTTTTTCACATGTCGGTAGACGTTGTTGGCTCAAGAGTAACTCGGGAGAGGAACTTGGTAACTCAGGAGATTAACTTGGAACATCGCAGAAATGAGAAGTAAACGGCAAACTTAGACATACCCGTGGGAACTCGGTTAAACACTTGAACATAAACTTGGAATCTTGTACACAACCACGAGTCTGTTTTTTTTCTTTCACTCGGGGTCACTCGTGGGTGGACTCGCACCATGAGACAGGGCCATAAGGCAAACTGGTCTATAATTCCCCGTTTTCTCTCTCCCTCCTTTCTTAAAAACTGGAGTTACGTTAGCTATCCTCCAGTCCACAGGAACTGATCCAGAACCTATAGAACATTGGAAAATGATCACCAATGCATCCACGATATCTAGGGCCACCTCCTGGAGTACTATGGGATGCAGACCATCAGGCCCTGGGGATTTATCTGCCTTCAGTCCCAACAGTTTACCTAACGCCATTTCCTGGCTAATGTGGATTCTCTTCAGTTCCTCCCTCCCGCTAGATCCTCGGTCCCCTGGTATTTCTGGGCGATTGTTTGTGTCTTCCTTAGTGAACACAGAACCAAAGTACTCGTTTAACTGTACTGCCATTTCCTTTTTCCCCCATTATAATTCAAACAATTATAAAGCATTCCTGGAATTATGAAATAATGAGTAAAATAATCAGGACTATGGCCACTGCATAACATTGTCAACTTGAAACATGAAACAACTTGTTTCAGTGAGTAATTAAAGAAGTGAAGGGAAATATACTGGTTAAAGTTATCTTGTCCTGCAGTGAGAGTTTTCTCATGAGATGCAGTGTTAGTGCTTTTTCTGATCAGATATTGAACTACTATGTGTTTTACAAGGTCTGTGATTTAAATTCTGCATCCTTCATCAGTGTCAAGTCTAAGTACATGGAGGAACCTTTATACACAGTACTTTTCCATTTCAAGGCACCAAAGTATGGGCTGCATGTTCCCTCGGTCATTCGAGCAGAAACTGGCTTTCCCAGCCCCTGCAATGAATATGAGTATAAATGTATCTTTAAGAAGTATGAACTATTGGGGCAGCATAGTGGCGCAGCGGTAGAGTTGCTGTCTTACAGCGCTTGCAGCGCCAGAGACCCCGGTTCTTACTATGGGTGCTGTGTGTACGGAGTTTGTACGTACTCCCCGTGACCACGTGGGTTTTCGCCGATATCTTAGGTTCCCCCCCACACTCCAAAGACGTACAGATTTGTACGTTAATTGGATTGGTGTAAGTTTAACCTGTCCCCAGTGTGTATAGGATAGTGTTAATGTGCAGGGATCGTTGGTTGGAGCGGACACGGTGGGCTGAAGGGCCACTAAACTAAACTAAACTAAACTGAACTAAACTAAACTAAATGTGTGTGCCTTTGATAAATTGTTGTATCAGATGCTGCTATTTAGTTGAGTTACAGCCTTCATTAAACATTTGATGCTGATAGCACTACCCAAGAGCTCCCAGTGAAAGCCTTGAAGGAACATTTTTAATCTGGCACAATCAGATATTTTTGAGAGCTACAAGCTATTTTTGGGAGATACCACAAGGGGCGCCATACGATGACAGCTCTGCCGGCAGTTTGTTCGTTTTTTCATCTTTTTTTAATTTTTAGTGTTTGTTAAAAGTTTGTTTTAATGTTCTCCGGTTTGTCTTATGTGGGGGGAGGGGGAGGGGATCGGGGGAAACTTATTTCAGGTTCTTACCTTGCTGGAGATGTGATTAATTTTCGGATTGCATTTTCCAGGCACTCTGCGGCCCTCCATCGATGTCGTGAGCCCCACCGCGGGGCACGGACTTAACATCAGAGCTGATCCCTTGCCTGGGATCGCTCCAACCACGGCCTGCGGACTTACCATCACGGGCTCGCAGTCTTGGGAGAGGCACAGTCGGGAAGCTCTAACGACGCAGAAGGTATGACCAGTCCCGATGCAGGAGCTGATCGCCTGGCGCGGGGGAGCTGACATCCCCCCGATGCAGGAGCTGATCGCCTCGATGAGATGGGCCCAAACGCCGCCAGCTACAGGAGTCACGATCGTCCTGTCAACGGAGGGCTCCAGGCCCCCGACCGCGGGAGGACAAAGGGAAGGAACTTGAACTTTATTTTGCCTACCATCACAGTGAGGAATGTGTAGGAGTCACTGGGGTGGATGTTTATGTTAAAATGTGTTTTGGGTGTTCTGTTGATTTTTATTTGTATGACTGACTTGGCAAATGAAATTCCTCGTATGTTGCAAAACATACTTGGCAAATAAAGTACTATTCTGATTCTGATTCTGATTCTACAAGACTGAGTCAGGGGAACTGGTTTGTGAGGACAGGGTCACACTTCTGTCGGGACAAAGATACATTTTCTAGACCTTTTTAGATTGGCATTTGTGGAATGACAATGTTCAGATTGGGCAATTGGAAAAATCAGGCAAAACTATTTTAAAATGATGGATTTAATGTTTCATAGGTCATGAAAGTGCGGATTGAGAATGAGAGGCAGTTTTGTTTCGGGTATGGTTCTGAGCTGAAATGTAGCAACAAAGATGATAATGATGATTCAGTCGTCTTCTTTGTGGCTGAAACCAGCAGGTCATAAGCTTGCAAAAGGTGGAAAGGCTGCATCATGTTGGTGAAAGTGTTGGGGGAGAGCTTGCCATGGTGGTTACTGCAGCCACTGGCTTGGGAATACCCATTTGATGTGACTCAGTCCTGAAGAAACCTCCATGCCATGGGTGGCTCGGTGACGAGTTGGTAGAATTGCTGTCTTACAACCCCAGAAACCCGGGTTCGATCCCAACTACGGGTGCTGTCTGCACAGAGTCTGCACGTTCTCCCCATGACAGCAAGGCCTTTCTCTGAGATCTTTGGTTTTCTCGCACACTCCAGAGAGTAGATTAATTGGCTTGGTATAAAAATGTAAATCATCCCTCGTGTGTGTAGGATGGTGTTGATATGCAAGTAATCACTGGTTGTTGCGGACTCAGTGGGCCGAAGGGCCTATTTCCATGCTGTATCTCTAAACTAAAATAAACTAAGCCAGCAAAGATGGCTGTCTCAATGTGACAAGAGGACATGGTTGTGTGGGACTGTCCCAGGGGATTTCTGCTGAAATTATAGAATCAGACTGAGAAGACAGGAAAGAGATGCTCAATGATATCTATAGCACAATAGGAAAGTGATAAGGACACGATAGTGCATCTAGTTGATTAAGGAAGTAATTATATAGATGTGCATTGATATTGTGGGAAGTTGTTTTATTAAAGGCATGGACGTTTATCTGAAGACCTTGCACCATAATATGTTGAGGCAGAACAAGGCAGGATTCGCATATCAATGAGGAACCTTTTGGTTACGGGCAAAATAAACTGGATCACTAGAAGAGGATGGTTTGAACTGCTTGATAGTTCTGATCTTGGGAAAAAGGCAGGATTGTATGAATCAGATTAAAAGCCCTGTCTCACGGTGCGAGTCCACACACGAGTGACCCCAAGTGAAAGAAAAAAAACAGACTCGTGGTTATGTACAAGATTTCAATTTATGTTCAAGTGTTTAACTGAGTTCCCACGGGTATGTCATTTCTGCGATGTTCCAAGTTCCTCTCCCGAGTTACCAAGTTCCTCTCCCATTACTCTCGTGCCAACCGTGAATGAAGATATGTTTTATTAACTGTTCTTTCACATCAGATTGTTGGGAAACGGAGCTCAGGGTTCGCCTTCTGAGCTGCTTTGGTGCCCAGGTGTGAGTTGAGGTGGAGGGAGGTTGGGGGGGGGGGGGGGGGGGGGGGGGGGGGGGGGGAGGGGGGGGTGGGGGGGGGGGGGGGGGGGGGGGGGGGGGGGGGGGGGGGGGGCCGTCATTAATCTGTCTGGGGTGACAAGGCTCTTGGGTTAGGAGTGGTGTGCGAGGGAGGGTTAATTCTCTCCGATCTCTCTCAAGCCCCGGACGAGAACAAAGGAAACCTCTCTTGCCACCGCGTACAAGCCCTTTATATTTAACTTTGCTGCTGATGCGCACACGCACTCTCTCTCCCTCTCTCTCTCTCTCTCTGCTCTCTCTCACTGCAGCTCAGAGCCCAACCTCGCCATCCTATAGTGGTAACATTCACATCGGGTCCCCTCCACACCCACACCCCCTCTCTCCGACACACAC
Source organism: Okamejei kenojei (assembly GCA_035221665.1). Lineage (NCBI taxonomy): Eukaryota > Metazoa > Chordata > Chondrichthyes > Rajiformes > Rajidae > Okamejei > Okamejei kenojei. The sequence goes on from CM069153.1 coordinate 14,383,433, forward strand.
CCCCCACAAGACAACAGGCAGCGTGAGAGACAGAGAGTTTGTAGGGTGTTGGTTTTGTATAAGGTTTTCTTTTTAAATTATTAGCCAAGGTCGCATTTACTTATTTTAAACGAAGTTTGGAGCACTTGACAATACTTCTTTTTTCTCTTTGTGCTCATTTTCAGAAAGGGTTCAGACCGCGCCCCGCTTGGCTCGTTGCCCCCTTTGAACCAAGCCCTGCGAGAGGGAGGGAGGGAGGGAGGGAAGGTGTGAGTGAACAAGAGAGCCGAGGAGGAGAGGGAAATGGGGGGGGGGGGGGGGGGTGGGGAGGAGAAATAGGGAAGAAGTAAGTTGTTCAGATCATAGGCTGGGAGCCATGATGGTGAAGAGCGCACCCAGTTCTTCTGAGGAGTGTATAAGAGACATCAATCGGAAGCAATGTTCCTCTAGAACTACAACTGAAACCGTGTCCACATCACCTCCTCTTGGCTGGACCGCAAGACCCAGGGTCACTGGCAGCGCTTTCCACCACAAAGGGATATCAAGAGGGCAATGCCAATGAAAACCGCGGCATCTCCTAAAAGATGCCTAAAACACACACACATGCACGCACACATGCATGTACGCACGCACACACACACAAAAGGAATAAAGTGTAGGAAAGGAACTGCCTGCAGACGCTGGTTTAAACTGAAGATAGACACAAAAGCTGGAGCTGACAGGGGGCGATCAAACAGCACAATACCCTCCTATAACATCCTTCTCTCCAGAGATGCTGCCTGCCTGCTGAGTTAATGAGTGCCCATGGTAGACTCACGAGTCACTAAGGTAAACGCACGGGCCACTACGTTGTTACAACGAGTTTAAATGTTTCCATTTTAACTTTCACGGGGCACGGTAAATTTGACTCATGGAAAACCTCAAACATGTTTGAATTTTTCCATTTTAACAACTTTCACGGGTACCAGCCGTTAGCGCCACGAGTCGCTAAGTTGCTCGCGTGAGTTCCGACGTTCCCGCTACGTTGATTGTACGTGATTACCGCGAGTGAAAACTCGGGGTCATTTGTGGCTCAACTCGCACCGTGAGACAGGGCTTTCAGGCTCTGTAATCTTTAATCTTTAATCTTGGGGCATGGAGGAGATCCATAGAAACATAGAAAATAGGTGCAAGGGGATGACATTCGGCCCTTAGAGCCAGCACCGCCATTCATTGAGATCATGGCTGATTGTCCGCTATCAATAACCTGTGCCTACCTTCTCCCCATATCCCTTGATTCCACTAGCCCCTAGAGCTCTATCCAACTCTCTCTTAAATCCATCAAGTGATTTGGCCTCCACTGCCCTCTGTGGCAGGGAAATCCATAAATTCACAACTCTCTCGGTAAAAAAGTTTTTTCTCACCTCAGTCTTAAATGACCTCCCCTTTATTCTAAGACTGTGGCCCCTGGTTCTGGACTCACTCAACATTGGGAACATTTTTCCTTCATCTAGCTTAATCAGTCCTTTTATAATTTTATATGTTTCTATAAGGTATCCCCTCATCCTTCTAAACTCCAGTGAATACAAGCCTAGTCTTTTCAATCGTTCCTCATATGACAGTCCCGCCATCCCAGGGATCAATCCCGTGAACCTACGCTGCACTGCCTCAATCACAAGGATGTCCTTCCTCAAATTAGGAGACCAAAACTATACACAATACTCCAGATGTGGTCTCGCCAGAGCCCTATACAACTGCAGAAGAACCTCTTTACTCCTGTACTGAAATCCTCTTGTTATGAAGGCCAACATTCCATTAGCTTTCTTCACTGCCTGCTGTACCTGCACACCAACTTTCAGTGACTGGTGTACAAGGACACCCAGGTCTCGCTGTACCTCCCCCTTACCTAACCTAACCCCATTGAGATAAAATCTGCCCCCTTGTTTTTGCCGCCAAAGTGGATAACCTCACATTTATCTATATTATACTGCATCTGCCACGCATCTGCCCGCTCACTCAACCTCTCCAGGTCCCCCTGCAACCTCCTAACATTCGCTTCACAGTTCACACTGCCACCCAGTTTTGTGTCATCCACAAACTTGCTAGGGTTGCTCCTAATTCCCTCTTCCAAATCATTGATATATGTGGTAAACAAGATGCGGCCCCAACATCGAGCCTTGTGGCACTCCACCCGCCACTGCCTGCCATTCTGAAAAGGACCCGTTCACTCCCACTCTTTGCTTCCAGTCTGCCAACCAATTTTCTATCCATGTCAACACCCTACTCCCAATACCATGTGCTCTAATTTGAGTCACCAGTCTCCCGTGCGGGACCTTATCAAAAGCTTTCTGAAAGTCTAGATATACTACATCCACTGGCACCCCTTCATCCATTTTACTTGTCACATCCTCAAAAAATTCCAGAAGATTAGTCAATCCAAATTGTGTTTGCACTTTGGGATGCGCTAGCCTTGTCCTAGTGGGCCGCGACCAGCTTTATCTGCCACAAGATGGTCATGAAACATAATACAAGATACAAAATACAAGATACAAAGAATTTATTAACCAAGTATGTAAGAGCATACAAGGAATTTGCTTTGCCCAACAGTCGTTACAAAAAAGCAGCAAGACACACAACTACATAAAAATCAACATAAACATCCACCACAGCGCACTGTGATGGAAGGCAATAACGTATTGACTTCCCTCCTTTTCTCCCGCGGTCAGGCCAGTTGAACCATCCGCTATCGGGACGACCGAAGTTCCCGCAGCCGACGTTCGAAGTTCCCGGGTGGTCGGGTGATCAGGGTGGTCGAAGCTCCTGCGGCTTGGTGGTCCCGAAGTCGGATCCCATGCTTGCAGGATGTGGGAGGCAAGGGACACCGATGGAGCATCTGGCTGCTACAACTGTGGTAAGTGTGTCCAGGTTCAGCTCCTGTAGGAACCTGTTGGGGTACTGGAGAAGCAGCCTGATGACCTCAGGGCCATCCAGGATAACAATATCCTGGACAGGACGTACAGTGAGGTTGTCACGCCAAGGATACAGGAAGAACGATGGTGTGTGACTGAGAGAAAGGGGAGTAACCGTGGAGTGCAGGAGACCCAGCCGACTGTGCCTAAGGAAAACAGGTAGCTGTCGGGGGAGGTGTCGGGGGAGACGATACTTCCAGTCCGAGTGGCGGACACGTCGGTTGTTCCAATCCTAGAGATGAGACATGACCGGCGAGACCGACGTCGGGCAGAGCCATAGTGGTGGGTGACTCCATTGTCCGATGTGTGGACTGTAGATTCTGTGGCGGCAGGCGAGACTCGAGGATGGCCCGTTGCCTCCCTAGTGCCAGGGTTCAAGATATCACAAACCAAATTCAGAACATCCTCGAGAGGGAAGGTGAACAGCCGGCAGTAGTTGTGCACGTGCGCACAAATGATTTCAGGAAGAAGAGGAAGTAGGTTCTGCAACGCGGGTTTAGAGAGTTAGGAAAAAGACTGAAAAGCAGGACTTCTAGGATGGTTATCTCTGGATTGCTTCCAGTACCTCGTGCTAGTGAGGACAGGAACAGGGAGATAGGGGATCTGAATGTGTGGCTGAGGGTCTGGAGCAGGGAGCAAGGATTTAGATTTATAGACCACTGTGATCTCTTCTGGGGTAGGGGTGACCTGTACAAAAGGGATGGGTCGCACCTTAACTGGAGGGGACCGACGTTCTGGCAGGCAGGTTTGCTAGGGCTACATGTGTGGGTATAAACTAAATAGTGGGGGGGAGGGATTGACAAATTGGGAGTATAAAGATGGAGTTAAAGGGGAAGTGAGTACAGGAAAAGTTACAATCACTTCCGAATTAATGGGAAGGAAGTTCAAGAAGGGATAAGAGAGGAAGATCAGGGCTAATTGTGAGCGGTGTAAGGGGGGAGGTGAATGCCAAAGTCAAAGTGTTGTATATGAATGCGCGAAGTATAAGAAATATAGTGGCGAGCTTGAGGCTCAGTTAGAAATTGGCAAGTATGATGTAGTGGGAATTACAGAGACATGGCTGCAAGAGCTGGGAACTGAATAATCAAGGCTATAAGTCCTTTTGAAAGGACAGGCATGTGGGCAGAGGGGGTGGGGTTGCTCTGTTGGTGAGGAATTACATTCAGTCCCTTGCAAGGAGTGATATTGAAACAGGAGATGTGGAGTTAGTATGGACAGAACTAAGGAATTGCAAGGGTAAAAAGACCCTAATGGGACTTACCTACAGGCCACCAAACAGTAGCCTGGATATAGGGTGCAAGTTGAATCAAGAGTTAAAATTGGCATGTCCTAAGGGTAATGCTATGGTTGTTATAGGCGATTTCAACATGCAGGTAGACTGGTAAAATCAGGTTGGTACTGGACCCCAAGAAAGGGAGTTTGTGGAGTGCCTCCGTGATGGATTCTTAGAGCAACTTGTATTGGAGCCAACCAGGGAGAAGGCAATTCTGGATATAGTGTTGTGTAATTAACTGGATTTGATAAGGGAACGTGAGGTTAAGGAGCCATTAGGAGGTAGAGACCATAATATGATAAGTTTTAATCTACAATTTGAGAGGGAGAAGGTTAAATCGGAGGTGTCAGTGTTACAGTTGAACAAAGGGGAATATGGAGCCCTGAGGAGCTGGCCAAAGTTGTCTGGAAAGATACCCTAGCAGGAATGACAGTGGAACACCAATGGCAGATATTTCTGGGAATAATACAGAAGGTGCAGGATCAGTTCATTCCAAAGAGGAAGAACGATTTCAAGGGGAGTAAGGGGCGAACATGACTGACAAGGGAAGTCAGGGACAGTATAAAAATAAAAGAGAAAAAGTACAACGTAGCAAAGATGAGTGGGAAGCAAGAGAATTGGGTAATGTTTAAAGAGCAACAGAAGATAACTAAAAAGGCATAAGGGGATAAAAGATGAGGTGCGAAGGTAAGCTAGCCAAGAATATTAAGTAGGAGAGTAAAAGCTTCTTTAGATATGTGAAGAGGAAAAAATTAGTTAAGACCAAAGTTGAACCCTTGAAGACTGAAAAAGGTGAATTTATTACGGGGAACAAGGAAATGGTAGATGAGTTGAAAGGTACTTTGGATTTGTCTTCACTAAGGAGGACACAAACAATCTTCCTGATGTACTAGTGGCCTGAGGATCTGGGGTGATGGAGGAACTGAAGGAAATCACATTAGGCAGGAAATGGGGTTGGGTAGACTGATGGGGCTGAAGGCTGATAAATCTACAGGGCCTGATGGTCTGCATATCAGGGTACTTAAGGAAGTGGCTCTAGAAATCGTGGACGCACTGGTGATCATTTTCCAATGTTTTATAGATTCAGGATCAGTTCCTGTGTATTGGAGGGTAGCTTATGTTATCCTACTTTTTAAGAAAGGCGGGAGAGAGAAAACAGGGCATTATAGACCAGTTAGCCTGACAGCGGTGGTGGGGAATATGCGAGAGTCAATGATAAAATATGACATTTTGGATATTTATCACATTTGGATAGCAGTAACAGGATCGGTCAGAGTCAGCATGGATTTACGAAGGGGAAATCATGCTTGACTAAACTTCAGGAATTTTTTGAGGATGTAACTAGGAAAATGGACAAGGGAGAGCCAGTGGATGTAGTGTACCTGGACTTTAAGAAAGCATTTGATATGGTCGCACAAATTAGATTAGTGGGCAAAATTAGGGCACATGGTATTGGGGGTAGTGTTCTGACATGGATAGAAAATTGGTTGGCAGACAGGAAACAAAGAATAAGGATTAACGGGTCCCAATTCAGAATGGCAGGCATTGACTAGTGGGGTATCGCAAGGCTCCGTGCTGGGATTACACCTATTTACAATAAACATTAATTATTTAGATGAAGGGATTAAAAGTAACATTAGCAAATTTGCAGATGACACGCAGCTGGCTGGCAGTGTGAACTGTGAGGAGGATGCTATGAGGATGCAGGGTAACTTGGACAGGTTGCGTGAGTGGGCAGATGCATGGCAGATGCAGTTTAATGTGGATAAATGTGAGGTTATCCACTTTGGTAGCAAAACAGGAAGGCAGATTATTATCTTAATGGCGTACAACGAGATCTGGGGATCTTTGTTCATCAGTCACTGAAGGTAAGCCTGCAGGTACAGCAGGCAGTGAAGACAGCAAATGGCATTTTGGCCTTCATAACAAGAGGAGTTAAGTATAGGAGCAAATAGGTCCTTCTGCAGTTGTACAGGGCCCAGTGAGACCACACCTGGAGTATTGTGTGCAGTTTTGGTCTCCAAATTTGAGGAAGGACATCCTTGCTATCAGGGGAGTGCAGCGAGGTTAATTCCTTAGTTCACGAGGTTAATTCCTGGGATGGCGGGACTGTCATATGTTGATAGAATGGAGCGGCTGGGCTTGTATACTCTGGAATTTAGACGGATGAAAGGGAATCTTATTGAAACATATAAGATTATTAAGGGTTTGGACACGGTAGAGGTAGAAAACGTGTTCCCTATCTTGGGGAAGTCCAGAACCAGGGGCCACAATTTAAGAATAAGCCATTTAGAATGTAATGATGAAAAACTTTTTCACACAGAGGGTTCAACTTCGGTCTTAACTAATTTTCACACTCTTCAAGGGTTCAACTTTGGTCTTAACATAGTTTTTCCTCTTCGCATACCGAAAGATGCTTTTATCATCCTCCTTTATATTCTTGGCTAGCTTACCTTCGTAGCTCATCTTTTCTTCCAATCATTGCCTTTTTAGTTATCTTCTGTTGTTCTTTAAAAGTTTCCCAATCCTCTGGCCTCCCACTCATCATTGTAATGTTATACTTCTCTTTTATTTTTATACTGTCCCTGATTTCCCTTGTTGCCCCTTACTCCCCTTGGAATCGTTCTTCCTCTTTGGAATGAACTGATCCTGCACCTTTTGTATTATTCCCAGAAATACTTGCCGTTATTTTTCCACTGTCTTCCCTGCTAGGGTATCTTTCCAGTCAACTTTGGCCAGCTCCTTCCTCATGGCTCCATAGTCCCCTTTGTTCATTTGTCATACTGATACTTCCGATTTTCCCTTCTCCCTCTCAAATTGTAGATTAAAACTTATCATATTACGATCACTACCTCCTGATGGCTCCTTTACCTCGAGTTGCCTTATCAAATCAGGTTCAATACACAACACTAAATCCAGAATTGCCTTCTCCCTGGTAGGCTCCAGTACAAACTGCTCTGAGAATCCATCACGGAGGCACTCAGAATTTCATTGTTCAATCCGGGACATATGACAATAAAACACGCGTGACTCTTGACTATCAACCTTTGCCCTGACCCTTCCACCCATCTGCCCGATTCCCATCCCTCCCTTCAACTACCCTTCAAACCCCCAGCCCCAAGCATTCCATTACATTCTCTGTTCTAGCAGATGGAAGGCTAACTCGTGTATAGCTAATTCAATATCTCCCTTGAAAGTTGACTAAATCTTAAGACATTATATCTGTACCAGTGGAACTCATGTAAAGCAAAATACTGCACTTTCATTGAAAATATAGCTGAAGGTTTTCATTAACTCAAAGCAATTAAGATCAGAGTGAGAAAAATTATTTGTAGATTAATTTAGCATGGGAATTGCCTCTAAAATGGCTGATAGTAATGGCTATTATACACTTAGAAGAAAACATATGTACAAATCATTTTTCAGCACTGTGTAATATTTTTTATTAAATAGTATGGATGCGGGAACAGGTCATGATAATTCTGCAGCCAAAATGTAGCCCCCTTAACTCTGAGTAACAAATCGGTCATTTTGACGCAGTTGAGGGAAATTTGGTTACTAATTAGAATCTTGATTATGTTAATCTTACATTTTGGAAACATTTCAACAATATTTACTGCTAAATATTTAATTCAGGCAACCGTGGGCTGAAATGCATTGAGGTTTTCAAGCTTGACGTAATAAATTGGAGATGTATTTTACTACACGTTATATTCTTAGGTCATTATTTTTGGGCAGCACCGAATTTAATAACAATACCAATGTATGGGCATAAAGTATGCATTTAACATAAATTTCTTTCTTTGAAGTCGCAAGATGAATCACACGTATTGTGCTTTTTGGAAACAGCATTTTGGAACCGGAAATAATCAGATAATGTGATTCTTTTTTTTTACAATTCCCAAAATGAAAAAGATTACCGTTACAGTATATTTGAAATATTTATATAAATGTCAATAGCTGTCAAATTGTATTTTAAAGTATTTATTTATTTCAATTTTGAATGTTTGCCATTAATAAATAGGTACCTTTGTGAGATATAATCGTTCAAGTTACTATGCACCAAACAGCCATGTTGCTAAGATGCAGAATCTGCACAATTCTCCAAGGATCAATTTTTAGATAATCTGACACAAACCATTTTATGCAATTGACAGAGGGGGCTAGGATTTGTGTCTTGGCCCCCTACTATGTAACAGTACGGGTTGTCATAAAGAAGGCATTTGAATCTACAGGCAGATAATGCTGGAATATTATTAATAATCCATTATGCAAATTTGATCTCATGCAAAGTGAAGCAAAATGCAATAAAATAATATTGCCATTACATTTATAGTAATGAGATTTCACCATACCACAGTAATGTCAATTATTGAACAGTTGTGACAATGAGGAGCACAAACACAGCTATAATTGTTATACATGAAAACATGAGATTAACTTATTCAAATTTAAATTTCAAATAAAATTGGTTTGGTGGTGCGGTGTCAAATGTGTAATCCAACTAGATGTTGTAATTAGAAAATAAGCAATTGCTTGCCAAGTTACACATTGCTTCTATCAAGTAAATGATCCTCATGATACCGCAAATGTCTTACACATAAATTCATAAATTAACTCATAGCTTGTCAAATGGTTACAAACTATGTTACTGTTTTTAAGTAGTAGGTAAAATAGGGATGGTCAAATTTGAGATGGTCAAAATCCTTACATTCCTGGGAATAAATATCACTTGCAATTTGTCCTGTAACAGCAACATTTAAGATATGGCCAAGAGAACACACCAACACCTCAACTTCCTTCGAAAGCTTAGGAAATTCAGCATATCCGCAACTTCTACAAATGCATTTCAATTTTGAATGTTTGCCTTCTTATTGGGATGCATCAAAACCTGTTTCTGGACCAGCTCAATTCTAGAAGGCAAAAATTGCAGAGAGTTGTAAATGTAGCCCAGACCATCACACAAACCAGCCTCCCATCTGCACATCACTCTGTCTCAGTAAGGCCTCCAACATAATCAATAACCAGTTTCACCCAGTTCACTCTCTCTTTTCCCCTCTCCCTCAGGCAAATAGAAGTTTGAAAACACATACCTCCTGATTTTACTTCAGAGTCACATGAGTGACTACATGAAGAAGCCCACAAGCCCGCATGTGCATCGATACGTCTAACGCATGGCGCACGACTGGCTGGGAGGCGCATTGCTCCTCTAGCGGTATGTTTAAAAGGCCCTACACGTAAGTTTTGCACTTATTCTGAGGTCGTTTTTTGTTCTGAAATCTTGGTCACAAAACGGCAAGATTCCAATCATCATGGAAAAGTCCAGCGCGAAGTCCAAATGGGCCGCGGGGAAACCGGCTATGGAGGACCGCGGAAGTGCGGGTAGCTGGCGGCTGTCGATTTCGCCACCCAAGTCGCTGACGGTGCAGTCAGCGGCTTCCAACTTGGTGCCTGTTGAGAGCACTTTGGTTCCCCAGAAAGGGGGTAAAGCCAAGAGAAAGTCGGATAGGCCTTTGGACTCGGACGAGTCATGCCAGGAGGACTCGCCTCCTTCAATGGATAGCGTCTTTGGAAGTTTATCCCGGATAGAGCACCTGATGGAAAGGATGATCCATCACGATATGCTCCAGGGAACGGAGTTATATCAGCGCGGGGCTCCTCGGGGGCCCGCAGCGCGCCTGGTTCAGGGCTGCACAATGTATCCTCCCTGAAGAGGGGAGCGTACGGAGTCAGTACTGGACTGACTCCGAATGCGGTGGTATGGCTGGGGAGCAAACCAGTATGCACGAGGTGCACGAAGCACAGAATTTGCCTGTCAGCTTCTAAATTTGCGGTACCCTCGCAAATAGGGGAGCCGCTATAGGAGGAACTCGCTGCAATCATCAACTACCTCACTACCCACCAGCTGATAGATACATCTGCCAAATACCATCAGTATTGATGTGGATAGAGAACTGGCTGGCAAACAGGAAGCAAAGAGTAGGAGTAAACGGGTCCTTTTCACAATGGCAGGCAGTAACTAGTGGGGTACCGCAGGGCTCAGTGCTGGGACCCCAGCTATTTACAATATATATTAATGATCTGGATGAGGGAATTGAAGGCAATATCTCCAAGTTTGCGGATGACACTAAGCTGGGGGGCAGTGTTCGCTGTGAGGAGGATGCTAGGAGACTGCAAGGTGACTTGTATAGGCTGGGTGAGTGGGCAAATGTTTGGCAGATGCAGTATAATGTGGATAAATGTGAGGTTATCCACTTTGGTGGCAAAAACAGGAAAGCAGACTATTATTTAAATGGTGGCCGATTAGGAAAAGGGGAGATGCAGCGAGACCTGGGTGTCATGGTACACCAGTCATTGAAAGTAGGCATGCAGGTGCAGCAGGCAGTGAAAAAAGCGAATGGTATGTTAGCTTTCATAGCAAAAGGATTTGAGTACAGGAGCAGGGAGGTTCTACTTCAGTTGTACAGGGTCTTGGTGAGACCACACCTGGAGTATTGCGTGCAGTTTTTGGTCGCCAAATCTGAGGAAGGACATTATTGCCATAGAGGGAGTGCAGAGAAGGTTCACCAGACTGATTCCTGGGATGTCAGGATTGTCTTATGAAGAAAGACTGGATAGACTCGGTTTATACTCTCTGGAATTTAGGAGATTAAGAGGGGATCTTATAGAAACTTACAAAATTCTTAAGGGGTTGGACAGGCTAGATGCAGGAAGATTGTTCCCGATGTTGGGGAAGTCCAGGACAAGGGGTCACAGCTTAAGGATAAGGGGGAAATCCTTTAAGACCGAGATGAGAAAGACTTTTTTCACACAGAGAGTGGTGAGTCTCTGGAACTCTCTGCCACAGAGGGTAGTTGAGGCCAGTTCATTGGCTATATTTAAGAGTGAGTTGGATGTGGCCCTTGTGGCTAAGGGGATCAGAGGGTATGGAGAGAAGGCAGGTACGGGATACTGAGTTGGATGATCAGCCATGATCATATTGAATGGCGGTGCAGGCTCGAAGGGCTGAATGGCCTACTCCTGCACCTAATTTCTATGTTTCTATGTTTCTATGTTACCATACACCTGGGAACTGTGCTTCGCTAAAAGTACCGGCTGTGAACAACTCGATTTGGGGATATATTGGAGGGGGCATCAAGGCCCAGGAGGTAAAGCGCCAGAGAATCCTCAAATTGCTAGCCTCAGGCATAACGGCGTTTGCCAGGTCAGTGGATGGGGGTCCATTGTCTGATGTACAGCAGGATGCCCTGGCATTAATGTGCAATGCACATTTTTATATCAATTGCTTTCGCAAAAATGCCATCTGACCTGCCCAGAACCCCAAATTTGCGGGGTTGTGGAGAGCCAGCAATGTTCAGCCGGCGAATCTTCTCTTCGGAGAAAATCTGCCAAAACAGGTCAAGGACCTCGATGAAGAAGCGAAAGCTGTCAGGCTGATGAAGGTGCCATCGATCAGCAAAGCTTCTCCATTTCGGCGGCAGCACCCCTACACTTCCACCAGCAGCAAGCGGTTCGCTGAAGCTGGTGGCAGCTCGAAGGCTGTATATTCTGGGCAGAAGTCTTTTTTAGGCCAAGGCCCAGGCCGGCCCTCGTGGAAAATGCGCAATCCATGCACTCCAGCACCCCTACCCCCCAAACCTCGGGGGCGGAGATAAAAACCACAAAACCACCGGTAACCATGGAGGTAGGTGGGTCTGGTTCTTTCCAGAACATGGGGTGTGTGGACCGTTTACAAGTTGGTAGGAGATTACACTTGATTTTGATTTTGAATGAATGGAGTTGTATAACGTCAGATCCGTTTATACTGCACAAATCGAATTTGTTCCCAATTCATTGCCACATATACAGCATGCAACAAACCGGATGTTTGTTCATTCACAACTGGATGGTTTGGATGTGCAGCTGAAATTCAAAAATTACATTCAAAAGTGGTAATTGAGAGGTTGAGTCATGAACCTCACGAATTTGTTTCTAATATATTTACAAGACAAAGGAAAGATGGAGGATGCCGAATCATCCTTGATTTTACTCAACTTAACGCTTTTGTGCAGTATAGACATTTAAAAATGGAAACCTTCGTTACTGCCAAACAACTGATTTCCAAGGTATGCTTTATGGCATGCATCGATCTCAAAGATGCATACTATTCGGTACCTATTCACATGGATCACCGGCGGTATTTGAAGTTTAACTGGATGGGGCAACTGTGGCAGTTTAAAGCATTGCCTAATCGGTTAACATCAGCCCCCAGATTTTATTTACCAAATTATTAAAACCAGCATTTTGGCTTCTCAGAGCTCAAAATCATATTGTTATGGCATACTTGGATGATATCCTAATTATAGAAAAAACTCTGAAATTAGCTAAATTAGCTGTTTCAACCACTAAAAACTTGTTTGAGAGATTGTGTTTTCTCATCCCTCCAGATCAATCTAAGTTGATACCATCCACAGGTATGATTATTTGAGATTTACCATTAACTCTATTCACATGTCTGTGACTCTGCCCTGGAGCAAGAGATTAGAATTAATAAAAGCCTGTAACAACCTCGTTGTTATTGAGCAACCATGTATTTGACAAGTGGCCAGGGTAATTGGCAAATTAGTGGCTGCCTTTCCAGCTGCACAGTTTGGGCCTTTGCATTATCAGAATTTACAATGTGCAAAGGAGCAAGCACTCACGGATCATGCAGGTCATTTTAACAGACCTATGCGTTTACCAGCCGATGCTATTTCAGAATTACAATGGTGGACGACCAACATTCGGCATCGCTCCAATACCATTTTAGTCAGCAAGCCTTGAGTTATATTTTACTTCGGAGTCACGTGAGTGACTTCGTGAAGACCCCGCCAGCATGCATGCGCGACATATCGTCGCGTGCATTTGCTCGACAAGCTGGGGGGGGGAGTGCGCTCTCTCCACCAGCTCCTTCATAAGACCGGCAGGTAAGTACTTACCTTTACTCCCACAGGATGGACAAGGGCAAGCGGAAGGAGACGCTCTCCAGGAGCCGTGCTGCTTCGACCAGCCAACGGCCTTTTTCCCCGGAGCTGCAAGCACCACCGGCAGCTTCGCGACGTGTGGGGGCAAGAATGCGGAAGTCGGGCGCTCCCGCTACTCTAGCGCCCGACTCATCACGTGAATGGTTCACCGCACCGGAGCTCGAGACTGCTGATCCAGACTTCGAGCCCCCTTCCCCCAAGAAAAGAGGGGGAAAACAGGTACGTGGGAAGGAGCCTCGCTCATCGCCAGCGACCTCACCCCGAGTTCCAGCAGACCCAAGGGGACTGGGCCAGGGAACAGCTGCACTACACAGGGGAGCCCTGCAGCTGTGCACCATCACGTACCACTGACAGGGAGATCTGCTGTAGAGCAGTCTGGAAGATCTACTGCTGCGTCGAGCAGACCTGTAGGAGCAGGTGCTGCCGGCAAAACACCCCGTCAGGCTGCTGTCAAGGGCGGTGGTGGCAGCAGTAGACGGTTGGTCAGCTTAGCTCTGGGAGCGGCCGACCATGCGCTTCCACACCGAATATTGGGCGACAGTGGAGGTAAGCCTGCACGGACTCCGGGGAGCCTGGTTCCGGGGGCCGGCGCCGATCCAACTCACCTGCCTTCGTATCAGACAGGTGGGCCGCCACAGTCTGGGAGAAGACAGACTAGCGAAGAGTCTGTGCAGGAGTCGTATGAGCCTACTCGGGCGGTAGGCCAGGACGACCTGCCATTGGACCCTAGACAGCACCTTACGGAGGTGTGGTCCGATGGTGGAAGCCCCAGTGATTTTGCAGGGCCTGGGGAAGTCTGCTTGTCCGCTGCACATAGCAGGGACGGTCGCATAGAGCGGTTGGAGCTCTTAGTGGAGCAACTCCTCCAGCGGGACAGGGACCGGGAAGAACGGGACTCATGGGCATCGACAAGCCATGCAAGGAGTCCTCTCAGTATCTCGTCGTCACCAGCCAGAAGTGCTAGCAGTTGCCCAGCCGCTGTATTTAAAGACGACCCGGCACAGCCAGTGACCGCTGAGCCAGAGCATGAGGAGGATATGCTGGACGTGGTGGGCAAGTTTACTGCTACTACACAAACAGGGGAACCCCTGCACCACAAACTGGCGGGCACCATTGATTACCTGACTACTCACCAACTCCAGAGTCAGGTTCTCAATGACACTATGGAGAAAATAAAACCGCCCGAGAACTGCATCAACCTCAGTGTTCCCCTGGTTAATGCTCAAATCTGGGGACACTTGAGCACGGCCACCAGGATGCAGGATGTCCGCCTCCAGCGTATCTTAAAGGTCCTCGCCACGGGTATAACGCCGTTTGCTAGGACCCTTGACGGGGATAATGTGTCCAGTGAACAACAATATGCCCTGGCACTCCTATGCAACGCCCAGTATGAGATCAACTGCCTGCGTAAGAGCTCCATTAAGCCCACACTCAACCCCAAATTCGCGGGGTTGTGCCATCCATGAACCGCTCCACCGCCTCATCAACTGTTTGGAGATCTGTCCAAGACGAGGAGGCCAAAACAGCTGGCCTAATGAAACCTCCTACGACTAGACTTCACCCATACCACCGGCAACAACCACACACAAACTGGAAACCGCGGGTGACGGACAGGACACCAAGGACCTATCCACCTCCTCTTCCCCAAACACAGCGGCCTTTTTTAGGACAAGGCCAACAGCGGCTTGCATGGAAGATGCGGCCGCCATCCCGACAACCTCCACAACGTCCACCCAAAACGATATATGCCAGGAACCGTCGTTAACCATGGAGGTAAGGGGGCCTGGTTCCTTTCAGACCATAGCATCCCTTCCTGCACAAATTGGTGGGCGATTGCGGGCCTTTTTGGGAATGTGGAACACTATCACCACAGATGAGTTTATTTTACAAAGTGTTCAAGGCTATGTTATAGAATTCATTGGTGGTAAAATTCCCCCTACCCAGCATTCGCCTCGTCGGAAATTTACACTATCCCATAAAGAGGTGGAAGCAGGACATGCTGAAATTATATGGCTAGCAGCAAAAGGGGTGATTGGCAAGACATCGCACGAACCCCTTGAGTTTGTGTCCAACATTTTCACCAGAGTTAAAAAGATGGGGGGTGTCGGATTATAATAGATCTAACTGAGCTGAACACCTTTGTACAATATACCCACTTCAAAATGGATACCTTTGAAGCAGCCAAACAGATGCTTTATCCGGGGTACTTTATGGCATGCATCGATTTAAAAGATGCATACTATACGGTGCCCATCACTGAATCTCACAGAAAATTTCTAAAATTTGTCTGGAAGGAACAATTATGGGAATACAAAGCATTGCCCAATGGAATCACCACAGCTCCTAGGCTATTTACAAAATTAGTAAAACCTATATTGGCTCTTCTCCAACAACAAAATTACATGGTCATGGCATATTTAGATGATATCTGTAGATGGTTCATATGCAACCAATAATATAGTTACCTCAGTCCCATTAACCCCGCCTAGTTAACATCGATCATAACGCCTTCCCCTTCCTGGGTACAGTTCAGTAGAAGAATGTAGCTAGTGCTTGAAGATGTATGTAATACCCTGTGCTATCATTAAAGATGTTGCACACTTTAAGAGTTTGTAAATTGCTTATTTACATGGTGTCGAAGCGAGAAGACACTTGCGTCTCCTGTTTATCGGGTTTTATTTCTTTTTTTTGATTTGTGCTTTTTGTGCTTAATCTCTCTGGCCATGGCGTCCTCTTGCAGAAAGCCCGCGCAGCTTGTCTTTGATGCTGACATCTCTGAGCGCTGGGCCACGTTTGAATTTGATTTCACTCACTTTGTCAACGTCGCACACCGCGCTGATCCTGACTCCCTTAAAGCCTCCCTCCTACTCAACCTTGTCGGACCCGATGCCATGAAGAGAGCCAGAACTTTCACCTACGCTCCAGCGGTCCTGGACGACAACAATGTGGTGATTACTCCTGCAGAATCTGCCAGCGACCCCGCTTGCCTGCTACGTAAGTTCAGGGAGATTTGTGACCTGCCCTCGAACCGCATTCTAGAGAGGGCACGGTTCTTTACAAGGAGACAGTTGCCGGATGAACCTGTTGAATGTTTTTATTGCTGATTTGCGTTATCTCGCCCAGCGGTGCCGCTTTGGTGACATGACAGACCAGCTCACTAGAGACATTTTAGTAACTGGCATGCATGACCAGAAGCTGCGATGTGAGCTTTTAAGGGATCCGGATCTAACGTTGGAAAAAGCCATGCATGCCTGTAGATTGTCTGAGGTCGTTGTATTGCCAGATGACCACCGGGACTCGGGCAATAAATCTGTCAACCTGGCTGGGTTTAGGAGACCACAGCCTCGGTGGGAAACAATGCTTTTCTGCCGCGTGCCAACCCTGGTCCTGGTGAAGTACCCCAAAAAAGGTGTCCAAACTGTAACTACATGCACCACAGACTGTCGACGTGCCCCGCCTATGGCAAGGCCTGTAACCTTTGTAAAAATAAATCACTTCTCTGCCGCCTGTCGTTTATTCCGTTCCCGTGGGAGACAGGCACAGACTTCCAGACCCAGTCTAAACATGCTGAGACAATCTGATATCCGTTACGACTCACAGCCCAACTTAGCTGAATCCTATGATGCAGATCCAATTAATCCTCCCGAGGACCCGCATGTGTTTACCCTCCTACAGACACCCGCCCACCGCCCTGATCCCTCCGTATCTGTGACTGTCAATGATGTAACCTTCCTTGCAAAGTTAGACACAGGTGCGAAGGTCAACGTTTTGTCCATGAATCTTTTCAACAAGATAAGGAATAATGAGCCCCTGGTTGCTGACAATGTTACCCTGCACGCCTATGGTGGAGAAATTCTAAGGCCTGCGGGGAGGGCCACTTTAACTTGCGTGCTGAAAAAGGCCACGAGAAACCTGGTTTTCTATGTTTTGAACTCTGACTGTGTAACCCTGCTGGGCAACCGTGCGTGCCAGGATCTTGGCCTGGTGTCCTTCGACCGCACGGTCCACAAAGTGCAACTGTCGTTTAACCCGGTTGCAGAATACCAGGACCTGTTCGACGATGACCTGGGGAAGTTACCACTGACATACCATATTTCCATTGACCCAAATATACAACCCGTGGTCCGCGCACCTCACAGGGTGTCTCACGCCTTGAAAGACAGGGTCGAGGCGATGCTTAACAAGATGGTCGAAAAGGGGGTGCTAGTAGCGATAGCGAGCCCACCGATTGGGTCTCCACCATGGCTGCCACGATAAAGAAAGACAAGAACGAAATACGTGTGTGTATCAACCCGAAGGACTTAAACCTTGCCATCAGGCGACCACACTACCCCATGCGGTCTGTTGAGGATGTGGCGGCTCAGGTCGGGCAAGCCACCATCTTTTCGGTCCTAGACGCTAAGAACTCGTTTTGGCAGATCCCGTTGGACAAAGCGTCTTCTGACCTGACGACCTTCGCCACACCGTTTGGCAGATTCAATTTCCTGCGAATGCCATTCGGTATCAATTCTGCTAGCGAGGTGTTCCAGCGAACGATGGAGCAGATATTCTCAGACCTGCCATGTGCCATCATCGTGGATGATATCCTGGTTTATGGGAAGGACATTGCCGAGCACGACGTGAACCTCCGCCGCGTCCTGGATCGGGCACGGAAGGCGAACCTGAAGCTGAATCCCAAGAAGTGCTGGTTTCGTGTCTCAGAGGTCACGTATGTTGTACATGTTTTCACCTCTAACGGACTAAAACCCGACCCCTTGAAGGCAGCTGCCATCTCCGAGATGGCAGCCCCCACCGACGTGCCAGGTCTACAACGATTCTTGGGCATGGTGAACTACCTTGGAAAGTTTGTACCAAACCTCAGTGAGCTGAGTGCTCCCCTGCGGCAGCTGACAAAAAAGGATATCGCCTGGGTCTGGCTCCCACATCACCAGCAGGCCTTTGACTGCCTCAAGTCGAAACTGATTAACACTCCGACGTTGCGGCTCTTCAACGCGAGTCGCCCCATCACCGTCACCTGTGACGCTTCCAAGTTCGGTCTGGGTGCGGCTTGCCTTCAGTCTGTCGATGGATCGTTACATCCTGTCTCCTATGCCTCCCGCACCATGACGGACACCGAGCAGCGGTACGCTCAGATCGAGAAGGAGCTGCTCGCGGTGGTGTTCGCCTGCTCCAAGTTCAGAGACTTCCTGTTCGGCAACAGATTTACGGTCGAGACCGACCACCAGCCACTGGTGACAATCCTGAACAAGCCGATTCACGCTGCCCCTGCCAGGCTGCAGCGTATGATGCTGCAGCTCCAGCGCTTCGACTTTGATATAATCTACAAGAAGGGCACCGAGATGCACATTGCGGACACCCTATCGCGCGCCCCGCGGACCTCCTGCGCTCGCCACCCCTATGAAACAGAGGACTTGCTCGTACTGGGCGTTAACTTTATTCCCACCAAGCAGCTACAGGTTTTGGCCGAGCACACCGCTGCCGATCCAGTTTTGCAGCGGCTTACCTCTGTGATTAAAGCAGGGTGGCCAACAAAGCGCTCCGCCGCGCCATCTGAAACACAGCCTTTCTTCCTGGTCCGCGACGAACTGGTGCTCCAGGATGGCGTTATCGTCAACGGACATAAAGTTGTAGTCCCGTCCTCCCTGTTTGACTTTTACTTTTGTGCAGCCCATAGCGGACACCCTGGGGTCGATGCAACACTCGCCCACGCTCAGTGCCAATTCTACTGGCCTGGAATGGCCAAATATATCCGAGACCGAGTTTCTGCCTGCTCCACGTGCAATAGTCTTGCTCCACACCAGCAGCGACAGCCCCTGCTGCAACAGCCCGCCCCTGCCTTGGCCTGGTCCTCGCTGGCTGCCGACATATTCGAGTGGCGTGGTAACCACTACCTTGTCCTGGTCGACTTGTACTCAAACTGGTTCGAAGTGGATTTGCTGACATCCCTCACATCGGAGATGGTGATCCGAAAGCTGCGGAAACACTTCTCCACTTTTGGGACCCCTGTCAGGCTGCAGACTGACAACGGCAGGCAGTTTACCAGCCGAGAATTCAAAAGTTTTGCCGACAAGTGGAATTTCGTGCATTTCACCAGCAGCCCAGAGTACCCACAGAGCAACGGCCTTGCAGAACGGGCCGTCCGCAGCGCCAAGCTTCTGATGGAACAGGCGCGACTATCCAACTCTGATTTGTATTTGGATCTCCTGAACCTCAGGAATGTTTCCAGGGATCCGGCCATGGGATCACCTGCTCAGCGTCTGATGTCCAGAACAACCAGATCTACCATCCCGATTGCCCAGCGCCAGCTGAAACCTCGGGTGCTGGAGCCTGCCTCCGTGCAGAGGCGAATTCAAGAGAAACATGACAGCCAGCGGCGTTCCCACGATCGGTCGTGCAGACCACTCGATCCTCTGTTGCCTGGACAGGTTGTTCGGTTGCAGACCACCAGTGGTCACTCCCGTCTGGCTACCGTGGTTGGGGTGGCCGACTCACCTCGTTCGTATCTGGTCGACTATGAGGGAACCATCTACCGAAGAAGCCGACAACACCTGCTTGCAGTTAATGAGCCGAAGCCGCAGCCCCCGGGGCCCTATGCCCCGCCACTCTCATACCAGCAGCTGGCTGCCGTCCCAGCTAGTGTTCCCTGCATGCCTCGGTCCCCATCTCGAGCGCCTGGTTCCCCTCTGCGCGGATCCCCTGTTGCCGGTCGCGGTTCTCCCTCTCCTGTTTCTCCCACCCCACTGCCCTTCCCTGGTTCCCCAGCTGCCTCGCGTCCTCCTGTTTCTTCTGCTCTTTCGGGGGAAGGGGGAGACATCCGTACGCGCTCGGGCCGGATCAGCAAGCCACCTGTTCGTTATGGCGATTTTGTTTAATTCTGCTGTTTAATTCTGTTGTCGTGACAACAATCTGTTTTTTGATTTTCTAAGGGGAAGGATGTAGATCGTTTATATGCAACCAATAATATAGTTACCTCAGTCCCATTAACCCCGCCTATTTAACATCGATCATAACGCCTTCCCCTTCCTGGGTACAGTTCAGTAGAAGAATGTAGCTAGTGCTTGAAGATGTATGTAATACCCTGTGCTATCATTAAAAGATGTTGCACACTTTAAGAGTTTGTAAATTGCTTATTTACAATATCCTAATAGTGGGTCAGACCTCCAATTGGCTACACGGGCAGTGGCTGCAACTAAGGCTTTATTTAAGAAACTGGGATTTGTAATCCATCCAGACAAGTCAAAATTGCACCCGGTATGGGTTATGGATTATTTGGGGTTCACCCTAGACACCAACTTAATGATGATTACCATCCCAACCAATAAAGCTACTGCTATAAAAGAAAAGTGCCACAGTCTTGCTTGCGCCAGGGTACCGACCATCCAGCAAACGGCAAAAGTAATAGGGAAATTGGTAGCTACATTCTCAGCTGCACAATTCGGACCGCTACACTACCAAAATTTACAAAGAACAAAGATCGCAGCATTAAAAGCAAATGCTGGGCACTTTGATCGACCAATCCGGTTACCACCAAAGGCTATAACCGAGCTACAATGGTGGATTGACAATATTAGTTAGTGTCGCAGACCCATCATAGTAAGCAACCCATCTGTCGTGCTACAGACTGACGCAAGAGCACAAGGCTGGGGAGCAACTGATACTATGTCCAGTTGTGGTGGCAGATGGGACTCTCGTGAGTCTACCTTCCTTCAGTCACACGGGATAAATTAGATAGAAATGCTAGGGGCATTTCATGGACTGCAGGCTTACTGTACTAACTCACGGGACTTACATGTCCGCCTCCAAATAGATGACACAACAGTGGTGGCTTACATCAATCATATGGGTGGTATCAGGTCGCTATCCTGTGATGAATTGGCAAACACAATTTGGCACTGGTGCATCGAGAGGAATATTTGGATTACAGCGACCTATTTGCCAGGGAAGCTTAATACAGTGGCGGACACCAGGTTACGAGTATTCAATGACAACATCGAGTGGATATTGAACACCCAAATTTTTGGAGACATTATAGCTCACTATGGGACACCAGATAATGACCTTTTTGCATCCAGGTTGAACCATCAGATACTAACGTATGTGTCTTGGGAACCAGACCCTGGGGCAATAGCAATGGATGCGTTTTCTATCCATTGGGGGAAATGGTTTTGCTACGCATTTCCCCCATTTTGCCTCATCAGTCGGGTATTGCAGAAAATTAAACTGGACTCTGCAACTGGCATATTGATCATACCCGACTGGCCTACACAGCCATGGTACCCGATGGTCGTTAACATTTTGAAGCAACCATGGATTTCGATTGGGAAACACCCCAAATTGATTACTCACCGCATTACGGGGGATAGTCATCCATGCCATGGTCACCTAAACTTGTTGGCCTGCAGGTTCTAAAAAGACCACTCATCAAGGCGGGCATCTCACCACGAGCCATGGAACTCATCTCAGCATCATGCCGAGAATCAACTCAGAAGCAGTACCTCACGCAGATCAGGAAGTGGGAGGCATTCTGTTCTCGTACCAACAAGACTTCCAACACTGCAACTATCCCTGATGTCCTGGAATTCCTAGCTGGCCTCCATTTCGATGCTGGCCTTAGCTACAGTGCCATCAACAGCGCCAGGAGTGCGCTGTCCTCATACCTGGATATAGGTATAGGCTCAAACCACCTGGTGTCTAAACTCATGAGGGGAGTGTTCAACACCAACCCTCCATGACCCAGATACACCTTCACCTGGGATGTAGGGATCATTCTGAGCCTACTGAGGAGCTGGGCTCCAATGAATAAGTTACCACTCAAACAGCTCACCCTCAAAGTGGTGATGCTGATGGCACTGACTACAGCCCAACGAGTCCAGACATTACGAAAGCTGTGGCTGGATAGCATGGTTGCCACACCTGATCAAATAAATTTCTTTGTCCAGGATTTATTGAAGCAGCACAGGCCAGGGGTTCATGGGCTGCAGTTGGAGTTTCGGGCATACCCTGTAGATGCCACTCTCTGCATAGTCACCCATCTCCACCACTATATCGGAATTACAAGAGCCATCAGGAAGAAGGAGCAGGGGCTCCTCATCAGCCACAAACGTCCGCATCATCGGGTGACTGTACAGACTATCGGCAGGTGGCTCAGGGTGGTGTTGGATGCAGCAGGAGTTGCTACTAACATTTTTAAATCTCATTCCACTAGGGCTGCATCCACATCAGCGTCGAGGGCCATGGAGGTGCCCATGGACCATATCCTCGCCACCGCGGGCTGGGCCCGTGAAGAAACCTTCCAAAGGTTCTACAATAAGCCACTGGTTGCCCCCGCGACATTCGCAGGGGGGAGCCGCTCAGTGAATGTCTGTCCCCGAATCAGGGGTTATTTGTTTGTTATTATTTGATTAATAAATTGTATTATTTTTTCAGCCAGTTTCGATTGAACTGCATTAACAGCCTTCCTCCATCAGAATTGCGGCAGTGTGATAGCATGGACGTTGTCCAGGGCATGAAATCACAGAGCTTTGAAATCTTCACGAGGTCACTCACGTGACTCCGAAGTAAAATAGTAAGATTAAACGAGAACTTACCAAGTTTGAAGGTTGATCTATATTTTACGAGGAGTCGCGGTGAGGGATTTCGTGCCTCCCACTCCCACCCTCTATCATAAGGTCAACTCGGAAGTTCTACGTTCTTCATCTTACTATTTTCAGTCATGGTGAGTTCTGTGATTCCACACCGCTGCTTTGAAGGATGTCGCGCATGCGTGCTGGCAGGGTCTTCACGAAATCCCTCACCGCGACTCCTCGTAAAATAAAGATCAACCTTCAAACTTAGTAAGTTCTCGTTTAATCTTACTATTTTAAAGCAAATATAACAAAAGTAAATTGTGGATCTTTTCCAGTTATGTGGAATGTAATATTGTGTTCAGTGTTCCTGAAATATGTCCTGGAAGTCAAATCAATCACCTTGAATCTTTTTCACTAAGTTATTATAAGGGTGTAAATCTTCCTGCAGCAGCAATAATTTAACATTTCCTTAGGTGTGTTGTTGTTATTTCATCAGCTTGAATCCATTCTGAGTTACAGGCCTACCATCTGTGTCACCAAAACCAGCACAACAAGAACTTGCAAAGATGTGACACCTTTAACACAGTAATTCTGTAATTATGCTCCTAGAGCTTACCCCCCTAGTCTAGTTCAGTAAAACATTGAGTCAAGCACACAGATCACTTGAACCCGAGGGGGACCAATATCCTGGCAGGGAGATTTGCAAAGGCTACTGGGATGACTTTAAACTAGAACGGTTGGAGGGAGGGACTAAAATAGAGAAAGCTAGTAGACAGTGTGTGAGGCAGGAAGCAGAGAAGGGAAGCACTCAGACCCAACATGTAGGGGAGAAAGAAGAAAAATATAATAAACAGAGAATAAGAGGTGGTGGGTTTCTTAAATGTGTGAGCAGAGATGCAGAGGGGTGTAAAATTAGGGTAGAAGCAATAGGTAGCAAGGTGAAAAGTAAAAGTGGCAGGCAGACAAATCCAGGGCAAAATTCAAAAAGGGACACTTTTGAACATAATTGTATAAGGGGTAAGAGTGTTGTAAAAACAAGCCTGAAGGCTTTATGTCTCAATGCAAGGAGCATTCGTAATAAGGTGGATGAGTTGAATGTGCAGATAGTTATTAGTGAATAAGATATAGTTGGGATCACGGAGACATGGCTCCAGGGTGACCAAGGATGGGAGCTGAACATCCAGGGATATTCAATATTCAGGAGGGATAGACAGAAATGAAAAGGAGGCGGGGTAGCATTGCTGATTAGAGAGGAGATTAACGCAATGGAAAGGAAGGACATTAGCTTGGAGGATGTGGAATCGATATGGGTAGAGCTGTGAAACACTAAGGGGCAGAAAACACTAGTGGGAGTTGTGTATAGGCCACCTAACAGTAGTAGTGGAGTTGGGGATGGCATCAAACAGGAAATTAGAAATGCGTGCAACAAAGGCAAAACAGTTATAATGGGTGACTCAATCTACATATAGATTGGGTGAATCAAATTGGCAGGGGTGCTGAGGAAGAGGATTTCTTGGAATGTATGCGGGATAGTTTTCTAAACCAACATGTAGAGGAACCAACAAGTGAGCAGGCTATTCTAGACTGGGTATTGACTAATGAGGAAGGGTTAGTTAACAGTCTTGTTGTGCGTGGCCCCTTGGGCAAGAGTGACCATAATATGGTTGCGTTCTTCATTAGGATGGAGAGTGACATAATTAATTCAGAAATAAGGGTCCTGAACTTAAAGAAAGGTAACTTTGAGGGTATGAGATGTGAATTGGCCAAGAAAGACTGGTAATTGATTCATAAAGGGTTGACGGTTGACGGTGGTTGACGAATTGTTCATCCCAGTTTGGCAAAAGAATAAATCAGGGAAGGTAGTACATCCATGGATAACAAGGAAAATCAGGGATAGTATCAAAACAAAAGATGAAGCATACAAATTAGCCAGAAAAAGCAGCCTTCCAGAGAACTGGAAGAAATTCCAGCAGAGGAGGACAAAGAGATTAATTAGGAAAGGGAAAATAGATTATGAAAGAAAACTGGCAGGGAACATAAAAACTGACTGCAAACGTTTTTATAGATATGTGAAGAGAAAAAAAATTAGTTAAAACAAATGTAGGTCCCTTGCAGTCAGAAATGGGTGAATTGATCATGGGGAACAAGGACATGGCAGACCAATTGAATAACTACTTTGGTTCTGTCTTCACTAAGGAAGACATAAATAATCAGCCGGAAACAGCAGGAAACTGGGGGTCAAATGAGATGGAACTGAGTGAAATCCAGGTTAGCTGGGAAATGGTAAATTGAATGAATTAAAGGCCGATAAATCCCCAGGGCCAGTTAGGCTGCATCCCAGAGTACTTAAGGAAGTAGCCCCAGAAATAATGGATGCATTATTGATATTTTTTCAAAACTCTTTAGATTCTGGAGTAATTCCTGAGGATTGGTGGGTAGCTAATGTAACCCCACTTTTTAAAAAGGGAGGGAGAGAGAAAACGGGGAATTACAGACCAGTTAGTCTAACATCGGTAGTGGTGAAACTGCTAGAGTCAGTTATTAAAGATGGAATAGCAGCACATTTGGAAAGTGGTGAAATCATTGGACAAAATCAGCATGGATTTATGAAAGGTAAATCATGTCTGATGAATCTTATAGAATTTTTCGAGGATGTAACTACTAGATAAGGGAGAACCAGTGGATGTGTTACATCTGGACTTTCAGGAGGCTTTCGACAAGGTCCCACATAAGAGATTAGTATGCAAACTTAAAGCACACGGTATTGGGGGTTCAGTATTGATGTGGAGAGAGAACTGGCTGGCAGACAGGAAGCAAAGAGTAGGAGTAAACGGGCCCTTTTCAGAATGGCAGGCAGTGACTAGTGGGGTACTGCAAGACTCGGTGCTGGGACCCCAGCTATGTACAATATATATTAATGATTTGGACGAGGGAATTGAATGCAAAATCTCTAAGTTTGCGGATGACACGAAGCTGGGGAGCAGTGTTAGCTGTGAGGAGGATGCTAGGAGGCTGCAAGGTGACTTGGATAGGTTGGGTGAGTGGGCAAATGCATGGAAGATGCAGTATAATGTGGATAAATGTGAGGTTATCCACTTTGGTGGCAAAAACAGGAAAGTAGACTATTATTTGAATTAGGAAAAGGGGAGATGCAATGAGACCTGGGTGTCATGCAGGTGCAGCAGGCAGTGAAGAAAGCGAATGGTATGTTAGCATTCATAGCAAAAGGATTTGAGTATAGGAGCAGGGAGGTTCTACTGCAGTAGTACAGGGTCTTGGTGAGACCACACCTGGATTATTGCATACAGTTTTGGTCTCCTAGTCTGAGGAAAGACATTCTTGCCATAGAGGGAGTACAGAGAAGGTTCACCAGACTGATTCCTGGGATGTCAGGACTTTCATATGAAGAAAGACTGGATAGACTCGGCATGTACCAGCTAGAATTTAGAAGATTGAGGGAGGATCTTATAGAAATTTACATAATTCGTAAGGGGTTGGACAGGCTAGATGCAGGAAGATTGTTCCCGATGTTCGGGAATCCAAAACAAGGGGTCACAGTTTAAGGATAAGGGGGAGGACTTGGAGGACTGAGATGAGAAAAATATTTTTCACACAGAGTGGTGAATCTGTGGAATTCTCTGCCACAGAAGGTAGTTGAGGCCAGTTCATTGACTACATTTAAGAGGGAGTTAGCTGTGGCCCTTGTGGCTAAGGGGATCAGGGGTATGGAGAGAAGGCAGGTACGGGATACTGAGTTGGATGATCAGCCATGATCATATTGAATGGCCTACTCCCGCACCTATTTTCTATGTTTCTATGTTTCTAATCTTTATTCTTTCAAACAATAACAAACTCCCTATACAATACATAACCACTGTGGGTCCGATCCTTGTTTCTGCTCCTTCAAGCCCTTCAGCCTCGTGCAAGCAGACATCTCCAAAAGGTTACATAGTCCAAAGCACCCCTCAAGAAGATCGACAACGATCCTCATGGGGTTCGCACATTATAGGTCATTGGACCCCGTGGCGCGAAACTAGATGGGGGTGGCAGCCACTACAAACCTACCACAAATATCGATTACATTATATAGCAACGTTACAAAATTTTGAGGTTTTAAAAATCAAGTCTACAATTTATCCCATCAGATAAAGCATAAAAATAAGTTTAATTTGATGCCTAATTCACTTTCATATCTTCATTATTAAAAAAGTTATAGCCATTTGCATACTCAGAAATTAGTATCATGTTCCCTATTGCTTTTGCATTGACTTCACACAAAAGCTGTGATGATGGACAGTCTAAAGACCATAACTTTCTTAAAAAGTAAGAGAACTGAATGAAATTTTCAGTTATTTTGGATTGAAGCATCTGAAATAAATATTAAACATCTTACTTAGATGACCTGAAATTAAAGGATATAATTAGTTAATTACCTAATTGTAGTCAATTACAAAATTGACCGTTGTCACGGAAATTGTAAAAAACATCCAGACTGCCTTGGAAATTCAAAAAATGTGATATTCGCAAGATCAGAACTTTAATATTATTGTATTATATGCTGTAAGTCCGTAACAGATAGGTAAATACATTACAATTTCTAGCAAAAGACCAAGTCTTTATGGAGAAGATCAGTTGCTAGCTGGTACATTGGCATATCATAATCAGTCGCATCATCATACTCCTCAGATTGTAACCAATAAGCAACTCTGTGCACCTTGTTTTTCCTCAACTTTTCAATTTTGGCATTGTAAACTACAAGTTTTTGTTCTTTAAACCAACTACTTTCCCATTAAGAATGTCCTGTAGATTCCATTTCTTAAGAAAAGGATATATTTTTTTAAATAGCCTGTATCCAAATAACAAACTAAACCCATTCACACAAGAATTCACAATATAACATGATTTTTAAATATCACTATTAAATGAATTCATATGCCAGATGGAAGGAATTTGATGTTTAATTCCCATAAATTAATCTAGAAACATCCACTCAATATAATCAACATTTTAATTTTTTTGCATGGGACTAAAACTGATATTTAGTATAAAAATATTGACTATGGGTAGACAATAACACCAAATATAGACCATTTAGATGCTCTTATGACATGACATTTAAATCATCCTGCGAGTGGGTTTTTCTGGATCGTGATCGATTGTAATGTTGCATTTGCGGTGAATTTGAACCCCATATCGGCAGGAAAAACACTGCCGGTTCGTATGGGGCCCAAATCACATTTTCGCAACATAAAATTTGATTAAAGCCATCCCAAGAAGCAAGTTTATATGTAAAATAGACAACTTACCCGTTGTTTTGTCTCGTTCATTCGTCACATTATAGGCATTGAGGATGTTAAAAGTCGCTTTTTATCTTAATCAAATTATTAAATTGTCTAGTGATTTAAAAAAAAAAATCGTGAATGGAAGTTGGATCGATTTTTCTTCAGCAGCTAATGCGGTGCTGGCTTGAAGGGCCGAATGGCCTGCTCCTGCACCTATTGTCTATTGTCTAGCAGCCCGAGGAAGTCAGCCTCCGACAGGCAGGAGAAAACTGGATTTTAATCCCGCCCCGCCCACCTCAAAGACGCCAAAGTCGCGCACACAGCCAGTGACAGAACTGCAGCGCCGCTGAAGGTACATAGCTGAAGTTAACATCGCTACATTATACTGTTATTGACAGTTCCCCAACCCAATTACAAAGTACCCCATTACAATGTTTCTATATAAGCTTCTGGAAGGAAGTCAGTTAACTAAGTAATGCAACATTTTTCAAGGTTATTTAAACAAGGCCACACTTCAGCCAATCATCAAACAGCAGCACAAACACCCTACAACATTATTAACAGTATTTACAACTCCCCCTTATCTGGCCAATCCTGATCATGCATTTGCAATACCTCTGAACTTCTCTGCAAAGTCCTCATACATTTTAACAATGGAAAGGACATCTGGATCTTACCTTATCCTGCATATCAATCTAGGATCCAGACTATCTGGTGCCAGCTCACAGCTTGTAACTTTTCACAGACAGGCCTTGCAAATGCCAAGATTCTCCATTTTATAATACCTCTAATTTGTCCAATATTAACATTCCTCCATTTTATCATAATGATAACCCATCATTAATGATAAGCAAAATGCAAGAATGGCTGCTTTATTCTAACAAATATCTTTAACAAGAAGATGCTGATGTATTTTCCCAGAATTTCACCATGCTTGCATGGGCGTAGCTTCATGATTTCCATCTGATGAGTCTTCACCTCCCGAGTTTTCTTGGGTGTAAATCCCCTCCATCCATCTTGATAAGTTCATCTGTGCTTAGTAGAGTATTAAATTTATAAGAGAATCTGGAATAAAGTAAATTAGCAGTCCCTACTGCCACTGATACTATTGCAGTGGTGGAGATGTACCCATGCCTTCCATCCACTTTCACTGCTATTGGGGTTGTTAGGAGAACCTGGTATGATCCTTCCCAGTGAACTGCTAACCCTTTCCTTACCCAGTTCTTTATAAGGACATAATCTCCAGGTTTCACTTTAGTTGAAGCCACTAACATAGGCATCTCACTATATACTGCTCTTACTCTACAGTGTGAGTCTCTCAATGCTCAGGTCAAAGCGAGAATGTAGTTGCTTATCTCCGTAGTCATATGGTGGAAGTTGATTATTTTCTTTGCATTTTGATTCCAGGGTGTTTTCAAGGGTCTACCATAAATAATTTCAGCTGGGCTCAGTCTAGATTTCCCTACAGGAGTGACTGTCACCTGGAATAAAGCTATGGGAAGCAATTTAATCCAACCGTCCAGTCTCCGCCTTCAATTTAGCTAATTTAGCTTTAAGGGTCTGATTTGCTCTTTCTACAAGTCCAGCAGCCTGTGGTCGATCAGCACAGTGCAATTGCTGCTTGATCCCCAGCTGTTTACAAAATTCTTCATTCATTTGTCCAATAAAGTGTGGACCGTTATCTGAACTAAGTTGAATAGGGATACCAAATCTAGGGACAATTTCTTTCATTAACACCTTGACAACAGTAGCCACTTTATTATCAAGGGTTGGGTTAGCTTCAATCCACCAGCTGAATACATCGACAATGACAAGTACATACTTTTAACCCTGGCACCTCTCCAATTCCATGAAGTCCATCTGCAATGTCTCGAATGGACCCATAGTCAATGGTGTTTTTCTCTCTTCACATCCTATTCCTTTCCCTGGATTGTATGTCTGGCAGACCAGGCTACTTACCTTCTGAGCTAAAGTTTGTAATCTTGGATGCCATCCAGTAGCCAAAAGAGTGTCTCCTACTGCCCTTGCACCACAATGGGTTGCATAGTGCATGGATTCTATAACCCATACTGCCAAAGAATCTGTCACGCAAGTTTGCCCTGCTGGAGTGGTCCACAGTCCAGTCATACAATCCAGTATACACCCAAGTTGCCTCCATGGTTCTTTATCCCTTTCAGTAGCTTCCTCCTGCAACTGAACAATTTATTGGATGGTTGGCATCAGTCTATCCAAGGGGGACTTTTAGTCTGCCTCGTCATTTTTGGTACTACCATCTTACATTCCCAGGATACTTTCTTTGCTGCTAAATCAGCATTACGATTCCCAATATCTATTGGGGTCTGTCCTTTTGTGTGTGCGCTACATTTCATAACAGAAATTTGTCTGGGTAGCATTAAGGCCTTCAATAAATCTGTCACAAATTGTTTGTTTGAAATTTGAGTTCCTGCTGAAGATAGAAATCCCCTATTTTTCTATAATTGCCCAAAATCATGTACCACTCCAAATGCATACCAAGAATCAGTGTAAACATTCACTTTAAAATGGTCCCCAATAATGCAAGCCTGAATTAAAGCAAACAATTCAGCCTGTTGTGTTGAATAAGGTGACTCAAAGGCAGCTGCTTCTACAATTTCCCCATTCTGATTAATAATTGCAAACCCAGACAATTGCTCATCCCACGGTCCAATAGATGCACTCCCATCTACGTACAATGTTATATCAGAGTGCTCTATGGGTGTGTCCTTCAAGCCCTCTCTAACAGATGTTTCCTCCTCAATGACAAATAAACAGTCATGTCCCGCTTCTGATTGCTCCTCTGGGGATGAGACAAGAAAAGAGGCTGGGTTAATTAATGTACAATGTCTAAATTGAAGTTTTGGATTGTTTAAGAGATAGATCTCATACTTATTTTGGCGAGCCATTGTCAAGTGCTGGGTCTGGAGCTGCCCCGGCAATGCTGCTACTGAATGTGAGATATACACTACAATCTCCTGCTGGAGGGTCAAATTTGCAGCTGATTGTAAACTGTTATATATAACAGTTAGAATTAGGGTGCAGAGTGGGTGTCCCCTGGCTACATGATCTAATTTAGAAGAGTAATAGGCAACTGGTCTAAGTCTATCCCCATGTTTTTGTGTCAGAACTGAGGTTGCACACTCGGATAAAATGGTGCAGTAGAGGTCTGTTGTACAACAGTCTTCCCAACACCGGGCCTTGCATCAGTGATCTCTTTAAGTTTTCAAAGGCCTCCTGTGCCTTCTTGGTTAGTTTAAACTCACCCACCTTGCCGGTATAGGGTGTTAGCACCTTGGATTCTAGAGCTATGTTAGGGATCCAAGGTATATAATAATTGACCATGCCAAGCCATTGCCTCATTTGTTTGGCTTCTCTAGGGACTGGCAATTCACAGATGGGTTTGAGTCTGCTTTTTTCTAGACCCCTTTCGGTTGCTGAAATTATGATCCCTAAAAACGTTACTTTCTCCTGGGCCATTAGTACTTTTGGCTGGGAAATTTCATATCCCAAATTAGCTAGATGATTTAATAATTGTGCAGTATCTTTATGGTTGCTTGATTTGTTTCTGCTGGCCACTAATAATTCATCAACATACTGCAATAATGTAGACTTCCTTCTGAAATTTAAAGTACTCAATTGTTCTTGTAGACGCCTGGAAAATAAAGTAGGCAAATTGTTGAATCCTTGAGGCAATCTGGTCCAGGTGTATTGTAGGCCCATATATGTGAATGCAAATAAATATTGGCTGTCCTTGTGGAGAGGCAAGGAAAATAGTGCGTGCTGCAAGTCGACTATCGAGAAGATTTTTGCTTCAGTTGGTATTTGAGCTAGGATGTAGGCAGGATTGGGCACTAGGGCATGGAGTGGTTCTGCAATGGAGTTGATTTCTCTTAGATCTTGTACCAGTCTATATTGGCCTTTTCCCAGTTTCGGAACTGCAAGAATAGGGGTGTTACAGAACAATTGACATTTCCCCAGTGTTCCTTGTTCTAGCAGTCCCCAAATCAATTTGTTGATTCTGTTAATGGCCTGTAGTTTTAGTGGATATTGTTGTATTGAATGAAGTGTTACCCCTTTCTGGAGAGCTACTTGGATGGGATTGATGTTCACACATCCTACCTGAGCTGTGTCTTCTGCCCATCCTCCACATACTCGCATACCTCACTCCCCAGATGATGACGTAGGTGGGTAACAATTGTCCTTGGGGCCTGATGGAATTCAACAACATATTGGTTAGACACATTTTGCTTTTTTATAATTGTTCGGGTCTGCCATGGTGATTGCCTTTTGTACCATTGCTCCTAGGCCTTTTGCACTTGCCAGGTAATTTACTTTTCGGGTAATGTGAGGAGCATCTCCTGCAGTTCCATAGTTTTACTGGTATCTCAGCATATTCTGCAGCTTCATCCTTTCCTTCAACGAGTGCCAAAACTTTTATCACCCAGTCTTGTCCTTCGTATGGTTTAAAGAAGGCCTATGGCTCTTTATTCTTCCCACTCCTGTCATAAGCCAGTGTAATATGGAGTGGGGGTTCTTCGTCCAGATCTAAGGACCAACATTGAGGGGTCACTATGGAGTAACACTGCCGTACGGGGGCCCAGGGGGTCACTACTATCCCTCTATCGCCACATTCTATCTTCAATTGGAAAGCGCAGAGCAAATCTCTAGCCATTAAATTGCAATCCAATCTGGTTGTTATCACAAATCTGTGTCTGATTGCCTTTCCTCTATATACTACTTCAACTGGCTCAGAGATGGGATACTGGCAGACTTGTCCTTGAAAACCGGACAGGTTCTGAACATCTTTTGATTTGGGGAGATTGAAAATTGATTGGAGAGATGACATGTATGCTCCTGTGTCTACCAAGAAGGTGCAGTATTTCCCTTCTACTTGTAGTGATAGTATTGGTTCTTCGTCAGATTTGCATCCAATCACCATTAAGTTTGCTAATCATAGGCGTGTGAATGGGTTATTTTGGGAAAATTATATTTGCCCTCTTGGTTCTTGATTTTCCTGCCAGTTCCCTCTTTGCTCTCTATGATCTCGTTGATCTCTGGGATCTCTCCACTCCCTCTGATCTCAGAAATCTCTTCTGTGACCCCCTCTTTCATTCCTCTCTCTGGGTGGGCACTCCCTACTCCAGTGACCCATTCCCCCACAAGTAAAACACTGGCCTAGTCCCAATGTTCGTTGTCTTCTCAAACTTGGTCTTTGTGAGACTGGCTCTAGGG
Source organism: Okamejei kenojei (assembly GCA_035221665.1). Classification (NCBI taxonomy): domain Eukaryota; kingdom Metazoa; phylum Chordata; class Chondrichthyes; order Rajiformes; family Rajidae; genus Okamejei; species Okamejei kenojei. The sequence goes on from CM069153.1 coordinate 14,416,730, forward strand.
CAGGTATTTCTCTGTGATATCGATCAAAAAATTCTGGAACCTTAATTTCTCCCAATCCATAGTTTGCTGGTACTCTGGGGCTCCATGATTCATAGTCAGATTTTGATCTGTTTCCTAATTACATACTTGGTCTTTGGTTTTACTGCAGGCTGACTCTCCTGCTTTTTTACATCTTTCTAGTGGTACCTTTCTGCCTGAGCCATCTGACTGGCACTCTTTTATGTTCAGTCCATATTATTAGTTTTAATGGAGTCAGCCACATTAGTGGGAAGACAATTCAGCTAATTGGTCCCTGATCCCTCTCTCTTTTTTGGTCTTACATCCGAGATTCTAGCTAGGTCAATTGGTTTCTGAAGAGTATTCACAAGGGCAGTTAGAACTGCCTATTTCCTTGCACTATTGTCTGCTATTACGTTTGCCATTGCTTCATGTGTCGGGTGTCCTCGGGTTGTTAGGAATCTAGTATGTTCAGTTGGAGTCTGCTGGCTATATTCTGCTGGCCATAAATCTCGGGAGTCTGCGTGATATACGCGCATTGTGGTTCTTGAGATACCCAATCGTAGAAAAGCAGGTGATTTTCTACGATTGGGTATCTGGCTCAGAATTGCCATCATCTCATTGGGCTTCCATGGGGTATAGACTTTCATTGTACGGGGATTATTTGCACTCGCTGCACTGGCCGGATCAAAGGAAGGATTAGGCATTTCCCTGACGGGGAACTGACTACGAGTTACTTGCTTTACTTTTATACTTTTTGCCATCTCCAGATCTATCTCGGTATCTTCAATTATTGTCTCACTCTCAGATAAATCTTCCTCTTCATTAGGGGTTCATGGTGCCTTCTAAATGACTCCCTTTCCTTTCTCGTTACTTGTCTAATTCGTCTAGGCTTAGGCTCGCAAGTATACTCTGGTTGCTGTACTATTCTTCTTTATTCTTTGTCCTTCACTACTCGAGTTATCTTTTTTGTTTTACTCCTCGTACCGTGAACTACCGGACTATCTATTGTTAATGGAGCGGTCGGGGTTAAAGAATCCTGTGCTGCAGAATCTGATTGTCTATTGCGTTCACAGGCTGACAATGTGTGTCTAAAGTGCAGGGAACGCAAGAGGAATAAGGTGGAGGCCGTAAATATCTAAGTTTAACACTTTCCCAATCCTCCAAATACTTGTCTTCGTCCCCCTCAAAACTAATGCCAACCATCGGGTCCTCAAATTCGAAACCTACTGGTGCCAGTTTCCCTTTGGAAGATTTCCTGCTCCCTTGCTCTCTAATACATCCATGCCCCTCTCTAGAGGTGCCAGGAGGTCAGTACACTTCAGTATCCTTCAGCTCTATTCCATGCTTTAAAGTTGCTTCCTTCCAACTTGCCATTATTGCAGCCTCTTCACTCGCCTTCTTTTCCTCATAATATTTTCTCCACAATCCTATTAACTCCTTCACTTCCTCACTGTCACTACATTGCCAAATAATTTGTTCAATATACTTCACTCCCTTCAATGTTCCCCGGGCCATAGTTCATCCTCTAATTCCTTATTCAATGCCCCCGAACAGTATTTCAATCTTTCAGCTCTTTGTGGAAATTCACTGCATATTAATTGCAGTGGACTTTCGGAATCTTCAGTCATATCCCACTCAACTTGATTTCCCATATTTGCAGACAATGAAAGCAAACTCTCAGGAACACACCTCCTCGACAATTCACACTTCTCTCTCAATCTCCTAGGCTATCAAACCCGTTCTCAAACAATAGCAAAAAGTTTTGCAATGTGTCAGCAGTCTCGCACATCTCACAACACAATCATACAATCAAATCTTTCGACTCTTTGGTACCCAAATTCCTCTAGTTTCCCACAAATCCAACTTGTAAATCCTCAGTCAGCAAAAAGTTTAGGTGCTCCAGTGAACAATCAAACACAATCAAACACAATCAAACACGCTTTCCGCTGCAGGTTTCCTTCACCCAAAGCAGCCTTAATCTAAACACATTCAAATGAGCTCCAAACACGTGAGCAAAATTATACACAGACAAGAAATTATACCACTTATTGCTATCATACGAAACCACAGTCCTACATAAAATACAAGCATTCGTCTAATATCACATTCGTTAACTGTACAGTTCCAAAAACAAATCACAGTATATTTTAATCCCTCATCGTGTTGTTTTCAACCAACGGAACCCCCCTCCGATATAGCGATTGGAAGGATACGAACCCCTGGTTGAACAGCCACGAGTCGGACTCCAAAGATAATAACAGTCTCAATCAAACTATGTTCTTATACCGTCGATTCAAACCACTATTACAACAGTGTATCTAACATTCAAAACTTTCACTCAAAGGCAATACACAGTAAATACAATGAATCAACGGCGAATCTTAAATACACTTTAAACTACAGCTTAAAATTTTTTATTATACACAGGTTAATCTGGAAGAAAATATATACACTTTACAACATCCAGCTTCGAATATGAAAGCCTGGAACAGGTACTAACCAGCACTTTAATATGGTGCCCTGGATTTGGTAAATTTGAATCGAAATTTTTTAGCTTGTTACTCTCTCATCCAATCATCTTTTAGTATGCAAATACAAATTTAAATTATTAAACAGTCGTTTTTATTATTATTAAATTTTCTGGATTGGTTAAAAGCATTTTCTCCTAATTATATGCTAACTACAGAGTTCCCGGTTCCTTTACGAGACTCCTCCCTCCTTCGGAGTTGCAGATACTACTCACACAGGCGAGGTCTCAGACCCTCAGAGGCTAACCCACGGGCTTCTTCCTTTCTACCTGCTTGGTACCGGGCATCAACGGGTGTCCGCTTCACGCTGGAAGTCGATGCCGATCTTTAAAGTGCCTTTCCAATTTGCACCCTCAGCAATGACGCAGTACTTCACCTCTTAGTACTGAAACCTAACCCAGTCCTGTATATTCAGATACCCCAGCCAATCGGATATCCCAGTCCAGGCAGGGCCCCAAACCCCTCAGCTACTCTTTTGGTGTCAGGCCAACTCCATGATACCTGACATTTGGATATTGCAACAACTGTGACTAATTCTGAAGGTCCTTTCACCCCAAAGGCAAGGACACCCTGTGCTTGCTAGACTACTGTTCTCAGAACTTGTTGGGAACCCCAACACAAGGCGCAAATGATTGATCCGCTCCGACCAGTGAAGTGGGAAAACCGATGCGAAAACTGCACCGTGGTGCCGATTTTTCCCCTGCAATCTGGAACGGCACAACACCACGATCGCAAACTTATGTCTGGGGCTCCGTTAAGATCCCGGATGAGCCCCCAAGCCCCCAATGTAATTATGCTCCTTGAGCTTACCTAGTTCAGTAAAACACAGAGTCAAGCACTGGATCACCGATCTTTATTCTTTCAAACAATAACAGACTCCCTGTACAATACCTAACCACCATGGGCCCAATCCTTGTCTCTGCTCATTCAAGCCCTTCAGCCTCGTCCAAGCAGACACCTCCAAAAGGTTATGCAGTCCCAAACGCTCCTCCAGAAGATCGACCCCAATCCTTGTGTTGACCACTTTTTATAGGTCATTGGACCCTGTGGCACGAAACTAGATGCGGGTGGCAGCCCCTATAAACCAATCACAAATATCGATTACATTATATAGTTATTGACAGTTCCCTGAACCAATTACAAAGTACCCCATTACAATGTTTCTACAGAAGCTTCTGGAAGGAAGTCAGTTAACTAAGTAATTGCATTGAATTTAATTGAACTTCCTTCATTGTCATTCAAACAAGTTTGAATGAAATTTCTTACCATGCAGTCATGACAGTAAAAAGCGACAAAACACACAATTAACACAATTTAACACAAACATCCATCACAGTGAATCTCCAGGCATCTCCCCACTATGATGTAAGGCAAAAAGTCTTATCTCTTCCTTTCTTCTTCTCCTCGATGTTGAGCCCCGCCGGGCGATGGTAGATCGCGCGGCCGATCTTAAGCTCCGCAAACGGGCCGATTCAAACTCCACAATTCGGGAGGGGTGGACAAAGCTGCTGCGGGAGCTCCCGAAAATCGGTCACCAACCAGGGACCTGTGAGCTCTCGATGTTACTGTCCACACCGAAGCTCGAAGTCTGGTCGCAGCCTTAGCACCACCACAGCCTCATAAGTCAGCCAGATCCACGATGGTGAGTCCACAGGCTCTGCCACCGGATCCCTCAAGGTCCTGCAACATCTTCCCTGGTTGTATAAACAATTTAAACAAGGCCACACTTCAGCATATCATCAAACAGCAGCACAAGCACCCTACAACATTATTAACAGTATTTACAACTCCCCCTTATCTGGCCAATCCTGACCATGCATTTGCAACACCTCTGAGCTTCTCTGCAAAGTCCTCATACATTTTAACAATGGAAAGGACATCTGGATCTTACCCTATCCTGCATATCGTTCTAGGATCCAGACTATGTGGCACCAACTCACAGCTTTTAACTTTTCACAGACAGAGGCCAAGTAGGCCTTGCAAGTGCAAAGATCCACCATTTTATAATACCTCTAATTTGGCCAATATTAACATTTCAACCCAAAGCTCCTCCTGGGAGCTTCATTAGGAAATATTTAGTTTGTTCATCTTTTCACTTGGATTCGGAGGGGTTTATGGTGAGAGGGTTGGTAACACTTGTCAGTTCTTTGAGGTGCCTGTAGAAAGTAGTTCATCTGTTAAGCAGCATATTGGAGAGCAGGAATCAATGCTGTCTGGTAAAGTATGAGTTCTGCATCGGACGAGGTCCTGATCTTCAAACAACTTTTTCCTCAGATAGTCAAAGGTTACATCGGCACACTGAAGAAGACTGAACATTTTATCATCAATATCTGCCATCATAGTACAATGGTACATTTTTTATAGCATCATGAACGTGTATTGTCAGAGTTGGTATTGTGTAGCAGCCAGCGTTATAGAGTTACACCTGACGGGCAAAAGCACTTCAACCCAACTCATCCATGACGAGCATCTGCCTGTGTTCTCCCCATATCCCTCCAAGCCTTTCCCACAAGATCATAAGTGATGAGCGAAGAATTAGACCATTCAGCCCATCAAGTCTTCTCCACCATTCAACCATGTCTGATCTATCTCTCCCTCCTGACCCCATTCTCCTGCCTTCTCCCCATAATCTCTAACACCCATCCATGTACCTTCTCAATATCTAAATGTCATAATTGTACCTGCCTCTACCACATCCTTTTAGCACCTCATTCCATACACTCACCCGCTCTGCAAAAAACTTTCCCCGCAGACAATTTCCCTCTCCACCTTAAACCTATGCCTCCAGTTTTAGAGACCCTTACTATGGGGACAAGCATTGATTATCTATCCTATCTCTGCCTCCCATAATTTTTTACATCTCTATCATGTTACTTCTCAGCATTCTTCACTTCAGTGAAAATAGAATTAGTCCATTCAGCCTTTTCAAGCCCTTCAATCCAGGTTATAGTCTTGTGAGTTTTCTCTGCACCCCTCTCTAGCTTAAACAGATCCTTGGTGTGTTGTATCCAGAACTGGGCGGCACAGTAGCATAGTAGTAGAGTTGGGGCCTTACATGCCAGGACCCGAGTTCGATTCTGACTACGGGTGCCGTCCGCGCGTAGTTTGATTGCAGGTTTTCTCCGGGTGCTCCGGGTTACTCCCACACCCCAAAGACGTACAGGTTTGTAGGTTAACTGGCTTCAGTAAGATTGTAAATTGTTCTTAGTGTGTAGGATAGTGTTACTGTATGAATGATAACTGGTCGGCGTGGACTCGATGGGCCAAATGGCCTGTTTCTGCACTGTATCTCTAAAGTCTGATGTAAAGTCTAAAATCTAAAATTGGACATAATACTCCTGCCTGACCTAACCAATGTTTTGGACTACTTTAACATGATGATCTAACTCTTATACACAATGCCTTGCTGATGAAGGAAAGCATGCCATACACCTTCCACATTATCCTCTCTGCGTGTGTGCCCATTTTCAGGGAACCACATACTTGTAGCCTAAGGCCCTTTTCAGTGAACAACGCTTTGCCATTCACTGTGTATGTCTCGCTCTGGTTTAACTTTGCTAAATGTATCACGTTGCACTTTTTAGAGTTAAATTTCATCTGCTACTCCTTTGCCCATTTTCCCAGTTGACCAACATCATTAGACAAGCTTTTTCACTCTCCACCATACCACTCATTTTGAGGATTCCCCAAGCACAACGCTAGGCGATGTTAATGGACCAGAATGAATTATATGGAAATGTGTGGAGGGGTGTGTTCCCATGAAAACCATCTGAGTGTTCCCTGACCAGAAGCCATGGATGAACCAGGAAGTCTGCAATCTTCTGAGGATCTGATCTCGAGTATTCAAGTCTGGCGACGTAATCATATAGGAAGTCCAGTTCCGACCTTGATAAACCAATCAAAAAGGCTAAGAGGGACTTGTTCTACACTGAAGGATGAGACAGATAGGCAGCTGTGGCAGAGCTTGCATGCCATTGATGCCTAGAAGGCAAACCCAGGGGGCAACTCTAGCAATAGCGAAGCATCACTGATGAGCACAATGAAGTTCTAGGCACACTTTGATTGAAAGAACACTAATGTGGCTTCCTGGGCCTCCATAGCCTCCAATGGTATTACAATGTCAGCCAACGTCAGAAGATCCTTCAGGAGAATGAAGCCTCGGAAAGCAACTGGCTTCTCAATATCCGGTCGTGTTCTTAAAACCTATGCAGACCAATTAGCTGGAGGTTTTGCTGACATCTTCAATTTCTCATTACTGAGGTTTGAGGTGATCCCACATGCTTTAAAGGGTCATCAATAATACCGGTGCACAAGAAGAGTAAGGTGATGTGCCTCAACCAGTGGCACTAACATCCATGGTGCTTTGAGAGTTTGGTTATGATGCTTATCAACATCTACCTCAAAAAGAACCTAGACCCACTACAATTTGAATACTGCCATAGCAAGTCAACAGAGGATGTGATCTGTTTAAGAAGGAGCTGCAGATGCTGGAAAATCGAAGGTACACAAAAATGCTGGAGAAACTCAGCGACAAAAATGCTCCAGCATCTTTGTGTACCACCAGATGATGTGATCTCACTGGCTCTCCACTCTGCACTGGGCCACTTCGACAATAAAAACATATACGTCAAGCTGTTGTTCATCGACTACAGCTCGGCATTCAACACAATCATCCCTTAAAAACTGGTTACCAAGATCATGGAACTGGGTTTCTGTGCCTCTACAATTGGATTCTTGACTTCTTCATCAACAGACCACAAACTGTACAAACACTTCCTCCTCGATAACCATCAGCACAGGAGCACCTACGGGTACATGCTCAGTACCCTGCTCTACTCACTCTATACTCATCATTGTGTAGCCGGACATAGTTTCAACTCCATCTTCAAATTGGCCAACGCCACCGCTGTTATTGGACAAATTACAGATGGCGATGAGTCAGAGTATAAGAGGGAGATCGATCGACTGACCAAATGGTGCCAGAACAACAACCTTGCTCTTAACATCAATAAAATCACGGAACTTATTGTTGACTTTGGAAGAAGGTCGAGGATTCAGTGAAGATCTGTCCAGGACCCAGCACATTGATGCAATCATAAAGAAAGCCCACCAATGCCTCTTCTTCCTTAGAAGATTGAGGAGAATCAATATGTCAATGAAGACTTTCTTGAACTTCTACAAGTGTACAGTAGCAAGCATATTGACTGGTTGCATCATGCCCTGGTTAATCAACTGAAATGCCCAGGAACGGAGAGATTGTAGTGAACACTGCCCAGTCTTTCACAGGTACTGACCTCCCCAACATTGAAGGGATCTATGGGAATCGCGGCCTCAAAAAGGCAGCCAGTAGCATCAGAGACCCACATCACACTGGCCACACTCTTATTCTCTCCTGCCATTGGGAAGAAGGTACAGGAGCCTGAAAATGTTTGTAGGGAAGAAGCTGCTCCTGAACCTGGGTGGTACAACCAACAGGCTATTAAACACTACCACCTCCAAATGGGCTCTGACCACATAGACTTGGGGCATTGTTTTTGTTTTGGCGCTATCATTGTTTGTCTTATGGTTAGCGAGTTGGGCTGAAGGGCCTGGTTCCATGCGGTAAGACTCTATGACTCATAACTGATGCCTGAGGTTTCCACCAGCTTTAAATGAGCCACATTAATATTGGTGCCCAAGAAGAGTAAGGTAACATGCCTCAACAGCTAGTGACCTGTGGCACTAATGTCTGTGGCGTTGAAGTGCTTTGAGAGGTTGGTTTTGCCACAATAGATCAACGGGGATGCAATCTCGCTGGATCTCCATTCTGCACTGCACCTCATGGACAATATAAACACAAACATTAAACTGTTGTTCATAGACTACAGCTTGGCGTTCAACATCATCATCTCCTCCAACCCTGTTACAATACTCAAGGAACTGGCACTGCTCCTCCCTTTACAACTGGATCCTCAACTTTCTCATCAACAGAACACAATTGATATGAATAGGCAACAAAACTTCCTCCTCAATAACCATCAGCACAAGGGCACCTCAAGGCTGTGTGCTCAGTCCCTACTGTATTCAGTGGGACAGGCAACATCTCTGGATAGAAGAAATGGCTGATGTTTCAGGTCAAGACCCTTCTTCAGACTGAAGGTCTGGGAGTCTGAAGAAGGTTCTCGACCCAAAACATCACCCATTCCTTCTCTCCAGAGGATGCTGCATGTCCTGCTGAGTTCCTCTAGCACTTTGTGTCTACCTTGTTCTCAATGTCAGTAAAGGGACTGATCATTGACTTTAGAAGAGGAAGACTGAGGTTCTGCAAACCTGTCTTCCTTGATGGGTCGGTGATTGAGAGAGCCGACAACTTCAAGTTCCTGGGCGTGCTTATCTGTAAAGATCCCTCAAATACCCAGGAACAAAGGAGATTACAAAATGTACACCACCCGGTCCATCGTGGATACTGACATCCCCACCATCAATGGGATCTATAGGAGGCACTACGTTCTCCTCGTGACTGCGTGGGTTTTCTTTGAGATCTTTGGTTTCCTCCCACACTCCAAAGATGTACGGGTTTGTGGGTAGATTGGCTGGTATGTGTAAATTATCCCTGGTGTGTGTAGGATAGTGTTAATGTGCGGGGATCGCTGGTCGGTGTGGACTCGGTGGGACGAAGGACCAGTTTCCGCACTGTATGTCTAAAACTAAAACTAACAACTAAATACAATCATCAGATTGTATAACCTTGCATAACCTTCAGACTCAAGGTTAAAGAGTGGAGATCCAGAAATTGAGTTTGAATTATCTGTTGCTAGCATGAAGCTAACACTTTGCTATAACTAGCTTGCATAATCATTAAAATGACTCCTGCTAGACACAGTAATTAGCACACTGAATTTGAATAGTTTGAGGCTGAATACTTCCTCGATGGCACCATTAGATGGAAGGCCATGGAATTTTCCATCTTTTTAAAGTAAGGCTATAATATTCCATGCATACTTTTGTGCTTTTGTTCAGGTATTGATTTTTAAAACTGGATCAATGACTTTCACCACTTGCAAATATTGGAAGAAATTAGAGTAAATGAAAAAATAAGTGAGATGGAGGCTGCATTCATACAAGTGGACATAGTACATGATAGAAAAGATTAAACAAGGTAATGGTTTCACAACTTTGTAATGAGAAGGTTAATAGAGAGATTAAATGAGAACTTACCAGTTTGAAGTTTGATCTTTATTTTATGAGAAGTTGCGATGAGGGATTACGTGAAGAAGCCCGCCAGAACCGCATGCGTGTCAATCTTCAAAGTAGCTGTATGAACCCACAGAATATTTCCTGACCTAACTATAAAGAAATTGAAGGCTAGATCTACCGAAATGATCTTTATGAGAAAAGGGTTGGGAGCGCACGTAATCCCTCATCGCAACTTCTCATAAAATAAAGATCAAACTTCAAACTGGTATGTTCTTGTTTAATCTCTCTATTTTATTTTAAAGTCACGTGAGTGACTACGTGAAGATGTCAAAGCTCTGTGGTTTCATACTGTGACATAATCTGTGTGTGAAAACACTAAAACAGATAAACCATTAATGGCAGGAAAAACATGAGGTATTAACATCACGATGCTAACTTGTATACATGGCCATTGCTCTAAACTGGCCTGTAGTTAGACTGTTGAGTTAGACAATAACGTATGCAAGAAAGTGCATCATTCTATCTGCAGACATCCAGACATATTCCACCAAATGTTTAATTTGTTAAGCTGCATTATGTAAACCTCATGCTGCATGATGAAAGTGAAACCCATTGTATTGGCTGCTAGTGAGCCATCAGCAATATCTTGAGAGTATTGAAAGAAAATAATTATGTTCCATATCATAGGCACCAGCAGCTGAGTGCACTTGTATGCCTAATGACCTCCCTGATCTCTGCCGTGATGGGTATGCTGTCAACTTCAAATGCACACAATCCTGCTCATTTGCTTATGGGATTATTTCTATAACAAGCTACTCCAATGTCAGTATGACAGAGACTAGGCCAGAGATTGAGCAAGGATGTGTTCTTAATGCTGAGATCAGCTGCTGAAAGCATAATCATATTAAGATACTGGTCCCATTAGGGAAATTTTGATGAATATTTACACAACAAATACTGATATACATCGCACACTACAATGAGTGCAGGCTATTAGGGTGGTGAAAGTGTAGTCTGCATAACGTGAGAGAATAGTGGGTGAAGAACTAATCATTTAGGTCCCACTTATGGTATAGCAGGCATGATAAAGCAGCACAGGAAACTGTCAATTGTGCTGTCCCATAAAGTTTCTCTGGGCTCAAACTGGAAGCCACACAACCTTGTTACTTCCGTAGAGAATTGACTCACACATGTTGTTCACAAGCTTCTCATACAATCGTGCAGCGCTAGCTGGCCGAGAGGACAGGCTGTCCCAGCCGTCACATGTGAAGGAGTAAATAAGAGTAGCTTCAGCCGTCTGCCATGGCGTGACTGAATAGGCAAACGAGTACTGTTAAATTCCATGTTGCCTTAAATGTAATATTGCCAAAATATCTACCGACAATGCATAAGATTTATCATTTGCAATTTTGCATAATACTCACAACTCGGTGACATAATGCCCTTAGTCTGAGAAGGGCAGCATAGGCTTTCACCACTAGCTTTGTTATAAACAGCAGAAATTGTGCCTATGCGTATAGATATGGCAGAGTATACAACTACAAGATCGATTCTCTGAGTTAGTTAAATTGCAGATACCCAATCATCCATCTTAAAATGGGCAAGTGAACCCACAATTTGATTAGAGTAATGGTATCCTGATTCGACCTGCACCATATTTCTGTAATCTTGAGAAATATGCCCCTCTAGTCCATGGTCAGAACACATCCTCGGATGAGTCGTCACTGAATATATTTGGAACTGCTGTTCCTCCGTAGATGCTACGGACGGAATTTTTGTGGGGCTTTGCTACCTGCAGAAGATGCGTATCTAGCTATTCATACATATCGCTGATAATATATAGCACCTAATGACTAGAGCTGAACCACAGTTTCCCTTAAATGTGAGAAAACTAGTTCCCTGTCAACTCTTGACTAGGAGCCATGATGGATACGTAGCGTTTCCCTTCAGAGTTGAGATTAGTATAATGCAAAGTTGAATCAAGAATTACCTTGCAGCCCTTTGACTGAGACCACATGTCTTAATCTCCAGGGTGCATAACACAATTTGTTGGACGCACCACTCAATCAGGAATAGTGGTATTGAGAACCTGTGGATTATTATAATTACATTGTTGATTGACAACATGACCTTCCGGTCAGAAAAGTTATAATATATTCCAGACGAGCTTTCTGCTGGTGACTATCTGTCCCAGAGAAAATGGCAATGAAGATTCCAATGAACCAGTGACTCTGGTAAATAAGGAGAATAAAGCATATGTTGAGAAAAACTTCAACTACTTAATTCTATTGCCCAGCCTGATACCTCTCATAGACGATGAAGCAGTGCTTCTCTGGTCACTATGACTCGTATAGTCAGCCAGTTTCATGATGGTCTACCCTGATCCAGGGTAACCATACTGTTCCTACTTGGAACTTACAGAGGTTACTGTGTAAGGCACCTTGTCAATGTCTCTACATCAACCTGATGTTATCCGAGAGACAATGAAAAAACAACTAGTCAGCCCATGCTGGTAGTAAACCTTAAGCTTGGCCGACAGACTGCTCCATTTCGGAGTTTACGGAGGTAAATAATGAGACCTACTTATCAGCGTCTCTAACTCCAGGTCGCTTACCTTTGTTGGAGCTTCAGCAAAGTTTCATTCGCAGACTCTGTGCTTCATGTTTGTCATTTCTGTTAGATAGCTGATGCCGCTGGCCAACTTCTCTTGTAGTGGCTAGTCTGTCCCTGACGGAGCAGCAATTTTAGACGCAAAAGCACACAGCTTTTCCTCATGCGATTGTCGTACATCATGCATTAAAGCATGGGATCCCGGCAGATGGTCATGTTCGGGCTCCTCTCTTAGAGTGGGAAAATTGCACCTTGAACCAGGTGTAACCATCCGTATGCCTCGAACTGTCTGTGCATGCTTCTATACCGATCATATTTTGCGACACCATTTTCGATAGACTTTCGGGTGGGAGGAAAAATGCGAACCTTGAAACCAAGGCAGCTGCAGGCATATGACTTGAACTGCCTGTGCATGCTTCCATAATATGAATATATATGGATCCATCTTCATACTTCATACATCCGAATGGGAGGACTTATGCAAACCTGAACCAGGAGCTGCCTCAGGCATGTGTGCATATAATTTAGCACCATCTCCATCACTACGTTCAACCGAGTGGGAGGAATTGCAACCCTGAACCAGGCGTTGCTTCTGGCATATGTGCATATACTTTAGCACCGTCTTCACCACTCCGTTCATTTGAGTGGGAAGAAATGTTGTAACCCTGAACCAGGAGCTGCTGCCTGACATGCCTTAAGACGGAGCATTCCTTGTGTTATAATTTGATTCATCAGATGTTCATAATTGAGACAAACCCCAATCTTGTCTGACATAGATGTCCCAAGACCTGGCACTTTGCCCCGACTTGGGGTTGTCAGGTTGCTCCCTTCAGCAGCCGCCAGGACTAGCTGTGCAGATCGATGATCTGTTGGTATCTTCATTTACCAAACCGGCTGCACGTGCTAGTGACTGCTGCTCCCTTCTGCAGTATACAGGGAAGGACTAGAGTGTCTCTGGCCCCTATACGCCAGACAGAGTAGGTGTGATGTCGGCAGCCTCTATTATTAGGGCCATCTGCTGAAGACTGTAATGGCTACAGCCTTAAACCCAGTTTTAAACGAGCCTGTCGGCTCTGAACTGGGTTGTCCCCTGCCGTGCAGACTAACGGCGACAGCCGCATGAAACCCTCTAACTTAAGCCGCCTGCTCCCGTTGGAGACTGCGGCAAAATATACCTATGGTAGCTCCAGTGGAGTGGCTACTTTTTTGGCTCCCGCTGTAGAACGGCCCGAAGAAAACTGACTTACCTTGCAGAGCAGCGCGGGAACTGCTCTGACTAGCGCCATGCGCTAGACGTAATGATGCGCATGCGGTCTGGCGGGCTTCTTCACGGAGTCACTCACATGACTTTAAAATAAAATGGGCAAACATAATAGTCATTTCCACACCGTGAAGTCAAAGCTTGAATAATTAATGAAATGATAGAAACTTGAACTGGCATCTTGTTGGGCCGAAGGGCCTGTTTCCACATTGTATGACAGCATGACACTAGATGGAAGTGTGCATAATACTTTGCATTTACAATTCAGGAGGAATTATTGGGATTTTAATTAAAGAATGCTTTAACATTATGTAGGTGTAGTGTTTGACGATGGGATATTAGTAAAAATATCTTGAGTGACTTTGAGGATTGTGCCACAGTGTTGTATCATTGCCTCTCCAACTAGACTTCTTTTACAATGTTTTTCTTTAACTCTGAGGAGTCATCCCAGTCCTGTTTTACTGCTAAACATCCACCAGGGTCATGATTTATACAAAGAGTAACCGATGCCTAGGCACACATTCAGACAGAACTGTGAAATATTTTAAGAGTCTTGACACCACCATCGATCGTGGTAACAAACAATAAATAGTTTTGCTCTACAAATGCAAGGGAAAACTACTCAACAGTTTTAAGAAATTATGTATGTGGTTTCTTTTTAACATCTATTTTCGAGGATTCATCTTTCAAACTTTCTATTAGAACTTTATACTTCACTGCTAATTGGTCCTTCGATTCGCTTCTTTGTCTCCAGAACTTTGTCTTGTTTTAACAACACGAGACTGGGACAACAATGAAACCACCAGAATAGGGGAATACAGGGAGGAGATTGAGAACCTCTTGACTTGTTGTCGAGACAATAACCTTTCTCTCAATGTCAGCAAGACAAAGGAGATAGTGATGGACTTCAGGAAGAGAGGACTAACACATACCCTGGTATGCATTGAAGGCACCAAAGTAGAGATGGTTGAAAGGTTCAAACTCCTATGAGTAAATATCACCAGTCATATTGAAGCAATGGCCTAGAAAGGCCTCTAATTCCTTAGAAGGCTTAGGAAGTTTGGCATGTCAACAACAACTCTCACCAACTTCTATAGACGCACCATAGAAATAATTTTATCGGGATCAGAGTATGGTTTGGGAACAGCTCTTTGCAAGAGCGCATGAAATTGCAGAGAATTGTGGACACAGCCCAGACACATCACACAAACCAACCTCCCTTCCATTTACTCCATTTGCACCTCACGCTGCCTCGGCAAGGCCAACAGAATAATCAAGGAGGAGTCGCACCCTGGCCATTCCCTCTTCTCCCCTCTCCTATCACACAAGAGCTGCAGAAGTGTGAAAATGCACAACTCTTTTCAGGAAAAGTTTTTTCAGGCAACTGAATCATCCTATCACAACTAGAGAACAGTCCTGAGCTACAGTCTACCTCATTGTAG
Organism: Okamejei kenojei; assembly: GCA_035221665.1. Classification (NCBI taxonomy): domain Eukaryota; kingdom Metazoa; phylum Chordata; class Chondrichthyes; order Rajiformes; family Rajidae; genus Okamejei; species Okamejei kenojei. The sequence goes on from CM069153.1 coordinate 14,431,747, forward strand.
CTCATCGGACTACTTTTAATCGGAGTTTACTGGACTTTATCTTGCACTAAACGTTATCCCCTTGATCACATATATCTGTATATTGTGGACGGCTTGAATGTATTGTCTTTCCACTGACTGGATAGCAAGCAACAAAAGCTTTTCACTGTACCTCAGTACACGTGACAATAAACTAAACTGAACTAATGTAAAATGTAAAACGCTTTAGCACTTTTATCAGGAATCTAATTTCCATGTGCTATCACTTATATTACAGTTAAATTACAGCTATTTAATTATATTTTGTGCTGTGATTCCATATTTCCTTATGCGGGTGATTCTAAATTGGAGGGCATAGATATCAGGCAAAAGATTTAAAAATAATCTGAGAGGCATTTGTTTACACAGAGGGTGGTAGGTATATGCAATGAACTGACGGTGGAAGCTATAGAGGTGGGCGTAATTATGATGTTTAAAAGACATTTGGACAGCTCTGTGGATTGAGGGATATTGGCCACATAGAGGCAAATAGAACTGGTTCAAAAAGATGTCTTGGACAGCAAGAAAGAGTTAGGCTGAAAGGGCTTGTTTTGTGCTATATAACTCTATGACTCTATATACAAGGATGCCGTTGCAATGGTTCACAAAGCAATCCTATTCCCAAATAACTTGCCCTGTAACTAATTTCCCCCATATTCCCATCAACCCCCCAATTTATATCACTAACATACACACAAAGGGCAACTGAATATGGTCAATTAATCTACCAATTTGCATGTCTTTGGGATGTGGGAGGAAACAGGTGCATAAAGGGAAACTCATGCAATCACATGCAATTAATTCAAGGAAAGAATATGCAAACTCCACACAGACAGCACCAAAGGTACGGTTTAACCTTGTTCACTAGTTCTACTAGTACAGTGGCATACCTAGCAGACCTGCTGCCTTACAATGCTAGAGTCCCAGGATCAATCCTGACTGCGGGTGTTGTCTGTATGGAGTCTGCATGTTCTCCCTGTGACCGTGTGGGTTTCCTATGGGTGCTCCAGTTTCCTCCCACATCCCAAAGATGTGCAGGTTTTTGTGGGTTAATTGGGCCTCTGTAAAATTGTCCCTCTTGTGTAGCGTTTAGATGAGAGTGTGGGATAACATAGGACGTAATCAATGGTTGTCGTAGACTCAGTGGCTGAAGGGCCTGTTTCCTTGCTGTACCTCTAAACTAAACTAAACTGTGTTGTCCCATATTTTCCATATGTCCATATCCATTAACCATAAACTATTTCTTGTTTCACCTTGAATAATTATAACCTTCTCTAGTCTACTTGAATGAATCTGGTTATAGTTAGCATCTCTCGTACAGTACCAAATGCTCTTTGGCCAGTTGATACTTTTGAAGAATTGCCCTTTTTAACATAGTAGGAAATATGAAGTATAAACTGAGAGAAATACAATAAGCAAAGAGCTTTACATTCTTTCTTAATTTCCAGTGAAATAAAGTGCAGAACCGTTACACCCAGCTTTCTACAGATGCAACTCATAACACAATAATTATATCTTTGAAGGCTTTTAAAATCTGCTATTTCTAGTTCTCATTACTGTGGCCAATTAACTGCCTGTGTTTGTCATAATGTAATAACAAAGGAGAATCCCAATGACACTGGGTGTAGACTGAAGAATAGTGAAAGTCTTGGATCGAGTGGATGTGGAGAGGATGTTTCCATTCGTGGGAGAGTCTAGGACCAGAGGTCATAGCCTCAGAATTAAAGGATGTTAATTTGAGAAGGAGACAAGGAGAAATGTATTTCGTCAGAGGGTGGTGAATCTGTGGAATTCTTTGCCTCAGAAGGCAGTGGAGGCCAAGTCAGTGGATTTTTTTAAGGCAGAGATAGATTCTTGATTATACAGGTGTCGTAGGTTATGGGGTGAATAGCGTTAGGTGGGAGAAATTGATCAGCCATGATTGAATGGCGGAGTAAATTTGATGGACTGAATAGCCTAATTCTACTATGGCATGGCCAAACGGCTCCCGATTCAAATAAATAAATTCACAATTACACTCCTTTTTATGTTATTTTGTGCAGGACCACTTCTGTAGCAAATAGCAATGGATTTACTGATTTACATCAAGTCCTTGATGGGTGCAGCATCAGACAATTCCTTGGTGCACGTGCTGCTACTCAACTCAGCATGATACGTGAGACTGTTGCTTCAAGGAACACAGACCCCTTCACTGCGTTGGATGAGTCTTGCACAGTTACCTGCCAGGAAGAATATTATTGCTCTTTACTTCATGGATATCAGCATAACGCATGCTATAAACTGTGTCCACTTTGTGCATTGCTATGCATCCCTACAAAAGAAACCACAAATTTACAGGAAAAAAAGATGCTTTTAGTTTCAATTTAGGATACGATATGATATGATTCGATAACAGGAGGGATATTTGTCTGTCAAAATACACAGCAAGATACATGAAACATTAAATTGAAGTGACAAGTGGAAAGTGCAGGATTGAGGGTGTGCAAAGATTGGGGAAGGGAAGTCAGTCTACCCGATGACAGAAGGGGGATAAGTTGTACAGTTTGATAGTCACAGGGAAAAAGGATCTCCTTTCGCCTTCTGTGCTGCATCTTGGTGGAACCAGTCTGTTGCTGAAGCTGCTCCTCAGTTTGACCAGTGTGTTATGGAGGGGGTTGAGCTAACTCCTTAGTCTTGTCGGTGTTGAGCTGCAGGTGATTCAGCCCACACCATTCAACAAAGTCGTTGACTATGCCTCTGTACCCAAAAAGGCAAGGTTTACTTGACATAATGACTACAGGCCTGTCGCACTGACCTCTGTAGTCATGAAGACACTTGAAAGCCTTGTGCTGGCCAAGCTGAAAAATATCACGATCCCCCTGCTGAACCCTATGCAGTTTGCATATCGGGCCAATAGATCTGTGGATGATACAGTCAACCTGGGCCTTTACTTCATCCTACAGCACCTAGACCACCAGGGGACCTATGCGAGGATCCTGTTTGTTGCATTTAGCTTTACATTCAACACCATTGTGCCAGAGCTACTACACTCCCAACTTTCCGAGTTGACTGTGCCTGAACCCCTCTGTTGGTGGATCACCAGCTTCCTGACAGATAAAAAGCAGCATGTGAGGCTGAGAAAGAACATGTCGGACCCGCAAACACTCAGCATAGGAGCACCGCAAGGCTGCGTACTCTCTCCTCTCCTTTACTCTCTAGACACCAACGACTGCACCTCAACAGACACCGCTATCAAGCTTCTCAAGTTTGCAGCCGACACAACCCTGATTGGACTCATCCAGGATGGGGAGAAATCTGCCTAGAGACAGGAAGTGTCACAGCTGGCGTCCTGGTGCCATCGCAACAACCTAGAGCTCAATGCTCTTAAGACAGTGGAATTGATTGTATACTTTAGGAGAGCTCCCACTCCCCTCTTCCCACTCACCATCAACAAACCACAGTTACATCTGTGGAATCTTTTAAGTTCCTGGGAACCATCATCTCCAAGGACCTTACGTGGGGGGGCGACCATAGACTCCATAGCCAAAAAAGCACAACAGAGGATGTACTTCCTGCGGCAGCTGAGGAAGCACAATTTGCCACAGACAATGATGGTCCAATTCTACACGACCATCATAGTCTGTTCTCACCTTCTCCATCATGGTCTGGTTTGGCTCAGCCACCAAGCACGACACCTGAAGGCTGCAGCGAATCGTCCGATCAGCTGAGAAGGTTATTGGCTGCAACCTTCCCTCCATTGATGAACTGTGCACTGCAAGGGCCAGGAAGCAAGTGGGCAAGATCATCTCTGACCCCTCTCACCCTGGCCACAAACTCTTTCAATCACTTCCCTCTGGAAGGCGATTCCGGACTGTCATAGCCAGACATAAAAACAGTTTTTATCCATGAGTAGTTTACTCAACAGCCAAAAATAGTAAGATTAAATGAGAACTTACCAGTATGAAGTTTGATCTTGATTTTATGAGGAGTTACGATAAGCGATTACGTGAAGAAGGCCGTCAGTCCGCATGCGCGTCAATCTTCAAAGCAGCGGTGTAAAATCACAGATAAGAGAGGTTGACCTGAAGATAGTAAGATTTGGAGAACTAGAATTACCAGATGACCTGATAATATGAGGGTTGGGAGCGGTGGGCACGTAATTGCTCTTCGTAACTCCTCATAAAATCAAGATAAAACTTCAAACTGGTAAGTTCTCATTTAATATTACTATTTTACTTCGGAGTCACGTGAGTTCACGCCGGATACGAGTCAAGGCGTCACACACTGAATGGATTGACCATGGATGAGTGAAGGAGATTAATGCATTCAGATATAACATAGTTAGGTAACAATACTGATGCTTTAATAGGAAAACAAAATAATAGTAACCCCGCCCATCCTGGGGGAAACTATAGAACAGAATCTAAAATGGTACGTGCAAACACCCCCGGTCCGGTAATACGCTTATTATAAAACCTGTGGAACATCCGTTCATTGGCCCATCCTGCAGCCGCTAGGAGGTTGTCGAGGGGGACGTCCATTGCCCTCGCTGCCGACGTAGATGCAGCCCTGGTGGAGTGAGATTTAAAAGTGCTAGTATTCACTGCTGCACTCGCCAGTACCTCCTTTAACCATCTGGAAATGGTTTGTGCTGACACCTTGTGGTAAGGTTTCTTGTAACTGAGCAGGACAGCTAACTCTGAGGCTCTTGGTGACTTTAATGTATTGGGGTATATGTGACACTACACACAACCGTGGATCCTCGGGGTATGCCAGGAACACAAGCTTGAGCCCTGGCACCCTCGGCCTGCTCTGTTTGATTAAATCATATATGATGAAGGTAATGGTATTTACATTAGTGGTCATGTTGTTCAGTCGTAGCTTGTGCATGGAATTAAAAATGCCCTTCATGAACCTCGTTATTAAGGGGTGTGGCCCTACAGATTGATGCCCCGTATTCAGCACTAAATTAGAAGAAGTGCACTTCTGGCACTATTGATGGCACTGTAGCTTAATTTATGGTCATAGAATAATGTTGATAGGAACTCCAGGACATCCATGATATGTGCTGTATCATATGATATGTTGGAGACATGACAGTACATCTCCCACTTCTTGATGTGAGAGACGTACTGTTTTGGTGTACTGTCCCTCCAGGCCACTGTTATCACAGCCACTGTTTGTTCAGTCAGTCCGAGTCCCAGGTATGGTCTCCTTAGAATCTGCAAATCAATAAATTGATTCGGTCATGTAGTGGATGGTTACTCCCCGTTACTGGGTGAACCAGCAGGTATCAGCTTTTGGGGACAGCCATGAAAGGCTGTGTTATCATTCCCAGGACTTGTGGGAACCAAGACTGTGTAGGCCAGTCAGGCACTAACAAAATGCCTGTGGCATTGTCTTGCTCTATTTTTGCCAAGCATTGGCTGATGAGGCAAAATGGAGGAAAAGCATACAAGAACATTCCTCCCCAATGCAGTGAAAATGCATTACTTCCACTGCCCCAGGGTCTAGTTCCCATGACACATATTTGGGAAACTGATGATTTAATGTGGATGCAAACAAGTCAATATCCGGCATGCCATACCGGGCGACAATGTCGTTAAACACTTCATGATTCAACATCCATTCTGTGTTGTCATTGAATTTCTGCGATCTTGAGTCCGCCACCATGTTGTATCTACCTGGTAGATAGATTGCTGGGACCCAAATATTCCTTGCAATACACCAGTGCCAAAGAAGGTTTGCCAATTTATCACAAGATACAGACTTAATTCCACCCATGTGATTGACATACGCCACTGCCGTGGTGTTGTGAATCTGAAGTTGAACATGCACATGATGCATATTGCTGCAATAAGCCTTAAGTCCATAGAGTGCTCCCAACAACTCTAAGTAGTTAATACCATGTTGCTGATGAATTAAGGACTCCTGCACATTCCATCTACCTCCGCAGCTAGAGATAGTATCTGTTGCTCCCCAGCCTAGGGCGCTTGCATCGGTTTGTAAGATAACGGATGGTGTATCAATTTAAAATTTTCTAGATCTATGATGTATATTCATTACCCACCATGGTAATTCAGCAATGGCCTCTGCTGGCAATTGCATGGGACTACCAAATTGGCCTTCGTGGGATTTGAGCGCCTGTTCCTTTGCACGTTGTAAATTTTGATAGTGCAAAGGTCGGAAGTGCACCGCTGGAAAAGCAGCCACAAGCTTGCCAATTACACTTGCTTCTAGTCTGATTGTAGGCTGCTGTTTAACAATTAGATTGTTGCAGGCTTCTATTAACTCTATTTGCTTGCCCCTTGGCAGAGTCGCAGACATGTGAATTGGGTTCATTGTAAACCCCAGGTAATCAATTACCCTGGTAGGTGTCAATTTGGACTTAACTGGATGGATTAGAAACCCCAATCTCTCAAATGTGTTTGGTGGCTGAGACAGATGATTGAGCTGATTCCTTGGTGTCCCCAACGATTAAAATGTCATCCAAACATGCCATGACTATGTGATTCTGAGCTCGTAGTAGCCCCAGAACTGGTTTTAGTAGATTAGTAAATACTGGGAGCTGAAGTAGGCCCATTAGGCAATGCTTTGAACTGCCACAATTGTCCCATCCAGCTAAATTTCAAATATCTTCTGTGCTCCCTGTGAATAGATTGAGTAGTGTGCATCTTTAAGATCAATGCATGCCATATAACCCCCTTTAGAAACCAGTTGGATGGCAGTGCCAAAGTTATCCATTTTGAAATGTTTATACTGCACAAAAGTATTGAGTTCCATCAAGTCTAGGATGATACGACATCCTCCATCCCTATTTCCGCTTGGTGAATATGTTGGATAAAAATTGGTGAGGTTCCTGATGCGACCTCTGAATCACCTTTTTTTTAATATAAAGCCTGGATTTCAGCTTGCACATCGAAACTTTCCTGTTGTGAAAACACATATGTGCGTTTTGGTAAATGTTGTGTGGGTGGTAGAAATGAATCAAGAAGGGACTCCATTTTGAAACCTTGTATACTGTGCAGTATAAACGGGTCTGCTGTGATCCAGCTCCATTCATTCAAGAAATGTTGCAATCTCCCCCCAACTAGTGAGTGAGTGATGTGTAAGGTGTTCCACAAGGAACTAGATTCTCCTACCTTAGATGTTACTGGCGGTACGGTGCTGGTTTTCATCCTCGAGGCTTGGGAAGAGGAGCTGAAGGCGGGTGCCCTCCGTGCATCCATGCCATGGGCTGGCTGGGGCCTCTACCCCTAAAAAAGACCTCGGTGCCTCCAGCTCGAGTCTTCCTCCGGTTCCGGAGCCCTTAGGCAAGTTTCGCCTGGTGTTGAAGGGGGCATAGGGGTGTGCCCGGTATGATGAGCCCCTGGGTGTAGTTTGGGCTCTGCTCATGAGGCAGATAGTCTTAGCCTCATCGTCCAGCTCCCGGACCTGCTTCGGCAGGTCTGTCCCAAATAGATAATTGGCCGTCTGGACGTTGCTGGCCTCGCACAGCACAGCAAATTTGGGGTTTAGTGCCGGTCGTATTGCGTTTTTACGCAGGCAATTAATCTCAAAGTGGGCATTGCACATAAGCGCCACTGCGTCCTGCTGTGTTTCCGTCAGCAGCCCCCCCATCTACAGATCTTGCAATGGCCGTTATACCAGAGGCCAGCAATTTAAAAAATTTCTGAAGCTTAATTTCCAGGGTTCTGACACCCGCTCCAATATGACCCCAGATGGAGTGGTTTACGGCCGGCACATTTAGGGAGGCACAGTTGGCAGGTTTGTTTGGTACCTGTTTGTGGTCTCCTCCATTGCCAGGTATTTGAGCTGGTGTGATGCCAAATAGTTAATTGTGGTGGCCAGGTCTTCATCCAGGGCTGCTCTTGATGGTGAAGGTATGGCAAATTTGGATGCTAAAAGTGGCACTTCAGCCCCATGCCCCCGGGAGTGCTCACCTGCTGTGTCTCCATACTCTGAGTCAGGGATTTACTGACTCCGTGTACTCCCCTCTCCAGAGAGGGAGACACTTCGCAGCCCTGTGAACGGTGCTGCTTGCGCGGGCTCCTGTGGAGACCCATGCTGGTATTGTTCCCTCTTCTGGAGCATATCGTTCTGGAGCCACCTCTGCATAAGGTGCTCCATCTGGGAAAGTCGTCCATAGACGCTTCCCAGTGAAGGAGGGGATCCCTCCGGGCCCGACTCATCTGAGTCTAAGGGCCTCGCAGACTTGTGTGTGGCCTTGCGCCCCGGCGGGACTGCCACGGTGCTTTCCTCAGGCACCAAGTCTGCTGTTGCTGGTTCCACCGACAGCGACATGGAAGGCGATTCAGACAGTCGTCCGCTACCCACACCTCCGCGGTCTTCAGTAGCCGGCATCACCGCAGACTGTCTCTTCACCTTCGACATGGTTATGGTTCTAACTTGCTGGAACACAAGAATTAAAGAACCCGTCAATTTAAATCACTTACCTGAAGTTTTTAAACTTACCGCTGGAAGGATGCAACGGCCATCTTCACGTAGTCACTCACGTGACTCCGAAGTAAAATCTGTAGACTCCCTTTGATCTGGTATTTTGTTGGTTCACATGCTTGATCAATGGTGTTTTATCATTAATGTTTTATTATTATTATTATTTTTCTGAGTCATTCGTACCTGTCTCTGTATGTCATGTTGTTACTTGTGTGTGGAGCACCAAGGCAAATTCTTTGTATGTGAATACAGTGCCAATAAACTTACTTACTGTATTCACCTTCCTCCACTCCCCTCACTGATGCAGCCCACAATTGCAGAGTCACCTGAAAACTTCTGCAGGTGGCAGGAGTCCGAGTTGTATCTGAAATCCGAGGGGTAGATGGTGAACAGGAAGGGAGAGAGGACCATCCCTTGTGGGAAACAGCATGGTAACAGGTCCTTCAACCCACTGAGTCCACGACAACTACCCATTCACACTAGTTCCACGTTATTCTACTTTCGCATCTGCTCCCTACATTCTAGGGATAATTTACAGAAGCCAATTAACAATGGTTTAATTGTTCAATGGTACTTAATTGCCAAATGTACCGAGGTGCGGTGAAATTCCTTTTTTTGCATACAGTTCATAAAACATAAAAGTATTACTACATAAGCACAATCTTAGTTAAGTACAAGTGTACGGGAGTAGTACACTGAAACAGTACACAAAGGTTACCATGTTTTGGAGCCATTCTTCATGATTCAAGCTGTTATAAATGTAGAGATCTTGACTTGGCCATAAAGGTCCGTTGGCCTGGCGGTGATGCAAGGTCAGCCTGGCCAAACAAAGTTCTCCACCACTGCTCCACCACTCTAAGAGTGGTGCCCAATCCAATTTGAGCCCCAGCCTGCTGCAGAGCCCCCAGTGGCCCACTCCACTGACACCTCAATCCAGCCACATCCACCCGCAAACCGTCATCCCTCACCTCAACCGACCACCGTTCAGTCTTTGTACCCCGGGGTGCCTCCTGCAACTGAACTTGTAGCATCAGAGTGTTTTTGAGGTAAGAGCCCAATCCGTTTACTGGCATCTTTGTTTCCCTGTGTCCACCACGGCTGCCATCTTGAATCCCACCATTCGCAGTTGACGAGGTTCGGAGACCCGGTCCCGACTGCCTTCACCCTCCTCTCCAGTCCTTGGGCACAAGCAGGGCTTGGCTCTGCAGTGGCAGGATATCCATGCCTGTTGAGAAGGCAAAGCATGGCACGACGGTCTGGCATGCAGTACCATGCTCTGCTGCTGCCCCGTTCCTCCTTCCTTGTCCTACAATCCTGCATGTCTTATGGTGTGGGAGGAATCCGGAGCACTTGGAAGAAATCCTATTCTCAGAGAGAATGTGCAAACTCTACATAGGCAGCTCCCTATGTCAGGATTGAACCTGGGTCTATGGCGCCATGAGGCATCAGCTCTGTGTCACTAATGTTAATTTCAAAGTCTTGTTCATAACTAGTATCTTGCTTCATGACCTTCAGCCTCCCTGATCTAATGCTTGCTGTTTTATTCAATCATTAAATTAAATGTTTGTGCAGGTTCAGTCTGTTGTCGTTTTCCAGTCAGTAGTCAAACATTAACTAGCCGCTGTGTTATGCATTTATGAAACAGATTATGAAGACCATATTAACAAAATTATCTTTCTTGTTTTAGCATAATAATACTTGTAATTTGATAATATGGATAATGATATAAAGCAAATGAAGCTTATCTGCAAATTCAAAGCATAAAGGCAAATAAATTGAAGTTGACTGCACATTGGTAATTATCAGTGGTATAGTACTTGTGCCTGACTGCCAAGCCTCTTGTCATGACACTGTTATAGCAATGCTTCTGGGTCGTTGTAAGAATTGGTGGAGAGTAGCTGGTCCTTGAATGCATGTCGAGAGAAGGCTCACGATCTAAGACTGGTATCACAATCCAGTTCCACCCACACACGCTGAAAGTGCTGCTCATTTTTTCTCCGTTTCCTTCTGTTTCTCCTCCTGCTCTTTTGTTAGGATGTAGCAGGCTATAACAAAGCTTGAATGATCTTCTGGTGAGTGCTGGAGGACATCCCAGGAATGGTGCAGGGAGCGGAATCCAATACCGTACTGGTCAGATCTCCTAGTCTTCCAATGTTAACCATATAACCATATAACCATATAACAATTACAGCACGGAAACAGGCCCTCTCAGCCCTTCCAGTCCGTGCCGACCATTTGTTTTCCCCTAGTCCCATCTACCTGCACTCAGACCATACCCCTCCATTCCCTTCACGTCCATATACCTATCCACTTTACTTTTAAATGTTAAAATCGATCCTGCCTCCACCACTTCAGCTGGAAGCTCATTCCACACAGCCACCACCCTCTGAGTAAAGAAGTTCCCCCTCATGTTACCCCTAAACTTCTGTCCCTTAATTCTCATGTCATGCCCTCTTGTTTGAATCTTCCCTACCCTCAATGGGAAAAAAAACGTATCCACATCAACTCTGTCTATTCCTTTCATCATTTTAAAGACCTCAATCAAGTCCCCCCTTAACCTTCTGCACTCCAAAGAATAAAGACCTAACTTGTTCAACCTTTCTCTGTAACATAGTTGCTGGAACCCTGGCAACATTCTAGTAAATCTCTTCTGTACTCTCTCTATTTTGTTGACATCCTTCCTATAATTAGGCGACCAAAATTGTACACCATACTCCAGAATTGATCTTACCAATGCCTTGTACAATTTTAACATTACTTCCCTACTCCTATATTCAATGCTCTGATTTGTAAAGGCCAGCACACCAAAGGCTTTCTTTACCACCCTATCTACATGCGATTCCACCTTCAGGGAACAATGCACAGTTATTCCTAGATCCCTCTGTTCCACAGCATTCCTCAATTCCCTACCATTTACCATGTACGTCCTATTTTTGATTTGTCCTGCCAAGATGTAGCACTTCACACTTAACAGCATTAAACTCCATCTGCCATCTTTCAGCCCACTTTTCCAAATGGCCCAAATCTCTCTGTAGACTTTGAAAATCTACTTCATTATCCACAACACCACCTGTTTTAGTATCATCTGCATACTTACTTATCCAATTTTCCACCCCATCATCCAGATCATTGATGTACATGACAAACAACAGTGGACCCAACACAGATCCCTGAGGCACCCCACTGGTCACCGGCTTCCAACCTGACAAACAGCCATCCACCATTACTCTCTGACATCTCCCAGTCAGCCACTGTTGAATCCATCTTGCTACTCCGCCATTAACACCCAAAGATTGAACCTTCTTAACCAACCTTCCATGGGGAACCTTGTCAAAGGCCTTACTGAAATCCATATAGACAACATCCACTGCTTTACCCTCATCAATTTCCCGCTTCAAAAAATTCAAGAAGGTTTGTCAAACATGACCTTCCAGGCACAAATCCATGTTGACTGTTCCTGATCAGACCCTGTTTATCCAGATGCTTATATATATTATCTCTAAGTATCCTTTCCATTAATTTACCCACCACTGACGTCAAACTAATAGGTCTATAATTGCTAGGTTTATTCTTTGAACCCTTTTTAAACAATGGAACAACATGCGCAGTACGCCAATCCTCCGGCACTATTCCCGTTTCTAATGACATTTGAAATATTTCTGTCATAGCTCCTGCTATTTCTACACTAACTTCCCTCAATGTCCTAGGGAATATCCTGTCAGGACCTGGAGACTTATCCACTTTTATATTTTTCAAAAGTGTCAGTACTTCCTCCTCTTTGAATCTCATAGTTCTTGTTTTCTTCATTGTGGTAGCACCCAACTGCAATCGGTGGAAAATGGCAGGGATGTGGGAGAAAACAGGCGCACACAGGGAAACTCATGCAATCACAGAAAGAATGTGCAAACCTCCACACAGATACCACCAATGTTATTGATTCAACCTTGGTCTTTAGTTCTACTAGCACAGTAGAAGACCTGCTGCCTCACAATGCCAGAGACCAAGGCTCAATCCTGACCTCGAGTGCTAACTGTCTGGAGTTTGCATGTTCTCCCTGTGAGTTTTCTTCGGGTGCTTCGGTTTCCTCCCAATAATCAATAGTGCTTTTTATTATAACATATGTTCATTGTTAACACAGTGAAATTATTTTCCTTACAAATAGAACAATAGAGTATCATCATCACCATATGCCCGATTAACAAGCGTACAGGGCAACACGGAGACACAGCGGTAGATTTGCTGCCTTATGCCGCTTGCAGTGGCAGAGACACAGGTTCGATCCTGACTAAGGGTGCTGTCTGTACGGAGTTTGTACGTTCTCCCTGTGACAGCGTGGGTTTTCTCCGAAATCTTCGATTTCCTCCCACACTCCAAAGACGTACAGGCTTGTAGGTTAATTGGCTTGGTATAATTGTAAATTGTCCATAGTGCATGGAGGGTGGTGTCAATGTGTGGGGATTGCTGGTCGGTGCAGACTCGGTGGGCTGAAGGGCCTTTCTCGGCGCTGTATCTCTAAACTAAAAAAAAAACAGGAATATTCTTCTGACCTATATGCAGGATGCGCCATGTTTTGGCGCAATGCTCAAAGTCCATGCTACAGTTCTTACAAGCGGTGCCAGTACCAGGCAAGTCCCAGGCTGTTGCTGGCCTTCAGCAGTCTCCTTCCTTGGACGCCACATCGCTGTCCTCACCCATCCTTTATTCCCCAGGCTGCACATCCCAAAGATGTGCAGGTTTGTTGGTTAATGGGGCCTCTGTAAAATTGCCCCTAATGTGTGGTTTGGACCAGATGAGAGAGTGGGATAACATCAGATGTGCGAATGGGCGATCAATGGTTGACATGGCCAATTGAATACTTTTGAAGCATTGCCCTTTTTTAAATTATCGGTAATCTCTAACATAGAGGAAATGGGCAGGATTTAGAACATAAGAATTAGGAGAAGGGGCAGAATGACTGACCCATCAAATTTGCTCTGCCATTCCTCAATATCTTTTCAGATCTTCTACCTTAGCTCAATTTTCCTGCACCATCCCCATATCCCTTTGTTCTCGCCACTTGCAGAAATCTGTTGGTCTCTTTTTTCAATGAACTCAATGTCTAAACCTTCAAAATGCTCTATGATAGATAATTCCTTAGATTCACCATGCTCCAATTTTCATTTCAGTCCTAAATGGTCTTCCTCTTGTTCTGAGACAATGGCCCAAGGCTCTGGATGCCTCAGGCAAGGGAAACAATCTACCTGCACCCATTGCGCCAACCTCTGTAATAACTTTGAATGAGATTGCGAAGAGGCCACAGAAAGAGAGGATATCACGTATCTATTTTCACAAGCCCTTGGGATAAGATGCTCTTAGCATACATTAGGACAGGTGAACAGCATGTGAAAGAGCAACGTATACGGGTTCCCTGGATACACGCTATTGTCCATCAGCAAGATTATAATGCTGGCAATTCCATGCACTCACATGACCTCATTTTTCCTGTTGATGCTGAAGTCTCATCAGTCTGAAGAAGGGACTTGAACCATAGCATTACCAATCCACATTCTGCAGAGATGCTGCCTGACCTGCAGAGTTACTGCATCACTTTATGTCCTTGCTGAGAAAGTCTCTGATCATGAGACACCAAAGTACAGTGAAATTCACTGTTGCATACGGTTTCGTACAAGTATCATTATGCATAAGCACATGGATGCATCTACAGTACAAGTGTATAGTAGTAGTAAACTGAGAAAGTATACACAGTTGCCAGTTTGGTGTCATTTTCAAGTCTCAGTTGTTTAACGTGCAGGGTTCTTGACCTGACCATGAAGGCCTGTTGTCCTGGTGGCATTGCAGGGTTGGCCTGGCCAAGCATAGCCATGGTGTCCTCCTTCGCTGCTCCACCGCCGTAAGCCGCGTCGAGTCCACATGCTCGGCTTCTTGGAGCGGCTTGGAGCAGAACTAAACAACGGTTCTACATGGAAGGACATTTGGAAAAATGATGGGGTAGGTCTTCAGTTGTCTGTGATATCTGCAGCAGTTTGCCCTAGTGTGGTGTCAAGTATATTCTCCTACTGAGAGGTCTATACATTTTTCATCAGATGGCTCCAGTGCAGCAGAGTGTATGTAGCACAGCACCTCTCCCTGCAGAAGTGTCCAGCCATGTTACTGAAGTACCTCCACAGCCAGTGAAACTTCACTACCATCCCACCAAGCCCTGGGATCACTGACCATCAAAGCAGTCAATGCAATGAATAAAAACATTCAGGATGTATTAAAAGAATAAAAATTAAATTAAAAAACGCAAAGCTATTTTTAAAATTTCAAACACTCTTCAACACACAAAAACAACACACTAAACAATTTCAAATACATTTCAAAACACTCCAAAAAGACACACATTTAGAAACAATTAGATATATTTGTATGAAATGAATTTAAACAAATACAATATTTGAACCACCATTGCCTGCTCCAATTGAATGTAATGGGGCAGCTTTATTTCCGCAGAATTTGCTCAGAGAATGATTTCCTCCATATCATCCTTACGCAGAATCAAAGAAATTGGTAGTTTTCATCAAGGCATTAGCACAGAGAGAGAAATTGTACACGTTGGTCCAAAGAAGAAACAAGGAACTGCAGATGCTGATTTTTAAAAAAAGACACACAATGATGGAGTAACTCAGCAGATCAGGCAGCATCTCAGGAGAACATGGATTCTGGCCAGGAAGAAGGGTCCTGATCTGCTGAGTTAGTCCAGCACTTTGTGTTTTTGTAAAGTTGATTGATAGTTTCAGACTTCAGTCTAGGTATAATTCCACTGGAGGCATGTGTCAAGCAGGGGATAAATAGGTAGTCTAGTTTAGAGCACCTTTCACAGTGCCTTCCATGTGTAGGAAAGCCGAGAAGGTCCACGGACTGCTCATTTTTGCATGCAACTTCACTCTCAAGCTCTGGTTCAAGACCCCAGCAGACAAACCCCAGCCCTGCAATCACTTCTCTTGCCAATACTGCCACTTGCTCATTTCCCACAGGACTCCTGCAGTGGAGGATTTGGTGAAGTGGAAGACACCGACACACGATTCTTCCAATGTGAGGAAGTCTCTGGATATGTCTTTTAGTGGAAGACACACCTGAATCCGACAGTGGAGCAACCAAGGCCAAACCAGAGTTTCATCCTCGATCCCGTTCATCTGCCAATACAGCCTTGGGATGTAAACACTCTTCATTCATCTGCTTTGTGGTTGAGGTGTTAGAGTTGAACCACTATTTGACAGTTACCCTGAGTTTGATCTTGCTGATAGAGGTGATGATGCAAGGAGTGTTGGACTGTAGATAACAGTGTACATAGGTTAATTGGTACAATTAGATTGTAAATGTAATTAAATTGGTGCATTGGTACAATACAATTCTCTCCAACATGGCATCGTTGCTACTTATAAGGAAGTCCACTTAAATATATTACAGGTTCAGTGGACCTGGGAAATCTGTGTAGCTCCGCACTGCCTCTTTGGACCATAGGGAGTCCATCAGTCTGTGGGTAAGACTGATGGGGCTGTTGGAGCCTGGACCGACGGCTCATTTTACAGTAATGTCCTGTGTCAAACTTAAAGACGCTTTTCCTCACCTGGGAACACCTGAAACTAGTCCATTCTGTGGAATTGCCCCAGTTAAATAATTGCAAACATTTCTAGTTACCAAATTTGGCAATTGCTTTCTTGGAAGGGGTTGTCCTAGATTGCATTCTTCATTGAATATAAATAACTGTCCTGTCAGACTTCATGATTTAGTGCAACCTAGATTGGAAGAAGAAGTTGAACAAACATTTACCACACACCTGTAGAACAAGAGAAAAGAGTTGCATATTAATAGTCAAATCTTATTTGTTCAATGATACGGGTGTCACAGGCAAGGCCAACATTTACTTCTGACCCTTAGTTAGCTTTGAGAAGGAGGTGGTGCATACCCTTATTGAATTGACGTTAATGGAAGGTACCACCACAAAGGAAATGCTGAACATATGAAGCGAAACACTGCTCATAACCTGAATCTGAAATAGAGAATCTCAGCAGGTCAGGCAACACATGTGGAGAGAGAAACAAATAACATTTCACATCAATAAGCTTTCTCAAGCTGGGAAATTGTTAAAATAATGCAAGTTAAAGGCTGAGGAGAAGGTGGGGGGAGGGGGCGGTGCAGGAGTAGAGGAGGCAATGAATGATAGAGTACAGAATAAGTTAATTATCATGTTCGTGACACCAAATGAATGAGGGCTGTCTAACTAGAAGGGGCAGATGACATTTGCAATTTAAAAAAACCCTAAAAACTGAGTGCCAGAATTATGAGATACAAGACTGGAATGGATGGTTATCAGAAAATTCACTGCTGGGCTGAAGGAGGATCGGCTGTTTCTCCCTCTTATATTCAGTTTCTTTGGAGACAAAGATAAAGAAGTTAGAGAGAAAGTGAGTGGACAATTAACATGGCAGACAACTGGAAGCAACGGTCACTGTTGTGGACTGAATGGAGATGTTTTATAAAGCACTTACCTGAACTATGTTTGGTTCCCCCAATGAAGCAACCATATCATGAGCACCACTAGAAGTCCAAATCCATTACTGATATTAGGCATGGTTTTCAAGATATTGCCTGAAAGTTCAAGAAACAGTACAATTGTGAAATATGTTGACGTTAGGATAGTTAGTGGATTATCTCCATGACGACCAATTTCTGGTCACAGAAAAATGTTCAACATGTTGAAAAATTTGCGGCGACCATACTGAGGCCGCGACTACTTCCCAGAATGCGGGAACTCCTCGCGACCATGAAGGAGATTAACCAGAGACCACCAGCAAACATGTGACGACCATGCAGCGATCATGAACTGAGCGCAGTCTCCTGCACTTGCCTAAAAAGTCACCTTATTGGGACAGGCCGTTGAATGTGTCCCTAGCCCAAGAGTCTTCAGCTGGTTCATCGGTTACTTAGTCCTTATCATAAAGCCAGAAGAAGGATGTTGGCACGCAGTTACACCTGCAGTTTCCAGGCAAGGAGCACTTCCAACTAATCGAACAACCACATACCATTGGCATGTATGCTGCAGCTGCTGAGGGGAGATTTAAGCTGGGGGCACAACAACCTTCAAGATGGATGGAGGTTGGATGGTGGATGTCGAAATGTTTGATGCGACCAGAAATTGGTCGTCATGGAGATAATCGATAATCCTGTAGACGTAGGTGCAGTTGTAGTGGAGTCGCCATGTAGTTATGGGTAGTCGAGGTAGTCGCACGTAGTTTTAGTTAATCGTCTTTGCTGACCAGGCATTTTCATTGGCTCAGTGGGGGGAAAAAACGTAAACACGAGTTTTCTACTTCTTCTTTCGTGTGGTGTGCACAGCCTAAAGTTGTTGGAGAAATTGGTCAATTTGATCTTCCGAGCACGAGTTTTCAGAACCAAGGATAACCAATGTTAAATGTTAATGATAACAATGATAAGCAATGTTAAATGCCCACCAAACTTCACAGCTGTGTATCTCTGGCATATTAAAAGTTGTCTGGCTTCTTTAAAGTGTCTCCACTCCTACGCCCCCCTTCTCCTCTCCCCCCTCTTCCCTCTCTTTTAAAGGATTTACCGTACATTGTGCTAGCCGTCTTAAACTTCCTGTTTATCTTGGTGTGTGTCTGTATCACCTTGGCTTTGCACTGTGTGAATTTCAGACAGCGCTCCCCCACTGTCATTGGCCGCCGCCTTTGCGATGTGTTTGTGTGTGTGTGTTCCACTCTGACAGTCGCCGTTCCAGTTCCCGGTTTTTCAGGCGAGTGCCGCAAACTTGACAGTCGCCTGCAGTCCACTAAAAAATCCCCCAAGTGGGACAGGCCCTTTAAGAAACTCCTACAGAAGTTTTCAAGGGATGAGCCATGTCTGATTCTGGCTATTGGAGAATATTCACCTAATTTCCTACCGAATTTAACATAGGCTTCTTGATGCCATGTGTTATGAAATACTACATGATGCCAAGAGTATTCGCTCTCATCTCACTTCAACCCCTTTATCTGTGCTGAGACTAAGGCAAAAGACCCAGGTCTGAGTTGTCCTGCAGACCCCAAAGTGTACTGATGTACAGGACAAGTGTACATGTGTAAGAGCTTCCCAATAGAATGCCTCATTTTATTATTTTTTTTTTAATCAAAAAAATTATTCAATTATTAAAAAAGAATATATACAGTACAATAAAACAAGCCAGAACCCACCACCATAATACAATACAAACATATATCCATAATGAACTATTATACAGCTATGATACAATCCTTATTGAGGATACATTCAACACCCTGGGGTGCCCAGCGGTCGCGGAACTCACCCAGGGTGCCCATGAACAGGGCGTATTCTCTCTCTAACCCCAGCCGGGCACCGACGTATCCCCGGAAAAGGGACAGGCAGCCGGCTCGGGTAAAGCCCTCCACCGCCTGGCACCTTGACTCGCGGATGGACAGCTTGGCCAGGCCCAGGAGCAACCCAACCAGGACATCTTCAGCCCTACCAGAATGCCTCATGGCAGTTTCCATTTGTTTGGAAACGTTTGAGAGTCCAATAATGGGATAGCAATTGCCAGTGTCTGCAGACATGGTGGATATGAGAAATGTTCCACTTTGTGGATAGCAGTGTTGTAGATGTGTCGGAGTAGCTTGGCCAGAGCGGTGGCAACTTCTGGAGTATTAATCATGAGCCCCATAGTACTGGAGGACAGTAAACCTTCAAGAATTATCCAGTGCATTCATTATTAAGGAAGAGATCTCCAACTTAGTTTACTCTAATATATTGTGATATGCTCCATCATTGTAGCAAATATATGATAATAGATTTCAAGTGCTTTGGATGGGAATGGACACCATATCTTCTGCTGAGGATATATTATCACCCTATAAACCTGTTTGAAAATATTTTCAGTGGTGATAACAATTATTTTTGGGTATCCTTTAATCATTGAAGTGTTTTAATTTCTATGGCAAATAAATGAGAGTTAACGTTTAATCCCATCTGTTAAGTGTGGAAACAAGTCTGTATCAGTTTATTCTGCACTCTCTGAGAGTGGATGCGCCTCGTTCAAGAAAAAAACGGAACATTCAAAACTTTGTGGAATAACAATGTTGAGGCTCTTGATTATTCCTGTTATGTTGCCTTAATATATTGAGGAAGTTTATGTGGCTCCATGAGATGGTGCCAACTCTCGGAGGACATCTCATTCATAAGATAATACGATCACAAGATATAGAAGCTGAATTAGGTCATTCAGTCCATCGTCTGCTTGCCAATTCGATCATGGCTCAGCTGTTGTTCCCTCTCAACCCCATTCTCCTGTCCTCTCCCCATAACCTTTGACACCTTTACAAATTAAGAATCTATCAATCTCCGCTTTAAAAATACCCAATAATGACTTGGCCACCACAGTGTCTATGGCAACGAATTCCACACATTCACTACACTCTTGCTAAAGAAATTCCTCCTCGTTCATCCATTCATTTCCTTGTTAACTATTCTTTCTTATTTACCTAATAACATTCCCCAGATTCTCCCACCAGACACCTACATAAAGGATAGGTTTACAGTGGCCAATAACCTTATAACCAGCACATCCTTTAATTTAGTTCAGTTTAGTTTAATTTAGAAATACAGTGTGAAAACAGGCCCTTCGGCCCACCGAGTCCGCAAAAACTAGCGATCACTGCACATTAACACTATCGTACATGCACTAGGGACAATTTGCACTTATACCAAACCTGTACATCTTTGGAGTGTGGGAGGATACTTAAGATCTTGGAGAAAACCCACGCGGTCATGGGGTGAACGTACAAACTCCGTACAGGCAGCACCCATTGTCTGGATCAAACCCGGGTCACTGGCACTGAAAGTGCTGTAAGGCAACAACTCTACCGTTGCGCCACTGTGCGGTCCTTGTGATGTGAGAGATAACCTGAGCATCAAGGGGAAACCCAGGTAGGCACAGGGAGCTTGTGCAGACTTCTCAGAGGTCTAGATCGATCCAGGTCGCTGGAGCTAT
Organism: Okamejei kenojei; assembly: GCA_035221665.1. Lineage (NCBI taxonomy): Eukaryota > Metazoa > Chordata > Chondrichthyes > Rajiformes > Rajidae > Okamejei > Okamejei kenojei. Next base: position 14,452,244 of record CM069153.1, read on the forward strand.
GAGAGAGTTAAGGGCCTGTCCCACCAGCATGCGACTCCATGCGGTGAGCGCGACCAAACTGGAAGCGGGGGCCGCGCGGTGGTCGGGTGATCCCCGTACAGGGCCGGTCCCACCAGCATGCGCCTGCATGCGGCGAGCGCAACCAAACCGGCAGCGGGGGCCGCGCAGAGGTCGGGTGAGTGGTGCGATGTGGCGCGAAGTTGGAGCGAAGTCCACGGTAAGTTCGCAAGGACAGAGAGGGACACACAGAGAGGGAGCCACGGAGGCACATATAGAGAGGGTCATGGAGGCACAGAGAGAGGGTCACGGAGGCACAGAGAGAGGGTCACGGAGGCACACAGAGAGGGTCACAGAGGCACACAGAGAGGGTCACAGAGGCACACATATAGAGGGTCACGGAGGCACAGAGAGAGGGTCATGGAGGCACATAGAGGGGGACACAAAAAGAGGGTCACGGAGGCACACAGAGAGGGCCACGGAGGCACACGGAGAGGGTCACGGAGGCACATATAGAGAGGGACACGGAGGCATGACGTGAGGCGGTGCGTAATGCGTCGAGGCGGCTGCAGGCCGACAGGCCGTTGCCGTGCGGAATTTTTGAACACGGTCAGTTTTTCAGAGCCCCGCGCGATGTTGGGACCAGCTCCGCACAACTCCATACGGCTCTGGCGATCGAAGTGGGACCGGCCCCGTGAGGCCGGACGGCTCAAGCGACCGCATGGAGTCGCATGCTGATGGGACAGGCCCTTTAACCGCAATGGAGACACTAAATAACCTCTCCCCATGGAAGGAACATGCAATTACTGTATATCATTATGTTCTGCGTCCAGGAAAGGATGCAACACATCAAATCTTTGCATTACCTTGTACCCTAAAATACTTTTACTTACTTAATCATGAGGTGCACTTTACCTCTCAACAACATAACTCCACAAGCACATTTTATATTCACAGAGAGAAGTTATCCCTATTCATAAAAAAACGTTTTGTGAATTTCTGTTTTGGTTTAGAAATGAGATGGTAATGAGGTAGTAATGCAGATAATGGGAGCAATTTATAAGAAGCAGCTCAGAGAAAGAGAAAGTAGAACAACAAATTTGGATTTTGTTAACAAATATAAGTGAGCAGATAAAGATATCTTTCCACTCACACATACAATCCCTCAGCCTTTCTCTTTGTCCTGTATCATGATTCAGAATACCACAAATTACAAATGCCTTTAAACAGAAGCAGATTTAAAGTATAGAGGAACAGGTTCAGCTAATGCAAAATACAATCATACTGTGCTTGTCAATGCCAAAGGCCCACATAAAATCAGTGTGGATATGTATAATATTTGAAGAAATGCTTTGGAAAACGATCAGAGGGAAGATCATTGAAAAAAATGTTATTGGACATATTGTAATCAGCACTGCCCAGGGAACAGGGAGTGCAGATAGCCTCCTGAAGAGGGGATCTCACTTACTTTCATAATTCTGCACAGATCAGCCCATTTAAATTGCCTTTTGCTTGCAGACTAAATGTTCAGCGTTCAGCTGGTGAAGTATTCATTTGAAATGCAGATTTCTGGCTTTATTAAGGACTCATTAACGGTGTTGTTTATGTTAGCGTTAGAAGTACAAGGTGCTCTTTTCTACCTGCAAGGAATATATTCCTGATGGCTCACTTGTTCAAAAATAAAAAAATGATTAGGTTACAATGCGGGCTAATCAATTGAAGCAGGCTTGATACTCTGTTTTAAAATTATTGAATAACTAATGTGCAAGGACATAATTTTTGTTCCTGGCCTATATCATGTCTGCAATGCTCAGCAGCGGTTTGAACATTTTGACCTCAGCCTTTGTATCTCATGAGAAAAATCATCCTAGACTTGCTCTTAATTGCAATTCAGTGTCTAACACTGGAAATGCACACCGTGTCATAATTCAAGGAATATGGATTTTATCTCTGCTACTGAGGTGCGGGTACAATTTATGTCTGGTGATGAAAAAAAATCCTCCCCCCCCCTTCTCGGCTCACAAATCATCTCTGAGGAAGGGTCTCAATCCGAAGCGTCACCCATTCCTTCACTCCAGAGATGCTGCCTGTCCCACTGAGTTATTCCAGCATTTTATGTCTATTGTGGTGGCACCGGGTGGTGGGCCACACATTATACATAACCTTCAGCACTAACTGTGGATGACTCGGACTCTGCGGTTGGTGGTGTATTGGAACAGTTTGTAGATGGTCACTGGTGGCCTATCGCTTTTTTCAGCCGCCAATTCAACCCGGCAGAGCATAAACACAGCATGTTCGACCGGAAACTGCTCGTTTTATTCCTGGCGGTGAAGCATTTATATTATTTCTTGGAGGGCCAAAATAACTTTGTTGCGTTTACTGACCATAAGCCCCTCACTTTCGCCTTTGCCAAGGTGGCTGACCCTTGGTCCGCTCAGCAGCAACGCCACCTCACCACTATTTCCAAGTTCACGACGGACATCCGCCACATTGCCGGGAAAAATAACCTGGTCGTGGACGCCTTGTCCGGTCCAACTGTTATGGCCATTCTCGACGTGTCCCCAGGAATCGATTACTCTGCTTTGGCAGCAGCACAGCTAGTGGATGAGGAGATGAGGATGTACCGAACTGCCATCACATGGGCTGGTGCTCGAGGACGTGCCTTCGGCTTCCGCTGGCGTCACCATCCTGTGTGACATCTCCACGGGGCAGCCGCGGCCTAGAGTTCTGCCGGCCTGGAATTCATGGTTTGGCCCACCCAACCATCCGGGTGATGGTAGCGTTGGTTGCTGCAAGATTCGTATGGCATGGATTGCGGAAGCAGGTTGGTCATTGGGCACGGACGTGCATTCCCTGTCAAACGTCGAAGGTTCAGCGGCACGTCCGGGCACCAGTTGAAGACTTTGCGGTTTCTCGCCGACGTTTCGACCACGTCCACATGGATATCGTGGGGCCGCTGCCTCTGTCCAGCGGAATTTCACACTTGCTTACGGTGGTGGACCATTTCACCCGGTGGCCGGAGGCCATCCCGCTTGTCGCTACTTTGACCATGTCATGCACGCGTGCCCTGGTGGCCCATTGGGTTGCCCGTTTTGGGATACCGCTGGACATCACGTCCAACCGGGGTGCCCAAGTCATGTCGGGGCTGTGATTAGCAATGGCTCGCCTGTTGGGGACTCAGCTCCACAACTCAACGGCCTATCATCCCCAGTCGAATGGGTTGGTGGAACATTTCCACTGCTGGCTTAAGGACGCTTTGAAGGCTCGCCTCACCGGTCCTGGTTGGATGGATGAGTTGCCGTGAGTCCTGCTGGGGATTCGCACCACCCCAAAGGAGGACTTCAGGCTTCATCAGTCAAGTTGGTTTACGGCGTTCCACTGACCGTGCCCGGGGAGTTTATCCCAACCGCTGGCGGCCCCCAGGAGTCGCCGTCATCCATGTTGGTCTGACTACAGGAGGGGGTCGGCGCCCTGTCTCCTGTCCCAACGTCTTGGCATGGTGTCGCTCCATTTCACATGCCGCCGGCTCTTGCAGACTGTATGTCTTCCTCCGCCGCGACACCCACAGGTTGCCCTTGCAGCGCCCATACGAAGGTCCTTTTTGGGTGCTATGGCACGGCCCACGACTTTTGAATTGGACTTGGGGGGTCGGGGGGAGACCGTTTCGGTGGCTCGTTTGAAACCGGCCCATTTGGACCTGAGCGAGCCAGTCAAGGTGGTCCAGCCTCGCCGTCAAGGGCATCCGCCATCTCAGGTCCCACCTAGTTCGTCCTTACCAGAAAATAAACCTTTGGGTGGGGATGTACGTATGAAGCCCGGCCACCTCGTTCGGCTGCCCCTCCGTTTTTGTGCCTCCAGTTATGGGGGGGGGGGGGGGTAATGTGGCGGCACTGGGTGGTGGGCCACGCATTATACATAACCTTCAGCTCTTGGGGGGATCACATGTCCCGGTAACGAGAGATAGGGGTCACGGTTTGTTCACGGGTGCCCCATGGGAGTATTTAAGGGTTAATCGTGTGCGCACAGTGTTGGTGAGTAGTGAGAGTTAGTGTAGAATAAAGAACCTGTATTTTGGACAAACTTCGTGTCTGCCTCGTTCTTTAATGGACAACTTCACGTCCGCTACACTATCTTTGATTTAAACCAGCATCTGCAGTTCTTTCCTACTTATCTCTGCCCCTTGTCTCACCACCTATCCACTGCTCTTTTCACTGGCTATCTACCCATTCCACTCTCAGTCCCAATGCAGGGTGGCAATCCAAAAGGTCGACAATTCCTTTCCCCCTATACGTGCCACTCGTTCCACTAAATTCCTCAGGCAGATTGTTTGTGATTCAAAATACCAGCATCTGCAGTTTTTAGTGTCTTCAAATTAAATCTGGTTATTGCTAATTTGTTTTCCAGTAGAGATAAATACACATAGGTGAATGGAACAGATTGTTTATAACTAGCATAGACTGTGCAGACAATCATTTCTGGGTGAAGTCACATCCATGGGCAAATTGGCTGCAAAAGTGTGCCTGCAATTCACTTTGCTTTGCTGTTTCTTCATTGTCAATCTCACACCTAACATTGGTGTAAGTCATGCAGCACAGATTCCCTCTCATGCTGCCATTAAACATTGATAGAATAAAGAAGAGCCCTTCACACTGATATCAGCAGTGGGACATCAATGAAAGGATCTTCATGCTGACATTGATATCTTGCACTGTCTTCTGTGCTCGGGACATTTGAAACCTCATCATCCTTCACTGATGGCAACCTTCCTCGATTAAGTACATCAGAGCAGCCTACTGCAACTTCAGCCTCACTGATCATCCCTCTCCTTACAGGGAGAGAGGTAGGATCACTCATGGCACAGGATTCAGTAAGAACACATCATCATATCCACAAGATTGCTCCTGTCCTGTTTTAGTTCCTCATCTTCACAGCATCCTTTTTACAGCTGCTTTTAGATAGTCATACAGTTATATAGCCTGGAAATAGGCCCTTCACCCCATCTTGCCCACACTGACTAATATGTCCCATCTACACTTGTCCTACCTGCCTGTGATTGACCCATTTCCCTCTAAACCTGTCCTATCCATATACCTGTTTAATTGTTTCATAAATGCTGCAATAGTGGCTGCCTCAGCTATATCCTGTGGTAGCTCGTTCTGTAAACCCCTCAGCCTTTGTGTGTAAAAATAACCTCTCAGATCCCTGTAAAATCTTTCCCCCTTCACCTTATACCTATGTCCTCTGGTTCTCATTCCCATTACTCTGGGCAAGGGACTCTACCTGATCTATCCCTCTCATGATTTTATAAACTCTCATGATTTTGCACGCTTTATGGCTACCTTGTGGAGAGCCCTGAAATGGTTTGACACCCTTCATAGTAATCAATGCAGCAAATATATGATCTTTACATGCAACCCCAACAATGACTGTGTATGCTCTATTTCAGCATTATATTCCAGATGTGACCACCACCAAGTTGTTTTGGGTGTAAAATTGGTCCATTTAGCATTTTATAGGAATTCACATGCAGATTAACACATGTTCAGAACACCAAAAGAATACATTCATTTACCAGGCAAATAGTGTTAAAATAAAAACTATATCGTTATGCAAATGGATTTGATTGCAAGGCAAGTCATAACCACTTGGCAGAGTGCTCACTTTGTACCAAATTCAATCAAATTACGGTGCTGGGTAGCATACGTACATAGACTGGAGCTCCTTAGTAGGATGGAGTGCAGGAAATTATTATGTTAAACAGTCCCGAACAGCAGGAAATGAGCAGAGTGCAGAATTGAAGTGAAGTGCACAGTTTAGCTGGAGATGAGTTTGATGTTTGAGTACCGCGGCCTAAAATTATGCGAGACATTCAACTCAAAAAAATGGTTGCTGAGGAAATTATTTCAGTTGCTCGCATAATATGAGAAGAAACGTTTATTAAATGTAGAGGCATCGTTTACTGATCTGTAAGTTATCTGGGGAATATATTTGGATCAAGTTCCAAAATACACAGGGTGTTGGTTGTTATGTTGGTAGAGTTGAGGATTGATTCTGGACTCTGGGATCAAGGCATTTTTTTGATCATACATTACAGAGGCAATCATTTGATAGATTCAAGAAGAAAGTCATGTGAGATAGGAAAGTCTAGAAACTGGACTGAAACATGTGAACTTTAAAAAATGACATTCATTCATATATTGAGTTTGTAAATATTTCTTAAAGTGTCAAGAACCACATGGATTTGTGATATTTTCAGAATGCAGATGTTTACACATGAATAAGAATAGTAAGATTAAAAGAGAACTTACCAGTTTGAAGTTTGATCTTAATTTTATGAGGACTTACGATGAGCGATTATGTGCCCACCGCTCCCAACCCTCATATCACAAAGGTCATCTGGTAGGTCTAGTTTTCTAATCTTACTATGTTACTTCAATTACTGTTACCTGTGATTTCACACCGCTGCTTTGAAGATTGACGTGCATGCAGACTGGTGGGGTTCTTCATGTAATCGCTCATCGTAAAGCCTCATAAAATAAAGATCAAACTTCAAACTGGTAAGTTCTCATTTAATCTTACTATTCTACTGCAATCTTCAAAGCACCGGTGTGAAATCACAGATGATAATGGTTGAACTTAACATAGTAAGATTAGAGAAGAGTGGAACTACCAGATGACCGCAATAATATCAGGGTTGGGAGCAGTGGGCACGTAATCGCACATCGTAACTCCTCATAAAATCAAGATCAAACTTCAAACTGGTAAATTCTCATTTAATCTTACTATTTTACTTCGGAGTCACGTGAGTGACTATGTGAAGATTTCAAAGCACTGTGATTTCATGCCAGAAACGAGTCCATGCGTTACACACTGCATGAAGTGACCATGGATGAGTGAAAAAGATTAATGCATTCAGACATGACTTAATTTGTTAAAATGCTGATGCTTTAATCATTAAAAGAAAATAATAGTGACCCCTTTTATCGAGGGGGAAACTATAAAACAGAGTCTAAAATGGAGTTGGCAAATACCCCCGGTTTGGCAATGGGTTATATGAAATGTTGGTAAAGTATGTTTGTTTGACCATCCTGCAGCTGCTAGGATGTGGTCCTGTGGAATGTACATAACCCTTGGAGCTGATGTGGTAGTAGCCCTGGTGGAGTGAGTGTTGTAAATATTAGTATCGACTCATGCATTAGACAAAACCCTGGTTTAACCAATACTTCTATGAAGTTTTTTGTAACAAACATTGCTAGTTAGGAGCCTTAGAGGCTCTAGGTGACCTAGACGTATAGTTGTAAAGTTGTGACCACACATTACCGAAGAACCATAGGGTATGCCATGAAACTTGTTTGAGACCTAAGCCCCTGGTTAATTCCGGTTAATTAAATCAAAAACATAAAATATTATACAAATATACCAAGCTGTGAGCAAGTATAGTGGAAATTATCTATCTGAGGAGGGACTGGCATAGTACTATTTTTAAAAAATAGTAACTGTTGACAGTCCCTCCGAAGATAGATTGACCAATCACGTTTCTAGAATACTCATGAATATTCATAGAAGGGATATAATATGTATTAGCAGATGTTACCATCCTGTCCAGTTGCAATTTACGTTGTGACTGGACCCGTAGCACTGAGGTCAGTGCCATGAGGATAAGTACCTTTGAGAGCCGGCTAAAGCTAAGGATGTAGCTGGAGCTCCCCGGTGAAGTAATGTTAACATTACATCAATGTCCCATACTTCCGTGTTACCGGGCCTGGGAGAACTTGTATTAAAGATATCCTTATTATTCTGGATATCCGAGCGTGAGACCTGACAGTGTGGGTCCCACTGTTGCAGCAAATATGATGAGAAGGCACATTGGCATAGTTAATGGCTCTAACTTAATTATTGTCATGGACCCATTTGAAAAAGATCTGTAAGACATCAGTATCCGTGCTGTGTAGAATGTAACATGTGTATTTGAACAAAACGTTTCCCATGTGCTGAAGTGGAAATGTACTGCCTTATGGTGCTTCCCCTGCTCTCTGCAGTGTGCACTACATGGATCAGTCGGACAACCCGAGCCGTAGGCATATTCGTCTCAGAGTCTGCAAGTCAATTAATTGATTTTCTTGCAGTGGCTGGTTTCCTGAGTCACAGGCAGAACCAGCAAGTTTTATGTTTGGAATAACCATATTAGGTTCTATATTATTCCCGACATTAGCGGGAACTGTGGCTGCGTGTGCCAGTCAGGCAGTTCGAAACGCCTGAAGTGGTGTCTTGCTGGATTTATTGCAAGACCCGACTGATGTGGCAGTATGGAGGAAAGACATGCAATAAACATTCCTCCCCAGTGTGGCAATAGTGTATCTCTCGCCACTGTATGCCACATATTTACAACTGGTAAATGAGCATGGATGTAAACGTATCGATATTCGGTGTTCTATCAAGCCATGATGACATTAAATACTTTGTGATCCAACATCCATTCTGTTGTTATTGATTTCACTTGATGATACAATAACCTCAAACGAGGTTAGGTAAATATCATGGGATACTTTAACTTTATTGCACCCATGTGACTAACATATGCCACCACCATAGTGTATCAACTTGGAGTTGAGCATGCAGATTATGCATATTCGCACAATAACCTTTAACCTATAGGATGCACCTAGTGTTTATAGGTTGTTGATACCAATAACTGAAAAATTGGTTGCTCATGCACACCGCTTCCGCCTCCATAACTAGAGATGGTAGTCGTAATTTCTCATCTTTGAGGACTAGCATCAGTTTGTATTTGCTGAGGATTGCTGACCAAACTTACTGGAGCAATGCTGAATACTGCCACCATTGTGACTTTGGTAGCTTCAGCTGGGAAAGGCATGGGTCCATTAATGATGACCTACATGGTTCTTGAGGGGTTAATTATTTGCACGTTGTAAGTTCTGATAATGCAAAGGCCCAATTTGCACCGCTGAAACACAGCTGCTATATTGTCAATTACACTTGATGAGTAGAAGGCTGCTTAATAACAATGAGGTTGTTACAGGCTTCTGTTAATTCCCTCTTGCCCCAGGGTGGAGTCCCTGTTAAGTTGATAGTTAAATGTAAATACTGATAGTCAATTGTTCTGATTGGTAGCAACTTAAATTTAACTGGATGGATTAAAGGACCCCAATTCCTCAAATATAGTTTGGGCTGCACCAGTTAATTTTAGTAAAATACAGCGTTTAAAACAGCAGATAGGTGACAACAAATGTTCTAGAGATCTGCGCAGCCCAAGCACTGGTTTAGCTAATTTGGTAAATAAACCTGGGAGCTGAAGTTAGCCCATTTTTCAACGGTTTAACTGTTAGCATTGACCCATCCAGATAAATTTGAAATATCTCCCTGTGAATGGGAAGTGAATAGCATGCATCTTTGAGATCGATGCTTGCCATATAGCTCCTATAGAATCAATAATTAGACAATAACAAAGTTTCCCATTTTGAAGTCTATGCTGCACAGACGAGTTAAATCTGGATGAAGTGACATTCTCCATCTTTCACCCTGTCCTGAAATCTTGTGGAATTTTTCGAGGATGTAACTAGTAGCGTGGATAAGGGAGAACCAGTGGATGTGGTATATCTGGACTTCCAGAAGGCTTTCGACAAGGTCCCACATAAGAGATTAGTATACAAACTTAAAGCATACGGTATTAGGGGTTCAGTATTGATGTGGATAGAGAACTGGCTGGCAAACAGGAAGCAAAGAGTAGGAGTAAACGGGTCCTTTTCACAATGGCAGGCAGTGACTAGTGGGGTACCGCAGGGCTCAGTGCTGGGACCCCAGCTATTTACAATATATATTAATGATCTGGATGAGGGAATTGAAGGCAATATCTCCAAGTTTGCGGATGACACTAAGCTGGGGGGCAGTGTTAGCTGTGAGGAGGATGCTAGGAGACTGCAAGGTGACTTGGATAGGCTGGGTGAGTGGGCAAATGTTTGGCAGATGCAGTATAATGTGGATAAATGTGAGGTTAACCACTTTGGTGGCAAAAACAGGAAAGCAGACTATTATTTAAATGGTGGCCGATTAGGAAAAGGGGAGATGCAGCGAGACCTGGGTGTCATGGTACACCAGTCATTGAAAGTAGGCATGCAGGTGCAGCAGGCAGTGAAAAAAGCGAATGGTATGTTAGCTTTCATAGCAAAAGGATTTGAGTACAGGAGCAGGGAGGTTCTACTTCAGTTGTACAGGGTCTTGGTGAGACCACACCTGGAGTATTGCGTACAGTTTTGGTCTCCGAATCTGAGGAAGGACATTATTGCCATAGAGGGAGTGCAGAGAAGGTTCACCAGACTGATTCCTGGGATGTCAGGACTGTCTTATGAAGAAAGACTGGATAGACTCGGTTTATACTCCCTGGAATTTAGGAGATTGAGAGGGGATCTTATAGAAACTTACAAAATTCTTAAGGGGTTGGACAGGCTAGATGCAGGAAGATTGTTCCCGATGTTGGGGAAGTCCAGGACAAGGGGTCACAGCTTAAGGATAAGGGGGAAATCCTTTAAGACCGAGATGAGAAAGACTTTTTTTCACACAGAGAGTGGTGAGTCTCTGGAACTCTCTGCCACAGAGGGTAGTTGAGGCCAGTTCATTGGCTATATTTAAGAGTGAGTTGGATGTGGCCCTTGTGGCTAAGGGGATCAGAGGGTATGGAGAGAAGGCAGGTACGGGATACTGAGTTGGATGATCAGCCATGATCATATTGAATGGCGGTGCAGGCTCGAAGGGCTGAATGGCCTGCTCCTGCACCTGCAGGTATGCTGAAAACACAATCTTACATCCTGTCATGCCTCTTTTATTATGTTTAAGCAAATCATAGACATAAAAATATAATGGCATCGGCCGACACATGCATTCTATCTAGCCGTAGCTTTTGCAATGTTTGTACACGTTGGGCTGAAACCAACACCATAAGCATGACCACCTTCATAGTTAATTTGGCTATAGATAGGCTTGTAACCGGAGCCCACAGGCGAAGAAGCATAAGAACCTCACTCACATTCCAAATACCGGCATACCTGGGTTTAGGAGGTTTAGAATTGAAAACTCCCTTCATGAATCGTGAACTAACGGATGTTTCCCTACTGTATGCAATTCTGCATTCATAGGTAAATAAGAAGACAGAGCACTTCTGGCTGAATTAATCGCACTGTAACTTAATTTTTTTGTCAAAATAAAGAGTTGACAAACTCCAATACATCCATGATCCCTGCAGTGTGATATACAATATCCTGCTGTAGGCAGAATTGCTCCCACTTCCTTATATAGGTGATATATTGCTGCTGTGTACTATCCCTGCAGGCCGACGTGAGAACATCCACCGTCCAATGAGACAATCCTCTTCCCAGGTATGGCCTCCTTAAAATCTGCAAATTAACAGATCAATACGATCCTATAAAGGATGTTGATCCCCAGTGACTGGATTTGCCAGTAGATTTTTATTCTTGGGCATAAGCATGTAAGGCTCCCTAGCCATTTGTAATACAACGGGAAACCATGCTCGTCTAGGCCAATCTGGCACTACCAATACCCCTGAAGCGGAGTCCTCCTTGATCTTTTGCAAACATCTGCTGATGAGACAGAATGAAGGAAATACATACACAAACATTCCTCCCCCAATGCAGCGAAAATGCATCCACTGCTACTGCCCCAGGATCTGGTTACCATGAAACATATCTAGGTAACTGATGATTTAATCGAGATGCAAACAAGTCAATATCTGGCAATGCATACTGATCAATCATTTGGTTAAATAGATCCTGATTTAACATCCATTCAATGTTGTCATTAAACTGACGTGACCTCTTCCTGGCAAATAAAGTGCTGCATGCAGATATTTTGGTCAATACACCAGCTCCAAATCTGGTTAGCCAGTCTATCACAAGACTGTGACTTAACTCCACCCATGTGGTTTACATATGCCACTGCTGTGGTGTTGTCAATCTGACCTGCACATGCAGATCCCTCCTTGTAGAACAATAAGCTTTGAGCCCATACCAGGTGCCCAACAACTCTAAATAATTAATCCCTCTTAATTGAGGAAGCGATGTCTCATCCACATTCCATCTGCCTCCACAACTAGAAGACATATCTGCTGCACCCCAACCCAGTGCACTTACATCAGTCTGTAATATCAGTGACGGTGATTCCACCAAACCTTCCTTAAATTTTTTGAAACATGTACTATCCACCATTGTATGTCAGCAATCGCCCCAGCTGACAACTGCATAGGCCTATCAAAAATGGCCCCTTTGTATTCTCAGTGCCTGTTCCTTTGATGGTTGTAATTGTTGATAATGCAGAGGACCATACTGCACAGCTGGAAAGGCTGCAACAACTTCCCAATAAAACTGGCTACTTGTCTAATCGAAGGCCGTTGTTCTCCAACGAGATTAACACAGTCCTCAATTAACTGATTCAATTCATCCCTGGGCAAAGTTACCAACATGTGATTGGAATTAATGGTAAATCCCAGATAATCAATAATTTGGACTGGTGATAATTTAGATTTATCTGGGTGAATAACAAATCCCATTTGTTCAAAAGTGATTTTAACAACTGAAACTGATGATTGAGTTTCAGCATGAGTCTTTCCAAGAATCAGAATATCATCTAAATAGGCCATTACCACATGCCCCTGAGCTCTAAGTAATGCTGACACAGGTTTTACCAATTTAGTAAATAACCTAGGAGCTGAAGTTAATCCATTCGGCAATGTCCTGAATTGCCACAGCTCAGTCATCCAAATAAATTTCAAATATCTTCTATCATCACCATGAATAGACACTGCGTAATACGCATTCTTTAAATCAATGGTTCCCCGTGGTAAAGGTCTCCATTTTGAAATGCCTATAACAAACAAATTTGTTCGATAAATCCAGAATAATTCTACATCCCCCAGTCTTTTTAGATCTGGGAAATATACTTGACAGAAATTGTTGACTTTGATAGACAGAAGGCTCAATTACCCCTTCTTATGTAACGACTGAATCTCTGCTTGAATAAGCACTTTCCTCATCTGAAAAATAAGTTTATGACTAGGAAAATGTTGATTAGGTAGACTGTCCTTATAGTAAAATCCAATTTTTCACCCCTTCAATACACTAAGTATGAACAAATCTGATGTCAACTGCTGCCATTGTTTGAGAACAATTTTAACCTTCCCCAATTTGAACAGGAACATCAGTTAATTCATCGTCTGTCAATGTTATATTCCTTACCAGCATCTTTCCTTGCGGCCTTGTTGTCCTCGACTTCTTGTAGAGAACCTTTTTTTGCCTTGCTTCCAGCTGGCTTAATGAGGGCCATGGTTATAACAACCTCATAATAGTCTTTGACCCTTTTTGCAAGGTTACCACCAAACAACAGATTTCGTGGTGGTACACTGGTCGGTTTGCACAACTCGCCAAATTCGGGTTAGCACTGGCCTAATAGCGGCCCTCCCGATATTATTAATTTCAAAATGCATTACAAAGGAGTCCCAGTTCATCCTGGTGTGCTTCAACCATATAATTTGTATCAATAACTTTCACCACAGCTGTAATACCTGCTGACAACAGTTTAAGCACTTTTTTAAAACTTCATCTCCTGGGCCATAGCAGGCAAACCCATCTATGCAAATTTGGTGATTAACCATCGGTACCTTCAGGAGATCACAATTAACAGGAGCTTTATAGTTCTTTGCTACTTCATCCATAGCTAGCTCCTGTAACTCATGGGAGAGCATATACTGAATGGCTTTTGGCCAATTCTACATCAATCGCCTTTCCTGCCTCTACACTCAGCAAACTTCCCAGCAATGTTCGGAATTACCTCCAACCGAACACCTTTACTGCTCTCCCCCAGCATAGAAACAGTGTCAGCAAACTGCCCTGATAGAACATCCTCCTCACAGGCAGGATAGTTCTGCAGCCCTGAAACAGGTGCTGCTAGCACAAGCTCTCCATCTGCCTGGCTTGGGCACCACTCCTCCTCACGGAGCTGGAACATCCTCCTCACAGGCAGGATAGTTCTGCAGCCCTGAAACAGGTGCTGCTAGCACAAGCTCTCCATCAGCCTGGCTTGGGCACCACTCCTCCCCACGGAGCTGGTCCCTGTCGAGCATTCTTTTGAAATAGAATCTCGACGTGGGAGAGCCGTGAGCAAACGGACTCTCCTATGGAGGGTATAACCTCCAGGCCCGACTCATTTACGGGCCACAGAGACTTGCCAGTGGCCCCCTACTGACAAGCCTCCACTGCCCCCCGGCAGTGGGTCCGCAACCACTGGCTGTGTAGCCAGCACCGGACCAGGTGTACCAGACGGGCCTCCATTCTCAACACTCTCCTGCCACTTTCCCTTTCTACCCCCGGAGCGCCTCGCCGACACCTTCTTCCCTTTCTGCAACATTCTCTACCCAAACCGTCGCAGAAATTGAACATGCGGTAAAATTTTTTAAAAACCTTACCTCTTTAAACTTGTTTAACGAAGAACTGCAAATGCTGGAGAATCGAGGGTGAAGTATGAAGAAGGGTCTCGACCCGCAACGTCGCCCATCTCCTTCGCTCCTTAGATGCTGCTGCACCCGCCGAATTCTCCAGCTCTTCGTATAACCCGCGGTTTAAACTTACCGCTCGGAGGAGCGCTGCTGCTCCAACCGCCCGACTGCACCAGCGTCTGACGTCATGACGCACCAACGGCTGTACGGGCTTCTATTCACGTAGTCACTCACGTGACTCCGAAGTAAAATAGCTGGGGTCCCAGCACTGAGCCCTGCGGTACCCCACTAGTCACTGCCTGCCATTATGAAAAGGACCCGTTTACTCCTACTCTTTGCTTCCTGTTTGCCAGCCAGTTCTCCATAGTTTACCTGAAGAGAGGATTCGGCGGCTGGTTTCATTTCCTGGATTTCATGCCCTCCAATGTCACCCTGATAGCGCTGTTCACTGCCGGCACTTGTAGCATTTGCGAGTATCTCTTGAAGCCATATGCATGTGCTCCAGTATGTTCCACGGACATACTTTGAATTTGAAGTCAGTTCCATACTGACCACTCGCACTCCCCTCCACAGAGACGGAGATTCGTAGGCAGCCCTGAAAACAGGTGCTGCCGCAGGCCTCTGAGGATAACTGCGCTAACATGGCCCCTCTAGCGGCCCTATAATCAGGTTTTTTGCTCTGGGTCAGACTGAAACGGACCCTGGATGCTCCCCTCCTCAGAGAGGGAGACATTGTGCAGCCCTGAAACAGGTGCCGCTGCCTGCGGGTTCTCCATCATAACCGGGCTGATAGCTCCCTCCTTTGGAGTATATCATTGTGGACCACTTCTCCATCAGGTGCTCCGTGTGGGTTTGAACATTTAAAAACATTACCCATGTAGGAGGGGATTCTCTCCATCAGGAAACCTCCTGGCCTGACTCCCCTAGTCCACAGGCCTGACTGTCTTACGTTTGGTTTTACCCCCTTTCTGGGGACCCACAGCGGTCTGGAAGTGGGTGACCACTATATGTTGGTAAAGTCCCTCCTGCCCTGACTTCCACAGGCCTGCCCCACTGCTGTTGGTTTACACCCTACCTGGGGAACCCCAGCGGTCTGGAAATAGCTGGCCCCTGTGTGTGTGGGGGAACCCCCCTGGCCTGACTTCACAGACTTTGCCGGCCTGTGGTTCGTTTTACCCCCGTCCTGGGAACCACAGCCGGTCTGGAAGCAAATGTCCCCTGTATGTCGGGTGGGTGAACCCTCCAGGCCTGGCTTACAGACCTTGCCAGCGTGTGATTAGTTTTACCCTCTTCCGGGGAACCACAGCTGGTCTGGAAGCCACTGACTGTGTTGTCAGTGACTTTAGGGTGGCGAATCCGACGGCCGCCGGCTACCTGCATTTCCGCTGTCTCTGTAGCCGGTTTCCCCTTGGTCCCGATATCCGTGGCCGAGACCGGGATTCTCCGCGGTCCTTGACCGGTTCCGCGGCCCGTCCGGACTTCGCCCCAATTATGTCGAGCAGGTACATCTCTGAACAGAGATTCCTGCAAAAAAGAAAGCAGAAGAACCTGGAAATAAGGTAAAACTTACTGTCAGGTTGAACTTACCGCTGGACAGAGCAACGCTGCCACCAGTCGGCACATTTGCGCAGAGCGAGTCAACGTAATGACGCTCATGCGAACTAACGGCCTTCTTCAAATAGTCACTCACGTGACTCCGAAATAAAATTGTTCTTACTTATTAAGGAAAGCACTTTTTTCTAGATGTTGCAGAGTCTAGTATGGAAACTCAAAATTACTTATCCCACGACAGGGAGCTTCTATTCTTGTGTACGATGCAGATCTGCTCCCTGCGTGAATTACGGATTCCCACATTTTATGTCCATCCTTTTTTGGGAGGTAAGGAGAGAGGTGAAAAAAAGAAACCAAACATAATTCAAAGGATCAAGACATGATCAGAGTGCTGAATACCCAGTTACATAATTTTCCTGCTGTTGAGGTGACGGGTTTCTCATGGTCATTAAATAGAATCATTGCATGGATAAGGGAACGGTTAAACTGCAGGAAAATTATGTCTGAACATGGAGCGCACAACAGTACAGCAGAGAAATAGGCCCCTCGGCCCACAATATCTGTGCCAAGCATGTTGCCAAGAGAGATACAAGGAACTGCAGATGCTGGTTTGCAAAAAAAGACACACAGTGCACCAGTAACTCAGTGGGTCAGGCTGTATCCCCGGAGAACATGGATAGATGATATATTGGGTTGGGACACCTGGCGACACCTGACACATACCCATGTTCTCCAGAGATGCTGCCTGACCCGCTGAGTTACTTCAGCACTTTGTATCTTTCTATGATGCCAAGTTAAACTAATCTCCTCTGCTTTCATGTAATCCATATCCTTCCATTCCCTGCCTATCCGGTGCCTATCTGAAAGCCACATTAAATGCCACCATCATATCCCATCCAGTATCATATTACTATACGATATTGAATCGTATCACCACCTCCCTTAGCAGTGCATTCCAGGCACCCATCCCTCTGACCTTAATGATATGCTGGTGTTTCTACCCTGGGAAACAGTTAGCAGTTTAGTATTTAGCATTTTAGGATTTAGGCGCAAGATTTTAACGGCTGATTGGCTTATGAGGAAAGGTTGGGCAGGCTGTATCCAATGGACTTCAGAATTTTCCTGATAAAAGTAAATAAGATTATATATTACATTGCATATACACTATATGATATACATATAATGCATACCATTTACTATAGATTGTATAAGATATAGGATTATGTAAGAGGCATAAATAGGATAGTCAAAATCTGTCTCCCATTTAACAGATTTTGGAAAACAAGAGGTCATAGATTTGAGGTGAGACGTAATTAAAAAGGTGATCTGAGTGTCATTTTTTTGAGGGGCTGATGCCTGAAACGGACTGCAAAAGGAGGTGGTGGATTCAGATATAATTATGTAATTTAGTATGCATTTAAACAGATATAAAAATAGGCAAGCATACAGGATATTGTCCTAAGATAGACACAAGAAGCTGGAGTAACTCAACGGTCACACAGCATCTCTGGAGAAAAGGAATAGGTGACATTTTGGGTCGAGACCCTTCTTCAGACTGAGAGTCAGGGGAAAGGGAAATGAAAGGGAAAGTGATACAGACCGTCGATATCTCTTTTTTCCCTTTTCCTTGACTGAGAGTCTGAAGAAGAGTCTCAACCCGAAATGTCACCAATTCCTTTTTTTCTGAGATGCTGCCTGTCCTGCTGAGTTACCTCAGCTTTTTGTGCTTATCTTCGGTTTAAACCAGCATCTGTTGTTCCTTCCTGCACAGGATATGGTTCTAATTAGACATGTAGATGAGAAAATGTTTGACATGGATATGGTCCCTGTGCAGAATAACTCTGTATGACTACAAGTGACAGGGACTTAGAAACAAATGTCCTGAGTCATCTTAACAGGGTCAATGTGGAAAAAATACTTACTCCTGTGAGAAAATCTCAAACAAAATGTTTCTGTTTAATAGTCTAATCCGTTTGAAGACAGATATGCAATGACATTTTATCAGTCAGCGAATTATGAATCTTTGGGATTTTCCTCCTCAAAAGCTCTAGGTTGCCGTGGAAGCAGAGTGTCAGATATTCTAAGGCAGAGGAAGATTGATTCTTGATAACCGATGAGATGAAAGGTTACCAGGAGAGGTGGAAATGTGGAGCTGAGGTTCCAGCTGTGAGTGATGGAACAGGTTGAAGATGCCGAGAGGCTTACTCTTGATCCTAATTTATGTGTTAGTGTGTTTGTATTCAGATCAAAAGATCTTCAAGACAGTAAGGAGATATGAACTAGTTCGACTGGATCGGATTGCAGAGAAGAATATGTGGTGAGGAATGGTGGAGGAGACTTGGGATGATAGAGGGAGGTGGAGGACAAGTCGTTAAATTGAGATCTGGCAGAGAAACAAAAATGTAGATTCGAACTTTCTTTACCTGCAAATGTTTGCACTAAATCTGTGGCACAGAGGACAAAAAGTTAAAACAGGATTTGATTTTAAAGTGTTTAAAGGAACTGCAGATGCTGGTTTAAACCAAAGATAGACACATAGTGCTGGCGTAACTCAGCAGGACAGGCACCATTTCTGAAGAGAAGGAATGGGTGACTGTTCGGGTTGAGATCCGAAACATTGTCCATTCCTTCTCTCCAGAGATGCTGCCTGTCCCGTTGAGTTACTCCAGCATTTTTTGTCTATCTTTGATTTTAAAGCACCAGGCAATGGTTGTGGTGATCACGGAGAAGCATGAAGTGATGAGAACATACTTAGATCACTCTCATTCCCAATCAATGCCTTGATGCAGAATATCAGTCTGAAACATCAACAATTCCCCTTTCTCGCCCACAGATGCTGCTCAACCTTGCTGAGTTCCTCCAGTAGTTTGTTTTTGCTCCAGATTCCAGAGTCTGCAGTTTCTTGCTATTGTACCATTCTCAATTACACATTTTCAGACAATTGATATCGACACTCAATGCTCATCATAATTAAAGAACCTAGTGGGCCTGTCCCACTGTACGAGTAGACCCAAGAGCTCTCCCAGTTAAAAAAAAAATCAAAACTCATGGTAACACGTAGAATGTACGTAGCGGGTACATCGGAGCTCGGAACGTCTCTTAGTGGCTCGTAACGTTAACAGTAGGTACTCGGGAAACGCGGTAAGCTTGGGAAGACTCGTTAAGATTTTTCAACATGTTGAAAAATGTCCCCGAGAGCCCCGAGTACCTACGAGTGGCCATTACCGGAATTCTCCGAGTTCGAATCAGGGGAAACTCGGGAGAATCTTGAATTAGCTCGTACAGTGGGACAGGCCCATAAGAGAGACTGTGTAACAAAAATATTCCAGTTTGTGTAAAAAGGGGGAAATATTTTGAAGACATACCTGCAAACAATACATTTATATTCAAGCACCATTGTCAGTGCATGTGGTCTAATTTGTTTAAGCATATTTTCTCACAATTATATCCACTCTACACGTTAAACTGGAATTACAACTATTAACTCAATGAGCAAACTGTGAGGTTGATAGATCCTGTTCATACATGTAATTAAAAGGATGCCTGAATTGTTCATCAGAATAAGGCAAAACAAACACTGACTAAAAGACAAAGTGAACTCAGGGGTTAAATTATGTGGACATGTTGCATGGTGAGTAGGGTACACAAAAAGCTGGAGAAACTCAGCGGGTGCAGCAGCATCTAAGGAGCGAAGGAGATAGGCGACGTTTCGGGTCGAGACCCTTCTTCAGACTGGTCAGGGATCAGGGAAACAAGAGATATAGACGGTGATGTGGAGAGATAAAGAACAATGAATGAAAGATATGCAAAAAAGTATCGATGATAAAGGGAACAACCCATTGTAAGCTGTTTGTGGTGTGAAAATGAGAAGCTAGTGCGACTAGGGTGGGGGAGGGAGATAGAGAGAGAGGGAATGCCAGGGCCCGAGGGAGAGGTGGGAAGGGGAGGAGACAGCAAGGGTTAACAGAATTGAGAAAATTCAATGTTCAAGCCCAGAGGATGCAGACTCCCCAAGCGGAATATGAGGTGCTGTTCCTCCAACTTGCGGTGTTGCTCAATCTGGCTGTGGAGGAGGCCCAGGACCGAGAGGTCGGATACGGAATGGGAGGGGGAGTTGAAGTGCTGAGCCACCGGGAGGTCGGCTTGGTTATTGCAGACCGAGCGGAGGTGCATGGTGAGTACATGGCTTGTATTCACTTAAGTATACTAAAAATAAGGAATTATATCATTTCGGTAGTTCAGAGCTTTGATTGAAGTAGAGCTGGGGAAATAGAGAAGCAATCTCTGCTGGTGGGGTGTTCCAGAACAAGGGAACATAATGGGTCAAATCTTGTTCAACAAGACAAGGGCGGCACGGTGGCGCAGCGTTAGAGCTGCGGCCTTACAGCGCTTGCAGAGGCAGAGACCCGGGTTTGATCCCGGCTACAGGTGTAGCCTATAGGGAGTTCGTACATTCCCCCCGAGACCACTTGGGGTTTCTCTGAGATCTTCGGTTTCCTCCCACGCAGGTTAATTGGCTTGGGTTTGTATACTTGGTATAAGTGTAAATTGTCCCTAGTGTGTGTAGACTAGTGTTAATGTGCGGGGATCGCTGGTCGGTATGGACTCGTGAAAGACACCAGTTTAGAGAGGAAATCATGCTCGACTTGCAATAGCTGGGCCAAAGATCTTGTTTCCATGCTGTATGTAGCTATGACTCTAAGATGGTATACACATATAACTCTCTTCTCCAATTACTCACAAAGCTATTTGATATAGTTTATTAGGTATGGTATTAAGGCCTCTGGAACTTTTCATTAATAAAGTAAGATGCAGATCAGCCACAATGCAATTGAATGAGAAGCTTGAGGGGCAGAGTGGCCTATTCCACTTTCATCAGCAGTGCAGAACCATTGCTAAATGTCTGTGGTAGTTTACCCGGAGAGAGAGTGTTTAGTATGTAAATGTTATTATCATTGCTTATTACCAATAGCAAGAGATTGAGCAATGGTATCATTAAGGACAGGCAGCTCTTCAAGGCCTGAAACAGCATGAAAAATGTTAATCATCTCACGTGTGAGAAGCTGCTATTTTTACGTTATTGTTCGAATGTGCTCTGTTATGAAGCAATGCAAGAAGACCGGTAGGAAGGGGAATTGGACTAGGAACCCATGGTCCACACATAACGAGTTGGTGAGAGGTAGCCAGCAGTGCACCTGGCAGAATGAATGAACTGGTTGTCATCTGTGGCTCTATTGTTAAGGGTCCCACTTTCTCAGCCAGTAGGTCATGGATTCCTATTGCAATCAAGAATTCAATCTTGCTGGCTTTTGGAGGGACAGATTTCGCATATAATTTTAGTCATTTAGTGAATCTGTAAACTCAAGTCCTTAGATTTCAGATTATTATATTTGCAAAAATACCATGACCCTGCGTTCCCCTACATTTTGTACAAACCAAATCTTGAGTACAAAATTTAGCCTGGCAGTATGGAAGAAACTCAGGTCTGTCGGTGGTGGTGTCTTGACAGTGGAGACAGACATCCCTTTCTACTATCTTAGATGGACTTAAAAGGACTCTTGGCACTCTTAAACGACAGCAAGTTATCCATAATGACCTGACCATTATTTATCCTTCAATCAACATCACTTAAACATTTGCTGTGGACAAATTGCTTCTTCATTTCCTTTTGTAGTACAACAGTACAATGATCTTTCATCAATTGTGAAGCACTTCAGGAAGTCATGAAAGATGTTAGGCAAATGCACATGTTAGGTAAATGCACATCTTTAATCATCTTTACGTGGAAAGTCAACATTGATTGCAGCTCTGGACCTGTAAATGGTTTGTTGGCATCTATCCATTTGCAAGAGATGAGGTGCGGCTTTGATGTTGCCTTGTTTGGAGAGGGGAATGTTTCCTCTGTGGTTACATTTCCTGTTGTGGCTGACTAGACCTATCCTTGACAGCAGACCCTCCCACAGCTTCCACAGATTAAGTTGTCTCTGGCCTTTGAACTGGCCTGCTACCCACCTGGAGGTCCTTTCTCCATCTTCCCTGGTCCTCAGAAGTTGCTTCCCAGTTGTCAGTGCCTATGCTAACATTTGTCATATCTCTTTTAATTGTATCGTTGTAGATTGCATTACTCTAGGCCTCCGTGCATTGGTGACCTCCCAGTCTCGCACTCCTTTGGGATCACATTCAACTTCCATCCTGTATACATGTCCAAGCCAGTGGAGAAGCTTTGGCCTGAGGTTCGCGGGGACGCTGGTCATGTTGGACAGGGAGAGACAGATTCACTGGCGATTTTGCCTTGCCAAGAAACTTGCAATGCAATAAAGACAGCAAAATTAAAATTATTCCATTTCCATTCTTGATGTAGGTAAGTCATCCAAGCTTCACTGCTGCACAGTAACATGTTCAACACGCATTCATTGTAGACAGATATCTTGGTCTGGATTGTGAGTTTCCTTCTCTTCCATGCTCACTTGATTAACCTCCCAAAAGTGGTTGCTGGCGTTCCTCTACGTGCATTGATTTCCTCATCTAGAGAGTGGCTACAGTCACCCTGATCCTGATTTGGTGACAGTTTTCAGCTGAGTGGTAGTTAGGGTGATTTCTGTGGAGAATGGAGAGCCCTGACCCACAGTTTTCTTAATGCTGATTGTCAGTAGGTATTTGTTGCAAGCTGGAGACAGTCAGTCCATCAGCCTCTGAAGACCTTCTTACAATGGAACGATGAGTGCAGCATCATCAGAGTACAAGAGTTGCCTTATAAGCACAGTTCTTACCTTCATCTTGACTTACAACCTTGCTAAATTGATGAGCTTCCCGTTGCTTCTGCTGTGAAGATGTACTGCTTCTGTGTCTATTGGTTGGGAAGGCGAATGACGGAATAATAATAATAATAGTAATAATATATTTTATTGTCATTGCACATAGGTGCAACGAGATTTGGTATGCAGCTTCCATCCGATGTCATAACTTAAACAACTAATAAAATTTAGATTAAAATTTAGATACCCCGAGAAACATGATTTGTAAAAAAGAACAGTAAAACAGTAAAACAGTCTAAAGTGCAAATAGGTCTGTGTCTGTGCCAGGTCGATGTGCAACATGACCATCCGAGGGAGACAGTTCATGGGGGTGGGGGGCACTCAGCAGGGCCGGTTCAGAGCAGCTATAGCTAGCTCTGGGGATTAAGCTGTTCTTGAGTCTGGAGGTGCAGGCATAGAAGGCCTTGTAACGTCTGCCGGATGGTAGGAGTTCGAACAGACTATTACGAGGGTATGAGGAGTCTTTGTGGATGCTGACGGCCTTCCTGAGGCACCGTGTGTAGTAGATGCCCACCAAGGCTGGTAGTGGTGTCCCAATAATCTTCTGCGCTCTGTGGACGATGCGCTGCAGAGCTCTCCTCTCCGCCTCCGTGCAGCTGAGATACCACACAGAGATGCCATATGTTAGTATGCCCTCTGTGGTGCAGCGGTAGAAGGTTGTCAGCAGCTGTTGGGGCAGACCAGTCCTTTTCAATGTTCTCAGGAAGAACAGTCGTTGCTGTGCCTTCTTGACCAGCACAGCGGTGTTGGTGGACCATGTGAGGTCCTCTGAAATGTGTGTGCCCAGAAACCTAAATCTGGACACTCTCTCCACACTGTCCCCGTTGATAGAGATTGGGGCGTATTCCTCATTATGTGGGCGGTCATCCGGGATTCATGGCTTCGGGTGGAAGATGGCTCTGTCCAAGCCAGCTGCCTGCCCCTTTTCCGTGGTTACATCCGTGCCCGGGTAGTATTAAAGAGGGACTACGCACTGTCCACGGGAATGCTGGAGGATTTCCGGGACTGCTGGGCACCACGGGGGGTGGAATGCTTCCTTAATAAGGATGGGGATATAGTTATTTAAGCATATTTGTTTTACTTGTAGCATGGGGGTGGGTTTTGTTTTGAATTATTGAGTATAGTAAATACATTTATTTTTGGTTTACAAAACAAGGACAGAGGGCAGATAGGGAGATGCTGAACAGAGTGGGAGCTAGGACCCAGCCTTGCTTGATCCACTTCTCATGAGGATACTATCCGATGTAGCAAACTACACTGTGCCATGCATATTCCCATGGAAGGAATGAGTGCGCTTTAGATGATGTGCTGGAAAGTCAATGTCGTCAGCAGCTCTAGATCCTTAATAATATGATTTTAATATAATAATGATTTAATATAATAATAATAATATATGAATAATGCTTAAGGATTAAAATTTGTTAAAATTCATCCACAAATTGGCATTTTGTGAATTACAGTGACGTAAACTTTATGTTCATTCTGTCCTTGTGAAATGCTCGGATGAGTTTTAATTGAAGAAATATTGTTATTTAATTCTTAATAATGTATTCATTTGCAAGTTGTGCAAAAATTATATTTCCATGCAATTTAAGAAGGGTGCATCATATTAAAGAGAAATAGTTATCAATATATTATATTTATTAAAAAAAAAGAATATTTCATAGTTTCGCCGTGAGAGATGTGCAAAAATATATTTCCAAGCAAATTAAGAAGGGTATGTTATTTTAAAGAGCAATAGTTATCAAAATGTTATATTTATTTTTAAAAATGAATATGGTTTCACTGTGAGAGAACTACTGTACATGGCCTGATTTACAAAGCTAAATAAAGATTTATTAATAAGGCCAGGTCCCAGTGTTGGCTGCCCCGAAAGACTGGATATTGCAGAACAAAAAGAAGCAGAGATCCCCACCATACCCACATGAACCAACCTCCTCAAACTTGATGACTTCATTACATTCATAAAGTGATTGTGAGACAGCCTGACGTCTCTGCTTACTCTTTCAACACATGGCTTAAAATAACTGCCCTGATACACCAAAAGGTATGATGTATAATACAAAGTAGTTTGGTAGTTTTTTACTTTACTGCTTGGGTTGTCAATTAAATTACAAGGCTGGGAGTAAAATGACAGATTTGGGTCTGATTGGTCCATATGGTCTTCTGTCAGATCAGGCAGAAGAGTTGTGTATTTTCCTTTGTTTAGTTTAGTTAGTTTAATTTAGTTCAGTTTTGTTAAGTTTAGTTTAGTTTAGATTAGTTTAGGGATACAACATGGAAAAAGGCCCTTCGGCCCACTGAGTCCACGCCGGCCAGCGATCCCCGCACTCCAGCACTATCCTACACACGGTAGGGACAATTTACATTTTATTAAGCCAATTAAGGGTGCATGGTGGCGCAGTGGTAGAATTGCTGCCTTATGCCCCGTCCCACTTAGGAAACCTGAACGGAACCCTCTGGAGACTTTGCGCCCCACTCAAGGTTTCCATGCGGTTCCCGGAGGTTCCCGGAGGTTTTTGTCTTCCGGCAACCACCTTCAACTAGCATTGCAACCGGCTTCGACTAAAAATTACCAATTTTTAAAATGGAAACCTCTTTCGACCATTAGGGAGACTGACAAAAACCTCCGGGAACCGCACGGAAATCTTGGGTGGGGCGCAAAGTCTCCAGAGGTTTCCGTTCAGGTTTCCTAAGTGGGACAGGGGCATAACAGCGCTTGCAGTGCCAGAGACCCGGGTTCGACCCCGATATTGGGTGCTATTTCTATGGAGTTTGTACGTTCTCCCCGTGATTACATGGGTTTTCTCCGAGATCTTTGGTTTCCTCCCACACTCCAAAGACATACAGGTTTGTAGGTTAATTGGCTTGGTATAGTGCAAATTGTCCATAGTGTGTAGGAGGTGTTAATGTGCGATGATCGCTGGTCGGCACGGACCCGGTGGGCCGAAGGGCATGTTTCCGCGCCTAAACTAAACTAAATTAAACTAAACTAAACCAATTAACCTACAAACTTGTACGTCTTTGGAGTGTGGTTGGAAACCAGAGCATATGGAGAAAACCCACGCAGGTCATGGGGAGAATGTAAAAACTCCATGCAGATAGCACCGGTACTCAGGATGGAAACTGGATCACTGGCGCTGTAAGGCAGCAACTCTACCGCTGCACCACCATGCTGCCCTTTAGAAATAAAATGTGTCCTCGTATATCTTCCCTCCACCGTGTTCTAATCAAAAGACTCTAGACTGTGAAATGGTTACGGGTGTCACCAATGCCATTAACATAATACATTGACGGGTTTAAGTTTAAATGTTATTTCAAAATGCAAGAAATATTAAACCTAAAATATTTACTTTAAAATGCCCATTTGTAATAGTTCAGCATCTTCATTTAAATATTATAATTTCAACTTCCACGGAATTCTGATATATATTTAACTCTCTGCATAGGGGAATATAAAGTACATTAAAAACTGTGCATTTTGCTTCACAAATTGAAGCAAAAAGTTACAAATATTAGAAAATGGGAGAATGTTGGAAGTATTCTGCAGGTTGGGCAGTATTGTGGGGGAAAGAAACAGTGTTCGCGCTTTGAGTTAAGCACTCTTGATCAGAGTTGGAAAAGCAAGAAAACAAGTGTGTTTTCCGTTTCAGGGAGGACATGTCTGTAATAAGCTGCAGACCAAAGTTGTTGAGGTGAGATAGAGACTGAAAGGAAAAATGAAACAAATTGAAACAGAGGGAAACAACCACATTTGCAGGGAGAAAAAGTTTCTTGAAATTGATAAATTCAGTATTAAGTCACTGGGGTTCCAACATACCCAAATCGAGTATTTAATGCTGTTTTTCAAGCTTACATTGGGCATCATTGGAGCAATGTGTCTCATTTTCAATCCTTACAATCCTTATCGCTATGTCCCCCTCTCCCCACTCTCAGTCTGAAGAAGTGTCTCGACCCAAAACATCACCCATTCCTTCAAACCAGAGATGCTGCCTGTCCCACTGAGTTACTCCAGCATTTTGTGTCTATCTTCGGTGTAAACTAGTATCTGCAGTTCCTTCCTACACAGATACATTGTATATTCATTTTGAAAGTGACTGATCTGGAATAAGGCAAAGGGATTGGACTTTGTAGTCTTTGGTTTCCTATAACACCCACAATGTCCAACATAAGCTCAAAGAACAGATCTTGTTTGTTTTTTTCTGGGGATGTAATATTGATTTTAACAATTTCAGTATTTTTTTTGTTTTACTCTCCACAGATTTCCTATTTCAATTGGATTCACTCATCTTTTCTGCCTCCAATTATTGGTCTTTAATATAATTTTTACCCACCCCTTTCTCTGATGTAAAAAGTTGACTCTATTTCTCTCTCCACAGTTGCTGCCTAACTGCTAAGTTCTTCCAGCATTCTTCCACTCATTTTCTCTTTGATGTTTCTCTAATGGGATGTCATTAGAGAATTGTTATAGCACCAGGAATCTCCTCGAGCCAAATTGTGGAATTATTTGTCACAGATGGCTGTGAAAGCCAAGTCAATGGACATTTTCAAGGTAGAGATAGATAGATTTTTGATTAGTACAGGTGTCAGGGGTTATGGGGAGAAGGCAGGAGAATGGAGTTAGGAGAGCTACATCACACATGATTGAATGGCATAGTAGACTTGATGGGCTGAATGGTCTAATTCTGCTCCTATCAGTTATGACCCTTTGACCTCATGAACACAAATGCTGAGCCATTGCTTTCCCTAACTTTGAGGAAAGAGTGTTTGCAGTTTTTTTCTTTGGTATTTATCATATTTTAATGACGGTCCATATTAAAAAAATGAAAACATCAGTAAACGAAAGGAAAATATTCTGATAACATCTCTAAAGTCTCATAAAATTCATCTATCTGAGGTGGCATAAACCAAATCTAAATTTAGCAGAATATATGATACAAGACCAGATCTTAGGTAATGCCATACTATGTTGAAACATAGGAAAGCAGTTTGCACTGTGAAACTTTGCACGGCATGCTTAGATGTGCAGTGATTAATCTGTAGGCAGATCCCATTAGTTATTAAATTGTATGAGATGAGAAGCAAAGTTGATGAAGATACAATATCGCCCTGACATGAGTGATCTCTAATGTCCAATTCAAGTGTTGCAGTGGAACATCCTGTTTGAGAAGTGGATATTTCCGATCAGATTACAATCTCTTATTACTACACAGGGGGTCGGGCCTGGCTTTCACAGTTGTAAAAATGGACACATTTCTGGTACTTCTGCCACTTGCTCATACAGTTAGCTATGTTGATGTAAACCATCATGTTGCTCTTTGAGTTAATAGGGCTTCAACATGGAATAAAATGTACTATTAACTCAATATTAGTCTATTTCTAAAGGTAAGCAGAGTTCATGTTGTTAAAGTTAGAAAATTCCATTTTAATCTCATATGCTTATCTTTCAGGAAAGATATGCTTGTCCTTCCTAACATCTCATCTTATACTTTGTAAAACATGGTACAATAATGATTAATAGGCCTGTCCCACTTAGGCGATTTTTCAGCGGACTGCCAGCAACTGTCAAGTTGCCAGCAGTCGCCAGAAAAACCGGCAACTGGAACGGCGACTGTCAGAGTGGAACACACACACACAAACACATCGCTTTCCTTCACCAGCCCATTATGCAGGCGGGGACAGGGCAAGCGGGGGGAGCGCTGTCTAAAGCATTCACACGGTGCAAAGCCAAGGTGAAAGAGACACAAACCACAATGAACAGGAAGGTTGGCGCTGTATAAAGACAGCTAAAACACAGTATACAGTAAGTCCTTTAAAAGAGGGGGAGAGAAGGGGGAGAAGGACTGGAGACAACTTTTAAGAAGCCAGAGATACATGGCTGTGAGGCTCGGCGGACATTTAACATTACCGGTCGGTTATCCTTGGTTCTGAAAACTACTGCTTACATTTTTTTTCCCAATGAGCCAATGAAATTCACCGGTCAGCACGCGCTACATCCTACGAGAACCTCCGAGAACCTTCGACCTCCTAGCAACCCAATAGGACCTCTTGACGACACACCTACGGCTCGAGAGTTCTCACTACTCTCCATGTTGTAAAATTCACAGCGACCATAATGAGGTCGCGACGAGTTCCCAGAATGCAGGAACTCCTCACGACCATGAAGGTGTCTCCCCAGAAACCACCCACGAACATGTGGCGACCATGTGGCGACTGCATAGTCTCCTGCAGTTGCCTAAAAAGTTGCCTAAGTGGGACAGGCCCATAAGGCACACCTCTTTCAGTCTCCATCACTTTTGACAACGAATAATAGCAAATCTAAAATTGATTCATCATCAATTACTTTTTCTGAAAGTATAAAGATTGTGGCATCACTAAATTGGAGCTATCAATGCTCAATGTTATGTTTTGAGTATGGAATACGGAGCAATGTTTGGAAAATGTGTGCAGAACAACAATGATATGGATGTGGACTGATATTCAGTAATTGATGACCAAGTTTCAATGGAGCCTGAGACAATATGAACACTGATTTCCATTGCAATCGGCCATATAATACTTTAATACTGGAGGTGTGCTCAGTACATGCTGAAAAATATCTTTCAAATTCAGAGGATGGCAATAACATCTTGATTTTGTGCATTGCCAGCTGAAAATGCATGCCATCATTGAGAAAGCTGATGCTACATTTAGTTCCTAGTTAATTACATGGCCTGAAAGTTACCTTATTCTGTACAAACATTCATAAAATAACTTATTACAGCAAGGGTCTGCAGGGTGATGTAAATCTTGAAGAACTTCAGTCAAATAATTAAACTGAATATCACATCCACAAATTCTCTGCAATCTGAATGATGTATAGGAAAATCTAAATGCATACTGTAATCTTGCTTTTATAGCCACCAAGAAAGTATTCAGGAGGGAAAGAATTAAAATGTTTGCAATGTCAGCAAATACAATGGAACTTTTCGAAGCTCTATTTGTAAGTCTTTCTTTTCTCAAGTTCAAATTGAAATGTTAATTTTATAATTGAATATTTCCAAGCTGTAATTTTAGTTTGAATTTGTTAGTTTTTCAATAAAGGGCTTAGTATATTGATATCTGTTGGGACAGATATGCCTCCATATGTAGCGTGTGTAGTTATTAGTCACTGCAAGACAACTGGACTGAGTTAAATTAAAAAATGGAACTGAGTGTTTTCATCCTGCCTAATCTCTTAGTTTAAACTCATTCTTTTGTCTCATGTTTACTATTAATTTCTTCCCACATTTTATGAATGAAATGCGTCATCAGTTGTTATAGACTCATGCAATAGAAGGCTGCATGTTCATGCAGTGCGTGTAAGACAAGCAGGTCATAATGGCCGATGATCTACTCAATAGGTTTAGTTTGATAGGGTTTTCTGTAATTTGTCAGGTGTATCGCCGAAGCTTGAATCTTTGCAATTTAGATTTTTTTTAGAATTTAGAGATACAGCGAGGAAACAGGCCCTGGAAACAGGCCCTTCGGCCCACTAACTAAGCTGACACAGTTTAACTAAGCAAATTAACTCAAGGTTGCACTATTTTCCAGAAGTATTAAGGGATGCAGGAAATAATACAATCCCAGATGTAGACATGAACTGGAAATCTCCCAAGTGAATCCTCCAATTTTGGAACAATAGTTCACATGGAACTTGTTTGCCACTTCTGTGTCACTTCACAAGCGCAGAGAGTTTAGTTCTACCATTGGTTCAGTGCAATCTTTTTTTATTAGTTCTAGATTTATGGGAATATCATGGTCTTTGGACTAGAAATAAATGGACTCAATACCTTTTCCAAATTCTTGAGAACATATATGGCTGATGCTTTAATGTAGTAATGAAGGAGTATTGCACTCTCAGAGGTTCTCTCTATGATTGTGTATTAAGTTAAACCCTAGCTGATCTCTCATTGGATTTGATAAAGACCTATGGCCCTAAATAAATATGTTATTGTAGATGAAAGGGCTTACCTTTCTCATTAGCATTTACATTCCAATCAATATTGCAAAAACTGACCAGCATACAGTATGTTTCAAAAGTTGCTAATTATGTGTGAAGTGTTTTCGGACATCGTGAAGACAACTGAACAAACAGAGAGCGATGCTGAACTACTATCTTCCTCATTGAGGACCCTCAAACTATCCTTGATCGGACTTTGCTGGCTTTACCTTGCACTAAACGCTATTCCCTTATCATGTATGTATAAATTGTAAATGGCTCAATTGTAATAATGAATCAATAGTTTTTCTGCTGAATCGATAGCACACCACAAAAAGTTTTTCACTGTACCTCAGTATACGTGACAATAAACAAAACTGAATTGAAACTGAACTGGTCTGAAAAGTTGCAGATTAAAGGGAAGGAACTTAATCACCCTCAGTTCGTGTGGCAAGAAATTGGATCAGGTAACATTGTTTCTTCAGTACTATGCAATCTAAAATTGATTTAATCGAGAGTAAATCTCATTAGCGATCATGTTCACATGTAGTTACACACATCACAAATTTAAACTGGATGCTTTCGGCTGTAATCTACATTAGTGAATGTGATATGTTCCCAGTATTAGACAAATATCCGGTCATCACAATCATTGTGCAATGCAGGTTTCAACCAAAGATCATAGAGGTCTATGATCTTTGCTTTCAACCTCTCCTGTCAGAAATGAGAGCTGCATTTCACAACAGTTATTGACATTGGTTTATCATCGTCATACGAAACGAAATGAAAATCTTTGTTTTGCATGCTATCCATGGAGATAAAATAACACATGAGTACAATAGGCAGTGCAAAATGGAAAATAAACAGAGTGAAAAATATAGAGTTACATCTTCTGCTCTCTTGTTTATTTTCTCGTTTACACTGCCTGATTGATCGATGTCCGCCATGGATCAACCAACAGGAAAACATGGACCACCAGAAGATATGTTCTTTATATAATACCAACTTTATATCGTACCTTAGCTAATCTCATAGAGGTGTGCAAAATCTCTGAAAGGAATAGATCGAGTAGTCGCACAGAGTCTCTTGCCCAGAGTAGGAAATCAAGAACCAGAGGACATAGGATTAGGGTGAGTGGGGGAAGATTTAATAGGAATCTGAGAGATAACTCTTTCACCCAATTTATGGGTGAATGGCACAAGCTGCCAGGAGGTAGTTGAGGCAGATGCGATTGCAATGTTTAAGAAACATTTGGATAGGTACATGGATAGAACAGATTTAGTTGTTGCAGTCTTAATGCTCCTGAAGGTAGCAGGGAGATGAGTGTGTGGCCAGGATGGTGTGGGTCTTTGATGATACTGCCAGTTTTTTTGAGGCAATGACTGTGAAATATCCTGTCGATGGAAGGAAGGTCAGAGCCGATGATGGACTGGGCAGTGTTTACTACTTTTTTTGTAGTCTTTTCCTCTCCAGGGCGGGCGCTCAAGTTGCCAAACCAAGCCATGATGCAACCGGTCAGCAAGCTCTCTACTGTGCACCTGGAAGTAGAGGCGCTGATGTGTTTTCTTGATAATTGCATCAGTGTTCTCGGACCAAGAAAGATCTTCAGAGATGTGCACGCCCAGGAATTTGAAGCTCTTGACCCTTTCAACCATCGACCCGTTGATATAAACGTGACTGTGGGTCCCCATCCTACTCCTTCCAAAGTCCACAATCAGTTTCTTAGTTTTGCTGGTGTTGAGGGCCAAGTTATTGTGCTGGCACCATATGGACAGTTGCTCGATCTCTCTTCTATACTCTGACTCATCCCCATCAGTGATATGTCCCACAAGGGTGGTGTCGTCAGCGAACTTGATGATGGAGTTCGCACGATGACTGGCTTCGCAGTCATGAGTATAGAGTGAGTACAGCAGCGGGCTGAGCACGCAGCCTTGAGGTGCTTCCGTGCTGATTGTTATCGAGTCTGACACATTTCCACCAATACGAACAGACTGTGGTCTGTGAATGAGGAAGTCGAGGATCCAATTGCAGAGGGATGCGCAGCAACCCAGTTCTGCGAGTTTGGTAACCAGCTTGGAGGGGATGATAGTATTAAATGCCGAGCTGTAATCAATGAATAACAGCCTGACATATGAGTTTTTGTTGTCCAAGTGGTCCAGAGCGGAGTGGATGGCCAGCGAGATCGCATCCATCATTGATTTGTCGTGGCGGCAAGTGAACTGCAGTGGGTCCAGGTTTTTGTTGAGGTAGGAGTTGATTTGCACCATGATCAACCTCTCAAAGCATTTCATCACCACAGGCGTTAGTGCCACAGGTCGATAGACATTAAGGTACGTCACTTTACTCTTCTTGGGCACTGGTATAATTGATGCCCTTTTGAAGCAGGTGGGCACCTCAGACCTCAGAAATATGCCACTGAAATATGTGATGTTCTGCACGGCAACCTTTTAGCTACATTCTCACTGGAGATGGTGAATCTGGAATTCTAAATCCCAAAGGAACACTGGGCACTGGGCAAAAACAAAACCCTGGGATATTATCTGAACTTGGTTTTCTATTCTTGGTTCACACAATATATTAGCTCAATACTAATTTGTCTGGGCAAGTGTCAAATGAGTGTCACACACAACTGAGCCTATTCTCCACTTTTTAGCTCTGAATATATGATATGTAAGAACTGTCCGTTTGATAAATAACACAAGGCATATCATTTTACTTCGGAGTCACGTGAGTGACTACGTGAATAGAAGCCCGTACAGCCGTTGGTGCGTCAGATTTGTTCATACTTAGTGTATTGAAGGGTTGAAAACTTGGATTTTTACTCTAAGGACAGTCTACCTAATCAACATTTTCCTAATCGTAAACTTATTTTTCAGATGAGGAAAATGTGCTTATTCAGGCAGAGATTCAGTCGTTACATAAGAAAGGGGTAATTGAGCCTTCTGTCTATCAAAGTCAACAATTTTTGTCAAGTATATTTCCCAGATCTAAAAAGACTGGGGGATGTAGAATTATTCTGGATTTATCAAATTTGAACAAATTTGTTTGTTATAGGCATTTCAAAATGGAGACCTTTACCACGGGCAAACATCTAGTGTCCAAAGGGTATTATATGGCAACCATTGATTTAAAGAATGAGTATTGCGCAGTGTCTATTCATGGTGATGATAGAAGATATTTGAAATTTATTTGGATGACTGAGCTGTGGCAATTCAGGACATTGCCGAATGGATTAACTTCAGCTCCTAGATTATTTACTAAATTGGTAAAACCTGTGTTAGCATTACTTAGAGCTCAGGGGCATGTGGTAATGGCCGATTTAGATGATATTCTGATTGTTGGAAAGACTCATGCTGAAACTCAATCATCAGTTTCAGTTGTTAAAATCACTTTTGAACAAATGGGATTTGTTATTCACCCAGATAAATCTAAATTATCACCAGTCCAAATTATTGATTATCTGGGATTTACCATTAATTCCAATCACATGTTGGTAACTTTGCCCAGGATAAATTGAATCAGTTAATTGAGGACTGTGTTAATCTCGTTGGAGAACAACGGCCTTCGATTAGACAAGTAGCCAGTTTTATTGGGCAGTTGTTGCAGCCTTTCCAGCTGTGCAGTATGGTCCTCTGCATTATCAACAATTACAACCATCAAAGGAACAGGCACTGAGAATACAAAGGGGCCATTTTTGATAGGCCTATGCAGTTGTCAGCTGGGGCGATTGCTGACATACAATGGTGGATAGTACATGTTTCCAAAAAAAAATTTAAGGAAGGTTTTGGTGGAATCACCGTCACTGATATTACAGACTGATGTAAGTGCACTGGGTTGGGGTGCAACAGATATGTCTTCTAGTTGTGGAGGCAGATGGAATGTGGATGAGACATCGCTTCCTCAATTAAGAGGGATTAATTATTTAGAGTTGTTGGGCACCTGGTATGGGCTCAAAGCTTATTGTTCTACAAGGAGGGATCTGCATGTGCAGGTCAGATTGACAACACCACAGCAGTGGCATATGTAAACCACATGGGTGGAGTTAAGTCACAGTCTTGTGATAGACTGGCTAACCAGATTTGGAGCTGGTGTATTGACCAAAATATCTGGCTTTCAGGACTTTATTTGCCAGGAAGAGGTCACGTCAGTTTAATGACAACATTGAATGGATGTTAAATCAGGATGTATTTAACCAAATGATTGATCAGTATGCATTGCCAGATATTGACGTGTTTGCATCTCGATTAAATCATCAGTTACCTAGATATGTTTCATGGTAACCAGATCCTGGGGCAGTAGCAGTGGATGCATTTGCGCTGCATTGGGGAGGAATGTTTGTGTATGTATTTCCTCCATTCTGTCTCATCAGCAGATGTTTGCAAAAGATCAAGGTGGACTCCGCTTCAGGGGTATTGGTAGTGCCAGATTGGCCTACACGAGCATGGTTTCCCGTTGTATTACAAATGGCTAGGGAGCCTTACATGCTTATGCCCAAGAATAAAAATCTACTGGTAAATCCAGTCACTGGGGATCAACATATGATCGTATTGATCTGTTAATTTGCAGATTTTAAGGAGGCCATATCTGGTGAGAGGACTGTCTCATCGGACTGTGGATGTTCTCACGTTGGCCTGCAGGGATAGTACACAGCAGCAATATATCACCTATATAAGGAAGTGGGAGCAATTCTGCCTACAGCAGAATATTGTATTTCACACTGCAGGGATCACGGATGTATTGGAGTTTGTCAACTCTTTATTTTGACCAAAAAATTAAGTTACATTGCGATTAATTCAGCCAGAAGTGCTCTGTCTTCTTATTTACCTATGAATGCAGAATTGCATACAGTAGGGACACATCCGTTAGTTTCACGATTCATGAAGGGAGTTTTTCAATTTTAATCCTCCTAAACCCAGGTATATGCCAGTATTTGGAATGTGAGTGAGGTTTTTATGGTTCTTCGCCAGTGGGCCTCCGGTTACCAAGCCTATCAGTAGTCCAAATTATCTATGAAGGTGGTCATGCTTATGGCGTTGGTTTCAGCTCAACGTGTACAAATGTTGCAAAAGCTAACGGCTAGATAGAATGCATGTGTCGGCTGATGCCATTATATTTATGTCTAATGATTTGCTTAAACATAATTGAAGAGGCATGACAGGATGTAAGATTGTGTTTTCAGCATACCCCGCAGATGCTCGCCTGTGTGTAGTCTCACATTTATCTCGTTACAATTGAGATTACTAAACCTCTGAGAGGAACAGAGTTGGCTTTGTTTATTAGTCACAAAAAAACCACCACAGTAAGGTGTCGGTGCAAACGATTTCAAGGTGGCTAAAGTGGGTCCTGGCAAGTGCTGGAATTGATACTGATAAATTCAAATCTCATTCCACCAGGGCGGCATCATCTTCCATGGCAAGGGCGATGGGACTTGCCAATAGACCATGTCCTCCGTGCGGCCGCAGGATGGTCCAGTGAGCTAACTTTTCAGAGGTTTTATCACAAGCCGATTTCAAGGCTCGGGGTGTTTGCTGATTCTGGTTTCAGTACTGTTACACTTTTCCCCTGAGTTAGAGGGGTTTGTTATGATTTGTTTGTAAATAAACTGTTATTTCATTTAACAAATGTATTACTGATGCATGATTAATTGTTAACGACTTTTGAGTCAATCCATGGCAGTGTGAACGTCGGATTTTGGGTCTGCGGCGTGAATTCACAGTGCTTTTGAAGTCTTCACGTAGTCACTCACGTGACTTCCGAAGTAAAAATAGTAAGATTAAACGAGAACTTACCAGTTTGAAGTTTGATCTTTATTTTATGAGGAGTTCGAGTTGAGGGACTACGTGCCCTCCGCTCCCACCCTCATAGATATCATCTGGCAGTTCTAGTTTTATCATCTTACCGTTATACTTCGGTCATTGTTAGCTGTGAATTCATTCCGCTGCTTTGAAGATTGACGCACCAACGGCTGTATGGGCTTCTATTCACGTAGTCCCTCAACTCGACACCTCATAAAATAAAGATCAAACTTCAAACTGGTAAGTTCTCGTTTAATCTTACTATTAAAATCATGATTAAATCAGGATGTAGCAGCAATAAACTGGTGATCTATTTTCTGCTGAACTGTAAAATTTAGATATGAAGTTAAACTCAACCTGAATTCAAAATGTAATTGGAATCTATCTTTCACAGTATTGCCCATTCAGTTAATCTATCAATACAACGTTTTAAGCCTCTCTCTTTACTAACTTTTAAGGAGCCAACGTTTGTGTCATTAGATGGTGTGGATTATGTTATTTAAATCATGATTACATAGTTTTATTGCACTGGTTTCTGAATCAGTGCATGATATACTCTGTTAACTCAGTTAATGATACACCTTCCTTTGCAGATTGTAATTTTATCATCCTTAATGTGACAACATTTCATGAGCAGAATTTAATACACATCAGCATTTTCTTTTTTGTAATTGTGAGCCCTTTGATGCTGTGGTTACATAATAACTTCTCCATCATTAGCAGAAAAGTGCACGGTCCATTAAGAATGAAAAAATGGCAACCGTCCCTTACGCCGTGTGCTAATCGTTAAAGATGAATACCTGTTGTAGTTAGAGCTGGTTTCAGAAGCAAATAAGAAGGTGGAGGTCATTGCAGCCTTGTCAATTACATGCTCTCTGCCAGGTCAGAGATTTTGATCTTCAAACACCCCTTTCCTCCCATCAGACTACTTATTCTGAGTTCTGTTGGCGGAGGAGATTACGGCAGTCAGCGATTAAGATTCAAGCAGGCGCTCAAAGTTTCCTTGAAGAAGCGCAACATGACTTCCGGGTGGCGTCAATGGTGGGGGTGAGCGAGACGTCGCTGTTTCGCTCTGCTCCCGAAGAATGTTTTAATGTGCTAAAATATGAGTTGGAAGACGGGGAGTTCTGAAAATAACTACCGGAGCTGCTATTTAATTGTGTGTTATCAGAATCCTGCTGATAACAGAGAATAATTGCAGTTTTAAATGAAAAAACAGAAACCTCGCCAGAAGTCTGCAAAAGCCACTTCAAGACCTGCTACAAGAGCCTACTTGAAAAAACCTGAAAAGACTCCTCAATCCCCTCAAACATCAGCTGGAAGTTCAGAAGAAGAAGTTGATTCCCCGAAATCCTTCTACAGAATTGACTTTAATGGAGGAACAAATGGAACACCTGGAAAAGTCAGTATTAGCTTCAGTCACTGAAGTTATTTTCAAAACTGATACGAGAGGAGAACCTCGTGCTGGACAAAAGCCTCTCTGAAAAAATTAAACAAGGTAATGATACGCTGATGGGGAAAATTGATGACTTAAACCAAACGTGTGGTCGAAGTTGAGGAGGATTTAAATAAAAAAATTAAGCAGGTTGATAAGGATTGTAATAAAAAACTGATACAATGCTAAAATCTACTGAGGTGGCTATGGAAGGAATGGACAATACGATAACTGAGATGGCTAAGGAGATAAAGAGACTAAAACAGGAACAAGAAATCATTGGGAGGGAGCTTGCTAAAATGAAGTATAAATGCACGGACTTGGAGGCAAGATCAAGGAGACAAAATTTGAGGATAATTGGATTAAAAGAAGGAAAGGAGATTGGACAAAACTTTCAGGAGTTTGCTGCCAATTTACTCAAACAAGTACTTAAGCTGCCTGAAGCCCCGAGAATAGATATGGCTCACCGAGTCCGACGTAAGGCTCAAGCAAGCTTAACTGCCCCCCCAAGACAGATTATTCTGAAATTCTATGACATTTCAACCTTGGAAGGAATTATGAAAAAGATTCCATATGGAGGAATTTGATGTTTGGAGAAGACAAACTAAGATTCTTCCGTGATTTTCCAGCTGAAGTCATGGAAAAGAGGAATAAGTTTACAAACACGAGAAGACTACTGAAAGAGGTCTCGGGAGTAAGATATGGGGATAGTATATCCCGCTAAATTGAGAATTTCTTATAACCATGTTGAACGTGCAATTCACGGATCCAGAAGAGGCATTTAAATATGCACAAAGTATCACAAAGGAGGCCTACTGATCGTTAGGAGTTGGTCTCCTACAATAACATCGAGGAGAAGCGACAAAGAAAGGACTGTGTCTCTTTTTTTTTAAACATACAAAAAAGACTGCTCTTGTTAAAATGGCGAATCTTCCTCGAGGCACTGTTTAGACTTTATCTGTGGAATGTTAATTCAAGGTCGGATTTTAAGTTTTTCATTTCAACAAAGGACTGACAAAGAAGAGAAACTGTGGCGGGGAAAATAAATTGAGAATATAGTGTAATATAGAATACGATTTAAGAAACATATAATTACATACTAACATAAAATATAATTAATAAAATTGGGTAGTATTAATAACATACTAACACATTTTATGGATACAGTAGACTTAATCTAGATCGTGCGTAAAGGGGGGAGGAGATTCAGATACTTGGAAATTATCCAAGGGTCTGAATTTGGTTAACCCCTTGGGACCTGCTGTTGTCTGATACAAAAGTTTGAGACTTAATTGTAATAAATCTAGGCATATGATAGATATGGATATATAATTAACATAATTACTGTTATATTTAAATATATAATTAATTTGGAAACTACTTTTTTTATTTTGTTTTTCCTCCTGGAAGATAAATTTCTAATCTAGCTATTGGAGTATGTTTTATTATATATATATATATATAATTTTGAACTTTGTATCGCTCTCTCTTCCAATTAATAATAATTGGTCAAGGGGGCAGAGCGAAACATATAAAAACATCTACGGAAGTCAATAACAATTTTTCTACCACCTGTTGGTGGCTTGTTTTTAATTATAATATCTTTATTTTTGGATATTATAATATCACTTTTTGTTTGTTAATTATCTTTTCACGACTCTACACTTTCTGGTCTTTTTCAAGGTTTATTCTGAAGGAGAGATGCCAACAAAACTTAACAGCTGGGGATGATCATCCTTCATCTGGAGTTATAAGGTTCTTGGTTGCACCATATGAAGTAAAGGTATTAACATGATCCATAATGCAAGACGATAAACAAAATAAAACTGGAGGAATCACGTTTTGTAGTTGGAATATATAAG
The DNA here is from genome assembly GCA_035221665.1 of Okamejei kenojei. Taxonomy (NCBI): domain Eukaryota; kingdom Metazoa; phylum Chordata; class Chondrichthyes; order Rajiformes; family Rajidae; genus Okamejei; species Okamejei kenojei. Next base: position 14,492,177 of record CM069153.1, read on the forward strand.
GGGCGCTAATGAACCAATTAAAAGGGGTAAGATCTTTGCCCAATTAAAAGCCTTAAAAAGTGACATTATTTTCTTACAAGAGACGCATCTGAAATATCAAACACAGATAAGATTGAAGGCAAATTGGATTGGGCAAACATACTACTCTTCATTTACTTCTAAATCTAGAGGCACGGCTATTATCATTCGTAAAGGTATACCATTTAAATTAAAGAATACTATAGCAGATAAAGAGGGGAGGTACGTCATAGTTACGGGAGAAATTTATTCTACTCCACTTACTTTGATAAATATTTATGCTCCTAATTTTGACAACCCCCAATTTTTTAGTAAAATTTTGGATATAATTTCAGAACTTTAATCATCAAAATGTGATAATAGGGGGTGGAGATTTTGAATTGTGTTTTAGATCCATATTTGGATAAATCAGCAAAACAAAAAAAAGGACTAACATAAAATCTAAAACGAGTGAACTCCTAAATACATACATGAAAAATTCTAATATAACAGATGTATGGAGGATCGCTAACCCAGTAAGTAGGGAATATTCATTTTATTTCAACAGTACATAAAACATATTCACGTATTGATTATTTCTTAGTGGACACAAAACTAATTCCATATACATATAATTCTAAATAATCATAATAGTATCATTTCTGATCATTCCCCGTTAACTTTTTCTTTAAAATTAGAAGGAATGCCCGATAAAAATTCGTTTTTGGAGGTTTAAAACCCCAAATTTTAAACAACTCACAAGGTTGCACATATTTAAAAGAGCAGATGAGATTCTTCTTGAGACAAATGATACACCAGATATTTCACCCTCTTTATTATGGGAAACTTTTAAGGCATTTATTAGAGGAATTATAATCTCATATCAAGCTTTCCAGAATAAAAAGAATAAATACTGAACAATTGCAGTTAGAACAAGAAATTAGACAATTAGATTCAGAAAATGCCAAAGAACCAACTATAGATAAACATAATAAGATAATAATACTAAAAATATAAACTAAATAAAATTTTATCGGCCAGAATAATGAGATTATATTCAAATTACAAAACAAGAAAATTTTTGAATTTGGTGATAAACCTCATAAACTCCTAGCACGCCAACTGAAAAACAAAGGACACAGAGAAATACAATTACTAAAATTAAATCAGACAAAGGGGAATTACTAACACAACCTAACAGATATTAATAAAAGATTTGCTCAATTTTATCAAAACTTATATACATCGAAAACCTCTGCAAATAATACTCAAATTGCAAATTTCTTAGATAATTGTAATCTTCCAAAATTAATATTTGGAACAAGAGGCATTAGGGGGAGCTCAGATTACACTACAGGAAATAGAAGAAACAATTAGTTCGTTGAAGAACGGCAAAACCCCAGGACCAGATGGCTTCAGTAATGAATTCATCCATAAAAGATTCTACGAAATAATTTCTTCCACGGTTGCAAGATTTATATATAATAACATTTTTAAAGAAAATAAACTACCCAGAAAACACTAACTGAATCAACTATTACACTTATGCCAAAAAAGGATAAAGATCTAGAAGACCCAGGCTCATATAGAGCTATTGCACGTCCTAAAAAATACAGACCAAAAAAATATTAACGAAGACCCTAGCGAGAAGATTGAGGTAAATATATGTTAGTAAACTAATAAATCCGGACCAAACAGGGTTCATACCAAAGAGATAACTCATTTAACAATTTGAGACGGTTTGTCTAATATAAATGTACTCACATAATACTGAAGAAAGAACTAGCAATTATTTCATTGGATGCAGAAAAAAGCTTTTGATCAAGTAGAATGGCAATATTTATTCAAAGTATTGGAAAAAATTTAATATGGGAGATAATTTTATTTCATGGTAAAACTATTATATGATAAGCCGACTGCTAGAATACGACTAAAAATATATTATCCCTGAAATTCCACTTAACAAGGGGCAAATAGGCAGGGGTGCGCGTTATCGCCCCTGCTTTTTGCACTAGTGATAGAGCCTTTAGCTGAAAAGTATAAGAAGCCATCCGAACATTCATGGGTATATTACCAAACACTCAAATAATAAAATTTCATTATAATGCAGATGACATATTATTATATATTACAAATTCGCAAATTAGCATACCAAATATACTAAATTTAATAGAGGAATTTGGTTCTTTTTCAGGATATAGAATAAATTGGAACAAAAGCGAAAATTATGACGATAAAAACCTCAAGAGTCGACACATCTGTTGAAATTCCCCTTTTAGAATTACAACAGAAAAATTTAAATATTTGGGCATCCAAATTACTAGGAACTATAAATCATTACTCAACGCAAACTATATGCCTTTATTAACTAAATTAAATGGCCTGATTAAATTTTGGAAGACACTGCCGATGTCATTAATAGGCAGAATAAACGCGATAAAAATGATCTTCTTACCACAAATATTGTACCTATTTCAATCATACCAATATACATACCTAAAAAATTCTTCAAAAAATTAGATTCTGATATTATAAAACTTTATATGGGATTATAAATCACACAGATAAAAAAAAAAACACCTTGTGTAAATCCAAGAAATCAGGGGGACTGACACTCCCTAACTTATTGTATTATTATTGGGCAGTGAATATTAAAAATATAATCTACTGGTTGGACAGTTCTGCCCCAACAGGTAGATTGGATAAGAATGGAGAAAGAGGATTGTCCCCTTATAATATAGGAGCGATCCTTCTTTCCCCCCGATAAAACTGAACAATGTAATCTACAAGAAGAATCCAATTATTTCATAGTATACATACGAATTTGGGAAACAAATAAAATTAACTTTAAAATTAAGAAATTATCGCTTCTTTCTCCAATAGCTAATAATCCCTCATTCAAACACATCCATTATTGATAAAACGTTACCCATTGGGAAAGAATAGGAATTAAAATGATGGGAGATATGTATGAAATGGGAAAACTTTTATCATTCCAACAATTACAACTAAAATATAATTTGAAAAGTAATCAATATTTCAAATACCTTCAAATTCAAGATTATTTGAAAAAGTATATACAAGGATATCAAACTTTAACCCCCAGATCTACTGGAGGAAGGAATGAATAGAAAGGCAGAATCAAGCAATTTAATATCTTACTTATATAATATAATTCTAAATATAGAAACACCAACGACAGAAAGCAATTAGAAGAGACTGGGAACAAGAGTTATTGATAAAAATTCCGAACGATAGATGGGATAAAAATCTATTATATGTAAACAAATGTTCAATGAATGTAAGACATAACCTAATTCAATTAAAATTTTACATAGATTATATTATTCGAAAACAAGACTGAATAAAATATTTTCAAATGTTCCCCCCTCTGCGACAAATGTCTAACTCAAAATGCCACTATAGCACATTCCTTTGTCTCTTGTACAAAACTGTATACATTTGGAATGAAATTTTTTGGAATTTTTACAAAACTATTAACACAAAATTGAAACCCCAAACTGAATTGATTATCTTTGGATCAATGGAAGAGGGAAGTAAACTAACTATATCCCAAGAAGCCTTTCTTAATTATGGTCTAATAACAGCGAAAAAACTTATACTTAAATTTTGGAAAAAACGCACCTACGCCAACATTCAAAATGTGGATCTCAAATATGTCTGAAACGCTACATCTTGAAGAAATGAGATTCCTCTTACTAGGCAAAGTAGACCAATTCTTAAAGATTTGGTCTCCGTTTATCAACTTTTAATACAAGCATATGGTGCAACATAACATAACCTTAGAAATTAAATGGTTTCAGAACTGGGTGACGAATGGGCAAAAATATGAGATAGGTAATCTCTCCTAAACTTTCATTTCTTATTACTTTTTCCTTTTCTTTCAATCTTTTAACTTCTCACCTCTGTCCTTTATTTTTTTTTCACTTTCTGTTTCTACTTGCTTGTCTATCTATTCCGACACTCTTTATTTCTCTTTCTCTCACTGTTCTTTTATTATTGCACCAAAAATATGAAGTTGTACAAGAATGAAAATATGTAATTATGTAATTATGTATTAGGTACTTAAGTACCCAGACTACTGTACTTACTTCTAACAAAAATAAAACAAACAAAAAAAAAAAAAAAAAAAAGAAGAAGCGCAACATTCTCATTAATATCTGGGAACCTTTTAGTTTTTAGTTTAAGTTTTAGAGATACAGCATGGAAACAGGCCCTTCGGCCCACCGAGTCCACATGGATCAGCAATCCACGCACATTAACACTATCCTACACACACTAGAGACAATTTACACTTGTACCAAGCCAATTAACCTACAAACCTGCACGTCTTTGGAGTGTGGGCGGAAACCAAAGATCTCAGAGAAAACCCATGTGGTCACGGGGAGAACATACAAACTCCGTACAGACAGCAACCGTAGTCAGGATCGAATCCGGGTCTCTGTTGCTGCAAACGCTGTAAGGCAGCTACTCTACCACTGCCTTAACCTCAGGGCCTTAATCACTGAATGGAGAAGGAGCCTTTTGCATGGTGTTGCAAACTCCTTATTCAAGCTCAAGGATCACACAGAGGACCCGCATAAATAGTTGAAGAGTGGACCACTTAAGCTACCAGCTCACCCTCACATAACCACTACCATCCCATCAGTGGAAAAATCTTTGGTTCTCATCTTAGCCTCTTTGGTCACCTCATAACCCACAGAATCAGAGTGGAATGAAGTCGCTCATGATGCTCAGGGACTGATTAAGAAGTGAAAGGAACTCATGTCAAGTTGAAGTCAATATGATCTAGGGAGAAAAGCAGATAATTAGGGAAAGAATTCCCTGACCAGAATTATTTTCTCCATCTATTTAGGCACAAAATATACTCCACAATTATCTTTGACGTGCTAACTTCTAGATGTCGCAAATAATGAAATGAGCACCAGTGGGACCTTCTGTGAATAGAATCATAAGATGAATGTGGCTCATAAGAATCAGCAATGATTGAAAGGGAATTAAGACAACACCTAGAAATATTTTTTGAATGTAGGACGGAACTGCAGGTGCTGGTTTACTCTAAAGAAAGACACAAAATGCTGGAGTAACTCAGAAGGACAGGCAGTATCTCTGCAGACAAGGAATGGGTGATGTTTTGGGTCGAGACCCTTCTTCAGAATAATTTCAGAGTGATTGGCACATGGCATTATATCACCAGCTTGCTGCTTGTAGGCTCAGAGACCTTGTGTACTGTAACGGTGCAATTCTGAATTCAGAACTCTGAGAACATGTTAATGCCTTGTTCTTTTTTTTGCCAACAGTGAATAATTTATAAATTCATAACCAGCTTAATGGGCTGATTTTCAACTTTTGGATATGCTCAGAGCAAAGAGCACTAAGTTTGGCCTTTAACTCAGCCTTTCCATTAACTTTTCGGTTCAGCCTTTCCCGACCAGCAGGCAAGTTGTTTTATGATGCTCACAACTCAATCTCTGTTCATTGCAGCATTTAGGTTTAAATGTTGGCTTATGTTCAGGTTTATTATTGTCACATGTACCAATTCATACCGTATTCAGATTCAGATTTCTGGATCATTGGAATCTCTTCCGGGGCAGGCGTGACCTGAACAAAGGGACGGGTTGCACCTTAACTGGAGGGGTACTAACATCCTAGTGGGAAGGTTTGCTAATGCACCATGGGAGGGTTTAAACTAGATTGGCAGAGGGGTGGGATCTCGTGCAGGACAGAGGCATGTGAGAGGCTAGAAGTTGGTATGGAGGGTGGTGTTGGAAAGGTTAGTGGACAGAATGGGCTTGTGAAAGGCAGAGAGCGAGGAAGGAGGGTTGGTTTAAACTGCATGTATTTTAATGCAAGGGGCCTGACGGGTAAGGCAGGTGAGCTTAGGGAGCGGATAGGTACAAGCGACTGGGACGTTGTAGCCATGACTGAAACCTGGTTAAGGGAGGGGCAGGACTGGCAGCTCAATGTTCCGGGTTTCAGGGGCTTCAGGAGAGACACGGGTGAGGGAAAAAGAGGACGGGGGGGTTGCATTGTTGGTTAAGGAGGATGTCATGACTGTGTTCAGATTTGACATTATGGACTGTTCGTCTATATGGGTGGAGCTGAGGAACAAGAAAGGGACGATCACCTTGCTGCAGGTGTACTTCAGACCCCTGAATAGTCAACGGGTATTAGAAGAACAAATGTGCCGGGAGATTGCAGACAGCAGTAGGTCAAATAAGGTAGGGGATTTTAACTTCCCCAATATAGACTGGGAAAATCATAGCATGAAGGGTTTAGATGGGGTGCAATTCCTCAAAAATGTTGAGGAGAGTTTTCTTAAACAGTATATAGAGGCCCCCACACATGAGAGGGCAACACTGGATCTAGTATTGGGAAATTGGGAAGGGCCAGTTAATGAAGTGTGTAGGAGGAGCCTTTTGGAACCAGTGACCACAGTTCGATTAGGTTTAAGATAGGTAAGGATCGGGACGGAGAGGGTCCATGTGTTAAAATGCTCAACTGGTGTAAGGCCAACTTTGAGGGTATGCGAGAAGGTCTCGCTCAAGTTGACTGGAGCAGGTTATTTGAAGGGGAAGTGGGATGTTTTAAAAAGTGTACAGAAGAAAGCTCAGGATGTGTATGTCCCTGACAGAGTGAAGGGCAAAGCAGGCAAATGTAAGGAAGCTTGGCTGACGAAGGGAAATTGAGAAATTAGTCAAAAACAAAAAGGATGCATGTGTCAGGTATAGACAGCTGGGATCAAGTGCATCACTTGAGGATTTTGGGAACAGAGGAGTAAACTAAAAAAGGAAATCAGGAGGACGAAAGCGGCCAGGAGATAGCTCTGATAGATAAGATTTTATAAATACGTAAGAGGAAAAAGGTTAACTAAAGAGAGAGTGGGACCTCCCAGGAATCAAAGCCTGTCACCTCTGTGTGGAGTCACAGGAGATGGGCAAGGTACTAAATGAGTATTTCTCCTCTGTATTTACCGAGGAAAAGACAGTAGGATGGAGGGAATTGGAGCAGTCAGGGTTACTGTCAAATAACTACTGAAGGTACTGTCATGTTTGAAAGTAGACAAATCTCCAGGGCCTGATCAGATATATTCAAGGACATTGCGGGAAACTAGAGAGGAAATTGTGGGAGCCCTGGTTGAAATTTACGAGTCGTCTATGTTTCTATGTTTCTATGTCCTTAAATACAGGAAAGGTGCCGGAAGACTGAAGGTGGCAAATGTACCTCTTTCAAGAAGGGTTGCAGGGAAAATGCTGGGAACTATAGGTTGGTGAGCTTAACATCTGTAGTTGTTAAGTAACTGGATAGTACTCTGAGGGATAGGTTATACCGGCATTTGAATAGGCAAGGGCTGACTAGGGATAGTCAGCATGTTTTTGTACGTGGGAGGTCGTGTCTCACAAATCTGATTGATTTTTTTGAAGACGTGACCAGAATGGTTGATGAGGGCAGTGCTGTAGATGTTGTATACATGGACTTCAGTAATGCATTCGACAAGGTTCCGCATGGTAGGCTGCTCTGGAAAGTTAGATCACGTGGGTTCCAAGAAGAGATAGCTGAATGGATTGCAAATTGGCTGCATGGAAGGAAGCAGAGGGTGATGGTGGAAGGTTGCTTCTTGGACTGGAGGCAGTGGTGTTCCTCAGGGTTTGGTGTTGGGCCCGTTACTATTTGTCATCACATCAATGATTTGGATGAGAACATACAGGGCAAGATTAGCATGTTTGCTGATGATGCAAAAGTTAAGGGCCTGGCCCACTTGCATGCAATTGCGTGTATTTGGCGCGACCAACCGGAAGCGGAGTTCATGCAAAGTTCGCGCTAATTTCACCCTAAGTACGCGCTAAGTTCACGCGTGATGTCATTTGCGTCATGCTTACCAATCAGCTGGGCAGGAGGCGGGCCGACTGAATTTGGGCGTCACACGGCGTCGGGCGGTGACGTCATCACGCAACGCCATGCCAGGCGGTGACGCCATCAAGCAACGCCACGCGCTAGGCGTACGCCGTCAAGACGCTGCGTATGCCATCAAGGCATTGCATACGACGTCTAGACACTGCGTACGACCGCAATGGGCCTGCGTGCTGACAGGCCGTTGGCGTGTGAAGAGTCCTGCGTGATGTCGAGACTAGCCCCGCACAACTCCGCCCTTCTAAGTGGGACCGGCCCCGCACAGCCATACGGTGCCCATAGGCCTCAAGCGACCACGAGGTTGCAAAATTTGCGAGCCAAGGACGCGTAAGTGGGACAATACCTTTCATGATTTTGCAGATAGTGAGGATGGTTGTGAAAGGTTGCAGCAGGGACTGGATCGATTGGTCAGGTGGGTGGAGGAATGGTTGATGGAATTTAATACAGAAAAGTGTGAGGTGTTGCATTTTGGGATGTCGAACAAGGGCAGGACCTACACAGTAAAATGGAAGGCCTCTGGGTAGTGCTGTAAAGCAGAGGTATCTAGGAGTACAGATGCATTGTTCCTTGGTTGAGTCGCATGTAGATAAGGTGGTCAAAAAGACTTTTGGCACTTTGGCCTTTATCAGTCAGAGTATTGAAAATAGAAGTTGGGAGGTCATGATGCAGTTGTATAAGACATAGGTGAGAACGCATTTAGAATATTGTGTTCAGTTCGGGGCACCATGTAATAGGAAAGATATTGTCAAGCTTGAAAGGGTTCAGAAAGGATTTACAAGGATGTTGCCAGGACTAGAGGGTGTGAGCTATAGGGAGTGGTTGAGTAGGCTGGGTCTCTATTCAATGGAGCACAAGATGAGGGGAGATCTTATGGAGGTATACAAAATCATGAGAGGAATAGATCGGGCAGATGCCCAGAGTAGGGGAATCGAGGACCAGAGGGCACAGGTTAAAGGTGAAGGGGAAAAGGTTTAATAGGAATCTGAGGGGTATCTTTTTCACACAAAGTGCTGTGGGTGTATGGAACAAGCTGCCAGAGGAGGTAGTTGAGGCTGGGACTATCCCATCCTTTAAGAAACAGTTAGACAAGTACATGGGACTTCCGGTGATGCCATGACAGTGAAGGCTGTGTAATCAACCTGCTCTCCAGGAGGCTCTCTTCAAACCAGCCATAAGAAAGAAAAATACTGTGATTTACGAGGAGAAAGGAGTGCTAACGGCTGTCTGAACATGATGGGTCGACCTAAGGTCCGAGCGCGGAGGAAAAGGAAAGAATGAAGGTCAGAAACTGACAGACTCCCCATAAGACGACGCCCAGTCCGACAAGGAAAGCCCGTTAATTCTCTCCGAGTTGAGAGAGTTGAGAAAAGAACACAAAGAAGCCTCAGAAGATACCAAACATAGATTAACGAGAGTGGAGGATAAAATTAAGGATTTAACAGCTCGAATGGAAAAGCTGGAAGGAAAATTGAAGGGAATGGAGGTCAGAGTAAGTTCAACAGCAGATAAGGAAATGAGACACAAGAGAGTGATTAACTACCTGTTACAGAGAGAAGCTAAGTTAGCAGAGAAATGCCTGGACCTGGAAAATCGAGCAAGGCGTAAAAATGTGTGGCTGTATGGAGTCACAGAGGGAATGGAAAAAAAGGACATGTTTGTAAATGAACTGTTGAGGAATTCCCTAGAACTCCCGGAAGATTGAACTATTAATATAGAGAGAGCACATAGGTCCCTTGCAGCTAGACCGAGTGCAGAGCTTGCCCCAATTTTTAGACTATTATACGAAAGATCTCGTGTTGCAACAGGCTTGGAAGCAGCGAAAGATAATATATGATGGGGACAGAGTGTATTTTGATCAACACTACTCGCCAGAAGTCCAGAGAAAGCGTAAGGAGGTACAACAGGTGATTAAGCAACTGCAGGAGAAAAATATTAAAGCCAAGTCTCCATTCCCGGCACAGCTCAAGATCTTCCTAGATTCTGGAGTTAAATCCTTCAGGACATTGACTGAGGCAGTACCTACACTGGGGAAGATGGGGATTTACATCAGATCGGAGTCCAGAGATGTGTTGAATAGAGAACTGCTGCAAGACCATTGGTCAGGGGGGACGAATAAAGCAAGCGGCCGGAGAGGATTAGCAAATCTGTCAGAGGAAGATCGTCGCACCATACTGGGTATCATAGAAGATGGACTATATACAGGTTTGAAATAACCATAGAAACGTAGGTCATACGTGCAAATGGTAAAATGTCTGAAAGAGACCATTGACTTAATGAAGTGGACAATTAACATCTATACGATCAGATAATAGTATAAGATGAGACAAATAATATGTAAATAGTGTGTACATATACTCTCTGGTTTTGTTTTGTTGTCTTGATGAAGGGTAATCATGCCACATATACCATTGGTTTTGTAATGTATTATATTTTCTAATTGATTTAAATGTACTATCAAAGAGAGGGATTGAGGGGGGCTCTCTCGGGTGGGGGGGAGATACCTGCCATTTATTTTTGTTTATAATTGTAATTCAAAAGTCCCAAAGTGGGATTTAGAGCAACCTTACTGTAGTTGTAACCACACATAAGTGGGCTACCCAGGAGAGACCAGTTAGTTCAGGGTGTCCAGATGGGTTTGCTAGGTAGGAAGTCCCTTTTTTCTTTCTTTATTTTTTGTCCTATGTGTAAAGTTTGATTGTATACTGATTTAATGATTTGTTTATTGTTTATTGATTTGTTAGTTGGGCAAATGTTTTCCATTGTTACATCGCACCCTAGTAAATTGTATTTTGAGTACAGCGGATATTCACAGGCTAACCAGAGCAAGAAACAAAAATGGTATAGAAAGCAACTAGTAGATTACACAACGTGGGATAATGACTAATTTAAAGATAGTAAGTTATAACGTCCATGGTTTAAATCACCCCATAAAGAGGAGAAAAATTCTGAGCCAACTCAAAAATTTAGGATGTGGAGTTGCATTGATTCAGGAAACACATCTGGTGCAAATTGAACATAAAAAGCTCAGGTGAGAGTGGGTTGGTGAGCTATTTAGTGCTCCTATGGGAAAAGGAGAGGAGTGGCTATCCTTTTCAATAGAAATGTAGTTTTCTCTGTGGAAAAAGTACTCCAAGATACATTGGGGAGATATGTAATGGTAATTGGTACAATAAGAGGGATGGTAGTATCTATTATAAATATTTATGCACCAATGGAAGATGATTACTCATTCTTTAGAGACATTGCAAATATAATTGCAGAAAATGCCAAAGGTATGATAATACTAGGTGGTGATTTCAATGTGGTCCTTGATGGGAGGCTGGATAGATTACCAGATGAGTACAACCAAACAAAATATATATATATATATTAAATAATATGCAAGGGGAGTTAGGATTAGTAGACTCATGGAGATCTAAAAATCCAAGGGGGACAGATTACAGTTTACTTTTCGAACATGCACGGGAGTTACTCACGTATTGACATGCTTTGTGTTGGTTCAATAACAATCAGTGAACATGCGCCCATAATCCTTACCTTGGAGTTAGGAACTGAAAAGTGTTTTAAATACTGGAGAGCAAACATTTCTTTATTGACAGATAAGGTAGTGACACAGGAAATTAGGAATTGTATTAAAGCGTATTTTGACCACAATGACAATAGTGAAGTAACATTATCCACTCTTTGGGATGGAGCAAAAGCAGTAATAAGGGGCAAAATGATTGAAATATCAAGTAGAGTAAGGAAGAATAGGTTGAAGAAGCAATCTGACTTGGAAAGTAAAATAAAGATAAAGTAAAGTAGAACACAAAAAATAACTAATAGAAACAAGAATCTGTTAAAAGAACTAAAACAAAAAAGAGGGTACACAAAAGGCTGGAGAAACTCAGCGGGTGCAGCAGCATCTAAGGAGGAAAGGAGATAGGCGACCCTTCAGACAAAACAAAAAAGACATGAGTTAGAAGAGCTTCTAACATATAAAGTGGAAGGAGCCTTTCAATCCTTAAATCAAAAATACTATAAGAAAGGAAATAGGGCTAGTCGCCTTCTGGCATTTCAGTTGCGTAAGGAGCAAGCTAATTGAGTAGTTTCCAAAGTTCTACATCTGATTTCTAGAAATTTAGTTTCACAACCACGAGAAATTACAGAAGCGTTTGCATCCTTCTATGAACAGTTATACGATTCTCCTGAAATCATAGATAAAGAGGAAAATATCAGAACTTTCTTTACTGGATTAAAAAATGCCCTGCCTTTCTCAAGAAGAAGCTAGAAATATGACATAACAAATTGAAAAGCAGGAAATAAAATAAGTAATTAAAAAATTAAAGAACAATAAGTCCCCAGGGACGGAAGGGATTCCAGGAGAGTTTTATAAATGTTTTGAGAATGAGCTTTCTCCGATTCTGGCTAGAGTCTATAATTATGCCTTGGCTGAAGGTAACCAACCAAGATTATGGGCCGAGGCTATAATCTCTGTTATTTATAAGCAAGGGAAGGATCCCACAGGATGTGAAGGCGAAAGACCGATAAGTCTCTTATGCAATGACTTAAAGATACTCAGTGCTATATTAACCAAGATAACCCAAAAATCTATAAAACAATTGATACATCTTGATCAAACAGGGTTCATACCGGGCAGACAGAGAGTCAATAATATTAGATGGGTCCTGAATATCATGACATGTGCAAAAAGGAAGCATCAGACTTCAGTGCTATTGTTTAGATGCTCAAAAGGCTTTTGGCAGAGTAGATTGGGTCTATCTTGAATGTACACTAGATAAAATGGGGTTCCACACAAAATGTATTAATTGGGTGAAAACATTATATTTAAATCCAAAGTCAAGAGTGAGGGTAAATGGATGTTGCTCTGAGTTTTTTAAATTATAGAGGGGAGTTAGACAGGGAGACAGTTTGAGTCCCCTGCTTTTTGACCTGTGTTTAGAGCCGCTCGCAGAAACTATTAGGCAAGATGACTATATTGAGGGCATTAAAGATGATCGCGGGGGGGGGGGGGGGGAGAACAAAAATTTCACTATTTGCAAATGAAGTTATGATGTATGTGGGTATGTGGGTAATCCTATTTCCTCAGTGCTTCTCCTAATGCAAGTCTTACAGGAGTATGGAGAAATATCGGGATATAAAATAAATGACTCAAAATCAGAAGCAATGATGCTGTCAGGTCTGTGGCCCTTGCAATTAAATTATCAGGTCAGGTTCCATTGGTCTCGGGAGGGTTTAGATATTTAGGTACTGTTATCACTTCCTCTATCACCGCATTGTATGAAGCTAACTATGGTAAATTACTCAAGAAGTTTAAGGCAGACATGCTCAGATGGGATATTTCCCCTTTATTTCTAATTGGTAGAGTGGATGTTGTTCGTATGAACATATTGCACCGACTGCTTTTCTTATTTCAATCTTTACCAGTAGGGGTCCCTGGCACGGCATTTAAGACCAGATTTGTGTGGCAAAATAAGAGACCCAGAGTCAGACTTAAGACACTGTTGTTATCAAAACAAAAAGGGGGCCTAAATATGCCCAACTTTAAATATTATTATTGGGCAGCGCAGCTGAGAACCTTGATAGCATGGTTAACGAACGATGAGGAAATGGGGTGGGTGAAAATAGAACAAAATGCATGTCCTAGTATTGCCCTGGCTAGGCTCCCATTTCTAACTCAAGTAAATTGGAAGAAATTAAAAGTAGATAACAATTGGATTAAATTCACGATGAAAATGTGGTTAGCTATCAGAAAGCAATTAAATATTTTTAATTTGATATCTAGAGCAATGAAGATAGCTGCTAGTCCCAATTTTATACCCAGCAAAATTGACAAGGGATTAGAAACTGGGCAGATAAAGGGCTTATTACTGTGGACCAGCTTTTTTGTGGGGGAGTCTTGAAATCTTATGAGCACTACAGAATGAATTTGTACTGTCAGGGTCGGATTTCTTTAGGTTCCTCCAAATACGGCACATGTGTACAGACACATGTAGACTACCTTCAAATTTGGAAAATATTTTCCGGATGACTATAGAGGGAGTGTTACAAAATAATTTGATATCCCATTTATATCAAGGACTTCAAGATTATATAAAATGAAATACTATAGAAACAAAACAGAAATGGGAATTGGAAATGAACATTATTATTACAGATGAAATATGGGAAAGGACATGTCTCTTGGGCCATAAGCTAACAAGCAGCCCCTCTTGGAGGGATTTCAATTGGAAAATTAAAATGAGAGTATTTAGGACCCCTTTATTATTAGCAAGATATAGTAACACCTCAAATTTATGCTGGAGACAATATGGGAAGATAGGTGATCACACAATATTTTGGGGGATTGTCCCAAATTGTACCAATACTGGAGAAACATTAATGCTGGGAGTGAATCTACCTCTGGAACTGGCTTGTTTTATATTAGGAGATACTCCAGCAGTGACAGATATTCAACATCAGAAATATTTGCTTGGGGTAATGCTGTTGATTGCTAAAAAGATGATAACAATGCTGTGGAGAAAGGAAATGCCACCAAATGTTCAACAGTGGAGGGAAAGATTGAAAAATGTATACTTGATGGCAAGTATAACTGCTAAACTCCAGTTGAGGACTGATGCCTTTAATATTATATGGAAACCAGTACTATTACAAATGCCAAGATTGATTAAGGATATGAATGGATGAGCTTGCTCTGGTGCCTGTGAATAAGATGCATCTATGATAGAATGTTAAGAGGATTTGATGCGATGTTAGAGGTTAGGTGATTTGTATTTTGTCATTTTGCGATTGTCTTTTGTGTGTCTCTTTGTTTTGTCTGTATGTGTATTTTGTTATGTTAATAAATGTTGAGTTCAAAGAAAGGAAAAAAAAGACAAGTACGTGGATAGTACAGGTTTGGAGGGATATGGACCAAGCGCAGGCAAGTGGGACTAGTGTAGTTGGGGCATTGTTGGCCGGTGCGGGCGAGTTGGGCTGAAAAGCTTATTTCCACACTATTATTCTATGGCACTATGACTATATGCCTTCTTTACCACTTTATCTATTTTGTTGCCATTTTCAGGGAGTTATGGACTTGGACCCCATAATTCCTCTATACATTAATGGGCCTGTCCCACAGGTGATTTTTCAGGTGACTGCCAGCGACTGTCAAGTTACCAGGAGTCGCCTGAAAAACCTGCAACTGGAACGGCGACTGTCAGAATGGAACACACACACACATTGCTTCCTTCACCAGCCCGTTATGCAGGCAAGGGACGGGGCAAGCGGTGGGAGCACTGTCTGAGTGAAAATTACACAGTGCAAAGCCAAGGTGATACTGCGATGAACAGGAAGGTTGGCACTGTAATTAAGACAACTAAAACACAGTGTACAGTAAGTCCTTTAAAAGAGGGGGGGAGTGTGGAGGGAGAGGGGGAGAAGGGGGAGAAGGGGAGACAGGGGAGACAGGGTGGGAAGAAGGAGTGGAGACAAGTTTTAAGAAGCCAGAGATACACGGCTGTGAAGCTCGGCGGACATTTAACATTACCGATCGGTTATCCTTGGTTCTCTAAACTGCTACTTACGTTTTCTATCCCAATGAGCCAATGAAATTCACCGGTCAGCTACAACCTACAAGAACCTTTGACCTCTTAGCAACCCACTAGGACCTCCTGGCGACCCACCTACAGCACATGTACTCTCCATGGCGGCTTCATGCTAATCGCCACTAATATTTCAACATGTTGAAAAATTCACTGCGACCATAATGAGGCCGCGACTTATTCCCAGAATGCGGGAACTCCTCACGACCATGAAGGCGACTCCCCGGCAACCACCTGCGAACATGTGGCGACTGCAGAGTCTCCTGCAGTTGCCTAACAAGTCACCTAAATGGGACAGGCCCATTAGGGTCATGCCATTAATTACATATTTTCCCGTTACATTCGACCACACAAAGTGCAACACCTCACATTTCATTGCTTGGATTAAACTCAATCAGTATTTCCCTCGATGTTGATTGAGGCATGTACTACACCACACAATGTCAAGTCCTCACAGAGGTCTAGGGAGAATTAGGCTTGATGTCACCTTCAATTGCCTTGTCAGAGATAAAGAGAAATGGACATTGAACATGCCAAAGCTGTCTGTCAATTAATTGATTCCTTGCAGCATGTCATGGTTATTCACTGTGGGTGGGAGAGAGAGTAGTCAGTGGCCAATATGAAGAAGGCGTGGCATGAGATGGCTGCAGATATCAGCAGCAGAAAGGTGGTTCCCCAGTCCCAGATTTAGTTTTACAGCAGAGCAGGAAAGGTTGGTCCGGTGACATGTTAGCTTGCAAATATTATTCCATTTCCTTCACGCATTGCTCTCTTCTCTTTCTTCTTAAGGTAGCTCAACAGTTGGTCTTCCAACCGACCCTTAACACTTACTGCGAAAACGGTCATGGAAAACATTGAGTAATCAGAATGGATGGGACTGAGAAACTGGTTATAGAATTCCATCTCTCCCAGATATATTGCCTTCATCAACTGAACCGAATGTCGGTAGGGAGTCAGAAGTGATTTTGTGCATATTGAAGAGTTAACCTTGAAAGAGTTAATTCACTAATGTTCCAAGAAGCCTTCACCTATCCCCACAAGACCCACAGCTGGAAGCAAGTGACAAATTCTCAGCTGAGTTCCTTCACTCTGAAAGGAAACCATCCCAGCAGCAGCAATGAACGTTTGAAGTATTAGCAGATGCCCGGCTTTGGGTGAGAGCCAAAGGGTTCACCTCGTACATGCGTTATATGATGCCACACATCTTTATAATGATTGCTTTTATAATGAGTGGCCTCATCAATGGAGTGTCAGTAGCTGCAAACCATCTGATCAATGTCAGACGTTAATAAGGGATTATAATTAACTAACACCTTTCATAGGAATATGGATATGCTAACAACCCCATCACTTTAGCCCTACGTTGATCCATTGTGCTCCGAACAGGATAGAATGGGGGGAGCATGGGGGAGAAGAGAGAGGGAATGTGGGAGAGCTCTGAAGGGATTACTTCCTCTCTTGTCTCTTTTACTTCGGAGTCACGTGAGTGATTCCGTGAAGAACCCCACCATTCCGCATGCATGTCATTATATCTGAAGCATGGTGCAGCGACCGGCTGGGAGGCGCATCGCTCCTCCAGTGGTAAGTTTAAAACCCCCCAGGTAAGTGTTAAACTTAGTCGGAGGTCGTTTTCTGCACTTGGTAATTCTTGTTTCAGGAGCAAGGTCGAGTATGGAGAAAGCGCCGAAGGTGAAGTCAAGGCGAGCCGCCGGGAGAGTAGCTGTGGAAGACTGCGGAAGTGCGGGTAACGGGCGGCCACCTATCTCACCTACCGAGTCGCTGGCGGTATGACCAGCGACTGCAGACTTGGTGCCTGAGAGCACAGTGGCTGCACCATTGGGCGGAAAGCCACCAAAAAGTCTGCACGGCCCGTCGGGCCGGGAGGGTTCCCCTCCGATAATGGATAACGTCTTTGGATGGCTGTCCAGGATGGAGCTCCTAATGGAGAGGATGCTCCACCAAGATACACTCCAACAGGAAGAGTTGCGTCAACGCGGGTCACCGCGGGAGCACACGCCAGCGGCACCTGTATCAGGGCTGCTTAATGTCTCCCTCTCGGAGGAGGAGAGCATGCAGGGTCAGTTTTATTCTGACGCCGAGTCCGTGGGTACAGCCTTGGAGCATACCCCAAGGGATAAAGGCAGGAGCCAGAGGTGCCAGTCCTGGCAGCCAGATTTGCTATCCCCGCAGAAACAGGGGAACTGCTGGGTGCAGAGTTGGCCGCAAGTATAAATTACCTGGCCTCACACCAGCTTCAAGAGAATACTATGGGGGAAACGTCTAAAAACTATAAGACCCCCTCCAACTGTATCCTTCTCAAAGTGCCAGCAGTTAACCACGCCATCTGGGGTCACATGGGTGTAGGTAACCGAGCTCATGAAATGAGGCTTCAGAGGGTACTGAAGTTGATCGCTTCAGGCAGTACAGCGTTCGCCAGGTTTGTGGATGAAGGACACCTGTCTGATGTACAGCGGGATGCTCTGGCCCTCGTGTGCAATGCTCATTTTGAGATAAATTGCCTGAGAAAGACTGCCATCTGCCCTACTATCAACCCTAAGTTCACGGCTCTGTGTCAACCCAGCAATATCCAGCCACTGAATTTGCTGTTCGGTGAGAATCTCTCAAAAGGAATCAAGGAGCTGGACAACAAGGCAAGAATGGTTGGACTCATCAAAGCACCGATGACCAGCTTCGGTGGCAGCACCCCTACAAATGGTTCGCTGAAACCAGTTCAGGTCAAGGACAAGCCGGCCATTCACAAATATGCGCAGCTGGCGCACTCCACCAGGGGCACGGTCGAACATGGCCTTACCCCCCAAAAACTGGGTGCAGAAAATTCCACCAGTAACCAAGGAGGAAGGTGGGTCTGGTTCTTGTTGGAACATATTAAGTGGGGATCACCTACAAGTTGGGGGGGAAATTACACTTGTTCTTGAAGGAATGGTATGGGATAACATCAAATCCGTTTATACTGCACAGTATACAAGGGTTTCGAATTGAATTCATTCCCAATTTGCGTCCACCCACACAGCATACACCTAGCAAGACATTGTTTTTTTCACAACAGGAGAATTTGGAGGTACAAGCTGAAATTGAAAAGTTATACAAAAAAGGGGTAATTGAGAAGATGGTTCACCAATCTCACTAATTCATAATTTTCCTAGGACAAAGAAGGATGGGGGTAGTCGAATCATCCTTGACTTAACAAGCCTTAATCCTTTTGTTCAGTATAAACATTTCAAGATGAAAACCTTTGTTACTACCAAACAACTGATTTCCAGAGGATGTTATATGGCGTGTATAGATCTTAAAGATGCATATTATTCAGTGCCTGTTCATAAGGATCATCAGAAATATTTGGTTTAGCTGTATGAGGCAATAATGGCAATTTAAAGCATTGCCTAATGGGTTAACTTCGGCCCCTAGATTATTTACAGAACTGTTAAAACCAGTGCTGGGGCTACAATGGGCTCAGAGTCATCTTGTAATGGCTTACTTGGGTGATATCTTAATCATAGGGAAGACTCGGGAAGCAGCTGGATTATCTGTTTCAGCTGTTAAACTCATGTTTGAGAGATTGGGGTTTCTCATCCATCCAGTTAAATCCAAATTTATACCAGTTAGAGTTATTGATTATTTGGGATTCACCATTAACTCAACTCACATGTCTGTGACTCTGCCCAGGGGCAAGAGATTAGACTTAATTGAAGGCTGTAACAAGCTCATGGTGGAGCAGAAACCTTCAATTGGACAGGTGGCCAGCATGATTGGCAAATTAGTGGCTGCCTTTCGAGCTGCACAGTTTGGACCGTTGCATTATGAAAATTTACAATGTGCAAAGGAGCAGCCACTCAGGATAAATGCAGGTCATTTTGACAGACCCATGCAATTATCAGCTGAAGCCATTGCTGAAGTGCAGTGGCTCCAGTAAAGTTCTGATTGAGATACCTTCAGTTGTTTTACAGACTGATGTTAGTGCCCTAAGATGGGGTGCTACTGATACCATCTCTAACTGTGGAGGCAGATGGAATATGCATGAGGCATTTATTCTTCAATCATATGGGATGGATTATTTAGAACTGTTGGGAGCATTCTATGGTCTTAAGGTTTATTGCACTAGTATGCATCACTTGCATGTTCAGCTTCAGATTGACAACACTACAGTGGTGACATATGTTAATTACATGGGTGGAATCAAGTCAGAATCTTGTGATAGATTGGCTAACCTTATTTGGCACTGGTGTATAACAATAAACATTTGGGTTTCAGCTATCTACCTACCAGTTAGATTCAACATGGTGGCGGACACCAGGTCACGCATATTCAATGACAACACAGAATGGATGTTAAATCATGATGTATTTAATGATATTGTTGCTCGGTATGGGATGCCAGATATTGATTTGTTTGCATTCCGACTCAATCACCAGTTACCGAAGTATGTTTCATGGGAACCGGACCTAGGGGCAGTAGCGGTAGATGCATTCTCGCTACACTGGGGTGGAATGTTTTTGTATGCATTTCCCCCATTTTGTCTCATCAGTCGGTGCTTGCTCGAGATCAAGCAGGACTCCGCCTCAGGAGTTTTGGTGGTACCCGACTGGCCTACTCAACCATGGTTCCCACTCGGTTTGGGAATAATAACACAGCCTCTTATGACTGTCCCGAAACGTAGTAACCTACTGGTGCACCCTGTAACTGGGGAACAACATCCATTACATGACCGTATTGATCTATTGATTTGCAGATTCTAAGGAGGCCATACCTGGGGCATGGAGTCGACCAGGGCGGCACGGTGGCGCGGCGGTAGAGTTGTGGCCTTACAGCGCTTGCAGACCCCAGGTTCAATCCTGACTACGGGTACTGTCTGTACGGAGTTTGTACATTCTCCCCATGACCACGTGGGTTTTCTCCGAGATCTTCAGTTTCCACTACCCCTTCTGTCATGGGGTAGACTGACCCCTCCACCCACCCTCCCCCCCTTCTACAATCTTTATACATCCCCAATCTTTTTCACTCGTCACTTTAATTTTGTGTTTCATTTATTTTGTGTTTTATGATGGTTGGCAGATCAATTTCCCCCCTGGGATAAATAAAGTTCAATTGCATCCTATCGTATCATAATGTGCGGGGATCGCTGGTCGGTACGGACTCAGTGGGCCAAAGGGCCTGTTTCCACGCTATTTCTCTAAACTAAACTAAACAAAAAGTGCTTGACTGACCTTGCTGACTCTGGTATATATTTCCTTGTCCAGCGAGGCATCAGAAGATATCACGCTGCCCAAGTCCATGAACACGTCAACTATTTTCAACTGCATGTTGTTAATGTGCACACTTGGAGGTGGTGCTGAAGAGCCTGGGCATAGCTGGTGGAGGACGTCTCTCTTACTGAGACTGATATTAAGACCAAACAGCTGTGCCGTTTCTGCAAATCTGGACACGATAAATTGGAGGTCATACTCCTTGTGTGTCATGAAGGTGCAATCATCTGCAAAGAGCACTTGAGTTGAGGGATAGCATCAGTGTACACTTTCTGAAGAAGGGACTTGACCCAAAACGTCACCCATTCCTTCTCTCCAGCGATGCTGCCTGTCCCGCTGAGTTACTGCACCTTTTTGTGTCATCTTCAGTGTACACCTGGAACAAGGACTGTTTGACGTAACCAACAAAAAGGCAGGCATAGCTGGGGCCCATGGCTACACCTTTAACTTCGTGAAAGTGAGAGCAATCAAAAGATAAGTTGGTGAGGGTGAAGACAAGTTCCACTAGGTGAAGGAGAGCGTTAGTAGAGGGAAATTCACTACCACTCAGGACACAGATGAGGAAAAGAAATCTTCACCCATTCATTGAATCCTTCAAGTTCTTTAGACTTTATAGATACAACAAGGTAACAGGCCCATCGGTACACAGTGTCTGCACCAACCATCGATCACCCTGTATCCTACTGTCCCACACACTAGGGACAATTTGCAACCTTACTGAAGCCAATTAACCTACAAACCTGTAGGTCTTTGGAGTGTGGGAACAAACTGGAGCACCCGGAGAAAACCCACGTGGTCACAGGGAGAGCGTACAAACTCCATACAAACAGCACCCGAAGTCGGGATTAAACCCAGTCTCTGGTACTGTAAGGCACATCTCTACTGCCGCACCGCTGTGCAGCCACTGAGTTCTCTATTCAAGAAGAATGTGAAGGCTCAGTCACTAAGCATATTCAAGTCAAAAGTCAAGAGTCAAGAGTGTTTTATTGTCATATGCACCAGATAGAACAATGAAATTCTCACTTGCAGCAGCACAATAGAATATGTATACATGGTACACTGTAAACAATATAATAAACAAGAGAAAAAAAAAAGTTCAGTATGTGTATATGTACACATACTCACAAATACACATATAGATCATATATATAATAACAATAATAGTCTGTTCAGAGCTTATTTGAGGTTGCAGGATCAATAATTTTTTATAGCTATTAAGAATGTCAAAGAAATGGGGTTGGTGCAGGAATGTAGCACAGAGGTTTAAAAAAAACACCGCCATGATCTATTGATTCACTGAGTAGCCACAAGAGGCAGAATGCCATGCATCAATGTCTCCTGGATCAGACAAGGTTCTGAACACCTGCCAGATCTGCGGCAGCCGAAACACACCTCACATTAACAAGGCAGGTGGAGTCTTGGTTGTACAGACCAATGTTAATTGATGTCAGCCATTATTGAAGGACACAGCCAGCGAGTGATATCTGCACGCACCAATCACATAAATAAAACAGCAATGCCAATTTGGCACACTGCCTGCATCAGTAGCAATTAAACTGGCTTAATCATTCACCGCAATTCCCATGCCCGTTTAGAGAGTTGTTAAATCCAGACCCCGTTTTATTATTTATATCATTCATATCCTCAGGTCTCCTCATTATTCCAATTTTAAGATTGAGGTTTGTTTCTGAATAATATCTGTCAAACCTCACAATATTTATTTTGTTCTGCTCTGGGGAGAGGATTTACAGCAGTGCCTATTGATCCTAATAAATTATTTTCATGATTCAGAGATAAAATTGTTAGTTGTCAGTGCTGAAATATTAAATGATTCATACAGAGGTCTGAGGACCATCACAGGTTGACAGTTGTGTCTATTCCCAAGAGAATCCAATGTGATTGAAGACGCCATGCTTCCATGGCAGTTCTGTTGGTTTTAGGCTGGCTGATGAGGCTAACATAGAACCAGAAGACTCTGATACAGTTAGGGCTGTACGTGCCTTAAAGGGTGGATCGACATGGACCAGGGATAGTTGGTGGGGATGATACACTCTTTTCAAGGAGGCTTTGAGAACATCCTGGAGTCCTCCCTCTATCCATCTGTGAAGAGCTCGAGAGTCGTGAATGGATGATACTTTATTGTCACACGTGACAAGTCACAGTGATATTCTTTGTATTGCGTGCCCAAAGTATGCAAAGAGTTGCCACATGAAAGGTGTCAACAAAGTCACAAAGTATCCTCCTTTGTTCTGCTTGAATGAATGAATTAGAACTTGGTTTTAAGTATTTAAGAAAGAACTGCAGATGCTGGAAAAATCAAAGGTGGACAAAAATGCTGGAGAAACTCAGCAGGTGAGGCAGCATCTATGGAGCGAAGGAATAGGTGACGTTTCGGGTCAAGACCCTTTTTCAGACGGTTTTAAGTAGCTAAGATTTGGACATATAGTACTACTAAATAACATAAATTGATCTCAGTTCTTTAGACATGGTGATACAGTTTGAAATATGTCCCCTTTAGCCAAATTCAGCTTCAACAGGAATCTTGTTGGAGGCGAGGTGCAACATTTAAGTTTAGCACTGCGAAAATATTGCCATTATTAGATGAAGGATTAATATTTTGCTGTTCACTTGGAGACCTACGGAACACTTCTGTTCTTCTTCAGGTTGAGGATCTTCATCAGCTGAGTAAGTGCATCGAGGAGTAACAAATGGAATTTAATTCAGGTAAGTGTGAGGTGTTGCACTTACGATTCGATACAACTTTATTTATCCCGGATGAAAATTGGTCTGCCACGAGTCAAAACATACAGTTACAAGCCATTGTAAGTGTTATGTGCATTATAATAACGATGAAATTTATGTGACCAGTTATTGCACAGCACGTCTAATATTGCACAAACATGAAATTGAATAGACTTTGTGAAGCCAAACCAAGTGAACAGTAGGCCACTGGGGAGTGTATGAATCAGCGGGACCTAGGAGTACAACTATATAGTTCCGGATAGTGGGTCACAAGTAGACAGGGTTGAGAAGAAAATCTGTAACATGCTGTCCTTCATCAGTCAGGGCTGTCGAGTCAAGAAGTTGGGAGTATAGACAGAGAAAGCTGATTCCAGTATCGCTATCCTTTCTGGATGAAATGAATACGGCTTTGAACAAAGTGGTTATTGAGAATCACATTGGCACAAGTGCTTAGTGGCACATTGGCATTGAAGTGAAACGTTTATATGTAACTTATGCTTTTGGGGAAGCGGCGAGGAGTATCTGGATAATTGGTCACAATGAATGAAGATAATTCATTCCATTGAGATTGCGTGTGTTTTTGTATATATCTTTCTCCAGAGGGCTATCAGCAAAAGACATTGGACTCTTTCCGCAGAGCTGGTGCACTACAATGCTGAGAAATATGTTCAGCACTCTGTATCATTCCTTTGTTTTACCCATTGTACTTGAGATTGGATTGATTGTATTCATGCACAGTATTTTCTGATTTGATCAGATAGCATGCAAAACTAAGCTTCTCACTGAAACTCAATACACATGACAATAATAAACCTATATCTAAACCTAAGGTTTTTTTGAACAAATCTATTCACATGGTGTTTGACCAAATGGGGGATTAAACCCCTGTCTCACTGTGCGAGTTGGCCCACGAGTGACCCCGAGTTTTCACTCGTGGTGATCACGTAGCGGGAACGTCGGAACTCGCACGAGCAACTTATCGACTCGTGGCGCTAACGGCAGGTACTCGGGAAACTTGTTAACTCGTGAAAAAAATCAAACATGTTTGATTTTTTCCACGAGTCAAATTAACTGTTCAAGTTAAAAATGGAAACATTTAAACTCGTTGTAATAACGTAGTGGCCCCGTGCGTTTATCTTAGTGTCTCGTGAGTCTACCGTGGGAACTTTAATAATCTGTTCTTTTGCTCGAGTAAAGACTGAACCAAAGATAGACACAAAATGCTGGAGTAACTCAGCGGACCAGGCAGCATCTCTGGAGAGAAGGAATAGAGTCGAGACCCTTCTTCAGACTTACCCGAAATGCCACCCATTCCTTCGCTCCAGAGATGCAGCCTGTCCCGCCGAGTTACTCCAGCATTTTGTGTCTATCTTCGGCCTTTCTGCCACTTGTCCTTTATTACTGAGGCGCCTGCCCCGTGGCTTCACTCTGTCTCAATGAACGGCTTAAAGACCTGCCGAAGGGGCAAGTCTGGGGTGGTGGGTGGGATGTGTCCACGTGTGATGCTCCATCCACCCCCCCGGGGCCGAGAGTGTGGGATTGGGAAGGAACTGCAGATGCTGGTTCACACCGGAGATAGACACACACAATGCTGGAGTAACTCGGCGGGACAGGCTGCATCTCTGGAGCGAAGGAATAGGTGGCATTTCGGGTAAGTCTGAAGAAGGGTCTCGACTCTATTCCTTCTCTCCAGAGATGCTGCCTGGTCCGCTGAGTTGTGTGTGTGTGTCTCTCTCCCTCTCTGTCTATCTGTTTGTATCTGTGTGTGTGTCTGCTGTCGGGTCCCGGTGGCCGCTCAAAGTCACCCGAGCTGCTTCATTCCTCTGAAGTGGTGGCCAGCTGCTGTCTGTGTGTATCTGTGTGTGTGTGTGTGTGTGTGTGTGTGTGTCTCTCTCTCTCCCTCTCTGTCTATCTGTTTGTATCTGTGTGTGTGTCTGATGTCGGGTCCCGGTGGCCGCTCAAAGTCACCCGAGCTGCTTCATTCCTCTGAAGTGGTGGCCAGCTGCTGTCTATGTGTATCTCTCTCTCTATGTGTGTGTGTGTGTATGTGTGTGTGTGTGTGTGTGTCTCTCTCTCCCTCTCTGTCTATCTGTGTGTATCTGTGTGTGTGTCTGCTGTCGGGTCCCGGTGGCCGCTCAAAGTCACCCGAGCTCGTTCATTCCTCTGAAGTGGTGGCCAGCTGCTGTCTGTGTGTATCTCTCTCTCTATGTGTGTGTGTGTGTCTCTCTCTCTCCCTCTCTGTCTATCTGTGTGTATCTGTGTGTGTGTCTGCTGTCGGGTCCCGGTGGCCGCTCAGTCACCCGAGCTGCTTCATTCCTCTGAAGTGGTGGCCAGCTGCTGTCTGTGTGTATCTCTCTCTCTCTGTGTGTGTGTGTGTGTGTGTGTGTGTGTGTGTGTGTGTGTGTGTGTGTGTGTGTGTGTGTGTGTGTGTGTGTCTGCTGTCGGGTCCCGGCGGCCGCTCAATGTCAGTCACCCGGGCTGCTTCCTTTTTTAAAATTATTTAAAATAGAGATCCATTGCAAAAAAGTATTTAAAAACATAAAACAACAAGAAATGCTTGGTTACTGGAGGATGCGCATTTTCCCATCCGCGCTGAAATAACTCAAAACCACAGGATGGAGATGTATTTTAACATTGTTGCTTTATTAAAACATACCTTCATTCACGGTTGGCTCAAGAGTAACGGGAGAGGAACTTGCTAACTCGGGAGAGGAACTAGGAACATCGCAGCAATGACATACCCGTGGGAACTCGTATTACACACTTGATCATAAACTTGCAGTCTCGTGCACAGCCACGAGTCTGTCACTCGGGGTACCTCGTGGGTCAACTCGCACAGTGTAACTTATGCTTTTGGGGAAGCGGCGAGGAGTATCTGGATAATTGGTCACAATGAATGAAGATAATTCATTCCATTGAGATTGCGTGTGTTTTTGTATATATCTTTCTCCAGAGGGCTATCAGCAAAAGACATTGGACTCTTTCCGCAGAGCTGGTGCACTACAATGCTGAGAAATATGTTCAGCACTCTGTATCATTCCTTTGTTTTACCCATTGTACTTGAGATTGGATTGATTGTATTCATGCACAGTATTTTCTGATTTGATCAGATAGCATGCAAAACTAAGCTTCTCACTGAAACTCAATACACATGACAATAATAAACCTATATCTAAACCTAAGGTTTTTTTGAACAAACCTATTCACATGGTGTTTGACCAAATGGGGGATTAGTGTATAAAAGAAAAGTAGACAATGCAGAGCTGGTGGATATATTAAACAGAACAAACAAAGCCATTGATTCATTCTGCAAGGAGTAATGTTGAATGGAGTGAAGAAAATCCCAAAATAATGATTACCTAAAAATATTGATGGGAGATATTTTGGAATATTTTATATAGGAGCGGAATGCCTTTAACTCACCTTGACATGAAGTTTCACCCTTCCACTTTACTGTAAAATCTCGTCAAAGTATGACATTTTTGAAGAAGTTCTCCTCTCTCCGACAGGAGCTCTGTTAGACCCAAGTCTGAGGAAGGGCCCTGACCCGTCTATGCTCTCCAGAGATAGTGCCCGACCTGCTGAGTTCCTCCAGGACTCTGACTTTTTGAGTAAACCAGCATTTGCAGATCCTTGCATACGTATTGACATAGGTATAGTTAACTCAAAGGTAGGAGTTTCTCTACTAACATAGACAACTCTTTCTCCTCCTCAGCTAGCCGCTGCTGTGGGGTTCCACAAAGTTCCATCCTTGGTCCCATTCTCTTCTCCCTGTATATGCTCCCCTTAGGCAAAGTCATTGAAAGGCACAGCATTTCCTTCCATTGCTACGCAGACGATACACAACTCTATCTCCCCCTGAAGCCCAAAAACCAATCAAATATATTTAACCTTATCTGCTGCCTCGAGGATGGCTCAGAACGTCCTCCAACTAAATGAGAGTAAGTACTAGGTCATCATTCTCGGCCCCTCGGACTCAATCACAATGATAGCGGGCAGCCTTGGAAGCCTTACCCCACTACTCAAACCTCACGTCAAAAACCTTGGCGTGATATTTGACTCAGCATGGAAATTTGACAAACAAGTCAATGCCATGGTAAAAGATAGCTTCTATCCGCTTCGGACGATAGCTAAAATAAAACAATTCCTCCAGTTTGATGACCTCGAAAAGGTCATCCACACATTTATCTCCTCCCGCCTAGCTTACTGCAACTCCCTTTCCACTGGCATCAGCCAATCTGTCCTGTCCCGCCTGCAACTGGTCCATATGTATGTTGTGATGTTTGTATTTAATAGTAAGATTAAACGAGAACTTACCTGTTCGAAGTTTGATCTTTATTTTATGAGGAGTTACGATGAGGGATTACGTGAAGAAGCCCCGCCAGGCGCATGCTCGGTATACTTCATAGCAGCGGCATGAAAAACACAGAACCAATAGCTGAAGTAAGATAGTAAGGCTCACACAAGACTAGAACTACCAGATGATCATTTAGATTATGAGGGTTGGGAGCAGAGGGCACGTAATCTCTCATCATAACTCCTCATAAAATAAATATCAAACTTCGAACAGGTAAGTTCTCATTTAATCTTACTATTTTACTTCGGAGTCACGTGAGTCACATGTCTTTTTGAATTTTGGACATATCATGCCCTTCCAACTGCCTCCCAAAATCAGTAAAGCCAGCTGCAATGAGCTTGAGGACCCTCGCATTGTTGAACTCATAGGTGTCCAAATGATTGGATTCACCATCGGCACCCACAGTGATGCACAATTAATAGGTGTTTTATAGAGGTCTGCTGTCTCCATCATGACAGTCTCCTGAAGCTGGTGAGAAACTAAATAATTAACGTTGCCCGCCATGTTTTCTTCCATGACCTCACCGCTTCCCTCTGGTATAGCAAAGGATTGTGCTACATCCGGTACACCTGTACTTTTGTGCTGTGGTGGGTATTCAACACCAAAAACACCACCTTCAGGGTCAGTCTTTTGCTGCCCTGGTACTCCTGAGACTTGCTCAAGGAGACTTCCTCCAGACCTAAACAAGGCTCTGGAGGTTCACATTCCCATGTTGTAAAGGCACCATAATCATGATATGGAACCCCCTCAGGGGCTGCCTGGGAATATTCTGGGTCTTTTGACCCTTGGTTTATAATTTTTTGGAGCATTTTCTCCATTTGGTCCGTCCTGAGCCACAGGGCTCGTCTGCATGGTCCTGCCTCTTCTTCATCAGATTCACCTGATATTTCAGGCCTAGCAGACTTCCTTTTATTTTTCCCCTTCACTGGACTTTCCTCCGTGACCTGTGGCTGTGGAGCGTCTAATGTCTGAACTACGGCAGTTTCAACGGCTACCAGTATCGGAACCAGCTCCGTACTAATCTGTGATCCCGATCTTAACTGAGTTTCCACCCAGGACGCGCGCTTCCCCCCAGCGCCGATTTTTTCACCGTGTCCATTTTAAAACTTCCCCAAACTCCTCCTGGCTATTCCAGCCAGCGTCACAGAGTTTCTACCCAGGAAGTAATTTCAACTCACTTACCTGCGGGTCTGTTACTTACCGCTGATGGAGCTGCGATCTGCAGCCCTTCCCTACTGACATGCGTCGACGTAATGCCGGGCAAGTGCCTGGCGGGGTTTCTTCACGTAGTCACTCACAAGACTCTGAAGTAAAATCTATCAACCACTGTTGTTTGTTATACTATTATTTTACCAATGTAAAGCACTTTGGCCAACGAGAGTTGTTTTTTCAATGTGCTATATAAATAAAAATGACTTGACTTGACATGAGGTCCTGCTTTTTTTTTAAATGCTTTGCTAGCGAGAGAATTCCTCATTCCAATTTGTTTGTCATCTATCATTCATTGCATTTTGTTCAATAATTGACAGTCACGTTATAGATCTCATCCTGTGATGACCCTGTAACTGAGGGTGGGTGAAAGCTGCCGTTTGGTTAAGTGTGGAGAGACCAAAAACCAAAGGACACCAAAAACCTTGATATGTTTTATGTGCATCGATGAATCCCAGCCATTGAATCACAATCTTTAATTCAATTTACAAAAAATATATATAAACTGAAATTACTGGAGCTATTAAATTAAAATAAAGTAAATCACTGAGCCATTACAACCATATCTTGTGTTAGGAGCAATTTGGCATATTCTTATTCATCAGCTTTTTAACTACATCAGTGATGGATAGGTTATGCACGTATGCTTTAGTGTCATCAATAAGTATAGTAACATATTGTGACAATTTTAATATAAAATAGCATTTTCTTATGGATGACCACAGTGATTAATCGGATTTTTTCTCCCATAAATTACTAGGAGTTTTTAGGTAATATTTCTTATTAAACAATAATGCTGTTTGTACAAGTGCTTGGAGCACCAAACATTCATGTGTGTTTTTTTATATATATTGAGGCAACACTCCAAGTAAGGAGGCTTGTATTTGCCTGGCTTAATCACGATAGAGTGATTTAGTGTTAGACATGTGTAATTAATTTGACCTCAAATGTAAAAATGTTGCACAAACACAGGTCAATTAGCATGAGAGAAAGAGAAGCAAGCATCCTTAGACGTTCAAATGTAGGGAGTAGGTTTCCTTCATTAGCACCGAGAATTTAATTGACCTAAAATATTAATCTAGCAAAAGAAACAAGAAACACACAACAAAACTGTCAAAATCACTGCCGGATATTGGCCAGTATAATATCAGGATTTGCTTTACCAAGGCCCTTATGAAGCCCTTCGCAAATTTTACCATGTTAATGGTAATGCACACAAGCACAAATATTACGAGAAGTCATGAACGTGAAACATTAACCGGAGAGAATAAGAGATTGCAGATGCTGGAATATTAAGCACAATAAAACAATATGCTGGAGGAACCCAATGGTTTAGGTTGACGATGTTTTGGGTTGGGACCCTTCTTCAAACTGGGCCTTGAGAATCGGACTAGATTCTGATATATATTTTGTTTTTGGTGACATCTTATTAAGATTTTACCATGTAATTTCTGCCAGAATTATTTCAGTAAACTATCATTCTGAAATCCAACTTTTGGGTGTACAGTTTACATTTTGAAAAGGTCTTAACGTTGTGTGGCCCAAACTTCAATAAACGGTCTTAGCAACTTTTAATATAGTTGGACATATATGTGGCAAAAGCACATAATGGGAAGGTGCTTAGAGTGTGCTGGGATGTGGTTTGTGTGTAGCGATTATGGAGATGATAAGTACTGCAATAAATAATCTCCAGGAGATATACAGTTTCAGTTTAGTTTATTGCCACGTGTACCGAGGTATAGTGAAAAGCTTTAGTTTCGTGCTAGTCAGAAGAAAGACAACACATGATTACAATCGATCCATTTACATTGTATACATACATGATAAGGGAATAACGTTTAGTGCAAGGTAAAGCCAGCAAAGTCCGATCAAGGATTGTCTGAGCTTCACCAAAGAGGTGGATAGTAGTTCAGGACTGCTCTCTGGTTGTGGTAGGATGATTCAGTTGCCTGATAACTGCTGGGAAGAAACTCCAGACTATTGACTAAGTCCGGAAACTATTGAGACCAGATTATCCCATATCCAGATGATCCCATATCCAGATATCCAGACCATGAGTTAACTGAGTATATTGATCATGAACAATAAAGTACTGCACGTAATTTAAATAGAAGAAAAATTAAAATCTCCAGATACTTAATTTTGGTTGGAATTAAATAAGGTAACAAAAGGGTGTGGCAACGGCAATTCCATGTGGCAATTAGCATCTCTTGTTGACCAGCTGCAGAGAAGATCACGAGAATCCTGCAAACAAGTTGCAGACACGTTATCTCCTAGAATTGGCCTCGTACCTGTTTTTCTTGTCTGGGAAACCATAGCATTGGTGAACAAACACAACAGCAATAGTTGGGTAGATCACCCCGCGCCCCCAGCCACTAGTAGCACAAAACATTGCAGACCAAGCGGGCTTTGATTGGCTCGGGTAGGGGCAGTGGTGTGGTCTGCTTGAAAGATGAGATAGAATAATGTCAAGATGCCCTTGTATTATGTTTGACTCGTATTAACCATCCGTCATTGAATAAGATTAACATAAACAAAAAGTATATTA
Organism: Okamejei kenojei; assembly: GCA_035221665.1. Lineage (NCBI taxonomy): Eukaryota > Metazoa > Chordata > Chondrichthyes > Rajiformes > Rajidae > Okamejei > Okamejei kenojei. The sequence continues at coordinate 14,523,806 of CM069153.1, forward strand.
TTACTAATAAAATAATTATTACCCATGTAGTAGATAGTAATAACAGGGAAACATATAGCCAAGGACAAAGTATATTTTCGTATATTTGTATCTAACAGAAAAAAAAGTTGTTTACTGCACTGTAAAACTGTCAGCTAATTCTGGTGCATAGACAGAGAACTGCTGAGCAGTTAATTGCCGCCATCTTCCATGATATCATGCAATAAAGCCTCTTGAAGTGAAACTGGAAGTCTCCTTTTATCTGTTAATTTTCCTCTGCCAATTTCCTCAACATAATTATATCACATAGGCAATTACATTACATGCGAATTGGAGAAACAGTGCCTCATATTCCGCTTGGGTAGCTTACAACCCAACCGTATGAACAGTGAATCCCACAATTGTTCGGTCTTTGACCAGAGACCGCGAGCTCCTCAATGTTACAGTCCACAAGCACCCATGGTTGGAGCTCCAAGGTCTATCCCAGGCAAAGAGATCACAGGCTCCATGCTGTTGAAGTCCTGAAGGCACCCGCTGTGGAGCTCTTGTCAATCTCCAGCAAAGGCTGCCAACTCCTTGATGTTAGGCCGCAGTATGGATGGAGATACGATACGGAAGAAAATTGCATCTCCGTCGAGGTAAGAGATTAGAAAAGGTTTCGCCCAACCCCCTCCCCCAACTCCCGCATAAAACAAGCTAAAGAATACTAAAAGCATACATTTAGCACATACTATTAAACACAAAGGAAAGAAAGGCTAGACAGACTGTTGGTGAGGCAGCCATTGCTGGTGAACATTTGGAGTATTGTGTGCAGTTGTGGTCATCACATTCACCCCCATTACAGGAAAAATGTGGAGGCACTGGAGATAGTGCTGCTAGGATTACAGAGTATTAGCTGGAACATCAGAGTTTGAGGAGGGACGATAGAAGAACACAAAATTAGGATGAGGCATAGACAGACGGAACCTTTTTCTGAGGACGGAAATGTCAAAAATTAGAGGACATAACTTGAAGGAGAGAGGGACAAAATTAAAAGGCGATGAGCGAGGCAAGTTCTCTACACAGAGGGTGGTGGGTGCCTAGAATGTGCTGCTAGGAGTAGGCAGATATGATTGTGATGTTTAATGTTTATGTGGGGACATGGATGTGCTGGCAATGGAAGGAAATTAATCACATGCGGGAGGAGGAGATAAGTTGGCATTATATTGGGCACAGACATTGTGGGCCATAGAAACATAGAAACATAGAAAATAGGTGCAGGAGAAGGCCATTTGACCATTCGAGCCTGCACCACCATTCAATATGATCATGGCTGATCATCTAACTCAGTATCCTGTACCTGCCTTCTTTCCATACCCCCTGATCCCTTTAGCAACAAGGGCCACATCTAACTCCCTCTTAAATATAGCCAATGAACTGGCCTCAACTACCTTCTGTGGCAGAGAATAGTAAGATTAAATGAGAACTTACCAGTTTGAAGTTTGATCCTTATTTTATGAGGAGTTACGATGAGGGATTACATGAAGAAGCCCCGCCAGTTGCATGCGCGTCATACTTCAAAGCAGCGGAGTGCAAACACATAAACCAATAGCCTACGTAACATAGTAAGGCTTTTAGAAGACTAGAACTACCAGATGATCTCTTAGATTATGAGGGTGGGAGCGGAGGGCACATAATCCCTCAGTGTAACTCCTCATAAAATAAGCATAAAATAAGGATCAAACTTCAAACTAATAAGTTCTCGTTTAATCTTACTATTTTACTTCGGAGTCACGTGAGTGACTACGTGAAGATTTCAAAGCTCTGTATTTTCATGCCGTAGATGCACTCCATACGACAATCTGCTTCGGTTGACACAGTAGGGAATAAATAATATGTTGAACATTGCATCGAATTATTCAATAACTATTGTTAATGAAACAAAACCAGGAATAACTGCTCTGTCCCAGGGGGAATTACAAACAATGATAGAAAACAAAGCAAATAAATTAAATGGAACCCAAAACAGCATGCCCAAACCGTGGCACTGTCTGTACAGGGTTGTCATGAAATTGAGAAAATGTTGCTTCTCTAGACCATCCTGCGGCCGTGAGGATTTGGTCTAGCGGCACGTCCTGAGCCTTCGCCGCGGAGGTTGATGCCGCCCTGGTGGAGTGAGATTTAAAGACATGAGTGTCGACTCCAGCATAATTGAGAATCTGTTTCAACCATCTAGAAATAGTTTGTGCTGACACATTTTAAATGGCTTTTTGTGACTAATGAGCAGTCCTGACTCAGAACCTCTGAGACTTCTTGTTACCTCAATATATTGGCTTAAGTGTTTAACTACACATAACATTTGGTCAACAGGATAGGCTTTAAATGTCACCTTGGTTCTGGTCAACTGGCCTGCTTTGTTTGATTAAATCATAAGCATAGAAGGTAATGTCATTTACAGACAAATGCATACAATCTATTTGTAACAATTGTAATGTTTGTACACGTTGTGCTGAAACCAGCGCCATTAGAATAAACACTTTAAGAGTTAATCTCTGCATAGATAATGAAGTAATTGGAGCCCATTGCCGAAGCAGTGTGAGAACAAGACTGATATCCCAGATTTCTGTATATCGAGATTTCGGAGGGCTATTATTAAAAATTCCTCTCATAAATCGAGATACTAACGGATGAGACCCGATAGGATGTTGTTCTGAAGACTGCCCTAAATAAGAGGACAATGCACTCCGAGCACTGTTAATGGCACTATAATTCAGGTGCTCATCAAAATGCAACTTAGCAAGGAACTCCAACACAGCACATATGCTTGCAATATGATAAGACATATTGGATTGTACACAGAACAACTCCCATTTCTTCATGTGAAACATATATTGTTTTTGATTGCTATTTCGCCAGCCTGCAGTGAGAACCTCCATGGACAATCCAAGTCCTTGGAATGGTCTGGTCAGAACCTGCAGACTAACAAATTAATACGGTCATGTAAAGGGTGACTTTCTCCTGTAACCGGATGCACCAACAAATTACTGCAGCTCGGAATCATCATGAATGGCTGAACCATCATTCGAAGCACCAATGGGATCCATGGTTGTGTTGGCCAATCTGGGACCACCAAAACACCTGTGGCGGAGTCACGCTCTATTTTGGTGAGGCATTTCGGCATGAGACAAAATGGAGGAAATGCAAAAAAATGGGTGCCCCCAATGTAACGAGAATGCACCCATGGCTACTGCTCCTGGATCTGGCTCCCATGAAACATATTTAGGCAACTGGTGATTTAATCTGGATGCAAACAGATCAATCTCTGGCAACCCAAATCGAGTGACAATTGTGTGAAAATTTTAGAATTCATCATCCATTCAATATTGTCATTAAACTTATGTGTCCTATGGTCTGCCACCACATTGTCTATACCTCGTAAATAAATGGCTGAACCCAGATATTCCTTGAAATACACCAATGCCACATGATGTTAGCCAAGTTAACACATGATACTGATCGTGCTCCTCCCATATGATTAATATATGCCACTGCTGTGGTGTTATCAATCTGGAGTTGAACGTGTAAATCCTTCATTGAGGAGCAATATGCCTTTAACCCATAAAATGCCCCAATAATTCCAAAGAATTTAACCCGTGTGTGTGGAGAATCAACCCTTCGTGTTCATGCCATCTACCCCCACAGCTAGACTCGGTGTCCGTAGCCCCCCATCCAAGAGCACTTACATCAGTCGGTAAGATCAGTGAAGGGTCTTGTACCAAAATGTTATTGGTAGCTTGATTTACATTAACAATCCACCACTGCAATTCTGCGAGAGCTGTGGTTGGTAACTGCATAACCCGATCAAAATGGCCTGCATTCCATTTTAGTGCTTGTTCTCATGCTCTCTGCAAATGTTGATAATGCAAAGGCCCGAAATGTACTGCAGGAAAAGCTGCTACCAATTTCCCAATGACCTTAGCGACTTCTCGGATGGAGGGATAAAGTTTTTGTGGGACGCAAGTACAGACATCAACAATATCCACAACCTTGGCTGTCGGTAATGTTACTGTCATATCAACTGAATCATTAAGAAACCCCAAATACTCAATATTTTGGGTTGGCTGTAACTTGGACTTAGTTGGATGGACCAAAAACCCTAATGACTCAATCACATTTATGGTTGCTGCAACCGATTCTTCAGCTGACTCTGTATAGAGAACTGAAGAATTTAAGTGAGTGAGGTCCAGAATTACTCTACAACCCCCATCTTTTTGAGGTCTGGGGAAAATATTAGACACAAATTGTTGAGGATGAGTAATGTCTTTCTCAATCATCATCGTTTACTTGTTCAGTTTCTGGAGCAGAAAACACCATCATTTTATTAGGCTTGTGCTGTTGATGTGGATCTATCCCTGAGATAAACTCAATGGGAGACCTGAGACAGTATTTAGTATAAACATATCAGGCGTTATACAGCACCATTCATTAGAAAACAATTGTAATCTACCTCCAATAGGAGATTGGCCACCAGAAACTTTATCGTTAACAAAATTCCCTGTACCTCTACAGTTGTCTGTTGTCTGTTGTCTGCCCATATTGGGGTTGTAGCCGGTCTGTCTTGGTGGGTATCCTTGTTGCCCCACTGGCCTCCCCCTGCTGGGCCCAGCACCTCGATCGGACCTTCAGTATATTAACCCAGGTTTTCAAATAGGTGGCCTTGAAATGCTTGGCTACATTAAGCCAATTGTTTTGGCCTCATCATTAATTTCACAAATTTTCCTGACAAAGTCTGTTCCAAACAGGAATTCAGGTGTTTGTACATTAGTCGCCTTACATAGAGCAGCAAATTTTTGGTTGAGTGTTGGCCTGATGGCGATTTTCCCTGATGCAATTTACCTAAAAAATGCATTGCATAAAATAGCCAACATATCTTTTTTGAGTTTGAGTAATGATTGTTCCTTTGACCATTGTGCCAAATGCAGTAATAGCTGCAGCCACCAGTTGGAGGACGTATTGATACCGAACCTCCTGTCCCATCATAGAAGGACTCATGGGTGCCCAGATAGCTGGGTTCACCGTGGGCACTTTCAGTGATGCACATTAAACAGGTGTCTTATATTTGTTTGTAGTCTATAGCATCATAGCTTGCTGGAGCTGGTGAGATACTAAATAATTGATATTGCTGACAAGGTATTCTTCCATTGCCTCACCAGTCCCCTCTGGAATAGCAAAACTCATTGCTATTTACGGGACACCCAGGAGCGTGGCTCTTGTGCGCTGGTGTTTGCACATAAGCATGGACACCAGAATCAGGGTCAGCTGCATCCTGGCCTGTTTCTCCCAAATCATATTGTAGGGAGGCACCATTCAGTCCCAAACAAGGCACTGGAAGAAAATCCCCTTGCTGGTACTCCATATATTATTCTTGGCATGGGCCCTCTTGGACAGCTGGCTGGGGCTGGGCCCTTGGACCCTTGTGTAATCAAAGTTTGGAGCATCTGCTCCATCTTTTCCATCCTCCCCCACATTCTTTTATTATCAGGGGGAGAGTCACCATCGTCGTCAGACTCATCTGACAACACAGGTCTATTAGACGTTCTCTTTGCCCTTCTATGGCTATCAGTAGCCTCAGCCTGCTGAATATTGGAGCTAGTGAATACCAGCTCCAGCTCCAGTGAAGATTTGCTCGCTAACATAACTGCTGCCGGTAAAACGGCACCCGGCATCAGTACCGGAGTTGCCGCGCTAATCTCCCGACCCGATCGAATTCATGAATCCTCACTGGACCCACGCTTAGTACGAATCCTCCTACCTTTTTTTTAAAAAATTTTTGTTAGAAGTAAGTACAATAGTCTGGTACTTAAGTACCTAATACATAAATACATATGTTCATTCTTCTACAACTTCATACTTTTGGTTCAATAATAAAAGAACAGTGAGAGAAAAAAGAAATAAAGAGTGTCGGAATAGATAGACAAGCGAGTTGAAACAGAAAGCAAAAGAAATAAAGGACAGAGCTGAGAAGTTAAAAGATTGAAAGAAAAGGAAAAAGTAAGGAAAAGAGAGATTAGGAGAGATCTACCTATCTCATATTTTTGCCCATCCGTCATACAGTTCTAAACCATTTAATTTCTAAGGTTATGTTATGTTGCACCATATGCTTGCAAAAAGTTGATAAAAGGAGACCAAATCTTTAAGAATTGGTCTACTTTACCTAGTTGGAGGAATCTCATTTCTTCAAGATGTAGCGTTTCAGACATGTTTGAGATCCACATTTTGAATGTTGGCGTAGGTGCGTTTTTCCAAAATTTAAGTATAAGTTTTTTTGCTGTTGTTAGACCATAATTAAGAAAAGCTTCTTGGAATATAGTTAGTTTACTTCCCTCTTCCATTGATCCAAAGATAATCAATTCTGTATTGGGGTTCAATTTTGTGTTAAATAGTTTTGTAAAAATTCCAAAAATTTCATTCTTTTGTACAAGAGACAAAGGAATGTTCTATAGTGGCATTTTGAGTTAGACATTTGTCACAGATGGGGGAAACATTTGAAAATATTTTATTCAGTCTTGTTTTCGAATAATATAATCTATGTAAAACTTTAAATTGAATTAGGTTATGTCTTACATTCATTGAACATTTGTTACATATAATAAATTTTTATCCCATCTATCGTTCGGAATTTTTATCAATAACTCTTGTTCCCAATCTCTTCTAATTGCCTCTGCCGTTGGTGTTTCTATATTTAGAATTATATTATATAAGTAAGATATTAAATTACTTGATTCTGCCTTTCTATTCATTCCTTCCTCCAATAGATCTGGGGTTAAAGTTTGATATCCTTGTATATACTTTTTCAAATAATCTTGAATTTGAAGGTATTTGAAATATTGATTACTTTTCAAATTATATTTTAGTTGTAGTTGTTGGAATGATAAAAAATTTCCCATTTCATACATATCTCCCATCGTTTTAATTCCTATTCTTTCCCAATGGATAAATGTTTTATCAATAATAGATGGTTTGAGTGAGGAATTATTAGCTATTGGAGAAAGAAGCGATAATTTTCTTAATTTTAAAGTTAATTTTATTTGTTTCCAAATTCGTATTATACTATGAATAATTGGATTCTTCTTGTATATTATATTGCTCAGTTTTATCGGGAAAAGAAGGATCGCTCCTATATTATATGGGGAACAATCCTCTTTCTCCATTCTTATCCAATCTACCTGTTGGGCAGAACTGTCCAACCAGTAGATTATATTTTTAATTATTCACTGCCCAATAATAATACAATAAGTTAGGGAGTGTCAGTCCCCCTGATTCTTTAGATTTACACAAGTGTTTTTTTTTTTAAATTCTGTGTGATTTATAATCCCATATGAAGTTTATAATATCAGAATCTAATTTTTTGAAGATTTGTTTAGGTAAGTATATTGGTATTGATTGAATTAGGTACAATATTTGTGGTAAGAAGATCATTTTTATTGCGTTTATTCTGCCTATTAAAGACATCGGCAGTGTCTTCCAAAATTTAATCAACCCATTTAATTTAGTTAATAAAGGCATATAGTTTGCGTTGAGTAATGATTTATAGTTCCTAGTCATTTGAATACCCAAATACTTAAATTTTTCTTTTGTAATTCTAAAAGGGAATTTCAACAGATGTGTCGACTCTTGAGGTTTTATCGTCATAATTTCGCTTTTGTTCCAATTTATTCTATATCCTGAAAAATTCCTCTATTAAATTTAGTATATTTGGTATGCTAATTTGCGAATTTGTAATATATAATAATATGTCGTCTGCATATAATGAAATTTTATTATTTGAGTGTTTGGTAATATACCCATGAATATTCGGATGGCTTCTTATACTTTCAGCTAAAGGCTCTATCACTAGTGCAAATAGCAGGGGCGATAACGCACACACCTGCCTATTGCCCTTTGCTAATTGGAATTTCGGGCATAATATATTATTAGTCAGTATTCTAGCCATCGGCTTATCATATAATAATTTTACCCATGAAATTAAAGTATATCCCATATTAAATTTTTTCAATACTTTGAATAAATATTGCCATGCTACTTGATCAAAAGCTTTTTCTGCATCCAATGAAATAATTGCTAGTTCTTTTTCAGTATTATGTGAGTACATTATATTAGACAGCTGTCTCATATTGTTAAATGAGTATCTTTTTGGTATGAACCCTGTTTGGTCCGGATTTATTAGTTTACTAACATATTTACTCAATCTTCTCGCTAGGGTCTTTGTTAATATATTTTGGTCTGTATTTAGGAGTGCAATAGCTCTAAATGAGCCTGGGTCTGCTAGATATTTATCCTTTTTTGGTATAAGTGTAATACTTGACTCAGTTAGTGTTTCTGGTAGTTTATTTTCTTTAAAAGTGTATATATATAAATCTTGCAACCGTGGAGAAATTATCTCGTAGAATCTTTTATAGAATTCATTACTAAAGCCATCTGGTCCTGGCATTTTGCCATTCTTCAATGAACGAATTGTTTCTTCTATTTCCTGTAGTGTAATCTGAGCTCCTAATGCCTCTTGTTCCACCATATTTAATTTTGGAAGATTACACTTATCTAAGAAATTTGTAATTTGTGTATTATTTGCAGAGGTTTTCGATGTATATAAGTTTTGATAAAATTGAGCAAATATTTTATTAATATCTTTAGGTAGTGTTAGTAATTCCCCTTTGTCTGATTTAATTTTAGTAATTGTATTTTCTGTTTCCCATTTTTTTCAGTTGGCGTGCTAGGAGTTTATGAGGTTTATCACCAAATTCAACATTTTCTTGTTTTGTAATTTGAAATAATTTTATTATTCTGGCCGATAAAATTGTATTTAATTTATATTTTAGTATTATTATCTTATTATGTTTATCTATAGTTGGTGCTTTGGCATTTTCTAAATCTAATTGTCTAATTTCTTGTTCTAACTGCAATTGTTCAGTATTATTCTTTTTATTTTGGAAAGCTTGTTATGAGATTATAATTCCTCTAATAAATGCCTTAAAAGTTTCCCATAATAAGGAGAGTGAAATATCTGGTGCACCATTTGTCTCAATGAAGAATCTCATCTGCTCTTTTAAATATGTGCAACCTTGTGAGTTATTTAAAATTTGGGGGTTAAACCTCCAAAATGAATTTTTATCAGGCATTCCTAATTTTAAAGAAAAGGTTAACGGGGAATGATCAGAAATGATATTATTATGATATTTAGAATTATATGTATATAGAATTAGTTTTGTGTCCACTAAGAAATAATCAATACGTGAATATGTTTTATGTACTGTTGAATAAAATGAATATTCCCTACCTACTGGGTTAGCGATCCTCCATACATCTGTTATATTAGTATTTTTCATGTATGTATTTAGGAGTTCACTCGTTTTAGATTTTATGTTAGTCCTTTTTTGTTTTGCTGGTTTATCCAAATATGAATCTAAAACACAATTCAAATCTCCTCCTATTATCAAATTTTGATGATTAAGTTCTGAAATTATATCCAAAATTTTACTAAAGAATTGGGGGTTGTCAAAATTAGGAGCATAAATATTTATCAAAGTAAGTGGAGTGGAATAAATTTCTCCCATGACAATGACGTACCTCCCCTCTTTATCTGCTATAGTATTCTTTAATTTAAATGGTATACCTTTACGAATGATAATAGCCGTGCCTCTAGATTTAGAAGTAAATGAAGAGTAGTTTGTTTGCCCAATCCAATTTGCCTTCAGTCTTATCTGTGTTTGATATTTCAAATACATCTCTTGTAAAAAAATAATATCACTGTTTAAGGCTTTTCATTGGGCAAAGATCTTACCCCTTTTAATTGGTTCATTAGCGCCCCTTATATTCCAACTACAAAATTTGATTCCTTCAGTTTTCTTGTGTTTATCGTCTTGCATTATGAATCATGTTAATACCTTTACTTCATATGGTGCAACCAACAACCTTATAACTCCAGATGAAGGATGGTTATCCCCAGCTGTTAGGTTTTGTTGGCATCTCCCCTTCAGAATAAACCTTGAAAAAGACCAGAAAGTGTAGTCGTGAAAAGATAATTAACAAACAAAAAGTGATATTATAATATCCAAAAATAAAGATATTATAATTAAAAACAAACCACCAACAGGTGGTAGAAAAATTCTTATTGACTTCCGTAGATGTTTTTATGTTTTGCTCTGCCCCCTTGACCAATTATTATTAATTGGAAGAGAGAGCGATACAAAGTTCAAAATTATATATATATATAATAAAACGTACTCCAATAGCTATATTAGAAATATATCTTCAAAGAGGAAAAACAAAATAAAAAGTAGTTTCCAACATTAATTATATACTTAGATATAACAGTAATTATGTTAATTAAATATCAATATCTATCAATATGCCTAGATTTATTACAATTAAGTCTCAAACTTTTGTATCAAACAACAGCAGATTCCAAGGGGTTAACCAGATTCTGACCCTTGGATAACTTCCAGGTATCTGAGTCTCCTCCCCCCCCTTTACGCGCAATCTAGACTAAGTCTACTATATCCATAAAATGTGTTAATATGTTATTAATACTTATCAATCATATTTAACTCGTTATTATTATTAGCAAATAATTAACATCATGCAATAAACATCAGCTATAGTTAAGCTATGCCTTAATATTACCCAATTTTATTAATTATATTTTATGTTAGTATGTAATTATATGTTTCTTAAATCATACATTTCTATATACAAGTCCACTGATAATATTCTATATTACACTATATTCTCAATATATTTTCCCCGCCACAGTTTCTCTTCTTTGTCAGTCCTTTGTTGAGATGAAACATAAAATCCGACCTTGAATTAACATTCCAAAGTTAAAATGTCTAGACAATGCCTTGAGGAAGGTTAGCCATTTTAACAAGAGTAGTCTTTTTTGTATGTTAAAAAAAAGAGACACAATTCTTTCTTTGTCGTTTCTCCTCGATGTTATTGTAGGAGACCAACTCCTAATGATCAGTAGACCTCCTTTGTGATACTTTGTGCATATTTAAATGCCTCTTCTAGATCCGTGAATGCTCGTTCAGCATGGTTATAAGAAATTCTAAATTTAGCGGGATATACTATCCCATATCTTACTCTCGAGACCTCTTTCAGTAGCCTTCTCGTGTTTGTAAACTTGTCCCTCTTTTCCATGACTTCAGCTGGAAAATCACGGAAGAATCTTAGTTTCTCTTCTCCAAACATCAAATTCACACCATATGGAATCTTTTTCATAATTCCTTCCAGGGTTGAAATGTCATAGAATTTCAAAATAATCTGTCTTGGGGGGGGGGGGGGGGGGGGGGGGCAGTTAAGCTTGCTTGAGCCGTTACGTCAGACCTGGTGAGCCATATCTATTCTCCGGGCTTCAGGCAGCTTAAGTACTTGTTTGAGTAAATTGGCAGCAAACTCCTGAAAGTTTTGTCCAGTCTCCTTTCCCTCTTTTACTCCAATTATCCTCAAATTTTGTCTCCTTGATCTTGCTTCCAAGTCTGTACATTTATGCTTCATTTTAGCAAGCTCCCTCCCAGTACTTTCTTGTTCTTTTTTTAGTCTCTTTATCTCCTTAGCCATCTCAGTTATCGTATTGTCCATTCCTTCCATAGCCGCCTCAGTAGATTTTAGCATTGCATCCAGTTTTTTATTACAATCCTTATCAACCCGCTTAATGTTTTTGTTTAAATCCTCCTCAACTTCGACCACACGTTTGGTTAAGTCATCAATTTTCCCCATCAGCGTATCATTACCTTGTTTAATTTTTTCAGAGAGGCTTTTGGCCAGCGCGAGATTCTCCTCTCGTATCACTTTAGAAATAACTTCAGTGACTGAAGCTAATACTGACTTTTCCAGATGTTCCATTTGTTCCTCCATTAAAGGCAATTCTGTTGAAGGATTTCGGGAATCAACTTCTTCTTCTGAATTTCCAGCTGATGTTTGAGGCGATAAAGGAGTCTTTTCAGTTTTTTTCAAGTAGGCTCTTGTAGCGGGTCTTGAAGCGGCTTTTGCTTTTGCAGGCTTCTGGCAAGGTTTCTGTCTTTTCATTTAAAACTGCAATTATTCTCTGTTATCAGCAGGATTTCTGATAACACACAATTAAATAGCAGCTTCGATAGTTATTTTCAGAACTCCCCCATCTTCCAACTCATATTTTAGCACATTAAAACATTCTTCGGGAGCAGAGTGAAACAGCGAAGTCTCTCACCCCACCATTGACGCCACCGGAAGTCCCGAATCCTCCTACCTGACCGTTCCATTTCTCCAACTCCTACTGACTGCTCGAGCCAGCTTTACGGAATTGAAGTACTTCTGGGTAAAGTTTTTAAAACACTTACCTGAGAAGTTCCTACTTACCGCTGGTGGAGCTGTGCCCTCCTGCCCGTTCAGTGCGACATGCACAAACCTAATTCACGAGGTTAGTTAAAACAAATGTAGGTCCCTTGCAGTCAGAAACAGGTGAGTTGATCATGGGGAACAAGGATATGGCGGACCAATTGGGTTCCGTCTTCACTAAGGAAGACATAAATAATCTGCAAATAGCAGGGGACTGTGGGTCAAAGGAGGAATTGAGTGAAATCTCAGTCGGAAGTGTGTTGGGTACCGATCCCCAGGGCCAGATAGGCTGCAAGAACTTCAGGAAATAGTGGATGCCTTTCAAAAACAGATTCAGTTCTGAGGATTGGCACAAATGTAACCTCTGTGTGAAAAAATGTGGATTTTCTCATCTTGGTCCTAAAACTTCCCCCTTATCCTTAAACTGTGATGAGGGAATTGCCTGGGGGGCAGTGTTCTTGTTCTGACTTGAGTGGGCTGTTTGGCCCCAACAGGAAAGCAGACTATTATTGAAATGGTGGCGGGGAAAAGGGGGAGATGCAGCGAGACTGGGTGTCTTCTGAAAGTAGGCATCAGTTGAAAAAAGCCTCCAACCTTAAGAATTTTGTAAGTGTCTCTATAAGGAATTTAGGAGATTGAGAGGGGTCTTATCCCCTCAATTGTTCTTCCAGGACAAGGGGTCAAATTCCAAGACGTGTACAAGCCAAGTCTTATTGGCCAGTCTTTCTGCACGCTCATATGGAAGTCCTGCCATCCCAGTAATCATGTGACTGGTGAAAAATTCCTTCCCTTATCCTTAAACTGTACTCTGGAGTTCCCCAACATCAATATGGCAAGAATGTCCTTTCCTCAGTGTACAAGCCAAGTTAGTCTTTCTTCATATGAGACCAGGAATCAGTCCGTATTCCTGTGTGTGCTGTGTTGTGTGCTGTGTTGTATGTTCTAAATTCTATGCTCTATGTTCTATGCTATTAGGAAGAAATACCAAAACATCAAAAAATCAACAGGCACATTAGTTCATCCAATTTTTCACAACTTTTTACATATGCTCGATGATTTGACAAAACTCTATGATTGGATGGCCGGACTCACTTCTTGATGAATAAGTGATTGTCAATAGACAACAGAGAGGGAAACTTAATGTATTTTTAAATGGAATCTGAAACAAATCTTCACAGGAACTGTGTAAGAAGGAATTGGAGATAGACACAAGATACTGGAGTAACTCAGTGGGACAGGCAGCATCTCTGGATGATCTGAAGAAGGGTCTCAACCCAAAACATCACCTATTCCTTCTCTCCTGAGATGCAGCCTGTTCCGCTGAGTTACTCCAGAATCTTGTGTCTATTTTCACTGGAACTGATAGCTGACGATTAACTTGCAAATGAAGCGAAGACATATCGTCTTGCCCTCAGCTTGGCCAATGATTCATAATTTTTTGTAATAACTAAAGGAGAGACATGGGGGGTGGCTGCACAAACAAATTGCCAATGTACTCCACCATTGTGATTTTCAGTAATAACATTTGTCACGATTCATGTATTTAAAACACAAAATCGGCATAAATTGTCGTAGTAATTTAAAGGCATAGCTTTCTACTTACTTCACAGCAAAATAACGTGGTTTGGCTTTGCAAAAATATGGAATGTTCTGAGTTACAGACTATTTAAGATTTAATGGGAGCACTTACATTTATTAAAATTATGACGTCCACAAATTATATCATTTAAAGGAACATTAAAATTGAAATATGAGAGGGATTAATGATGTTAAATTAAAATCACAGATTTATATTTATGCAGAGCTCATAAAAGAGAAATGTCACAAAGCACAGACGGAGTAAATCAAAATTGCATATTAAGCTAAGGAATAATAGGAAGAGCAAATAAACATTTAGCCAAAGGGGGAGTTATATAGGAGGATGATGTAATAGAGGGAGAGATATAATTCCTCTGCTGGTGAAGCTGATTGTGTCTGTTACAGACAACATAGAACTGTATACCAGAGGAACAGGCTCTTTGGTTCACAATGACTGTGGTCAAGCATGATGCCAAGACAAACCCCTTTCTGCAGAAGAAGGAACTGTAGATGCTGGTTTAAACCGAAGATATACACAAAAAGCTGGAGTAATTCAGTTGGACAGACAGCATCTCTGGAGAAAAGGAGTAGGGGACTTTTCGGATCGAAACCCTTCTTCAGTCACTTATCAGCCTGCAAATAATCTATATCCTTCCATTCTCTGCATATCCATGTACCTATCTAAAAGCCATTTAATCACCACTGTTGTATCTACCTCCAGCACCATCCTTGGGTTCTCGTTCCAGGCACCCGTAATCTCCTGTGTAAAAAAAAAACTCATTTTTTATATTGTCCCTCTAACCTTAAAGCTCTGTCCTCTAGCATTAGATATTTCCATCCTGGGGAAAAAAGTTTTGACTGTGTAGGAGCAAAATGGAAAGGCCACGCGGAGTTGGTGTTCAAAAAAACAGGTAATTTATTAAATTGTTGCACACCAGGAGGCCAGCAATGCTCACCTCCCAACCTCCTTTAGTACAGTTTTCATATTGACTTCTTTAACTTCAAGTAACTCTTGCTTTAACTTCAAGTAACTCTCTCGCCATCCCTCCCCGATACTAGTTCTCCGACCAGTCTAACTGTCCTTGTGATTAAATTTTATCTTTGTATGCTTTGTTGTCACCTTCCCCCAGCTACCAATGATCTATTCTAAATTTTCCTTGATTTTCGTCCCCTTTGATATCTCGTTTTCACACCTTACCCTTCCATAGCTCTGTGTCTGCCTCTCTGCTGACTCTCAGTCTGAAGAAGGGTCTCACCCCAAACATCACCCATTCCTTCTATCCAGAGATGCTGCCTGTCTCGCTGAGTTAATCCAACATTTTGTGTCTATCTTTTTATATTGTCAGATAACAAGTTTATTCAAAAACTTGACAAACAGTAAAAAGAGCTCTTACACAGGATGGAACTCAGAAAGACCTAATTAGGTGACAAACTGAATGAGATGATTATCCACAAGTCTAACTTAATTAACAAAAAAACACATTTTTGGTTACAATGCTGTAACATAATCAATGAAGTTCCTGAAACTTGGGTGTCACCACTGCTGCATCCCATGTCTCTACTTTTAAGCTTTGTCTGTGGTTAATTGTCACCACATGAGCACAATCCACATCACTATTTAGTAATTATTAGCCCTCACTATTCTTTACCCTTGAACAGACTGTCTACCCTAGCTACACCTCTCATGATTTTATACACTCCCATCAGGTCTTCTCTCAACCTTTGGTATTCCAGAGAACATAATCCATGGAGCTAACACCCTCTAATCTAGGCATCATTTTGGTAAACTGCATCCCCTGCATCCTTTTGAAAGCCTCTACATCCTTCCTGTATTGGGCCAACCAGAATTGCATGCAGTCTTCCAAATGTTGCCTCACCAAAGTCTTATAAATCTGCATCATGATTTCCTGACTTTTATACACAATGCGCCAACCTATGAAATCAAGCATACCATATGCCTTTACAATTCTATCCACTTGTGTTGCCACTTTCAGGGAGTTATCAATTCTAAGATCCCTCTACATTAATACTGTTAAAGGTCTTGACATTAATTGCATATTTTTTCCTTACATGCAACCTCCCAAATTAGAACATATTACACTTTGGATTAAACTCATATCTACCAATTCTTCACCTATTTCTGTATCTGATCTGTGTCCCGTTGTATACTCTGACAGCCTTCCTCACAATCCGCTACTCCAGCAATCTGCAAATTTGCAAACAAATTGTCATCTGTCACCTGCAAATCTACTAACAACCCATTTACTTTCATGCCTATGTCAGATACATATATCACAAACAACAGAGGTTCCAGTGCAGATCCCTGCAGAACTCCACTGAATATCTTCCTTCCACTACAACCCTCTGCTTTCTATCAGTGAGCAGGTTATGGATCCATACAACCCAATGACTGTCAATCTCATGCATCTTAATCTTCTGGATCAGCCTACCATGGTGGACTTTATCAAATGCCATACTGAAATCCATGTGGACAACACCCATCTCCTATCCTCATTGATCATCTTTGCCACCTCCTCGAAAAACTTGATCATTACTAAAACATGACCTGCTGCACACAAAGCTATGCTTACTGTTCCTAATTAACCCATTCTCTTCCAAATGGGAGTAAATCCTATCCCAAAGAATCATCACCAATATCTTCCTTACTGCTCACTCAGGGCTCACCAGCCTTTAATTCCATGGATTCTCTCAATTTCCCTTCTTAAACAAAGGAGCCATATTGGCTAAATAAGATGCAAAGATCTTCGTCAAGGCTCCTGCATTCCCCCTCTTGTCTTTCTCAATAACCTGGGATAGATCCCATTGGGCCCTGGTGATTTATCCACCTTAACGCCCTTCATGACGCCTAACACCGCCTCCTTCTTAGTCTCAAACACTATTTAGCATTCTCAACAGTAATCTCATTGTCCTTAGTGCCCTTCTCCTGTTAGACTTACTTTTGTTGTTCAATACTGTTTCCCATTATACTGTATACTGCCTCAGGTTCAACTACATAACTTTCCATTGAAAATAAACCAAGACATGAAAGGATATGCCAAACAATTATGTATTCCTAACCATTCTGGAAAGTAGCAATATAAAGACTGAGAGAGAAATATAAATTATATTAGTAAATTCTATGTTGTAACAGTCATACAAAGAGAAAGAAGGAAAGATCCAAATCCAATTGGGTGAGAGAGAGGGAGAAAAGAGATAAAAAGGAAAAATATTTGCGTATTTATTTAAATTTATTCAGTATTTGGAGCTTGATGTTAAGAACATTCAAAATAGTCAATTTTCAATGCCAAAGGTTTATTGGCCATAATTCACATCAAGAACACTGTTAAAAAATAATTAAATAGATAGAGGATAATAACTCTAAACCAGATTTAAAAAATAATTTTAGGCATGTTATTATCAATTGTAGATACTTTTGCCAATTAATTTTAATAGTAAACCAATCAATGTTACAGCATTTTGCAATGATAATGACATATTTTGGTCATTCTTTTTATTAGTATCTTTAAAATTATACAACTTTTATTGCTTAATGTATCTGAAATACTTATGAGCATATATTCTTTCCATTATTTTGGAAGTAAAAATGGGCGAATATGAACTTTCATATGTTTTTTGCCAGAATTATGTTAATCTACAGGACAAGAGGGTAACCGATATTGCCATCTTACCCTCAAAGTCACATGGACCTCGGTCATTGGCCACAGCATGTAGATATCAATAATGTGTATGCACACATTCAGAGGCTATGCTCCATGTCATCATCAACGCATTTATTGAAGCAAATGAGAGAATGGGTCTTATATTAAAACTCGACACAACGGAGGTCCTCTACTAACCTTTCCCACTGCAAAATACTGCACTCCAGCGGAAAATGTCTACAAATAAAACATGAACCACTTTGCAGATCTTGGTAGTCAGCAGTCAATGCAGACGCCTATATTCAAATGCACTATTGCCTCCCGTGAACCAGGACAGCTTTTCTCCCTGGAAGGAATAGAGCATTCAAAGATCAAGATCACGTTGAGCACAAAGCTTATGGTCTACAGGAAAGCAGTGTTCTCCACTTTCATATATGGTTCAAATACATGGATGACCAGCTAAATGCACATCAAAATACAAAAGAGTTAAGGGACTGTCCCACTTGGGCATTACGCGTGAATGGTGCGCATTACGTGCGCATGGTGCGTGGTGACGTAGGCGCAATGCACAAATGACACCCAAGAGGGGCAGGCCCTTTACCAGCAATAGCAAAGCTCTCAACTGGCAGGATAAATTAACATCACTGCCTTCCCGTAGCCAACATTTCCATCATCAAGCGCCAAATTACACTCAGTCAGCTTAGATGAGCAATCTCGTTGCTTGAATAGCAGGTGCCAGTCTTCCAACATTGGCACCTTTCCCTCTATGCCGGCACAGTGTCAAGGGTGGCACAGCGGTAGTGTTGCTGCCTTACAGGGCCAGAGACCCGGGTTTGATCCTGACCACGGGTGCTGACTGTACAGAGTTTGTATGTTCTCCCTGTGACTGCGTAGGTTTTCCCCGGGTGCTCTGGTTTCCTTCCACACTCCAAAGACATGCAGGTTGATTGGCTTGGTAAAAGTATAAATTGTCACTAGCGTGTGTAGGATAATGGTAGTGTGCAAGGATTGCTGGTCAGCGCCTAGTCGGTGGGCCGAAGGGTCTGTTTCCACACTGTATCTCTAAACTAAACTGATGTCAGCAAGATAAATGTGATTGTTTTCGAGAAGCAAAGCAGTACACACACACCCCAGTATAGATTAATGGTGCTGAAGTAGAGATGGTCGAAAGCGTGAAGTTCCTGAGAATAAATATCACCAGCAATTTGTCTCAGACTAGCCACATTGAAGCTATGGACAAGAAAGCACACCAGCACTTATAAGTACTTAGAAGTACTTGCTTAGAAGTCTCAGGAAATTTGGCATGTCCCCAACAACACTAACCAACTTCTACAGATGCACAATAGAAAGCATTTTACTTCGGAGTCACGTGAGTGTCTTCGTGAAGACCCCGCCAGGCACGCATGCGCGACATATCGTCGACCGCATGTGAGCGACAGGCAGTGAGGAGCGTTGCTCCTCTACTGCAGGGACCTGCAGGTAAGGAAAACTAACCTGCCATCCTTTCATTTCAGGACTCTGTTTCACAGAGTACTCCAGGCCGCTTCGGCACTGACTGCGGACCGCGGGATGCGGGCAGTCAGCGGCGGCTCTTACAGAATGGAGTCGGGAAGAGCCCGTTGACCCAGGTGGGTCCCGGTTCTCACTCGCCAGCGGAGGACGGCAGAGGCATCCCGACTCTACACCGCAGCCCACAGAACATCGCGGGCTGGCGGCATGAATAAAGGAATGGGGCTTGCAGGCTCGCCGTGCGCAGCGAGCGACGGCAGAGCAGCAGACCCGACGCTACACCACAGCCCGCAGGACACCGCGGGCTGACAGCATTAACAAAGGAGTGGGGGCTAGCCCCAACTCAACTCTACTCCACAGCCTGCAGGATCCCTGTCTGTATTAACAGGTAATGGGGCTTGCAGGCAACGGCTGTGGGCTGACGGCTTTTACTTACGCCGTTGCCCCGACTTTATTTTTACGCCGGGGACCCCGTAGGGGCCGGGCTCACACTCGCCATTCGCGCAGAGCGGCAGCCCGAATCTACACCCGCAGCCCGCAGGATCACCACGGGCTGACGGCTACGCTACCCGGAAGTCGGGCAAGCCCGTGTACCAGGAGGGTCCGGGCTCGGAGGCTGTCATTCGAGGGCAGCAAAGGCAGAGCAGGAGCTCCAGCTAAACGTCGCAGGCTGCAGAAATTCCGTGGACTAACGGCTATGCTACCCTATAGAGGTAGTAGACAGAGCCGGAGACCCGACTCACACACAGGCGGGACCCTTGCCGTTAGCGGCAGTCTATGTCCCGCATGTAAGTCTGGTCACCATTGGAGCTGGGGGGGGGGGGGGGGGGGGGGGGGGGGAGAGAGTGCGCTCCTCCACCGGATGCTCATAAAGACCCTCAGGTAAGATACTAACCTTGAGTTTGTTAGCTTCAGTACTAGACTTTGCTTACAGAAACAATGATGGGAGACCAGAATGAAGGCATTGAAGTCTGCCTCTGAGGGCCATGGGACTTCGGATGGGAGTCAGCGCCCACTATTCCCGGAGCTGCCCGCAACGCCGGCAGCGCCCACTCTGTGGGCCGAGATAAGAACGCGGAAACCGGGGAGCCCTGCAGCAGTCAGAACCAGTTTATCCACCATGGCTGGCCATGGAGCAGGAGAGTGGTAGGAGCACCGGGTAGGAGCAGGGTAGGCAAGACCCTGACTCCCTACCACTGTCACCTAAGCATTGTGGAGCTAAGGTGCGTAAACGTGTTATTCGCCTGGCGGCACGTTCTCTCTTCCCAACTATGCAGGTCACAGAGAGAGGACCAGGGGACGAATCGCACAACAGTCGGTGAAGCCCCGCTGTAGGAGCCGGGTTTGACTTTCCACCGGAGCAGCCGCCAGTTCACAGACCAGTGAAGGATTGAGGCCTGGGTCTGCAAGCCCACATGTGCGGCCGGCACAGAATCACCACTGGGGGAGCCTGCCAGTTTGCAGGCCGATGTAGTCTCATCTCGGTCACCGCACCCTCCTTTAGCTGCAGGATGTGACCGAACGTCGGGACAGGCGGCAAGCCCGCGCGGACGTCGGGGTACCACGCTTTGGCGGCCGGGACCGACTCATCACCGCTCATGTCTTATCAGACTAGCGGGCTGCCTCCGCCTGGAAGACGGCGGACCAGCGGCAGGTCCGCGCGCGAGTCGCTTAGCCACGCAGAAGCGGCAGGCAGCGACATCCTGTCTAGGCACCCTTGTCATCACCTCGACGAGGTGCGGGGCGATGACTGAAGCCTCAGGGATTCTCCAGAACCTGAGGAAGTCGACTTGTCTTCCGCAGATGCGGTGCCGGTCGCATGGCTCAGATGGAGCGTATCCTAGAGCACTATCTGTGCACCTGGACCAGATGTCCTCCAGTCCAGGAGACACGCGGCTGAGCCACCCAGCATGTCCATGTCATCGGTGGGGATGCCACGGATCAGCAGCTGGCGGACTCGTAAGACGGGCTGGAGCAGGAACCTACAGTACCTGAGAAAACCCAGGAGGAACTGCGGAATGTGGTCTCCAAGTTTGCCCAGCCGAAGCACACAGGGGCCCAGTATAGACTACCTCACCACACACCAGCTGCAGGAACAGGTCCTTACTGAGGCGATCAACATATACCAGGCCCAAACAACTGCATATTGTTGAATGTACCGACAGTCAACACGCCCACCTGAGGCAACATCAGTCCGCACAGGTGAAGTTCCTAAAACATCCTGAAATTGCTTTGGGGATTACGGCCATCGGTGGCGGCATGGAAATGACGGCAGAACAGGAGGATGACTCTTGCAATATTAGTCATGAAATTTACACTTCCGGAGTATCGCCATCAACCCGACTCCAAACCCCATATTTGCGTGGTTGTACTAGGCATCTGCAACGCCACCTCCGAAACAGCTGTTCAGTGAGGACCTGCCCAAACAGGTCTAGGACCTGGATTAGGAGGCGAAGGCAGACGGGTTGATGAACCCACCTCCCTCCAGCAGGCCGGCAGTGCGCAGACAAACACCATATGGAAGAGCTCGGGGGCCACCTGAAAGACCAGTAAGGACCTACACGCCAGCAGCACCTCAACACAATTCCAACGGAACACCAGGAACCAGAACGTCAGGCCCGCTGGTAACCATGGAGGTAAGGGGGTCTGGTTCTCTTGGAAGTGCTGCATGTTTAACCTCACAAGTAGGAGAGCAGTTATATACATTCTGGGATGTAATGGAGCTGATTGTCACTATTCCAGGGAACAAAGCTATAGACATAATAGAGGCATGTAACAGCCTTGCTTGCACCAGGAAACCGACTATTAGACATACTGCTAAAATAATTGCTAAACTTGTAGCTACATTCTAGATACATAATTGGATGTTACACTATAAGCTTGCAAAGAGCAAAATCTCGGCATTAAAAGCGAATGCTGGACATTTTTACGGGCCTATGCCGCCGCCAATCAAGGCATAAATTGAGCTACAATAGTGGATTAGCTATGTTTGTGATTGTTAAATCCCATCATTACATCAAACCCATTAGTCGTGTTACAAACCGATGCAAGCACCAAGGGCTGGGGAGCTACCAACAACATTTCCAGTTGGGGTGGTAGATGGGATTTGCATGAGTCTACTTTTCTTCAATTACAAGGTATAAACTGTTTAGAAATGCTGGGAGCATGTCACGGGCTACGGGCTTAATGCACTAATCTGCAGCATACACATGTCCGTCTTCAATACCACTGAGGTGGCATATTTAAACCTTATGGGTGGTATCAAGTCAATATCTTGTGATGAATTGGAAAAATTAATTTGGCTCTAGCGGATTGAAAGAAATATTTGGATATCAGCTACGTACCTTCCGGTTAAGCTCAATACAGTGGCGGACAGCAGGTCACAAGTATTTAATAACGACATCAAGTGGATCTTGAACCTCCAAATATTTGCTAAAACTATAGTCTAATATGGAACACCAGATATTGACCTCCTTGCGTCCAGGTTGAACCATTGGATACCAACATATGTGTCTTGAGAACCAGATCCTGGGGTAGTGACGATGGATGCGTTCTCGCTACATTGGGGGGGAAATGGGTTTTCTATGCTTTCCCCCATTCTGCTTCATCAGATAGGTGTTGCAGAAAACGTAACCATACAGCAGCTTGCAGAGAGAGTCCACCAGGAAGCAGTACCTTACCCACATAAGGATATGTGAGGTTACCATAGTCGGACATAGACCACCTGTTATTATTACGATCTCCAATGTGCTGGAATCCTCACGGGCCTGCATTATGATGAGTCCCTCAGTTACAGTGCCATATACAGGAGTGCATTGTCATCCTATCTCAACATTGGAGTGGGATCTCACCAGCTGGTATCCACTCTGAAGGGTATATCTATCCCTCCCCGACCTCGATATATTACCAGAGATATAGGGGGTGGTGTTGAACCCTACTCAGGAACTGGTCGCCTTTGGCGGATTTACCACTGGACTTATTCACCTTCAAAGTGGTGATGGTGCTGGCACTGTAGACAGCACAACGGGTCCAAACTCTACAGGAATTGCCTGGATAGAATGGTTTCGACCCACAATAAAGTCACTGCGTTATAGAAAAGTTGCTTAAACTACACAGACCTGCAAAGTGAACCAGGTCTGTGTAGACTACAGGTCTGAAAATGGGCATCAGGAGATGGCTCAAGGTGGTATTTGGTGCAGCAAGTAAGACACTAACATTTTAAAATGTCATTCTACCAGGGCTGCATCCACATCAGTCCTCGCAATAGCGGGCTGGGCCAGTGAAACTACATTTCAGCGGTTTTATAACAGACCTGTGGCCGCTCCCGCAATGTTGGCGGATTCAGTTTTAAGTGCTGTTCCCTAAACGTTTGTCCCCGAGTTCAGGGGTTTTATTGTTGTATTTACAAATGTTATTATTTTTCAGCTTGTTCAAGTCCGAAATACGTGAACATACTTCCTCCATCAGTATTACGGCAGTGTATGAGCATGGACGTGGTCCAGGGCATGGAATCACAGAGCTTTGAAATCTTCACAAAGTCACTCACGTGACTCCGAAGTAAAATAGTAAGATTAAATGAGAACTTACCAGTTTGAAGTTTGATCTTTATTTTATGAGGAGTTGCGATGAGGGATTTCGTGCCCTCCGCTCCCAACCTTCTATCATAAGGTCAACTGGTATATTTGAGTTCTTTAATCTTACTATCTTCAGTCATTGTTGTTATCTGTGATTCCACACCACTGCTTTGAGGAATGTCGCGCATGCGTGCCTGGCGGGGTCTTCACAAAATCCCTCATCGCAACTCCTCATAAAATAAAGATCAAACTTCAAACTGGTAAGTTCTCGTTTAATCTTACTATTTTATTGCGATGCATCACAGCTTGATTTGGGAACAGCTCCATCCAAGACTGCAAGGAATTACAGAGAATTGTGGATGTAGTCCAGACTATCATGCAAACCAACCTCCCTTCCATTGATTCCATCTACACTTCATGTGCCTCGGCAAGGCCACCAGTATAATCTTCTTCCTCTTCTTCTTCTTCTTTCTTACGTATGGCGTGCATAGCCTAAAATTGTAGGGCAACTTGTTCAATTTGATCTTATTTGATTGTGCACGCCAGGTTTATTGCATCCGTCGAAACAGGGCGGACTAAGTGAAGGTTGCAATCTCCCACCCCAACCAGTATAATCAAGAAACAGTCACACCCTGGTCACATCCTCTTCTCCCTTCTGCTATCAGGTAAGATGTACAGAAGGTTCAAAACGCATCCCTCCTGATTCGGGGACAGTGTCTTCTCAGCTGTAATCAAGCGACTGAACTGTCCTCTCATCAGCTAGAGTGCTGTCCTGATCTCCCATCTACCTCATTGGAGATCTTTGAACTATCTTTAATTGGACTATCTTGCACTAAATATTTTATCTGTACTAAATGCTTTATCTGTACACTGGGGATGGCTTGGTTGTAATCATGCATAGTCTTTTCCTTGACTGGATACCATGCAAACAAAAGCATTTTACTCCAGCTTGGTGCACGTGACAATAATAAACTAAACTAAACTAATCCGCTGGGGCAAAAGGGTAGAAGGCTGATAAATCCCCGGGGCCTGATGGTCTGCATTCCACGGTACTTAAGGATGTGGTTCTAGAAATTGTGGACGCATTGGTGTTCATTTTCCAATGTTCGATAGATTTGGGATCAGTTCCTGTGGATTGGAGGTTAGCTAATGTTAGCCCACTGTTTAAGAAAGACGGGAGAAAGAAAACAGGGAATTATAGAACAGTTAGCCTGACACCGTTGGTGGGGAAGATGCTGGAGACAATCATAAAAGATGAAATAGCGGGAGAAGTTAGGGGACGACATGCTGGAGTAGTCGCACTTTTCCACGCTCCCAATCTGTTCACCTTCAACTGTTATTATAGCTCAGCCTAAGTTTTATAACTACCCATAAATATGTAAACACCATCGACAGCACTTCTCCACACTGCAAAGATGCCAGGCAAAGGAAAGAAAGAGGAGCCAACGACGGAAGACTCGACGATCAGCACCGTCATGGCTACGCTAGCAGCCATGTTAACAGAGCACAAGGCATCGCTACTGGCAGAACTCAACGCAGCCTTCACCAAATTGGAAACGAAGCTGGACAATATCCACACCACTATTCTAGACCAACAACAGCGTCCTTCGTCATTAGTCATTTGCCGATACCACCAGCCAAGACATGCGAGCTATGGAGACAATGCTAACTATGGTGACCGAAGAGAACGTCAAGCTAAAGTCTAAGCTTATCGACCTGGAAGGCAGGAGTCGCCGAAATAACGTAAGGATAGTCGGTCTCCCCAAGAACATCGAAGGCCCCCAAACAACAGCTTTTTTTCTCTCAACTCCTGCTCGAGACTCTTGGCGAACACACACTGGAATCAGCCCCGGAGCTAGACCGAGCCCACCGTACGCTAGCAGCCAAGCCAAGCCCTGGTGAGAAACCCGGAGCAGTTGTGATTTGCTTCCATAGATTCCAGATCCGTGAGTTGGTGGTGCGTGAGGCTCGGGGGCAGAGGGGTAAGCTGAAGTGCAAGGACATCCCGATCCACATTTTTGAAGACTACTGTCCCGAGATAGCTGAACAACGCTTCGCAAACCGAGACGTTATGAAGGAGCTGCACAACCTGGGTCTCAAACCCTCCCTTCATTATCCGGCCAAGCTGTTCATCACGGCCGGGAAAGGAAAGAGGCGACGGTTAACATCTACAGAGAATGCTCAGGATTTCATTTCATCTTACCGTCGACGCAGACTGGGACCCACAGATGACTGACTTTGCTCGGTATGTCTACATCCGAGTGGCACAGGGGCCCAGTTAACCTACGGTCACATTATGGGCTAACTTTAGCTCATAACTTTAGCCTGACTGCTCTTAGCAACTAGCCACTGCTAGCGCTCGGCCTTGCTGATTATACTAGACCCCTGTCCTGAAATATATGAGGCCGGTAAGAACTCACCACAATTCATGATTATGTTATACCAACTTTTCCTTATAATGTTTATGTGTAATCATACTTGAAAGGCTCTTCCCCTGCACATGCTATAAAATTGGGCTTAAGGGACCCACTTTGTGGTTCGTGATCTGATCTCTGCCTTCTTGTTTTTAGCAGCTGGCTGCTAACGTTGCCAGCATTCGACCAGTTTGTTTACATTAGTCTTCATAGTGGACTGTCTGGGACTGATAAGAACTCATTATAGTCAAGGCTGTGTTACACCAATTAGTTCTTACAGCATTTTTGTTTAATAATACTTAATTGATGTTCTTCTGCCCTGCGCTTTAATCCAAGAACCCAGTTTGCAATTTGCTAATCTCTCTAACACTAACTCTTTCTTTATACCTTGTCAACTTTAAGTTATACTATGTTATACCAAAGGAAGCTATTCTTGTTTCACTTATTTTTTTTATAGTTAATTTTTATTAGAGGCATGTACTTTGTTAAACGGTTACATATTAAATATTCAGGATTCCAAGGACTCCACTACCAATGTAGCAGGAGTCTACATTTATCGGTTACATATTAACATTGACTCTAATTATTATATATTTTTTAATAGATAGAAAAAATAAAGAAAAAGAAAAAAAACTTAGAAACATAAAATAAACTATCCATAATACAACTTAGGAGGTAGGTCCGTAGGTAAGTAAACAAAACTATTCGTCTAGTCCTGGGTTCAACCTTCCGTCAAGCCTCAGCGCTGGCCCATTCTACCCCTTCAAATAATCTATGAATGGCGACCATATTCTAATAAATAATTCTGGTTTGCCAATTAAGACAAATCTAATTTTTTCCAGATTTAAGGTCTCTGACATCTCCATAATCCACATTTTAATTGTAGGGGATGCAGGGTTTTTCCA
The DNA here is from genome assembly GCA_035221665.1 of Okamejei kenojei. Lineage (NCBI taxonomy): Eukaryota > Metazoa > Chordata > Chondrichthyes > Rajiformes > Rajidae > Okamejei > Okamejei kenojei. The sequence goes on from CM069153.1 coordinate 14,550,775, forward strand.
AAATGTTAATATTAGTTTTTTCCAAGTTATTACACTATAATCCAGGAAATTTCTTTGGTTTATTGTCAGTTTTAGGTATTGTTCAGATATGCCCAATATTATTAATTTAGGATCTGGATCCAGTTGAATATTAACCACTACAGAAATAATTTAAAAATATCCACCCAAAATGTTTTAATTTTTATGCAATTTACAAAGGTATGGGTTAAATTAGCCTCAGAGTATTGACATTTATTGCATATAGGAGAGATATTAGGAAAAATTCTATTTAATTTTGGTTTAGAATAATGCAATCTGTGTAATATTTTAAATTGTATTAATGAATGTCTGGCGTTTAACGAACATAGATGTATATGTTGTAGACTTTCATCCCAAATATCTTTCATTATGGGTTGAACTAATTAATTTTCCCATGCTGGTCTATGTGATTCCGTCGATGGATTCTCACTATCTAACAGAATGTTATAAATATATGATATTAATTTGACTGTGTGGGATGTTTATTCAAACATTCATCTAGAATCTCTGGCTCTCTAATTATGTATTCTTGTGTATGTGATTTAACATAATCTTTCAATTGTAAATATCTAAAAAAATGATTTGAATGTAATCCATAATTCTGTTGTACCTCCAGAAACGAGAGGAACACACCTTTTCTATAAAGATGTCCCATCTTTTTAATTCCATAGTTTTTCCATTGTGTAAAGCCTTTATCCAATACCGAAGGCTTAAATGAAGGGTTATTTGCACTAGGGAGCGAAAGTGATAAATTATCCAATTTCAATGTCTTTTTTATTTGTTTCCAAATTCGAATACCGCTATGTATTATTGGATTTTCACTATAGATCTTTTTATTCAATTTTGTAGGGGATAGGAAAATCGGGCCAATTTCAAATGGCAGACAATCCTCCTTTTCCATCTTTAACCAGTCTGGTTGTTGATCCATATCTTCCAACCAGAAATTTAAGTTTTTGACATTGACTGCCCAGAAATAAAATAAGAAATTTGGTAAGACTTAAACCCCTGTCTCACGGTGCGAGTTGGCCCACGAGTGACCCCGAGTTTTCACTCGTGGTGATCACGTACGATGAACGTAGCGGCAACGTCGGAACTCGCGCGATCAACTTGTCCACTCGTGGCGCTAACGGCAGGTACACGCAAAACTTGATAACTCGTGAAAAAAATCAAACATGTTTGATTTTTTCCACGAGTCAAATTCACTGTTCAAGTGTAAAATTGAAACATTTAAACTCGTAGTATTAACGTGGGGCCCATGCTTGACCTTATTAACTCGTGAGTTTAACGTGTTAACCCGTGGGCACTCTGAAGTCGGCATTAATTAGGGTAATTTAAAGACCGCTTTCCGTTTTCCAACGCATGGTTTTAAACACTCGTCACCTGTTAATTTTTCAACATTATTCATCATGATTGTCCCCCTTTGTTGATATAAGACACATATTTTATCATTTCAATCAACAGAGCATTTGGAATAACATGATAATGTCATGCAGATTTGTATTTGAAGTCATTTTGTGAAGGGATTTCCTGGATATTTATCACGTCTGTGATTTTATTTTTCTTGTTTTCCTTGGTGTTGCGGTCGAAGAGATTCCCAGTGCCCCCCTGTGACCTGAAGACAATTGGTGCCCGTGAATTAGCATGGTAATCTTATTCTGATAGATAAGATAAGCAAAGTTATTACCCCAAATGTAGACCGGGCATTGGTGAGTCGCTGTGCTTGGAATCAATTACTAAATTACCCTGAGCTTTTAGTGGACATTAACAGAAAAAAAAATGCTATCGACCTCAGATGCAGAGATAAAAATCTGCAATCATTAAATCTCTCAGTACTAAACACAAACTGATTCATAAAGAAACTGTACAATTATAATGGAAATTTAATTTTCAACGGAATCCGTTGTCAACATTTCATCTATTCACCCACCGTTTTACCATCCCCGAGCTCTGACATGCTTTTCAATGCTTTAGAATTGAATCGGAGTTGGATGTTACATCCCTTTATCACTAAGATAAAGACATTAAGGTTCAAATGGCCGTGCCTTTCAATTTAAAACGTACAAACTGTGACACGGCACAGTACTGACACAGTCTTCGAAATCAGGAAACAAATCAAAATCAGTGAAAGAGGGGCTTCCTTATACAACTGAATATATGTAGCATTGTACTATTAAGAAGGAACAGTAACGATTAACTATCACTGGAAACACACCCGCCCAACTAGTGCGGGTAAGGGCGTCTTCCACACAGCGTTGTAAATGGCTCAGAGTATTAGACTATGCACAGGACTCTCAGGAGGAAATCAATTCAAGACTTCAAATATAACTGCAAGTTTCTTTCTAAAGGCATGTAGAAAAGGAGTGTTATCTCTCCTGTATTTTATTTTAATATAATTAACGCAGAATACACGTCTCCTAATCGTACAATCCTGCAGATTTTTTTGAAGTTATTTTTGGAGTGTCATATCAACACACTACTTTGCATACACCATTTTTCTTTTGGTCAAATTACTAAAATCAAATTCATTTTTCGTGTGGGGTGGTGCTTGTGTCGCTGGTCGGCGTGGACTTGGTGGGCCGAAGGGCCCGTTAGAAACACTGTGTCACTTTTCAGCAGAAGTTGACAGCTCAAGAGTATGTCAGGAGATGTTGTCAGCTCAAGAGTAAACGGGAGACGGACTTGGTTAACTCTGGAGACGAACTTGGAACATCGCAGTAAACGATAAAATACCATACCCGTGGAAACTCGGTTCAAACACTTGAACATCAACTTGGGATCTCGTGCACAACCACGAGTCTGTCACTCGGGGTACCTCGTGGGTCAACTCGCACAGTGAGACAGGGCCATAATCCTCCATTCGTCTTAGATTTACATGCGTTTTTTACTTATTCTGTGATTCTTATAATTCCAAATAAAACTTGTTACAATAGAGTCAATTTTTTAAAATAATTTTTTTAGGGAGGTATATTGGAATTGATTGGAAGAGGTATAGAAGTTGAGGAAGGAAAATCATTTTAATTGCATTAATTTTACCGAGCATTGAAATAGGAAGCGTTTTCCAATATTGAATATTCTTATGCAATTTATTAACTAAAGGCATGAAATTTGATTTAAATAAAGAAGTATGTTTCTTGGTCACATAGATTCCAAAGTATTTAAATTTTTCATTCACTATTTTAAAAGGTGATTGTTGCAATATATATAAATTAGGTTCCATTATTGGCATAATCTCACTCTTCTTCCAGTTGATTCTATATCCCGAGAATAAACCAAATTGAGTTATAAGATTTAACAGGTTAGGGATACTAATTTCTGGATTTGTAATATATAGTAATACATCATCTGCATATAGAGAAATTTTATTAACTGTATTTTTAGTATTATACCCACATATTTCTGGATGAGCTCAAATTCTTTCTGCTAGTGGTTCTATAACAAGGGTGAATAGTAATGGTGATATTGGGCATCCTTGTCTACAACCTTTAGATAAATCATTTTTTTTATAACATTTGATTTGTCATTATTCTGGCTGTTGGATTGGTATATAAAAGCTTAACCCATGTACAAAACTTCTCACCTAATTGAAATTTTTCCATCACCGAAAATAAATAGGACCATTCAATTTGATCGAATGCTTTCTCAGCGTCTAGTGGGATGACTGCTAAGTCTTCATTAGCTATTCGATTTGAGTATATAATGTTGAATAATCGTCTCAGATTATAATATGAATAACGTTTTGGAATAAAGCCAGTTTGATCGGGGTGTATTAATTTATAAATCACTAAGCTTAATCTGTGTGCTAAAATTTTGGTTAAAATTTTCTGATCGATGTTTAATAGAGCAATTCAATGGATCTTCAAGGTCCTTATCCATTTTTGGAATAAGTATTATAGTTGATTCATTTAAAGTTTCTGGGAGTTTCTGTTGCATGAATGCTTGAGTATATAATGTCTGTAGGTGTGGCGAGATCAAGTCATGAATTTTTTAATAAAATTCACTATTTAAACCATCTGGTCCAGCGGCCTTTCCTTTTTTTAAAGAATTAATAGATTCCTCAATGTCTTTTACTGATATTTTGGCCCCTAATAATTCCCTCTCTTTCAAATCTAAACCAGTAAGGTTAAAATTCTGTAAGAATAATTCCATTCCTACAGAACCCCCTGCCGTTTTGGTTAAATAAAGTGTTTGATAGTATTGAGAGAATCTATCATTAATATCCTTTGGTAGTGTTAATATTTCTCCTGTATCTGATTTAATTTTATATATTGTTTTTTCCCCTTCCTGTTTCCGGAGTTGGCGTGCCAGTAATTTTTGTGGTTTATCTCCAAATTCAAAGTGTAACTGTTTAGTCTTTTGATAAAATTTTATGAATTGGTCTGAGTATATTTGGTTTAACTTATATTTGAGGACAGCAATTTTATTATGTATTATTATAGAAGGCGCGATTGCATTTTCCATATCTAATTGCCTTATTTCCATTTCCAATACCAGTTGTTTGGCACGGTTCTCTTTATTGTGAAAGGCTTGTGCGGAGATTAACGCTCCTTGCATAAATGCTTTAAATGTTTCCCAAAGAAGGGAGGCAGAAATTTCAGGGCAGTCATTTGTCTCAAAAAACATATTTATCTGTTTGATAAGATATTCATAGAATGCTTTATCATTTAAAATTTGAGGATTAAGTCTCCATTGTATCTGCTTGTCAGTCATACCACTTAGTTTGATCATGAATGTTAAAGGAGCATGATCCGAAATTATAATATTATGATATTTAGAATTATAAGTAAATGGGATGAGTTTAGAATCTACTAAAAAGTAGTCTATCCTTGAATAAGTTTTATTTACTGAAGACATGAGTATTCCCTTCCAGATGGATTTTCAATTCTCCAAACATCCTTGATATTGGTGGTATTAATATATGAGTTTAATAATTCACTTGATTTGGATTTTGCTTTTCTTTGTCTTGTTGATCTATCGAGATAGGAATCTAATGTACAATTTAAATCTCCACCAATTATCAAATTATGTTGTGTGAGCTCCGGAATAGTATTAAGTATATTCTTAAAAAACATTGGATTATCAAAATTTGGTCCATAAACATTGAGAAAAATCACTTTTTTAATATAATTCACCCACTAGTATAATATATCTACCATTGATGTCCGCTATAGTTGATATGTGTTTAAAAGATATACATTTACGAATTAAAATTGCGACACCTCTGGCCTTATGGGAAAATGAAGAGTTATATGTTTCAGCGATCCATTTTGCTTTCAATCTATGTTGTGCGTCTTTTTTAAGGTGAGTATATTGAAGGAACATTATATCTGCTTTGAGTGATTTTAAGTGTGCTAATACCTTACCTCTCTTGATTGGCACATTAACTCCCTTGACATTCCAACTACAAAACGTAATTCCTTGATCCCCGTTTTTTCTATGTACGTCTTGCATCTTGCTTTTAGGGTGGTCTATAAAAGAGCAGATAGGTGAGCACCGTAGACCCGACCTACCACCCGAACACTGGACTGAGGAGTTGTAAATCTAATTTGTATAAATCCTCCTCACGGACACATCTCCACAATTAATATTTGTAAATAAATTCAAGATTAATATAATAATTAAGTAATAAATACAAAAAGTAAAAAAATAGAAAATTAATAAAATGTGAAAAGAAAGAAGAAACTACATCTAAATTTAGTGTAGTTAGTGTTAGCCACACTAACGTGGCTGTCCATCTAAAGACTTCCGTAGATTTAAAAAAATATATATTCCTAGCTCCATGCTTACAATAAAAATTTGAATATGAGTAATTTACGGGATTGTATTAAAACTATTTTGGTCCAGAGTATTGGTAATCATACAGTGAGAGACTATTACTCTCTTAGTTAGTTATTAATCAAGTGTTAGTCTAATGTAGATAAAGGGTGAACATCACAAATTCCAATTAATAAGATATCTAAATTATAATTTTTTATTTGTTCTTTTTTTATATTTAACATATCATGTTTTTAACTAATTATTCTATTAATAATAACAAGTGTTTTGGATGATTAATAATTGTTAGTAAAAATTAGTACTAAATATTTAAAACATGATATGTCCCTAACAGGAGGGACAGCATGATTGTCGTTATCAGCTTTCAATAGTCCTTGAATATAACGAATTAAAGTTCCATTTGTTCTCAGCAAGATGACGGTATTATATGCAAATTGTTCAATCCTCTCTCGAACCCACAATCATTCCTGTGATCAGTAAAAAAATGTTCCTTCTGCAGATAAGTGACTCGCAGTCTTGCGGGGTACAGCAATCTATATTTCAAGTTGTCTATCTTCTTTAGAATCCCTCTTGTCTCATTGAATAATGCTCTCCTTCTGACCACCTCTGCAGGGTAATCTCGAAATATGCTTATTTTGTCTCCATCAAACATAAGATTTCTTGTGCCAGCAATTTTTTTTCATGATATCCTCCAACATGTGATCATATTGGACCTTCACTATCAGCTGCCTGGGGGGGGGGGGGGGGGGCGTTCGGGTCCGAGCGACGTCCAAGAACTCTGTGTGCCCGCCCTAATAAGGGCTTTTGGTCTAAATTCAAGACTGTTTTTTAATAAATCTGCAGCAACGTCACGGAGATCTTTATTTCCTTCTTTACCCTCATGAACGCCCACAATTCTCATATTCTGTCTTCTCTGACGGCCCTCCAAGTCAATGCATTTTTCAGTTACTTTAAGCAGTAAATCTGATAAACGCTTGTTCTCGGCAAGGAGTGTCCCTGTTGTTACTTCCAAATGAGTTATGGTGTCAGCCTGTTTCTCCATTTGTTGCTGCATAGTAGTGAAGGTCGCTTCCAGATTATCATTAGTGTTGGTTTCATTCGACTTAATTTTCTCGTATACTTCATTAATTTGTAAGTCGAAATTTGCTGACATTTCCACTTTCATGTTAGTCAGTTTCGTATGCACAAGATTAGTCATTTTATTTTCAAACTCTAAGAAATCTTCTTTAATCTCTGTTTTAAGACTTTTCAACATTTCTTTAATATTCAATTTGTTTTTAAAAATTATCAATTCTTTTTTTATACCTGCAAATTCCATTGTATTGCTGTTGCGAAGTTCATCCATTTCTCTTTTCTTTATGTATATCTTCTGGGCCACTGAAACGTCCTCATGGGACGATGTTAAAACTGAGCCAGAGGCTTCAGACCGGCCTACTTCCTCCTTCGTTTGTTTTCCTCTTGTAGTTTTTCTAGTCGGTTCCTTTGTGGGGGAGTGCTTTACCGACATTCGGACTCCAGTCGCGGTCTGATGACGTCGCACAGGCTGCCGGAGTGATTTCTGCAGGTCAGTTCTATATTTAGTTCCCGTTTTTTTTTGTTTTTTTCGCTTGGAGCTAGTTGGCACTCACCCTACTCGGTGCCACCGGAAGTCCCTTGTTTCACTTATACGTTGGTTTACTTATTTAGTATCACCATTTTGTTAATTTGCTTTGTCTTATTATTATTATCACCACTACTATTATTACCATTAGTGTTAGCAATGTCATTGGTAGCACAACTACCATGGCTATTATTTTAACTGTGTATTCATTCATTTGTGTTTATTTTACTTTATTTCTATTTTCTATTTTTTAAATTATTATTATCATTGTTATCATTACTATATTTATTTCATTTTATTTTACTTTACTGACATTAAGCGATTTTGTTGCTTTGGGAGGTGGAAATATTGGGAGTTAAGATCGGACAACTCCATGCGGATGCGAGGACAATGTACCTTGGTGCAATGGGCACTCAAGGTTCGGTTGGGACATTGGGGATCTCAGGTCCGGGGACTCGGGTTTGAAAGATGGCTAAGTGATATGTGTCCCGATTGCTTGTTGTGTGTGTACGTATGTATGTATCTTTTTCTTTTTTTAAATTTATTTTTATTTTTTATTATTTTTTAAAATTTATTTTATACTTCTTCCCCACCCCCCCCCCCCACACCCCCCTCTTTGCAGTTGGCTTCGATGCGCTCTTCCGTCTCAACTTGCAGTACTACAGCGCTCTGCCCACTCGCTTGGATATACAGTGGCTTGCAAAGGTTTTCATACCCCTTGAACTTTTCCACATTTTGTCACGTTACAACCACAAACATAAATGTATTTTATTGGGATTTTATGTGATAGTCCAACACAAAGTGGTGCATAATTGTGAAGTGGAAGGAAAATGATACATGGTTTCCAAATTTTATTACAACTGAAAAGTGTGGCGTGCAAAAGTATTCAGCCGCCCTGAGTCAATACTTTGTAGAACCACCTTTCGCTGCAATTACAGCTGCGAGTCTTTTGGGATATGTCTCTACCAGCTTTGTACATCTACAGACTTAAATTTTTGCCCATTCTTCTTTGCAAAATAGCTCAAGCTCAGTCAGATTGGATGAAGAGCATCTGTGAACAGCAATTTTCAAGTCTTGCCAGAGGTTTGCAATTGGATTTAGGTTTGGACTTTGACTGGGCCATTCTAACACATGAGTATGCTTTGATCTAAACCATTCCATTGTAGCTCTGGCGGTATATTTAGGGTCGCTGTCCTGCTGGAAGGTGAACCTCTGCCCCAGCCTCAAGTCTTTTGCAGACTCTAACAGATTTTCTTCCAAGATTGCCCTTTTTTTTGGCTCCATCCATCTTCCCATCAACTCTGACCGGCTTCCCAGTCCCTGCTGAAGAAAAGCATCCACACAGCATGATGCTGCCACCACCATGTTTCACAGTGGGGATGGTGTGTTCAGGGTGATGGGCAGTTTTAGTTTTCCGCCACACATAGCGTTTTGCAGTTAGGCCAAAAACTTCAATTTTTGGTCTCATCAGACCAGAGCACCTTCCTCCACAAGTTTGCTGTGTCCCCCACATGGCTTGTGGGAAACTGCAAACGGGACTTCTTATGGCTTTGTTTCAGTAATGGCTTTCTTCTTACCACTCTTCCATAAAGGTCCGATTTGTGGAGTGCACGACCAATAGTTGTCCTGTGGACAGATTCTCCCACCTGAGCTGTGGATCTCTGCAGCTCCTCCAGAGTTACCATGGCTGCTTCTCTGATCAATGCTCTCCTTGCCTGGCCTGTCAGTTTAGGTGGACGGCCATGCCTTGGTAGGTTTGCAGTTGTGCCATACTCTTTCCATTTTCAAATGATGGATTGAACAGTGCTCCGTGAGATGTTCAAAGCTTGCGATATTTTTTTAATAACCTAACCCTGCTTTAAACTTCTCCACAACTTTATCCCTGACCTGTCTGGTGTGTTCCTTGGGCTTCATGATGCTGTTTGTTCACTAATGTTCTCCAACAAACCTCTGAGGCCTTCACAGAACAGCTGTATTTATACTGAGATTAGATTACACACATGTGTACTCTATTTACTAATTAGGTGACTTCTGAAGGCAATTGGTTGCACTGGATTTTATTTAGGGGTATCAGAGTAAAGGGGGCTGAATACTTTTGCACGCCACACTTTTCAGTTTTTTATTTGTAAAAAAATTTGTAAAACATGTATCATTTTCCTTGCATTTCACAATTATGCGGCACTTTGTGTTGGTCTATCACATAAAATCCCAATAAAATACATTTACGTTTGTGGTTGTAATGTGACAAAATGTGGAAAATATCAAGGGGTATGAAAACGTTTGCAAGCCACTGTAGCTAACTATGGCCAACACAAGATTTCTCTTGTGGAACATGAGGGGGGTGGTGGGTCCTACTAAGACTGATAGGATCTTGGCCCACTTGCAACAGCTTAAGGGCGATATATTTTTTATTCAAGACCCACCTTCGCAGAGAGGTAACACGGCTTAAGAGAGGCTCGATTAGCCACTTATTTCATTTGAAATTTAATGAGAGGGCTAGGGGTGCTGCTATCCTGATTCGTAAAAACGTTATGGTCGAACCACAGAAAACTGTGGAGGACCCTGCTGGCCGCTTTGTCATGGTTTCTGGCAAACTGCAAGACACACCTGTCATATTGGCCAGTATTTACGGTCCCAACTGGGATGACAGCTCATTTGTAACCAAATGTTTTACATCTCTCCCAAACATTGAAAATCACCACATCATTGTGGGTGGAGATTTTAATCTGGACAGATCTTCGAACAAAGCCTCGAATTTAACTAAATCAGGTAGGACTTTGCATGCTTTTGCCAAACAACTTGGGCTCACAGACCCACGGAGACATACATTTTCCACGACTAAATTATTTTCATTTTTTTCCCACGTGCACCGCACCTATACCCATATAGACTTCTTCCTCTTAGATAACGGACTGCGCTCCAAAATCAAATCCAGCGAGTATCATTGTATCGTGATATCAGATCACGCTGCAACTTCCCTCGATCTCCACTTTCGTAAATGAACAAACCCCTTTAAACAGTGGAGGTTCAACTCCTCATTACTAGCAGAGGCTCACTACAAGCAATTCTTGCACTCCCAAATCATTTTATATTTTGAGCTGAATGACTCGCCGGACATTAGAAAGAGGTGTATTCTGGAAGCTTCAAAAGCCTATATTAGGGGCCAACTTATCTCTTTTGTCTCCAACCTGAAAAGAGCCGATACGTCCCAAATGGCAGACCTGTTACGAAAAATAAAGGACATTGATGACAAATATGCATCTGACCCAGACCCTAATTTTTATAAAGGACACCTTAGGTTACAAACAGACTTTGACCTCACGTCTACTAATAAAGCCAAGCTACGACTGCTTAAATCTAGGCAACACTTTTTTGAATCTGGGGATAAAGCTGGGAAGTTTCTGGCCTATCAGGCCAGAACCGAGGCGACTTCATGGCTAATTCCAGCCATTAGATCTAGCTTAGGGGAGATCCACACTGATCCTCTTAGAATTAATGAAGCATTTGCTAAATTCTATGCTGAACTATACGCTTCCGATTGTCCTCCCACTGCAGATGACATGCTCCATAGTATGACGTTTCCCCGAATTGATGATGAAGCCACGAGAGACTTGGGTGGTCCCATAACTGTTCCTGAGGTCCAAGCGGCCATCACATCATTGCAAAGCGGAAAGTCGCCCGGCCCTGATGGTTTCACTGTAGAATAGTACAAAGCTTTCCCTGCTCTCCTCGCACCTGTCCTGAGAGATATGTACAATGAGGCGTTTCTACATTGTCGCCTACCGCCCATCTTGTCGTGGGCTACTATTTCCCTAATTCTTAAAAAGGAGAAAGATCCCCTGCTTTGTAGTAGCTACAGACCAATTTCACTCCTGAATGTGGACCTCAAAATCCTCTCTAAATTCCTTGCTACAACAAGTGATGCCCTCTATTATCTCATTATATCAAACAGGGTTCATGCCAGGCTGACAGTCTTCCCACAATACTAGGCATCTCCTTAACATCATCCATTCACCAAGTAGTGAGACCCCGGAGATAGTGGTCTCCCTCGACGCCGAAAAAGCTTTCAACAGGGTCGAGTGGAGGTACCTATATGAGGCGATCGACAGGTTTGGCCTCGGCAATAGTTTCATTCTTTGGGTCAGTTTGTTATACTCGTCCCCGGTGGCCTCAGTACAAACAAATGACACACTGTCGCCCCACCTCCCCCTTCGGAGAGGTACCAGGCAGGGTTGCCCATTTTGCTGTTGCGATAGAACCCTTGGCGGTTTGGTTACGCTCAGAGAACGGCTTTAAAGGTATTACACGGTTTGACGCAACTCATAAAGCCTCATTGTATGCGGATGACATGCTTCTGTACATCTCGAATCCAGTCAGCTCTCTCCCTGTGATTACAAATATTTTAGAACGGTTCGGTGCTTACTCTGGTTATAAACTTAACTACCAAAAAAGTGAGCTATTACCGATTAACTCATTGGCTAAGCAGCTCCCTCGCTCTTTAACCTCGTTTAAATGGGCGGAGGACGGGTTTCGCTACCTCGGCGTTTTTTTTATCACAACACCTATATCTGATATGTTCCGCACAAACTTCCTGCCTCTGGTTGAGAGAGCTGAAAGAGACTTTGACCGCTAGTCAGTTTTACCATTATCCCTCGCGGCCCGGATAAAATCTGGTCAAGATGGCCGTCCTACCCAAATTCCTGTATCTTTTCCAGCACGTCCCTATACTCATCACTAAATCTTTTTTGATAAATTAGAAAGGAGAATATGTAAATTTTTATGGGGTAGCAAACCGGCTAGAATTCGAAAGACGATACTACAGTCTCCAAAGAGTGACGACGGTTTGGCACTTCCTGACCTTAGGCGATACTATTGGGCAGCTAACTTGCAAAAAATCCTGTATTGGATGAATGATGATTGCGACCACCTACCGACCTGGGTACACATGGAAAAGGCGAGTTCACGTCTCCCGTTGCGGTCTGTTCTATGCTCCAAACTCCCCATTTCTACAACATCTGTTGGTGCAGGCCCAATTGCTTCCATCTCGCTCAAGATATGGAGTCAACTCAGGAAAAACTTTGGTTTACAAGGCCCTTCCATCTTGACCCCACTGCTTAAAAATCACATCTTTAAACCTTCAAGTACAGACTCCGCATTCAAAACCTGGCATAGTAATGGTATCAGTAGTATCAAAAACCTATACAAGGATGGCATTTTTTCGTCCTTTGTGGAGCTTTCGTCCAACTACAGCCTCCCAAACTCCCACCTTCTCCGTTTTTTCCAGATTAGGGATTTTGTGAAGAAGACATTCCCTCACTTCCCAAATCGCCTCCTTGAAACCCTGACCGATTCCATCCTAACTCTAGATCCCAACCGGAAGAAATGCATCTCTTTTTTGTATAACTTGTTAGGGTCGGTAATATTGAATCCTTAATCCTCATTAAAAGCTGCATGGGAGGGCGAGCTGAATATGAAACTAACAGACCAGCAATGGGACGCTGCCTTGGATCTGATCCATTCTTCCTCTATATGTGCCCGTCATGGCCTAATCCAATGCAAAGTCCTTCACAAAGTCCACTACACAAATGCAAGATTATCCAATGTCAAGGACACCTGCAACAGATGTAATCAATCCCCTGCCAACCATAGCCATATGTTTTGGTCTTGCCCTAAGCTGGCAGCCTTTTGGAGGAGTGCTTTCGACGTGATAAGCAGAGCTTATGGCCAGACTATTCCTCCAAACCCACTGCCAGCTATTTTTGGTACTCCTCCCAACACCAACCTCTCTGTTGCGTTGAAGCGGGTCCTGGCTTTTACAACCTTGTTAGCCCGGAGAGTGATCTTGCTTAACTGGAGGCTTACCTGTCCCCCGACACACGCCCACAGGATCAAGGAGGTGCTCTACAATTTAAAGCTTGAAAAACTTAGGTTTTCTCTCAAAGGCTCTAACAAGACATTCCTAGATACATGGAACCCTTTCCTGGAACTTGTTAACTCTCTCAACTTGTTTCCATACTCGGAAAAGGATTGAGTGCCTTCTATCACTGCTCTGTCTTATTGCAGCTGCTCTCCCCTCAACCCCCACCCCACCCCCCCCCCCCCCCCCCACAACTTTTTTTTTTTGTACATTTTGTTTAGTTTATCTTATCGTATTTGTGTGGATATGTACGTAAGTGAGTGTTGTTTGTCCCCGTTTGGTTCCGACCTGATTCGGGTGGATTGAGGAGGGGTAAGGGTAAGGGTTTTGAGGGTCGCTTACATGCTGTTGCACAATTATGTCCTGACTATCACTGTCTGTTATCATTGTATGTATGCAAATTGCTGTGAAATTCAAATTAAAAGATTTAAATTAAAGATGAAATAGCGGCAAATTTTGATATCAGTAACAGGATCAGTCCAAGTCAGCATGGATTTACGGAATCGTGCTTGACTAATCTTCTGGAATTTTTTGAGGATGTAACTAGGAAAATGGACAAGGGAGAGCCAGTGAATGTAGTGTACCTTGACTTTTCAGGCAGTGAAGAAGGCTAATGGCATGTTGGCCTTTATAACAAGAGCAGTTGAGAATAGGAGCAAAGAGGTCCTTCTGCAGTTTTACAGGGTCCTAGTGAGACCACACCTGGAGTATTGTGTGCAGTTTTGGTCCCCTAATTTGAGGAAGGACATTCTTGCTATTGAGGGAGTGCAGCGTAGGTTCACGAGGTTAAATCCCGTGATGTCAGGACCATCATATGCTGAGAGAATGGAGTGGCTGGGCTTGTATACTCTGGAATTTAGAAGGATGTGAGGAGATCTTATTGAAACATACAAGATTATTAAGGATTTGGACACGCTGGAGGCAGGAAACATGTTCCCGATGTTGGGGGAGTCCAGAACAAGGGACCACAGTTTAAGAATAAGGGGTAAGGCATTTGAAACAGAGATGAGGAAACACTTATTCTCACAGAGAGTTGTGAGTGTGGAATTTGCCTCAAAGGGCGGTGGAGGCAGGTTCTCTGGATATTTTCAAGAGAGAGCTTGATAGGGCTCTTAAAGATAGCGGAGTCAGGGGATCTGGGTAGAAGACAGGAACGGGGTACTGATTGTGGATGATCAGCCATGGTCACATTGAACGGCAGTGCTGGCTGGAAGGGCCAAATGGCCTACTCCTGCACATATTGTCTATTGTCTATTGGTACCAGGTGAACAGACAAAATATTTTAAGGAGACACATGCAGATGCTAGAATCTTGTGCAAAATCAAAGTGCTGAGGGAACTCAGCGGGCCAGGTAGCTCTGTGGATCGAAATGAACAGGCAACATTTTGGGGAGTGAATCTACTTTGGAGCCTTCAATTGAAGGATGCTTTCAAAGCAAGTGCAAAAGTGTCATGTTCCCAATCTTTGACTAGCCAAAATGGACAGGCATCTGGGATTTTGCTAAGATCTTTGTTTCTCCTCACTGGGAGCACGGGGTGGCATGGTGGCGCAGTGGTAGAGTTGCTGCATTACAGCGCTTGCAGCGCCAGAAATATGTTAGATCCCGATTAAGGGTGTTGTTTGTATGGAATTTGTATGTTCTCTCCATGACCACGTGGGTTTTCTCTGAGATCTTCGGTTTCATCCCACACTGCAAAGACGTACAGGTTTGTAAGTAAATTGGCATGGTTTTAATGTAAAATTGTCCCTTGTGTTAATGTTAGTGTTAATATGCGGGGATTGCTGGTCAGTGTGGACTCAGTAGGCCGAAGGGCTTGTTTCTGCGCTCTATCTCTGAACTAAACTAAACTAAACTAGACACAAAAAGCCTTAGTAACTCAGCGGGACAGGCAGCATCTCTGGAGAGAAGGAATGGGTGACGTTTCAGGTCGAGACTCTTCTTCAATCTCGAAACGTCACCCATTCCTTCTCTCCAGAGATGCTGCATGTCCCGTTGAGTTACTAAGGCTTTTTGTGTCTATCTTCAGTCTAAACCAGCATCTGCAGTTCCTTACTAAATTAAACTAGTAAGATTAAATGAGAACTTACCAAGTTCGAAGGTTGATCTTTATTTTATGAGGAGTTGCGGTGAGGGATTTCGTGAAGACCCCGCCAGCACGCATGCGCGACATCCTTCAAAGCAGCAGTGTGGAATCACAGAACGCACCATGACTGAAAATAGTAAGATGAAAAACGTAGAACTTCCCAGTTGATCTTATGATAGAGGGTGGGAGCGGAGGGCACGAAATCCTTCAATGCGACTCCTCATAAAATAAAGATCAACCTTCGAACTTGGTAAGTTCTCGTTTAATCTTACTATTTTACTTCGGAGTCACGTGAGTGACTTCGTGAAGATTTCAAAGCTCTGTGATTTCATGCCCTGGACATCGTCCATGCTATCACACTGCCGCAATACTGATGGAGGAAGGTAGTTAATGCATTCCAGACTGAACAGGCTGAAAAATAATGCAGTCATTAATAAAAACAATCAAAAAACCATTAATTCGGGGACAATTCTTTGACGGAGCGTCTCCCAGCATGACTTCCGCGAACAGCGCCGGGACCAACCAGCGGCTATTGTAGGACCGCTGGGAAAGTTGCTTCACTGGCCCAGCCCGCAGTGGCAAGGATGTGGTCCATGGGCACCTCCATGGCCCTAGCCGGTGATGTGGGATGCAGCCCTGGGAGAGTGAGATTTAAAACAAAAAATGTTAGTACCAATTCCTGCTGTACCCAACACCGTCCTGAGGCACCTTACGATAGTCTGCACAGTCACCCGGTGATGTGGGGAGTTTGTGGCTGACGAGGAGCCCCTGCTCCAGCTTCCGGATGGTTCCTGTAGTGCGGATGTAGAGGCGGAGATGGGTGACTATGCAGAGGGTGGCATCAGTGGCTTATGTCCGAAACTCCAACTGCAGCCCACGATCCCCAGGTCTGTGCTGCTTCAATTGGTCCTGGACAAAGAATTCACCTTTGCAGGGGTGGAGACCATGCTATCCCGCCGCAACTTTTGTAATGCCTGGACTCGTTGAACTGTAGTCAGTGCCATCAGCATCACCACTTTGAAGGTGAGCTTATTGAGTGGGAAACTCTGTCATAGGAGACTGTAGCTCAGCTCTATCCGAATTTGGCAACCGTATTGGTCTATTCAAAGTCCCAGCATTTGCTTGTAATGCTGCTTCCTTACTCTTTGTAATTTTTTGTAATGTAACGGTTCGAATTTGTGCAGCTGAAAACTGTAGCTACCAGGTTCCCAATTTTTTTTTTGCCATTTGTCAGATAGTCGGTACCCTGGCGCAAGCAAGGCTGTAGCACGCTTCTTGTATGTCTAAAGCTGTATTGGTCGGGATTGTGATCATCAGTAATTTTGTGTCAATGGTGAACCCAGGTAATCCATATAACTTGAGAGGGGTTCAGGGTGGATTTGTCTGGATGGGTTACAAACCCTAAATGGCGTCTCGAATAAATATTTTGGTCGCTGGAACGGCCAGCGTAGCCAATTGGTGGGTCTGACCCATGCTAAGGATATCGTCTAAATATTTCATGAGGATAGAATTGTTATTGGATGAGTGCCAATGTGGTTTTTACTAATTTGGTAAATAGTCTGGGCTGTGGGTAACCCATTGGGTAAGGCTTTGTATTGCCCCAACTGTCCCTTCCAGACAAAGTTCAGGATTTCCTGTGAGATTTTGTGATGGGGGCTGTATAGGATGCATCTTTTAAATTGATGCAAACCATAAAGCACCCCATATAGGTAGCTGCTCAGCTGTTTCGAAGGTAACCATGTGAAAATGGGATATGGTACAAAAAAGTGTTCAACAGGGTTAGTTCTATGATAATCCGACTCCTCCCCATCTTTTCTGGTTTCCGTAAGATGTTCGACACTAACTCAAGGGTTCGTGTGTCGTTCTGCCAATCACCCCTTATGCTGCCAGCCGTATGATTTCAGCTTGTCTCTCCTTTATCTCAATCTGAGCGAGCGTAAAATGCGCCGAGGTTCATGCTGTGTAGGGGGGAAGTTTACCATCAGAGTACAGGAGCAGGGAGGTTCTACTTCAGTTGTACAGGGTCTTGGTGAGACCACACCTGGAGTATTGCGTGCAGTTTTGGTCTCCAAATCTGAGGAAGGACATTATTGCCATAGAGGGAGTTGCAGAGAAGGTTCACCAGACTGATTCCTGGGATGTCAGGACTGTCTTATGAAGAAAGGACTGGATAGACTCGGTTTATACTCTCTGGAATTTAGGAGATTAAGAGGGGGATCTTATAGAAACTTACAAAAATTCTTAAGGGGTTGGACAGGCTAGATGCAGGAAGATTGTTCCCGATGTTGGGGAAGTCCAGGACAAGGGGTCACAGCTTAAGGATAAGGGGGAAATCCTTTAAGACCGAGATGAGAAAGACTTTCTTCACACAGAGAGTGGTGAGTCTCTGGAAACTCTCTGCCACAGAGGGTAGTTGAGGCCAGTTCATTGGCTATATTTAAGAGTGAGTTGGATGTGGCCCTTGTGGCTAAGGGGATCAGAGGGTATGGAGAGGAAGGCAGGTACGGGATACTGAGTTGGATGATCAGCCATGATCATATTGAATGGCGGTGCAGGCTCGAAGGGCTGAATGGCCTACTCCTGCACCTAATTTCTATGTTTCTATGTTTTTCTATCAATAATGCTGTGGACATAACCGTGAACACTTTAGTGGGATAACGTGGCTGTGGTGATTGCACCCAAGCACCACGAAATGCTCCCAACCGACCCCCGACTAGTGCGGGTAGAAGTGCTACTGCCTTAGAGAACCTGACCCCTTACCTCCATGGTTAACGGTGGTCTTGGCGTTTTGGGGGAACGTTGCCGAGTGTCATGGCGGTGGCCCCCTCATCTGATATGGGTGAAGTGGAGGTTTCATAATGCCCTCGGGCTTGGCCTCCTTGTCGAGTTTTGTGACTTGCTTGGAGAAATCTTCCCCAAACAGCTGATGAGGTGGTGGAGTGGTGGAGGAATGGCACAACCCTGCAAATTACGGGTTGAGTGTCGGCCAGATGGAGCTCTTACGAAGGCAGTTAATTTTTTGAACTGCGCATTGCAGAGAAGTGCCAGGGCATCCTGCGGCTCGCTGGGCACACTTAATGTGACGCAGTTGTCGAGCGGTTTGATTGCGTCCATGGTGTCAGTGACACCCTGACCCGGGGACTGGTTTGTGGGCAGATAGTCAATGGTTCCCGCCAGTTTGGGGTGCAGCGGCTACTCATTGTGGGTAGCTGTGGCTATTTTACCCCCCCCACGACATCCAGTAGGTCCGCACCTAGGACTGCCTCTGCGGCCTCCGGCATCCCTGGTTCGTCATCGTAGTCATCATCCAGCAACTTCTGGTACGTCTGGCTGGAGAAGACGATATGCTGGGTGGTCTCCTGGCATGGCTTGTGGAGGCCCCCGTTCATTCCGGTCCATATCCCGTTGGACTAATTGCTCCACCAAGAGCTCCAACCTGGCAATGTGACCTTCCCCGCTACTCACGGCGGTCTGGCCGACTTCCCCAGGCTCTGCAATTTCTCTGGGGCTTCTACCAGCGGACCACACCTCCATAAGGTGCTGACTAGGGTCCCCCGAAGGTAGGTTGTCGTGGGGGGGCTCCCGCTCCTGCAAAAAAGCCCATACGACTCCCGCACGGACTTTCCGCTAGTCGGCCTTCGAGCAGACTGTGGCGATCCACCTGCAAGGTAGGAGGCAGTGGAGATGAGTCGGCGCCGGTCCCCGGTACCTGGCTCCCCGAAGTCCATGCAGGCTTACCTCCACTGTCGCCTATTTTGCGTGGAGGCACATGTTCAGCAGCTGCCTGGGCTAAGCTTAACCGACCGTCTACTGCTGCCACCAACGCCCTTGACCGCAGCCTGACGAGGTGTAATGCCGGCAGCACCTGCTCCTGCAGGCCTGCTCGACGCAGCAGTAGTCCTGCCAGACTGCTCTACGGCAGATCCCTGGCAGTGTATGTGGCGGAGTGCGGCTGCTGGGCTCCCCTGTAGCGCAGCCATTCCCCGGACCGGTCCCCCCTTGGGGTGAGGTCACTGGCGACAAGTAAGCTCCTTTCCACATACATGTATGTACCCCCCCCCCTTCCCTTTCCTGGGAATGGGGGCTCGAAGTCTGGGTCGGCAGGATCCAGCTCCGGTGCGGGAAGGGCTTCAGGTAGTATGTCGGGTGCTGGAGTAACGGGAGCGCCCGACTTTCGCATTCTTCACCTCCGACCTTCCCGATGCTGCCGGTGGGTCGCGCAGCTCCGGGGGAAAATGGCCTCTGGCCTGTCAGTGACCCGCGGCTCTTGGGAAGGCTCCCTTCCTTCCCGTTCCTCCTGCAACCAACAAAGGTTAGTATACCTTTTTTTTTTTTTTAAAGAAGGAACTGCAGATGCTGGAGAATCGAGGGTACACAAAAAGCTGGAGAAACTCAGCGGGTGCAGCAGCATCTAAGGAGCGAAGGAGATAGGCGACGTTTCGGGTCGAGACCCTTCTTCAGACTGGTCAGGATCAGGGAAACGAGAGATATAGACGGTGATGTGGAGAGATAAGGAACAATGAGTGAAAGATATGCAAAAAAGTATTGGTGATAAAGGGAACAAGCCATTGTAAGCTGTTTGTGGTGTGAAAATGAGAAGCTGGTGCGACTGGGTGGGGGAGGGAGATAGAGATAGAGGGAATGCCAGGGCCCGAGGGCTGAGGGAGAGGTGGGAAGGGGAGGAGACAGCAAGGGTTAACAGAATTGAGAAAATTCAATATTCAAGCCCAAAGGATGCAGACTCCCCAAGCGGAATATGAGGTGCTGTTCCTCCAGCTTGCGGTGTTGCTCACTCTGGCCATGGAGGAGGCCCAGGACCGAGAGGTCGGATGTGGGAATGGGAGGGGAGTTGAAGTGCTGAGCCACCGGAGGTCGGGTTGGTTATTGCGGACCGAGCGGAGGTGTTCGGCGAAGCGATCGCCAAGCCTCCGCTTGGTCTCACCGATATAGATCATCTGGCATCTGGAAGCAGCGGATGCAGTAGAAGAGGTTGGAGGAGGTGCAGGTGAACCTCTGTCGGACCTGGAAGGACTGCTTGGGTCCCTGAAAGGAGTGGAGGGGGGAGGTTGAAGGGACAAGTGTTGCATTTCTTGCGGTTGCAAGGGAAAGTGCCCGGGGAAGGGGTAGAGTGGGAGGGGAGGGAAGAATGGACAAGGGAGTTGCGGAGGGAGCGGTCTTTGCGGAAGGCCAGACAGGGGGGGAGATGGGAAGATGTGGCGGGTGGAGGGGTCACGTTGGAGGTGGCGAAACTGGCGGAGGACTATATGTTGTATTTGCGGCTGGTGGGGTGAAAGGTGAGGACCAGGGGGACTCTACCCTGTTTGCGAGTGGGGGAATGGGGAGCGAGGGCAGTGTTGCGGGGTATGGAGGAGACCCTGGTGCGAGCCTCATCAATAGTGGGGGAGGGGAATCCCCGTTCTCTGAAGAATGAGGCCATTTGTGATGACCTGGTGTGGAACACCTCATCCTGGGAGCAGATGCAGCGTATACTTACTTTTGCCTGGTATGTTGTGAAGGAGCTGGTGGAGAGAGCGCACTCCCCCCCCCCCCCAGCTTGTCGATGCATATGCGCGCGACGATATGTCGTGCATGCGTGCTGGCGGGGTCTTCATGGAGTCACTCATGTGACTCCGAAGTAAAATAAACAGAGATGCAGTGAAAATAGTGTGCTATGACTTGTATGACTTGTTTATCTTTACCTCCTTGCCTCTATCAGTCCATATTGGCCTGTGCACTAAGATGTGTAAAGAAACAAGCCTCGACCAGAATCTCCCCTGAAAAACCTTGACTGACGGAAATACACAATTCTAGCTCTGACATCTGTCAAAGCTGACAAACTTTTCCAATTTTTCTGAAAGTTGCTGACATTCGGAATAATTTCAAGATATTAAAAGTACAACAAACAATTAAACACATCAAAAGGCAACTAATACTTAAATCAAATAAAAGTAAATAAAATAACCTACGGTATGAAAATAATTGTAAATAATTAAAAAAATTGCATGACACAGAAATAATTAAATGTAATATAGCTGAACTAATTCTTATCTTCTTTACTTTCAGGTATAAATTCTGCTTTGAATTATGGGAAAGAACAGGAAGGACAACATAATCAGTCAGAGGGTGATGGGTTATTCGGAATTGGCTGCCAGAGAAGGTTGTTGAGTCAGCTACTATAATAGCATTTAAAAGACACTTGGACAGATACATGAATAGGAATAGTTTAGAGGGATATGGGCCAATTGCGGGTAAATGGGACTAGTTTAGATGGTCAAAATGGAGGGTGGGCCAAAGGGCCTGTTTCCGTGTTGTGTGATGCTGTGACTCCATTAATGGAAGTGGTGGCTTGAAATGTGGTACCAGGTCGAACACGACTCATAATAAGAAGGCAGGTTACCCATCAACATTATGCTGTGGAGCTCCAGTGTTGGATTCTACATGGAGTCAAGTGTGCGTGTACAGCCTGGAACTCACTATTAAAATGCAGGCTTGCCAAATGGAGCTGCTGGCAAAACCAAGCATGATCTGTCCTAGAGTAATACTACAAATACACCACCACAAGAATTGCTTTATGTACAAGTCACGGGGCTATTTTTGTGGACAATTCACTTTGCTGAGGTATATCTTGATGTTATCTCGACATATCTTAACACATATCACTTAACACAGGAATGACTGACAACTGCCTAGACTTTGAATGATGAGGTTGCATGTTCGAGTATGTATCCATTGAATTCAATAACGAGCTCTGTGTCAATTCAAAATTAAAACTAGATTTTCTACTAATATGATGAATATAAGCCCTCAGAGAAATAATTTCATTTGTACACCTGCAAGCTAACGTGGAGGAGAATAACAATGGGTAACTCTCAGCCAATCTGTGGATGGTTGCTGAATCTGGATGAGAAAAATTGGCGTCAATTTTGTAATATATTTTAATTAGGATTGCCTTAGGTCTCAGTCTTTTGGCTGCTTATGTGGAGTTAGCACTTGGAAGCTGTCTATGTATTTGAACAAAGGTTCACTGTCAGAGAGATGGAATATCTCAGGATAGAATGGGGAAATGTGCCAGTGACTGACACATTTCATTTAATATTGATAAACGATGCAAGATCAACTTGAGTAGCAACACAGCCAAGCAAATTAACACCAGGAAGGAAGCATGTTAAAAGAAAATTTGGAAGAAATGCCTTGGTTCATTAATCTGCTGCGAATAAATCGTAAATGTTTGGATACACATATAGCGCACATATTTTGGGCACCATGTCTGAGGAAGGATGTGCTGGCTCTGGAGGGTCCAGAGGAGGTTTACAAGATGATCCCAAGAATGAGTGTGTTAACCCATGATGAGCGCTTGACCGCACTGGGCCTATATTTTCTGGAGTTTTGAAGAATGAGGGGAGACCTCATTAAAATGTACAGAATAGTGAAAGGCTTGGATAGAGTGGATGTGTTTCCACTAGTGGGATAGTCTGGTACTAGAGGTCATACGCTCAGAATTAAAGGACGTTCTTTCAGGAAGGAGATGAGGAGGAATTTCTTTTGTCAGAAGGTGGTGAATCTGTGGAATTCTTTGCCACAGAAGGCTGTTGAAGCTGTCAGTGGATATATTTAAGGCAGAGATAGATACATTCTTGATTTGTATAGGGTGTCAGAGGTTATAGGGAGAAGGCTGGAGAATGGTAGGAGAATGGGGTTCGGAAGGAGAGATAGATCAGCCATGATTGAATGGCGGAGCAGACTTGATGACTTGAATGGCCTAATTCTACTCCTATCAATTATGATCTTATGATATTAAAATGACTCTAAATATGATCTTTACTTTATACAGGTTCCTAGTGGGGAAACAGAGTACAATGTTTGGCACTTTTACATATTGAAGTATGTTGAGATCCTGCAGAGAGTTCAAAGATGTGTAGGAAAGAAGGGTCTCTACCCAAAACATCACGCATTTCTTCTCCCCAGAGATGCTGCCTGACCCGCCGAGTTACTCCAGCATTTTGTGTCTACCTGAGAGTTCAAAGATGGTTAGTTTAAGGAACCATAATTGTCTCGGAAATAGGGTAGCCAACAGGTCTCAGACCCTCGGTGAGTTTAGGGGCTCGCTTAGGCCAGCATGCAAAGTCTGTTCCTGCAGAGTGGGTGGACAAAATCCACTGGAGGGTTCGACGACCAGGAAGGTGGCTCAGCAGCACACTGTGGAGCGCAAAGGGCAGGTCAAAGCATGAAAGAAGACATGACCATCCAGTGCAGCCAAGGGAGTTTCCAGCCGTAATGTCTAACCATGCCATTGGAATCCAGCTATTACGGCCAAGAGGGTGGGGTTGCTCGTATGCCACAGCCTCTCCAGTTTAATCTCTCCCACGTGCAGGTTTATCAATCTAGCATTCTCTTCTCTTCACTCTATCTAGGAAATACTGAAGACTTGGACAACTCCCAAATAGTGTGAACTTTGAGAGAAAGTGATGAACAAGGCAATTGAGATATAGAAACATAAAAACATAGAAATTAGGTGCAGGATTAGGCCATTCGGCCCTTCGAGCCTGCACCGCCATTCAATATGATCATGGCTGATCATCCACTCAGTATTCCATACCTGCCTTCTGTCCATACCCCCTGATCTCCTTAGCCACAAGGGCCACATCTAACTCCCTCTTAAATATAGCCAATTCACTGGCCTCAACTACCCTCTGTGGCAGAGAGTTCCAGAGACTCACCACTCTGTGTGAAAAAAGTCCTTCTCATCTCAGTCTTAAAGGATTTCCCCTTATCCTTAAGCTGTGACTCCTTGTCCTGGACTTCCTAAACATCGGGAACAATCTTCCTGCATCTAGCCTGTCCAACCCCTTAAGAATTTTGTAAGTTTCTTTAAGGTCCCCTCTCAAACTTCTATATTCTAGAGAGTATAAACCAAGTCTATCCAGTCTTTTATCATAAGACAGTCCTGACATCCTGGGAATCAGTCTGGTGAACCTTCTCTGCACTCCCTCTATAGCAATAATGTCTTTCCTCAGATGTGGAGACCAGAACTGCACGCAATAATCCAGGTGTGGTCTCACCAAGACCCTATACAACTGAAGTAGAACCTTCCTGCTCCTATACTCAAATCCTTTTGTTATGAAAGCTAACATACCATTCGCTTTCTTCACTGCCTGCTGCACCTGCATGCCTACTTTCAATGACTGGTGTACCATGACACCCAGGTCTCGCTGCATCTCCCCTTTTCCTTATCGGCTACCATTTAGATAATAGTCTGCTTTCCTGTTTTTGCCACCAAAGTGGCTAACCTCACATTTATCCACATTATACTGCATCGGCCGTGCATTTGCCCACTCACCTTACCTATCGAAGTCACCTTGCCGTCTCCTAGCATCCTCCTCACAGCTAACACTGCCCCCCAGCTTAGTGTCATCCACAAACTTGGAGATATTGCATTCAATTCCCTCATCCAGATCATTAATATATATTGTATATAGCTGGGGTCCCAGCACTGAGCCTTGCGGTACCCCACTAGTCACTGCCTGCCATTGTGAAAAGGACCCGTTTACTCCTACTCTTTGCTTCCTGTTTGCCAGCCAGTTCTCTATCCACATCAATACTGAACCCCCAATGCCGTATGCTTTACGTTTGTATACCGATCTCTTATGTGGGACCTTGTCGAAAGCCTTCTGGAAATCCAGATACACCACATCCACTGGTTCTCCCATATCCACGCTACTAGTTACATCCTCGAAAAATTCCACAGGATTCATCAGACATGAATTACCTTTCGTAAATCCATGCTGACTTTGTCCAATGATTTCACCACTTTCCAAATGTGCTGCTATCCCATCTTTAATAACTGACTCTAGCAGTTTCCCCACTACTGATGTTAGACTAACTGGTCTGTAATTCCCCGTATTCTCTCTCCCTCCCTTCTTAAAAAGAGGGGTTACATCTGCTACCCGCCAATCCTCAGGAACTACTCCAGAATCTAAAGAGTTTTGAAAGATTATCACTAATGCATCCACTATTTCCGGAGCTACTTCCTTAAGTACTCTGGGATGCAGCCTATCTGGCCCTGGGGATTTATCGGCCTTTAATCCATTCAATTTACCCATCACCACTTCCTGACTAACCTGGATTTCACTCAATTCCTCCTTTGACCCGCGGTCCCCTGCTATTTCCGGCACATTATTTATGTCTTCCTTAGTGAAAACGGAACCAAAGTTGTTATTCAATTGGTCCGCCATATCCTTGTTCCCCATGATCAACTCACCTGTTGCTTTTTTTAAAAATATATATTTTTATTTAATATATTAATATATATAGTATATTAGTATATTAATTTAATGCACTGTATGTAGACAGTGATTTAGCAAACATATGTTATGATAGCAGTATTTCATGTACAATGGTCAGACATTATTAATATTGTCAAGTGAATCATTTTGACTCTAATAATTCTTTTTTAAAGAGAGGAAAACAGAAAGAAAAATAAAATAAAAATCAACATCAAAAAAGACAATCATAAAGAATGGAATAATTTACTATTAATATATCATAGGAGATAAGATCAAGGAATATAAAATATAACTTTTCATCTAATCCTGAGTCCAAGTTTCAGTTAGGGTTCCCTGCCGAACCATTCTACCCTTTTAAGTAATCAATGAAAGAAGACCATATTCTAACAAAAACTTATTGTTTGTCCATTAGGGCAAATCTGATTCTTTCCAGGTGTAGGGTCTCCGACATTTCCATAATCCACATTTTAGTTGTGGGGGATATAGGGCCTTTCCAAAATTTTAATATTAATTACTTCCCAATTATTATACTGTTATCTAGGAAATGTCTTTGACTTGTTGTAAGAGTTAAACTTTGTTCTGATGTTCCAAGTATTATTAATTTTGGGTCCGGATCCAGTTTAGTATTAATAACTTCAGAAGTGATTCTAAAAATCTCAATCCAGACATTCTTAATTTTTATACAATTTGCAAAAGTCTGTGTTAAATTAGCCTCTGGATGTTGACATTTATCGCAGGTAGAGGATATCTGTGGAAAGATTCAATTTAATTTAACTTTGGAGTAATGTAATCTATGTAATACTTTAAATTGTATTAAAGCATGTCTCTTGGAGGAAAATTATGTCTGTTTTGAGTGATTTTAGGTGAGTTAACACTTTGTCTCTCTTAATGGGTTCATTAATTCCCTTAACATTCCAACTGCAGAATGTGATTCCTTCACCCCCAGTGTTCACTTTTATGTCTTGCATCATGATTAGGGTGGTCTATAATGGAGTAGATGATTCAGCACGTTAAACCATACCTTACACCTGGATCTCAGATAGATGAATTTTAGATCTTGTAGGTTTTCTTCTCGGTCATATCTGCTTAAATAACAATTATAATTCCATTCAAAATAAAGATTATACTGATTATAATATACTACAAAATAGAAAAGATAAGTGATTATTATATTAGTGAAATGTGAAAGAAAGTAAAATACTACATCTATAGTTAGTGTAGTTAGTGATAGCCAACCTAATGTGGCTAGGCATCGAAAGACTTCCGTAGCTTTTGGTAAAAAAAATGTTACTAGCTCCATTCTTTCCTTGAAGGAAAAATTTCAAATTCAATAAAAAAAAACATTATACGGGGGGGGGGGGGGGGGGGGGAATAATGGATATATTCCAATAATGGAATAATTATTAATCTCAAAGTAAATAAAATATTAGTTTCATATAACCAAAGTATTAGTCCATGATTAGTCAAAATAGTATCAAATATCTAGGATTAAACCTTCATCTATTTTAATCATCTTATGGTTCATCCTTTTAACTAATTCTGAATTAATCCAATTAACTATAATTGATGATGATTAATTATTATGATTAATAATGGTTAGTAATAGTTAGTACTATAATGTAAAATATTATATAATGATGATCAATTTCATTCTAAATTCATAACAATCCTTAAGTATAGTAATTTAAAGTTCAGTTTCTTCTCAGTAAAGTACCGAATCCAATATCGTCGCGTATATATTTAGTATTAAGTATTAATCCTCATTGTCCTCTTTTTCACTCTTGTCCTCGATAATTTCAATCTTTTCAGTGGTCTCAATCTTCTTTGCAAATTTAAAAGCCTCTGTGTGGTTAGTAAAGAAGTATCCTTTGTGGTCGTAGGTGATTCTCAATGTTGCAGGGTACATCAGTCCATATCTCAGGTTATTTATGTTCTTAAGTAAACAGTTTTCTTCATCATGTCATCCAAGACATGGTCATATTGCACCTTCACTATCAGTTGTATTGGAGGGGCGTCCGCCCCTGGACGGTGTCTCAGTGCTCTGTGTGCCCGAGCAAGTAAAGGTGCTTGATCCAGATTTAAAACTTTCTTCAGTAGATCTGCAGCAAATTCACGGGGGTCACGGCTCCCTACTCTTCCTTCCCGGACACCAATAATTCTTAGATTCTGGCGTCTCTGTCGTCCCTCCAAGTCAATGCATTTTTCGGTTATTTTATGCAATAACTCCGATAAACGCTTGTTCTCGAAGAGAAGCTTGCTTGTAGTTTCAGAGCATGTTTCAGCGATTCCCTCTAGTTCGATTATGGATTGTTGTTGTTGTTCTAGTGCCTGAGAGATGGGGTTCAGCTTCGAATTAAATACGGATTCCATCAGATTCAGTTTAACATTTACCTCATCAATCATTTTATTTGGATTTTCTTCCATGATCATCTTCCAGGAATCCAGTTGTTCCTGTACGATAACAACAATATCTTTCTTAATTTCTTCTTTAATTTCTTTTTTGAAAGTTTTCATCTCATCTTTAAAGTCATTTTTGAGTTTTATAAATTCTGCCATTATTTTTGAAACTTCTAAGGCGAGAAAACTTCTCAGTTCTTCCACATCTGACTTTTTTTCCCTTGAGATCTCTTCTTGGGACTCTGTTAAACCTGAGGCTGAGCCTTCGGTTGGGCCTACCTCCCTGGCCCTACCGTTTTTTTTCAGTTGGTGGGGGGGGGTATGTTGTGGAAACATACTGTCGGTTTTGTCGCGTGCCTGATGACGTCACAGGCTTGCTGCAGTCAGTCGGTTGCGATGTTGAGCAGGTAAGTCCCGATTTTTTTCCCCGTTTTCTTTCTTCAGTTTTTCGGAGCTAAATGGAGCGAGTCTGTCTACTCCATAGCGCCACCAGAAGTCCAACTCACCTGTTTCTGACTGCAAGGGACATACATTTGTTTTAACTAATCTTTTTCTCTTCACATATCTATACAAACTTTTGCAGTCAGTTTTTATGTTCCCTGCCAGTTTTCTTTCATAGTCTATTTTTCCTTTCCTAATTAAGCCCTTTGTCCTCCTCTGCTGGTCTCTGAATTTCTCCCAGTCCTCTGGTATGCTGCTTTTTCTGGCTACTTTGTACGCATCATCCTTTGCTTTGATACTATCCCTGATTTCCCTTGTTATCCACGGATGCACTACCTTCCCTGATTTATTCTTTTGCCAAACCGGGATGAACAATTTTTGTAGTTCATCCATGCAGTCTTTAAATGTCCTCCATTGCATATCCACCGTCAACCCTTTTAGAATTAATTGCCAGTCAATCTTGGCCAATTCACGTCTCATACCCTCAAAGTTACCTTTCTTTAAGTTCAGGACCCGTGTTTCTGAATTAACAATGTCACTCTCCATCCTAATGAAGAACTCAACCATATTATGGTCACTCTTGCCCAAGGGGGCACCTACAACAAGACTGCTAACTAACCCTTCCTCATTACTCAATACCCAGTCTAAAATAGCCTGCTCTCTCGTTGGTTCCTCAACATATTGATTTAGATAACTATCCCGCATACATTCCATAAAATCCTCTTCCTCAGCACCCCGGCCAATTTGATTCACCCAATCTATATGTAGATTGAAGTCACCCATTATAACTGTTTTGCCTTTGTTGCACGCATTTCTAATTTCCTGTTTGATACAATCCCCAACTTCACTACTATTGTTAGGTGGCCTGTACACAAAACCCACCAGATTTTTCTGCCCATTAGTGTTTTGCAGCTCTACCCATACCGATTCCACATCCTCCAAGCTAATGCCCTTCCTTTCCATTGCGTTAATATCCTCTCTAACCAGCAATGCTACCCCACCTCCTTTTCCTTTCTCTCTATCCCTCCTGAATATTGAATATCCTTGGATGTTCAGCTCCCAGCCTTGGTCACCCTGGAGCCATGTCTCTGTGATCCCAACTATATCATAATCATTAATAGCTATCTGCACATTCAACTCATCCACCTTATTACAAATACTCCTTGCATTGAGACACAAAGCCTTCAGGCTTGTTTTTACAACGTTCTTGCCCCTTATACAATTATGTTGAAAAGTGGCCCTTTTTGATTTTTGCCCTGGTTTTGTCTGCCTGCCACTTTTACTTTTCACCTTGCTCCCTATTGCTTCTACCCTCATTTTACACCCACCTGCCTCTCTGCTCTTGTACCCATCCCCCTGCCACATTAGTTTAAATCCTCCCTGACAGCACTAGCAAACACTCCCCCAAGGACATTGGTTCCATACCAGCCCAGGTGCAGACCGTCCTGTTTGTACTGGTCCCACCTCCCCCAGAAATGGTTCCAGTGCCCTAAAAAT
This sequence comes from Okamejei kenojei, assembly GCA_035221665.1. NCBI lineage: Eukaryota > Metazoa > Chordata > Chondrichthyes > Rajiformes > Rajidae > Okamejei > Okamejei kenojei. The sequence continues at coordinate 14,580,784 of CM069153.1, forward strand.
TTGAGACAAAAAGTAGCTGGATATTATTACCAATTGCAAAATCATGCTTGAAATCAATCGTTTGTTGAGAGTTATGCAGAGTTGGTGAAAGTTCACTGCAGGTACTCAACAAGTATATCTTGATCAGATATATCCAAGAAAGTCTTAAGAAGCAAGAGAGGAGATTGCACGAGCCCTGGCTGAGATACATGAATCATCGTTAGACATGGGTGAGGTGCTGGAAGACTGGAGGGTGTCTAAGGTTGTATCTCTATTTAAGAAGAACTGCAAAGAAAAGCCTGGTGAACCTAATACCTGAGGTAGGCAAATTACTGGAGAGGTTTGTGAAGGATACGATTTATATGCAGAAACAAGGAATTGCAAATGCTGGTTTACATAAATAAAAGACACAAAGTGCTGGAGTAACTCAACAGGTCAGGCTGGCATTCCTGGACGTTTCGAATTGGAGGGCCTGTCCCACTTGTGCGTTATTTGCGTGTCATTTGCCCGACATCATTTACGTGTCACGGCACACAACGAGTGCGTAATGTGCGCATGCCGTGCATTACGTAGGCAGTGACGCGCGGTAGTGAGTGGCGCCCCAGGATTTTGGGATTCTCAAAACCTCGTGCGCCACCTGCGTGATGAGCAAATGATACCCAAGTGGGACAGGCCCTTGGGACACTTCTTCAGACTGTTATTTGGATAAACGGGGTAATTTGGGATAGTCAGCATGGTTTTGTACATTATAAGTTCATAAGGCATAGGAGCAGAATTAGGCCATTTGGCCCATCGAGTCAACTCCGCCATTCAATCATGCCTGATCTATCTCTCCCTGATTTTTCTACACTATCTGCCCCTCCACATATCTTCATATCATCTGCAAACTTGGCCACAAAGCCTTCAATCCCCTCGTCCAAATCATGAATATACAACCTGAACATGTTCAAGAAGGCTGCAACCGACAATCAAAACACCAACCTGGAGGAGTATGCTGCATCTGTGTCTGCTTACATGGAAAAGTGCATAGAGGATGTCTGTGTCACCAAGACCATCACTGTATGGGCCAACCAGAAACCCTGGATGACCCCTGACAAACGTGGAATGCTGAGAGCACGAAATGCCGCGTTTAAATCCGGTGACTTGGTGGCACTCAGATCCGCAAGAGCCAACCTGAACCGAGTCATCAGGCTGGCAAAGCGTGCCCATGGTCAGAAAATCCAGAGTTTATTTCATGACCCCATGAACACCAGGCGCCTGTGGCAGGGAATCAAAACACAATCACGGACTATAAGACTGGTCCACCACCCTGTGAAGACAACATAAACTCCTCAATGAACTCAATAAATATTTTGGACGGTTCGAGGCATTCAACAACACACCTGCAAGGAAAGGTATTCCTCACTATGATGAACAGGCACTCAGTCTTGACACAATGGATGTCCGGAGGACCGTAAAAGGAGTGAACGTACGGAAGGCGGCAGGCCCTGATAACATACCAGGCCGGGTGCTCAGGGAATGTACGGATCAGCTGACACATGTCCTTACTGACATCTTCAACACCTTGCTGAACCAGGCTGTTGTCCCATCGTGTTTCAAGACTTGCACCATCATACCAGTGCCAAAAAAAAATCGACAATAACATGTCTCAACAATTACCGCCCGGTAGCACTCACTCCCATAATGATGAAGTATTTTGAGAGGTTGGTCAGGGACCATATCACCTCCCCTCCACACTTGACCCGTTCCAGTTTGCTTACAGTTCAAACACTCCACAGAGGACGCCATATCCTCCATACTCCACCTGAGCCTGGCACATCTAGAGGAGAAGAACACACATGTGCGAATGCTGTTCATGGACTTTAGTTCAGCATTCAATACAATCATCCCTCAGCACTTGGGAAAGCAAATTGGGTTAATAGGGCCTCAGCACCCCCATGTGTAACTGGCTACTGGACTTCCTCACTGACAGACCCCAGTCAATGCGGGTTGGAAACAACACCTCCAACATCATCTCTCTGAGCACCGGTTCCCCTCAGGGCTGCGTCCTGAGTCCACTGCTGTTTACCCTGAAGACCCACGACTGTTGTGCCAGGTTTAGTACAAACCACATCATGAAGTACGCAGATGACATAACAGTGGCGGGCCTTATCCGGGATGACAACAAACTGGCTTACAGGGAGGAGGTGAAACAACTGGTGGACAGGTGCAACATGAAAAATCTAATCCTGAATGGTGACAAAACAAAGGAGGTCATCGTTGACTTCAGGAGAAACCGGCACAGTCACAAACCGCTACACATTAATGACATCGATGTGGCGTTGGTCAGTAGCACTATGTTCCTGGGGGTGCAGATCACGAACAGTTTGACCTGGTCACAAAACATCACATCACTAGTTAAGAGAGCGCAGCAGCATTTGCACTTTCTGCGCCGGATGAGAAGAGCTCACCTACCCCATCCTGTCCTCACCACTTTCTACAGGAGCACCACAGAGAGCATTTTGACCAGCTGCATCTCTGTCTGGTTTGGGGACTGCAAGGCCTCCGACCGGAGGTCCGTGCAGAGAGTGGTGTAAAAATCATCGTGACTAATTTGCATGCAAATGTTGCTTGTCCGAGGCCAACTGCATTATTTAGGTCAAGCGGTGCTACAGTATTGAAATTTTTCAGAGCGATCATTTGTTTAGCAGCTTCAATCTATAAATAACTTTTTTAGAAAATCAATATTTAATGTTGCATTTTAGTCCCCAGTTTTTCTCTTAATTTTTAAGAAAGTTATGGGCTTTTGACTGTCCTTGATCACAACTTTTGTCAATAGAAAAGCAATAGGAAACAAGTTGCTAATTTCCGAGTATGAAAATGGCCATAACATTTTTAATACTGAAGATATGAAAGTGAATTAGGTGTCAAATTAAACTTCTTTTTATGCTTTATCTGATGGGATAAATTGCAGACTTGATTTTTTTTATCTCAAAATTTTGTAACATTGCTACACACATCTCAACATTGCTAACATTGCTACATACATATAACAATTACATTAACCATGTAATTGTTATATGGTTATATGACATGAGAATTAAGGGACAGAAGTTTCGGGGTAACGTGAGGGGGAACTTGTTTACTCAGAGGGTGGTGGCGGTGTGGAATGAGCTTCCAGCAGAGGTGGTGGAGGCAGGATCGATTTTAACATTTAAGAGTAAAGTGGATAGGTATATGGACGTGAAGGGAATGGAGGGGTATGGTCTGAGTGCAGGTAGATGGGACTAGGGGAAAACAAATGGTCGGCACGGACTGGAAGGGCCGAGAGGGCCTGTTTCCGTGCTGTAATTGTTATATGGTTATATGTTATATGGTTATCTCCATCATGTATTGTTCACTCTGTTGCCCTCGGGCAAAAGGTATCACAATATAAAGGGCCTGTCCCACTTACGTGTCCTTGGCATGCAAATTATGCAACCTCGTGGTCGCGTTGAGCCGCGACGGTCCCGCGAAGGTCACGCGTGATTTAATGCATACGCACAGCCGTCTGGAGCGCGTGACGTTATTTGAAGATGGATGGAAAATGCCGGAGTAACTCAGCGGGACCGGCAGCACATCTGGAGAGAAGCAATGGGTGATGTTTCGGGTCGAGATCTTTCTTCAGTCTGAAAGAAGGGTCTTGACCCGAAACGTCACCCATTCCTTCTCTCCAGAGATGCTGCCGGTCCCACTGAGTTACTCCAGCATTTTGTGTCTATCTTCAATTTTCTTGGCCCCGCTCTGGGAGTAGAAGTGGGGGTGGATCTTGATCCGCAACGGCCGTGAGCCCCAGGCCGAGCTCGGCGATCGTTTGCCTGCTTCTGCTGCTATTAGAGGTGAGACGTTGCGTCGCGCCAGGGTCTTGGGTGTGTCCCACTTCGGCTGTCAGGTCAGTGACAGGCCATTGGCGCACGAAGATTTTGTTCGCTACAAAAATTTTGGAGCCCTCCGCGATGTCGCGCACAACTATATACCCCTCTGCGTTTCTCAGTGGGACCGGCCCCACGCGGCCATACGATGCCCGTGCGCCTCAACGTGACCACGAGGTCGCGTAATTTGCATGCCAAGGACACGTAAATCGGACAGGCCCTTAAGGAGCAGAACGGCCAGGTTTTGCAACAGCTTGTTCCCCCGAGCCATCAGACTATTGAATTCCATATAATGTGCCGCAACTATTATCTATTTTATCTATTTTATCTTTTTATCTATTTTATCTTTTTATCCATTTTATCCTTTTGTTGTTTTATGTTGCACGGTGAACCAGATGCAACAACATTTTGTTCAGACCTGCATTTGTTGGTGTATTTTTGAATGACAATAAAGTCTTTGATTGATTGATTGATTGATATCATCTGCTAACTTGGCCACAAAGCCTTCAATCTCCTCGTCCAAATGATTAATATACAACCTGAAGAGTAGCAGCCCCAGAACCGAACCCCTGCGGAACTCCACTAGTGACTGGCAGCCACCCAGAAAAAGCTCCCTTTATTGCCACTCTTTGTGGCATAACCACGGTACCCCCTCCTTCCCTCCCCACCCACCCCTCTCCAATCATCACTTCACACCCACTTACTGCCTGACTCCAGTCTGCAAAGACTGGGCCCTTGTTCACTACCCACCCCCTCCTTGCTGCCCAACATCAGTCTGGCCACTTCTCCATCACTAACAATAGAAATTGAGAAGGGGGACAGAAAAGCCGAAAATCTCCAGGACAGTCTCCAGAACAATGTTTCCCACTCTACCCTCAAGCTCTGTGCCGAACAACTGGCACCAGTCTACACAGACATTTTCAACCAGTCCCTGCAAACCTGTACTGTCCCTGCCTGCTTCATAATCTCCACTATTATTCCTGTACCCAAAAAGCCAAGGATTACTGGAATTCATGACTACAGGCCTGTCGCACTGACCTCTGTAATCATCCCCCCCCCCCCCCCACCCCCCCCCCCCCCCCCACACACACACAATTTGCATACCGGGCCAATAGATCAGTGGATGACGCAGTCAACCTGGGCCTGCACTTCATCCTCCAGCACATAGACTACCAGGGGACCTATGAAAGGATTTTGTTTGTGGATTTTAGCTCTGCATTCAACACAAATTTTGCCAGATCTACTACATGCCAAACTCTCCAGTTGATTGCACCTGAACTGCTCTGTCAGTGGATGACCAACTTCCTGACAAACAGGAAGCAGCATGTGGAGGCTGGGAAAACACATCTCGGACACGCTGACCCTCAGCATAGGAGCACCACAAGGCTGCGTACTCTCCCCTTTCCTCCACTCTCTCTACACCAACAACTGCACCTGCACAGACTCCTCTGTCAAGCTTCTCAACTTTGCGGATGACACAACCCTGATTGGACTGAGGAATCTGCCTACAGACAGGAAGTGACACAGCTGCCATCCTGGTGCCATCGCAACAACCTGGAGCTCAATGTTCTTAAGACAGTGGAATTGATTGTAGACTTTAGGGGAGCTCCCGTCCCCTCCCCCCACTCACCATCAACAACACCACAGTCACATCTGTGGAGTCATTTAAGTTCCTTGGAACTATCATCTCCAGGAACCTTAAATGGGAGGCCACCATCGACTCCACAGTCAAAAAGGCCCAACAGAGGATGTACTTCTTGCGGCAGCTGAGAAAGCACAATCTGCCACAGGCAATGATGGTCCAGTTTTATACTGCCATTCTAGAGTCTGTCCAAGAAGCAAGCGAGTAAGATCATCTCTGACCCCTCTCAACCTGGCCACAAACTCTTTGAAGCATTTCCCTCTGGAAGGCGATTCCGGACTGTCAAAGCCGCCACAGCCAGACATAAAAACAGCTTTTTTTCCACGACCAGTAGCTCAACTCAACAACCAAAATTCTTCACATGTTTAAATTATAATGTTTTATTCTTAATTGTTTACTATATATCGTGTTGTTACTTGCAAGCAAAACACCAAGGCAAATTCCTTGTATGTATACGTACTTGGCTAATAAAATATATTCAATTCAATTCAATTCAATATGGTGGGGTCAGACTTGCATAGACTGCAAGGGGAAATCACACACTAGGATACTGAGTCTAATTCCTCTTGAACCCTCGATTATTCATGGTTCCAGAAATCTCCTAGCCTAAACTGCATCTTGCCTATAGAGATTTGAAAACATTAATCACATTGGCAAACTGTTCAGTTGTAAGATAAGTTACTTTAACACTAATTTGAAATAAGAAAATAAAGTACTAATTAAACTAAATACATTTATAATTTATCCTTTCTCCCTCTCTTTGGCCCTTCTTGCATGCATTGCAACACCAATTATAATCAATTGAGATTTTCTTTGAAATAAATCCTTTTAAACATATTTATTGCATAGCACCTACTTTCAGTGCCTGGGTATGTATTTCTGATAAAAAGGAAACATTCAAAAGAACAAGATTATGATTGAAGTAAAATTGATTCAAGATACTTGACATTAAAGAAACCAGGATTCAGACTTTGTAAGTTAATTTGGATTCTGGCTAGATATGACAATGATAGTTGTGTCACATTTAATGGCAGAGGAGAAAAAACTACTGTTAAAGTTCCTTGATTAAAAAAAAAAAATTGGAATAGATTTATACGGTGTCATTTACGCCTACTTATCCATTGTCAAAGACATGCTTTTGAAGTACTGCTGTGGTTATAATGTAGGAATTATGGCAGACACTGACAAAGTCACAGATGCAACAACATGTCGATGAGCACCTATTCTTTATTATTATCTATATAAGGGAGTTTTACTGGGCAATATTAGTTCGTATTTTGATTGGTCAAAAAACGCGCAGTTTCCAGCGGGCAATATTACTTGGTATTTTTCTTCTTCCGGGTTTCGCCATTGACTTTACGTAGAAAAACTGCGGTCAATCACAAAGCTCCAAGTGTGAATGTTAGGAATTATTATCTATATAAGGTAGTTTTACTGGGCAATTTTAGTTCGTATTTTGATTGGTCAAAAAACGCGCAGTTTCCAGCGGGCAATATTACTTGGTATTTTACTTCTTCCGGTTTTCGCCATTGACTTTACGTAGAAAAACTGCGGTCAATCACAAATCTCCAAGTGTGAATCTTAGGAATTATTTTAATTTACGTGGGGATAGGTAATAATTATAATATTGACTGGCTTCTTTCGGGAGACACCAGGAAATATTGCCCGCACTGAAATCATATTGCCCTCGTCTTCGACTCGGGCAATATGATTTCAGTTTGGGCAATATTTCCTGGTGTATCCCTCAAGGCCAGTCAATATTATATAATTATTTTTACTGAGGGATAATTATGGATTTGGACTCTGGGAAAATGCTGCTGCTCTGCATTCAAATTCTACAATATATGTTGTTGAATATGTTCTTGGTATCAGAAATAGTGATCGTGAAATGATTGGGCTGTAGGTCAGTGTAAGAATCCATCTGCAACCCCTGTCATCAACTAGAATGGGAGAATTGACCCCAGACCAATGGCAATTTGATTAACTCTAATACTATCCTCAAAAATAAACCAGCAAGTGTCTCATTTTGGAGAGAGTCAGTGAGCGGCACAGTGGCAGAGTTGCTGCCTTACAGCGCTGGCAGCGCTGAAGACTAGGGTTCGATCCCGACATCGGGTGTTGTCTGTACGGAGTTTGTACGTTCTCCCCTTGGGTTTTCTCCGAGATATTTGGTTTCCTCCCACAGTCCAAAGACCTACAGGTTTTTATGCTAATTGGCTTGGTATAAGTGTAAATTGTCCCACATGTGTGTAGGATAGTGTTTGTGTGCAGGGATCGCTGGTCGGTGTGGACACAGTGGGGTGAAGGGCCTGTTTCTGTGCTGTATCACTAAAATAAACTAAAAATATCATTGTTTCCAAGCATTTCCTAAGGGCAGCACATCCAGTGCATAAATAAAAAATAACTCTCTTGCAAAATGGTGGAGCTGCCTGTCATGGTTCTTCAGCAATCTGCAAGAGGGGATAGGATGATGGCGGCTCAGTTGTCGAGGGAGGGAGGGGAAAGATAAAGAGAGCAATAAGTATGAGGGAGAGGGTGATGTGGGGCTGGCTTGTGCTTGAGTAGTCACTCACATCACTTCCAGCCTGGGATGTTGCATTCCTAATTCCATGATCATTGGTATTACTATATGGCTGCAGAACTAACATTGACAGCCTGTGCATGTGGTCTTTATGAATACAAACAACATAGGATGGAAATGGTTAATGTTTCTGAAGGCAGATGTTAAATCGTAAGGAATCTATAGAGCAGCATCTCAAAGGTAGTAAGTTCCAGAATATTCTTGATGCTATCTGCCAGTGGATATAAAAATAGGAGAATAGTGAAGCTTGATCTGAAATTGAACAAATGGTGCAGGAAGAAGGGATTTGCATTTGTGGAGCACTGGGATTAGTTTTCTTCTTGCGAATGAAACATAAACCACAGGAATAGTTAAATCTCAAGCTGGGTGTTGATCAGCCAGGTTGTTGTCTCTGCGTCAATGTCTGCCAGGCACTGAGTTCCATTTGGTGGGTGGTGGAGCGGGCACCCAGAGACAACATGGTTGGCTGTCTGTTATTTTACTTCGGAGTCACGTGAGTGACTTCATGAAGACCCTGCCAGCACGCATGCGCGGCATATCGTCGTGCACATTTGCATCGGCAGGCTGGGGGGGGGGAGTGCGCTCTCTCCTCCGGCTCCTTCATAAACGGCCGGCAGGTAAGTACTTACCTTTACTCCACAGGATGGACAAGGGCAAGAGGAAGGCGACGCTGTCGAGGAGCCGAGCTTTGACCAGCCAACGGCCCTTGTCCCCGGAGCTGCAAGCAACACCGGCAGCTTCGAGGCTTGTGGGGGCAGGAATGAGGAAGTCAGGCGCTCCCGCTACTTTAGCACCCGACTCACCCGAGTGGTTTACCGCCCCGGAGCTGGATGCAACGGATCCAGACTTCGAGCCCCCTTCCCCCAAGAAAAGAGGGGGGAAACAGGTACGTGGCAAGGGGCCTCGCTTTTCACAAGCGACCTCTCCCCGAGTTCCAGAAGACCCAAAGGGGCTGGGCCGGGGGACAGCTGCACGACAGGGGAGCCCTGCAAAAGTCCACCAACACGTACCACTGCCAGGGAGATCTGCCGTAGTGCAGTCTGGCAGCTCCACTGCTGCGTCGAGTAGGCCTGCTGGAGCAGATACCGCCGACAAAACACCCCGTCAGGCTGCGGTCAAGGGCGGAGGTGGCAGCAGTAGGCGGTCGGTCAGCTCCTCCACGGTCATGCGCCTCCACGCCAAAAGATGGGCAAGTGTGGAGGTAAGCCTGCACGGACTCCGGGGAGCCAGGTTCCGGGGGCCGGCGCCGATTCAACTCACCTGCCTTCATATCAGACAGGTGGGCCACCACAGTCTGGGAGAAGACAGACTAGCGGAGAGTCCGTGCGGGAGTCGTATGATCCTACTTGGGCTGTAGGTCACGACAACCTGCCATTGGACCCTAGACAGCACCTTACGGAGGTGTGGTCCGATGGTGGAAGCCCCAGTGAGTTCGCAGGGCCTGGGGAAGTCGGCTTGTCCACTGCACATAGCAGGGACGGTCGCATAGAGCGGTTGGAGCTCTTAGTGGAGCAACTCCTCCAGCGGGACCGGGAACGAGAAGAGCGGGACTCGCGGGCATCCACTAGCCGTGCGAGGACCCCACTCAGCATCTCCTCGTCTCCAGCCAGAAGCGATTGCCCAGCTGCTGTGTTTGAAGACGACCCGGGACAGCCAGTGACCGCTGAGCCAGAGCATGAGGAGGATATGCTGGAAGTGGTGGGTAAGTTTGCCGCTACCACCCAGACAGGTGAACCTCTGCACCACAAATTGGCGGGCACCATTGATTACCTGACTACGCACCAACTTCAGAGTCAGGTTCTCAATGATACCTTGGAGAAAATAAAACCGCCCGAGAACTGCATCAACCTCAGTGTGCCCTTGGTTAATGCCCAGATCTGGGGACACTTGAGTACGGCCACCAGGATGCAGGATGTCCGCCTCCAGCGTATCTTAAAGGTTCTCTCCACGGGCATAACGGCGTTTGCTAGGACCCTGGACGGGGATAATGTGTCCAGTGAACAGTAAGATGCACTGGCACTCCTATGCAACGCCCAGTATGAGATAAACTGCCTGCGTAAGAGGATGGAGGATGCCAAAACAGCTGGCCTCATGGAAGATGCGGCCGCCACCCCGTCAACCTCCACAACGTCCACCCAAAACACTGTACGTACGGAACCGCCGTTAACCATGGAGGTAAGGGGGTCTGGTTCCTTTCACGCCGTAGCATCCCCTCCTGCATGGATAGTTGGGTGATTGCGGGCTTTCTTGGACATATGGGAAACTGTCACCACAGATGAGTTTATTTTACAAAGTGTTCAAGGGTATGTTATAGAATTTATTGGAGGTATAAATCCCCCTACCCAGCATTTGCCTCATAGGAATTTTACTCTATCCCAAAAAGAGGTGGAGGCAGGACATGCTGAAATTATACGGCTAGCAGCAAAAGGGGTAATTGGCAAAACCAAGCATGAACCTATTGAGTTTGTGTCCAACATCGTCACCAGAATTAAAAAAGATGGGGGATGTCGGATTATAATAGACTTAACTGAGCTGAACACTTTTTTACAATATACCCATTTCAAAATGGATACTTTTGAAACAGCTAAGCAGATGCTTTACCCAGGATACTTTATGGCGTGCATCGATTTAAAAGATGCATACTATACGGTGCCCATCGCTGAGGCTCACAGGAAATTCCTGAAGTTTGTCTGGAAGGATCAATTATGGGAATACAAGGCATTGCCCAATGGAATCACCACAGCCCCTAGGCTGTTTACCAAATTGGTAAAACCCATATTGGCTCTCCTCCGACAACAAAATTATATAGTAATGGCATATTTGGATGATATCCTTATAGTGGGTCAGACCCTCCAATTGGCAATTCAAGGAGTGGCTGCAACTAAGGCTCTGTTCGAGAAGCTGGGATTTGTAATCCATCCAGACAAATCAAAACTGCACCCGGTACGGGTTATGGATTATTTGGGGTTCACCCTAGACATCAATTTAATGAAGATTACCATCCCAACCAATAAAGCTACTGCTATAATGGAAGAGTGCCACAATCTTGCTTGTGCCAGGGTACCAACCATTCGGCAAACAGCAAAAGTTATAGGAAAATTGGTAGCTACATTCCCAGCTGCACGATTCGGACCGCTACACTACCGAAATTTACAAAGAACAAAGATCACAGCATTAAAAACAAATGCTGGGCACTTTGATCGGCCAATTTGGTTACCACCGGAAGCTAGAAACGAGCTACAATGGTGGGTTGACAATATTAGAGGGTGTCATAGACCCATCATAGTGAGCAACCCTGACGTTGTGCTACAAATTTTTAGAGATATTATAGCTCACTTTGGGACACCAGATATTGACCTATTTGCGTCCAGGCTGAACCATCAGATACCAATGTATGTGTCGTGAGAACCAGACCCTGGGGCAATAGCAATTGATGCGTTTTCTATCCATTGGGGGAAATGGTTTTGCTACGCATTTCCCCCATTCTGCCTCATCAGTCGGGTATTGCAGAAAATTAAACTAGACTCTGCAACTGGCATATTGATCATTCCCAACTGGCCTACACAACCATGGTACCCGATGGTCGTTAAAATTTTAAAACAACCATGGATGGCGATTGGGAAACATCCCAAATTGATTACTCACCCCATTACGGGGGTCAGTCATCCTTGCCATGGTCATTTAAACATGTTGGCCTGCAGGTTCTGAAAAGGCCACTCATCCGGGCAGGCATCTCATCAAGAGCCATAGACCTTATCGCCGCATCATGCTGAGAATCAACTCGGAAACAGTACCTCACCCAAATCAGGAAGTGGGAGGCATTTTGTGCCCGGACCAACAAGTCTTCCAACTCGGCAATGATACCTGATGTCCTGGAGTTTCTAGCTGGCCTCCATTTCGATGCTGGCCTCAGCTACAGTGCCATCAACAGCGCCAGGAGTGCGCTATCCTCATACCTGGATATAGGTATCAGCTCCAACCACCTGGTGTCTAAACTAATGAGGGGAGTGTTCAACACCAACCCTCCGCGACCAAGATATACAGTAACGTGGGATGTGGGGATCGTGCTGACCCTACTGAGGAGCTGGGCTCCAATGAATGAGCTACCACTGAAACAGCTCACCCTCAAGGTGGTGATGCTGATGGCACTGACTACAGCCCAACGAGTCCAGACGTTACAAAAACTGCGACTGGACAGCATGGTGGCCACCCCTGGTCAAATAAATTTCTTTGTCGAAGAATTATTGAAGCAGCACAGGCCAGGGGCGCATGGGCTGCAGTTGGAATTTCGGGCGTACCCTGTAGATGCCACTCTCTGCATAGTCACCAATCTCCACCAATACATCCGAGTTACAGGATGGTGCTGGATGCAGCAGGAGTTGCTACTAACATTTTTAAGTCTCATTCCACCAGGGCTGCATCCACATCAGCGGCGAGGGCCATGGAGGTGCCCATGGACCACATCCTCGCCACCGCGGGCCGGGCCAGTGAAGAAACCTTTCAACGGTTCTACAACAAGCTACTGGTCGCCCCTGCGACATTCGCAGAAGCTATCCTGGGAACCGCTCAGTGAATGTCTGTCCCCGAATTAGGGGTTATTTGTTGTTTATTTGATTAATAAATTGTGTTGATTTTTCAGCCAGTTTCGACTGAACTGCATTAACAGCCTTCCTCCATCAGACTGGCGGCAGTGTGATAAGCATGGACGTTGTCGAGGGCGTGAAATCACAGAGCTTTGAAATCTTCATGGTCACGAAGTAAAATAGTAAGATTAAACGAGAACTTACCAAGTTTGAGGGTTGATCTGTATTTTACGAGGAGTCGCGGTGAGAGATTTCGTGCCCACCGCTCCCACCCTCTATCATAAGGTCAACTAGGAAGTTCTACGTTTTTCATCTTACTATTTTTAGTCATGATTTGTTTCTGTGATTCCACACCGCTGCTTTGAAGGATGCCGCGCATGCGTGCTGGCGGGGTCTTCACGAAATCCCTCACTGCGACTCCTCGTAAAATACAGATCAACCTTCAAACTTGGTAAGTTCTCGTTTAATCTTACTATTCTGCTCCGCATTCACAGGCTGGGCTCTGATGGAGTCCCCATCTCCACATGCTGGCATTGAAACGCCCAACTCCAGTACAAAATCTGTTGAGCTTTACCCATGCTCCTCTGGGGAGATCAGACCCTGGAGGGGAGGGACAAATGTCAATTGGGGTGGAATCCACCTTGACAAGATGAGGCCCAACATCCTCATAGGGGCCACAGTTTAAGAATAAGGGGTCAGCCATTTAGAACGGAGGTGAGGAAAACCCTTTCACCCAGAGAGTTGTGGAATCTGTGTAATTCTCTGCCTCAGAAGGCAGTGGAGGCCAATTCACTGGATGCTTCCAAGAGTTAAATAGAGCTCTTAAAGATAGCGGAGTCAAGGGATATGGTGAGAAGGCAGGAACGGGGTACTGATTGTGGATGATCAGCCATGACCACAGGGAATGGCAGTGCTGGCTCGAAGGGCCAACTGGGCTACTCCTCCAACTATTATCTATTGTCTATAATATCCTCACATTGCTGGTGCTGGAGAGGGGTTTAAATTTGCTTTGGGAGTGCTTGAGGCGAAAATGAAAACCTGATATCTGTGTGTTGCCAACACACTGTGGTTTAGAAAAAGCAAGACAAATCATCCCAAGCTAATTCTTGCCCTGAGAAGCTGTCACTGACAATGTCATCAAGTGGGACCAATAACTTTCTTATCAATGCTCCATTTAATTTCTACCAGAACCACTCGTTTCCAGTGCTCAGCATGATTGTGACACAAACATAGACAAGAGAGCTGAATTTTAGAGGTGAGTGCACTGTTGGCATGTCTGAAGCAGAGTGGATATTATGTATTAAACTAATATATAATATTGGGTGGCACGGTAGCGTAGCAGCCGCAGTCAATCCTGACTACGGGCGCTGTCTGTACAGAGTTGGTACCTTCTCCCCATGACCTGCATGGGTTTTCACTGATATCTTCAGTTTGTAGGTTAATTGGCTTGGTATAAAAATGAAAAATTGTCTCCAGTGTGTGTATGGCAGTGTTAATGAGCAGTGATCGCTGGTCAGTGCGGACTCGGTGGGCCGAAGGACCCGTTTCCGCGTTGTATCTCTAAGCTAAAAAAAGTAAGAACAACCATTCTGAATTTCAAGTCGGCAACTGACTGAGTATGAATCAGGGAGCCCAAATAAAACTGAAATATGGAAATTACTTCTAGTCGCATCTAGCTCAGTGGAAGGTGGTTGTTGGAGTTAATATTGCAATAAAAGTAATTATCTGTACACTAAATGACCATTGCACTAATAATTCGCTTTCAATGCAGAAACCACCACAATTAGATTTTTTTTTGTCTCTGTTACCAATGTACTGAATAGTTTTTGTTCATTAATCTGTATGACTGCTACAGAATGCACCGTCAGCTTCTCAATGGGGATTCAACCCGGGCAGTAACTGTGGACCTCCACAGGAGCAACACTCTGATCGTGTGATTTAAGAAACAGGTGGACAGGTACATGGATAGGACAGGTTTGGAGGGATATGGACCAAACGCAGTCAGGCGCGACTAGTGCAGCTGGGACATGTTGACCGGTGTGGAATAGTTGGGCCGAAGGGCCTGTTTCCACACTGTATCACTCTATGACTCTAATATGAAAAGTCTGCCAGGAAGTTACATAGTGATTGAGTTATCGGCTTCGTCAGCAAGATGACACATCGGACAACAGGAGGAGAGTTACTGGAGTGGTGTAGTTATGTCCTGATGCGCCCAGCCAGGTGTCCAAACTATGAATAGGTGTTTTGCATTTCAGTGGGCAAGATTGGCAAACATTCAAATTTGACAACCTGTCAGATAAAGATTGACAAAAAATCATTCATCTGCCACTAGATGTCACTAACACATTTAATAACAAGTATACAGTATTCCATTATGCAAGATCTCCAGGGAAAATCACAATTGTTTTGTCAGCTTTTTCTTATTGTAACTTTGCAGCATAGATCCATTATAGTGACTGAATATGAGAGCTTGCAGGAGGTGTTATATTTATAAAATGATTTAATACAAGGCACGGACATTCCACATTGCTTGTTTTTATGACCAGAAACAATTTAACAAATAATTATTAACATGAATGGCAATATTTGGAGCTGTTTTTCAGAACTTGGGAAAGTATGACTCAACTAAAAAAATTGTGATTAACCATGCTGTAAGCAAGATATTTACTTAACAATGGTAGTCACTAGAGAAAAATAGGGGAAAATATAAAAGCACAGAACAACTGGATGGGTGTAGGACGGAACTGCAGATGCTGGATAGATGCAAAATGCTGGAATAACTCAGTTATTTTGCATCTAACTGGATGAGAATAGTCATGTTTGCCACAGCAATGATATTCACCACAATAACTGGTCACAGTGGCAGATAGGCTAAATTCAATTAGATATTGCAATAGACTAATTGCTGGTACTTTCAGCAGCAGTACCATTAAACGGGTTACATTTGTTTGTGTAAATGGATAGTTTTGGAATCACAAATATAACCTGAATTACAGTAAAAATAGCTGAGATTTAATGATTCCACATTTAAAAGAATATGCATGATAAAGTGATGACCTAATGTGGTTTCTCTCTGAGATATGCAGGGAATGGAGGAGTATGGATCATGTGAGGGTGAGGTTAGTCTAGCTTGGCATCATGTTCATCACAGATATTATGAACCAAAGGGCCTGTGCTATACTTTTGTTAGGAAGAAACTGCAGGTTCTGTGTTCACACCGAAGATAGCCACAAAATGCTGGCGTAACTCAACGGGACAGGCAGCATCTCTGGATAGATGAGTGAAGAAGGGTCTGTCTGAAGAAGGGTCTCTACCCGAAACGTCACGCGTTCCTTCTATCCAAAGATGCTGCCTGCCCCACTGAGTTACTCCAACATTGTGTATCTATACGTTTGTATTTTCAATTTTCTATATTAATAAATATATTAATCATTTATTAACATCATTACAGTGCATAATGTGATAATTCACTGGATATCCTTTTGCACCAAATCACAGTGTCAAAGGTGCTGGTGGATTTGAGTATATTCAGCTTAGGAAACATCCACAACTAGTCGAATGCACTGTTTATTAAAGCCAGTTCTTTCTTTGGATAGCAAATACCTTCATTGATTTTACTTCAGTGTCATGTGAGTGACTACGTGAAGAAGCCCCGCCAGGCGCATGCGCGTCATTACGTCCGCGCATGTCGCACTGAACGGGCTGGAGGGCACAGCTCCACCAGCGGGTAAGTAGGAACTTCTAAGGTAAGTGTTTTAAAAACTTTATGTAGAAGTATTTCAACTCTGTAAAGCTGGTTCGAGCAGTCAGTAGGAGTGGGGAGTTGGAGCTATCACTTCCGAAGATCCGTCTTAGCGTGGGTCCAGGGATTCACCAATTTGATTGGGTCGGGAGATAAGCGCGGCAACGTCGGTTCCGATGCCGGGTGCCGTTTTACTGGCAGCAGTTAAAATAGCGTGCTAATTTTCCCCACTAGCTCCATTGACAAAAGGCAGGCCAACTGGAATTTGCTTCAGAATGAGCCTGGTCCATCTGTTTATTTCCAAGGGTGCTAGCGGACTGAGGCTGATCCTAGCCATGAAAAGTCACAGACCTGGGTTCTCTGATAACAATGGTGACTCTTCCCCTGATCATACAAGACTGTGGGGGAGGTTGGGAACATGTAGCTGATGCTCCAACCTTGATTACATAAGGGTCCAAGGGCCAGTGATGTCGAAGAGGGCCATACCAAGACCAATATATGGAGGGTCCGTATATTGGGGTTCCTTCCAGCGCCTTGTTTAGGACTGGAGGATGCCTCCGTATTATATGATTTGGGAGAAGCGGGCAGATTGGAGCTGACCCTGATGCTGGTGTCCCTGCTTATGTGCAAACACCAGCGCGCACAAGAGCCACGCTCCGGGTGTCTCGGAAATGGCACTGAGTTGCTATTCCGGAGGGGACTGGTGAGTCAATGGAACAATCCCTTGCCAGCAGTATCAATTATGTAGTACCTCACCAGCTCCAGCAAGATATGATGCAAGTGACTGCAAACAAATATGAGACACCTGTTTAATGTGCATTACTGAAAGTGCCTATGGTGACCCAGGTTCTGGGCACCCATGAGTCCTTCTTTGACAGGACAAGAGGTTCGGTGTTAACACGTCCTCCAACTGGTGGCTGCTGCAATTACTGCATTTGGCACTATGGTCCAAGGGACGATCATTCCTCAAACTCACAACAGATATGTTGGGTATTTTATGCAATGCATTTTTCAGGAAATTGCATCAGGGAATATTGCCATCAGGCCAACACTAAACCAAAAATTTGCTGCTCTATGTAGGGCGACTAATGTACAAATGCCTGAAATATTGTTTGGAATGGACCTTGTCATGAAAATTCGTGAAATTCATGATGAGGCCAAAGCAATTGGCTTAATGTAGTCAAGCATTTTGAGGCCACCTATTCACAACCCTGGGTGAATACTGAAGGTCAGATCCAGGTGCTGGGCTCGATCAGTATCATGTATTAACTGGGTACCGTCATGTGGCATTGGTGTATGTGAAGGCATATCTGGTTTCAGCCATTTATTCACCACCTATAGCTAATGTGGTGGCCGACCATAGGTCGCGTATGTTTAATGCCAATATAGAGTGGATGTTGAATTCTAAACTTTGTCACACAATTGTCACTCGATTTGGGTTGCCAGACATTGATCTGTTGCATCCAGATTACATCACCAGTTGCCTACATATGTTTCATGGGAGCCAGATCCAGGTGCAGTTGCCGTGGATGCAGTCTCGTTACATTGGGGGCACTAAAATTTTATGCAATTCCTCCATCTTTTCATCCTGAACTGTCTCACCACAATAGAGCGAGACTCCGCCACAGGTGTTTTGGTGGTCCCAGATTGGCCAACACAACCATGGTTCCCCTTAATGTTTTCAATGATGGTTCAGTCATTCATGATGATTCCCAGCTGCAGTAATTTCTTGGTGCATCCGGTTACAGGAGAAAGTCACCCTTTTCATGACCGTATTAATTGTTGGTCTGCAGGTTCTGACCAGACAATTCCAAGGACTTGGATTGTCGAACAGGGCCATGGTGGTTCTCACTGCAGGCTGGCAAAATAGCACTCAAAAAACAATATATGGTTCACATAAAGAAATGGGAACTGTTTCTGTGTACATCCAATATGTCTTATCATAATGCAAGCATATGTGATGTGTGGAAGTCCTTGCTAGGTTGCATTTTACTTCGGAGTCACGTGAGTGACTTCGTGAAGACCCCGCCAGCATGCATGCCTGACATATCGTCGCGCGCATTTGCCTCAACAAGCTGGGGGGGGAGTGCGCTCTCTCCACCAGCTCTTTCAAAAGGCCGTTCAGGTAAGTCCACTAACCTTTACTTGGTACAGGATTGACGTCAAAGGAAAAGGGAAGGTGAAACTCTCCAGGAGCCGCGGGGCATCGACAAGCCAGCGGCCTCTTTCACCGGAGCTGCGAGCACCACCGGCAGCATCCGGACGGTCGGGGGTAAGAGTGCGGAAGTCGGGCGCTTCCGTTACACCAGCGCCCGACTTATCTCCTGAATGGATGTCCGCACAGGAGCAGGATACTACCGACCCAGACTTCGTGCCCCCATCCCCCAGGAAGCGGGGGAGCAGACAGGTACGTGGACAGGTGCCTCGCTCACCACCAGCGACATCACCCCGGGGACCGGGCCGGGGAACGGCTGCGCTACAGGGGAGCCCCGCAACCGCAGCATGCCACATACAGCTGCCAGGGATATCTGCCGTAGGGCAGTCTGCAGGAGCAGGTGCTGCCGGCACAACACCTCGTCAGGCTGCGGTCAAGGGCGCTGGTGGCAGCATTAGGCGGTCGGTGAGCTTAGCTCTGGCAGCTGCCGACCATGCACCTCCACACAGAACATTGGGCGACAGTGGAGGTAAGCCTGCACGTACTCTGGGGAGCCAGGTTCCAGGGGCCGGCGCCGATTCATCTCCACTGACTTCCTACCAGGCAGGTGGACCGCCACAGTCTGCTCGAAGGCCGACTAGCGGAGTGTCCGTGCGGGAGTCGTATGGGCCTACAGGGGCGGTAGCCCACGACAACCTGCCTTCGGACCCTAGTCTGCATCTTACGGAGGTGTGGTCCTTTGGTGGAAGCCCCAGAGAATTTGCAGAGCCTGGGGAAGTCGGCTTGTCCGCCGCGAGTAGCGGGGACGGTCGCATTGAGCGGTTGGAGCTCTTGGTGGAGCAACTCCTCCAGCGGGACAGGGACCGGGAGGAACGGGAGTCTCGGGCCTCCACTAGCCACACCAGGAGCCCGCTCAGCCTCTCGTCTTCTCCAGCCAGGAGTGCCAGCAGTTGTCCGGCCGCTGCCTTCGAAGACGACCCGGGACTGCCGGAGACCGCAGAGCCAGAGCACGATGAGGACCTGCTGGACGTGGTGGGCAAATTTGCCACGGCTACACACACTGGGGAGCCACTGCACCACAAACTGGCGGGCACCATTAATTACCTGACCACTCACCAGCTTCAGGGTCAGGTACTTAATGAGACCATGGACAAATTTAAACCGCCTGAGAACTGCATCAATCTCAGTGTTCCTACGGTTAATGCCCAGATCTGGGGACACTTGAGCTCGACCACCAAGATGCAGGACGTCCGTCTCCAGCGGATCCTGAAGCTCCTCTCGACGGGCATTATGCCGTATGCCAGGACCCTCGATGGGGATAATGTGTCCAGCGAGCAGCAGGATGCCCTGGCACTTCTCTGCAACGCCCAGTTTGAAATCAACTGCCTGCGCAAGAGCTCCATCCGGCCCACCCTCAACCCGAAATTTGCAGGGTTATGCCGTCCCTCCACCGCTCCACCACCTCATCAGCTGTTTGGGGAAGACCTCTCCAAGCAAGTCAAAGAACTCGACGAGGAGGCCAAGACTGTGGGCCTTATGAAACCTCCCCCGGCTAAAGTTCACCCATATCACCGTCAACAACCACACACTACTTGGAAGCAGCGCCAGCCGGATAGGACACCAAGGACCTATCCGCCTCCACTTCCCCAACCGCAGCGGCCTTTTTTAGGGCAAGGCCTGCAGCGGCCCGCATGGAAGATGCGGCCGCCGTCATGACAACCACCGCAACGTCCCCTCAAAACGCCATACGCCAGGACCCGCCGTTAACCATGGAGGTAAGGGGGTCTGTTTCCTCTCAGGCAGTAGCACTTCTTCCCGCACAAGTCGGGGGACGGTTGCGGGCATTTAGGGGTGCTTGGGATACAATCACCACTGACGCGTTTATTCTACAAAGTGTTCACGGTTATGTCATAGAATTTATTGATGGTCAACTTCCCCCTACACAGTATGCACCTCAGCGAATTTTTACACTCTCTCAGAATGAGATAGAGGCAGGACATGCTGAAATCTTACGGCTAGCAGCCAAAGGGGTGATTGGCAAAACGACGCACGAACCCCTTGAGTTTGTGTCCAACATCTTCACAAAAACCAAAAAATGGGGGATGTCGGATTATCATAGACCTAACCGAGTTGAACACCTTTTGTACAATATACCCATTTTAAAATGGATACCTTCGAAACAGCTAAGCAGATGCTTTACCCGGGGTACTTTATGGCTTGCATTGATTTAAAAGATGCATACTATACAGTGCCCATCACAGAATCGCACAGAAAGTTCCTGAAATTTGTCTGGAAGGGACAGTTGTGGCAATACAAAGCATTACCTAATGGGCTCACCACAGCCCCCAGACTATTTACCAAATTAGTGAAACCTATATTGGCACTCCTCCGACAACAAAATTATATCGTCATGGCATATTTAGATGATATCCTTATCGTGGGTCAGACCCTCCAATTGGCTACACTGGCAGTTACAGCGACCAAATCTTTATTCGAGACGCTAGGGTTTGTAACCCATCCAGACAAATCCAAACTGCACCCCTCTCAAATTATGGATTATCTGGGTTTCACCCTTGACACAACCTTAATGATGATCACTATCCGGCAAAGGGCAAAGGTAATTGGGAAGTTGTTAGCTACATTCTCAGCTGCGCAATTCGGACCGTTACATTACCAAAATTTACATTCTGCCTCATCAGTCGGGTATTGCAGAAAATTCAACTGGATTCTGTAACTGGCATTTTGATCATACCCGACTGGCCTACACAGCCATGGTACCCGATGGTCCTCAAAATTTTGAAACATCCATGGCTTCAGATTGGTAAACACCCCAAATTAATTACTAACCCCATTACGGGGGACAGTCACCCATGCCATGGTCACCTAAACATGTTGGCCTGCAGGTTCTAAAGAGGCTGCTCGTCAAGGCCGGCATATCACCAAGAGCCATGGAACTCATCTCAGCGTCATGCCGAGCATCAACCAGGAGGCAGTACCTCACACAGATCAGGAAGTGGGAGGCATTCTGCTCCCATATCAACACGACCTCCAACTCGGCAACAATCCCTGATGTCCTGGAATTCCTAGCGGGCCTTCATTACGATGCTGGCCTTAGCTACAGTGCCATCAACAGCGCCAGGAGTGCACTGTCCTCATACCTGGACATAGGTATAGGCTCCAACCACCTGGTGTCTAAATTTATGAGGGGAGTGTTTAACACCAACCCTCCACGGCCCAGATACAACTTCACCTGGGACGTAGGGATCATTCTGACCCTACTGAGGAGCTGGTCTCCTATGACCGAGTTACCACTCAAACAGCTCACCCTCAAAGTGGTGATGCTGTTGGCACTGACTACAGCTCAACGAGTCCAGGCATTACAAAAGCTGCGGCTGGATAGCATGGTCTCCACCCCTGCACAGGTGACTTTCTTTGTCCAGGACCTATTGAAGCAGCACAGACCTGAGGCTCATGGGCTGCAGTTGGAGTTTCGGGTGTACCCCACTCATGCCACCCTCTGCATAGTCACCCATCTCCGCCTCTACATCCGCACTACACGAACCATCCGGAAGATGGAGCAGGGGCTCCTCATCAGCTACAAACCTCCGCATCACCGGGTGACTGTGCAGACTATCGCCAGGTGGCTCAGGGCGGTGTTGGGTGCAGCAGGAGTAGCTACTAACATTTTTAAATCTCACTCTACCAGGGCTGCATCCACATCAGCGGCGAGGGCCATGGAGGTGCCCATGGACCACATCCTCACCACCGCGGGCTGGGCTAGTGAAGCAACCTTCCAAAGGTTCTACAACAAACCACTGGTTGCCCCCACAACGTTTGCAGAAGCCGTGCTGGGAGCCGCTCAGTGAATGTTTGTCCGCGGGTTTGGGGTTATTTGTTTGTTATTATTTGTGCAATAAATATGCATTCTTTTTCAGCCTGTTCAGACTGGACTGCATTAACAGCCTTCCTCCATCAGGATTGCGGCAGTGTGATAGCATGGACGTTGTCCAGGGCGTGAAATCACAGAGCTTTGAAATCTTCACGAAGTCACTCACGTGACTCTGAAATAAAATAGTAAGATTAAACGAGAACTTTATGAGGAGTTGCGGTGAGGGATTTCGTGCCCTCCGCTCCCACCCTCTATCATAAGGTCAACTGGTATGTTCTACATTCTTAATCTTACTATTTCCAATCATGGTGCGTTCTGTGATTTCCACACCGCTGCTTTGAAGAATGTCGGGCATGCGTGCTGGCGGGGTCTTCACGAAATCCCTCACCGCAACTCCTCATAAAATAAAGATCAATCTTCGAACTTGGTAAGTTCTCGTTTAATCTTACTATTATCGGTTATACTGGGTAACTGCTTCATAATATACAAGCCAAAGTATCTAGTGCACCCTTCATGATGTCCATAGTCATTCGGTATTTTGGTGCTCAGGTAGGGTTATAATTAGGCTTGGATGCAAGGAACTTCATCCCAGGTTCTCCAGAGATGCTACCTAACTTGTTGAGATACTCACACACGTTATGTTTTTTTGCTAATGCAGTATTGTTCTAGAGCCTGATAGTTGATGGGAAGAAACTGCTCTTAACTACTGCTGTTAATTGATAGATGGGTTCAACATCGGGGGAAAGAGTGTTCACGTGGCAGCCCTGTTTCCACGAATCTTTCCACCACCACGCACAAGAAGCACAAGAAGCGTCAAGACAGACACCATTGTATGCAGATGCCGAGAAGAGTGTTCACCTCTGGCTGAACAACTTCTAATCTTGTGTGGACTCGATAAGAAGAAGAATTGATGGATAACAATTGGTCTGGGTCAAATTCAAATGGCTGATTAATACTTTCTCCTGAGAAGATAGACTCAATTTAGTGGTGCATAAGATAAAAACAAAATATTTCTATAAAGAGCCATGACTGGGTTTATGAATAACTCATAAGATATCAAATGCATCGAAAGCAGATTTTCGCACGTATAAAAACAACAAATAACACTTTAGTACTTTTAAAATGACACCTGGTTTAGCTAGGTAGTCATCAAACAATGTATAGGCTATAGAATTAATAATTAGCACATTACATTACTGCAAAATTTCTTCCAGTGAACCGTTGCATCTTTATCATACACCAGAAAAGTATTTGTCCAAGATGAAATAATTGCAAAGTGGGAATTTTCCATTTACATAGACTTTGTGTTTCATACATATTTTGTTCAGATGATTATTATAGATGTTTCAGTCCCCACAAACAAGTTCATTCATTCAATCCACTTTTCCGATGTTCCATCCCCTCATCATCTGACCCTGTGCTGAGTTACCAATACAATATACACTTAATCACAATGCCATCTATTTTTGCCTACAGTCTTACAAATATCAGAATCAGAATCAGAATCACACTTTATTCGCCAAGTATGTTTTGCAACATACGAGGAATTTTATTGGCCAGGTCAGCCATACAATTAAAAGTAACAGATCACTCAAAAACACATTTGAACATGAACATTCGCCACAGTGACTCCTACACATTCCTCACTGTGATGGAAGGTGAAATAAAGTTCAAGTCCTTCCCTTAGTTCTTCCTCGGTCATGGGCCTCGAGCCCTCCGTTGACGGGATGATCTTGACTCCCATAGCCGGCGGCGTTCGGGCCCTCCATGTCAAAGCGATCAAGCTCCCGCATCGGGGGGATGTCAGCTCCCTTGCGCCGGGCGATCGAACCTCACGTCGGGTCTGGTCGAACCTTCCGCGACGTTGGAGCTCCAGACTCAAGCCGAGACTGCGAGCCCTTGGTGTTGGTTCTGCGGTAGTCGTGGTCGGAGCGATCCCAGGCAAGGGATCAGCTCTGATGTTAAGTCCACGCCCCGCGGTGGGGCTCACGACAGCCCGAGGAGGCTTCCAGCTCCCTCGATAGTAGGCCGCAGAGCCCGGAGAATGTGATCCTAAAATTGATCACATCTCCAGGAAGGTAAGAACCTGAAAAAAAGTTTCCCCCGATCTCTTCCCTCTCCCCCCACATAAAACAAACCGAAGAACATTAAAACAAAAACTTTTAACAAACTAAAAAATAACAAAAAGAGTGAAAAGATGAACAGACTGTCGGCAGGGCCGCAATCACCCATAGTGGACTTTATCTACCCCATCTTAATCCTGAATGTTTTTCACCTCTCCTATTGATGAGTTTTTTACAGACTCAACCATTCCAATGATTTCTTCCCATTTTCCCACGTCCACATATTCGCCAATACAACTAAGACTCCACAGTCGATCACCCGTCCTGAGGTCAGGTGTTGCTGGCCCTGATTTGTTCTGGCCTTTTCTAACCTCCACTATTTCCCCATCCCCCCCCCTCCCACTTCTACTTTTGGTCTGAAGATGAGTTGTGACCCAAAATGTCACCTATTCATTTTCTTCAGAGATGCTGCCTCATCCACTGAGTTACTCCAGCATTTTGTGTCTGTCTTCCGTCTACTTGCTGCAAATCTCTTTATCACTGCACCTCACCTTGGCACTGTTTGATTCCATGACAAACTTTCATTAATATGACAAGGGGGGCAAACTGCACTGATAGTCAGCCAGCAGTTCCCCTGAGAACAGTCTGGCTAATGTCCATGCACTCAAGAATGCTCCAGCCACCAATGCCTGTCTAATGCAATCCACAAGTCCTGGGGCATTGCATATTTAGCTACAGAGCATCTGGCTTTTCAACAGGCTGAAAGTAAAACTAAAACTGAAACTAAACAAGTGGTTTAGGTTTAGGTTTATTATTGTCAAGTTCATCGAGATACCGTGAAAAGCATTGTTTTGCATGCTATTCAATCAGATCACATAATACCATAGTTAATACAATCAAGTCAAACTCACAGCAATAGTTTGAGCAAAGTGGGCGATAAAGGGTGCAATATAGAGTTCTCAAAACTGTAACATAACAGTTCCATAAACCAAGTCCAATGCACCCTAATTTATGGT
Source organism: Okamejei kenojei (assembly GCA_035221665.1). Lineage (NCBI taxonomy): Eukaryota > Metazoa > Chordata > Chondrichthyes > Rajiformes > Rajidae > Okamejei > Okamejei kenojei. The sequence continues at coordinate 14,606,324 of CM069153.1, forward strand.
CGTACCAACCGAAACCTGAATAAACAGAGGGGACAAAGCTGTTCCTGAGCCCACCACTATGTCTACAGGTTTCCAAGTTTATGTTCAAGTGTTTAAACGATTTCCCAAGTGTATGTCTAAGTTTGCCGTTTACTAAAATGTACCATTTCTGCAATGTACCAAGTTCCTCTCCCAAGTAACCAAGTTCCTCTCCCGAGTTACTCTTGAGCCCACCATGAATGAAGGTCTAAGTATCAAATAGAAGAGTGGGACAGCATCTCATACAGTAAGTATATTCTGATTCAGTATTGAAAGTTATTCAATTTCAGAACTTTAAAAAAGACTAGGCAGGATCTCGGCCCCGCACTCACTGCCGTTGTGCAGCAAGGAGGCGGTGGCGGCAAAGCAAAAGTGTTAAAGAAGACAGCTCCATCCTGCGGCTTTGAGTTAAAGATAGTATTCAGCACGGCCACATCTATTGATATGACCTACAATGGGAAAATGCGCACCGTCCAGTGCCACAGCTAGGCTGGGATCATTCTCTGCTCCCATCTCTCTCTTTCTGTGTGTGCATTAGCAGGGTGAAGAGCGGTCTACCTCGCTGGGGCACAAGACCTCTGACACCTGCCCCTTGCAGCCATCAACTGGTTTGTTCCTTTGGTGCGCCTCATCTGCCCTGCTCCCATCCCAGCCCTGCCCCAGCTCTCTGCCGCTGTAACGAGGAGGGGTCCTGCTGGCTGGCTTGGTGGGTGGGTGGGTGGGTGGGCAGGGAGGGAGAGTGGGTACAAACCACCAAATCCATTCTCAAAAGTCGGGCAGAGCCGTGTAGAACTCACTTTTCTCTCTGCTTCATATACGTGGGAATTCCCTCAGTATGGTCACTCAGCGGACAGGCAGCATCTCTGGAGAGAAGGAATGGGTGACGGGATGACGTTTCCAAAATTAAGCTGCATCTTTGTGTTACTCCAGCACCGTGTGTTCACTTTTTGTCAACCAGCATCTGCCATTTCTCGTGTAAGACATTATTTGTATCCGTAGCAATTGATTGTCGCTCCGTTAAGTTTCACAGGGGGTCGGGACAGGAATGGAGTTGGGAGGGAAAGGGGGGGGTGGGATGGGAGGGGAGTGGGGGGAGGTGGGATTGGGGTGACTTAGTATGGGAGACAAGTGTAAGAGAGGTGTACTGACTGTGTGGGTAGTGATTGCCCACCAGTCTCAAAAACCGCTGTGTCTCCCTGTCCCTGGGATAGCAGGGGGCGATCAAACAGCACAATACCCCCCTCCCCTCCACGCCAACACGAAGAGCAATGATCCCAAGGCTTTAGCATCAGAAACACCGGGCAGGCGACAATCACCCACCATAACGCGAGAGAGATCATGCACTATTGTAGGTCTCCTTTGCACGTTGGTGTTTCTGTCTTTCTCCATCTCATTGTTGGCTCTGTCTGTCACCACCCCCACCCCCACCCCTTTGCTTCCCGGCCATGAGTGTGACCCCTTCCCTCCCCTCTCCAGCTCCCCGTCATTTGCACCGGGCTTCGCCCCGTCTTCACGTCGGCGACGCCAGTAGGTCAGTGCCAGTTGCCCCGGGGCAGGTGCTTGGGGGCTCTCTCCCAGCGTGGCCCCGGACCGGGGGGGGGGGGGGAATGGGAGTCAGCGGGTAGTCCTAATTGCCTGCATGTGGCCCATAGTCCTCTAAACCCTTCCCATCCATTTATCTGTCGTTAATAACCTCAAGAAAATTCCTGCTTCTGTTTCCTGGGTCCAACTCAGAGAGAAGTCTCCTCCCTTTCCAGGGTTAGTTGCTCCACTGTTTATAATGCTCTCTGCATTATGAAGTCCTCGACAGTGAACCCCATGGGCAATCACTACCAAAGTGTCTGCCCGCACAGTCAGTAGACTTGTCTCCCATATTAAGTCAGCCCAACCACCCACCTCCCCTCCCCTCCTCCCTCCTCCCCCCCTCCATCTCCCCACCTTTCCCTCCCAACTCCAGTCCTGTCCCGACCCCCTGGGAAACTGAAGGGAGCGACAATCAACTGTCACGGATACAAATAATGTCATACACAAGAAAGGGCAGATGCTGGTTGGCAAAAGGTGAACACACGGTGCTGGAGTATCACAAAGACGCAGCAGAAATTTGGAAACGTCATCCCGTCACCCATTCCTTCTCTCCAGAGTTGCTGCCTTTCCCGCTAAGTTAAAGAGTGCCCATCGTAGACTCACGAATCACTACGGTAACCTGACGGGCTACTACGTTCTTACAACGAGTTTAAATGGTTCAAATTTTAACTTTAAGAGTAAATTTGACTCGTGGAAATCTGTAAACATGTTTAAAGTTTTTTAAGAGTTAGCAAGTTTCCCGGGTACCTGCCATTAGCGCCACGAGTCGCTAAGTTGCGTCCATGAGTTCCGACGTTACCGCTATGTTAATTGTGCATGATTACCACAAGTTTAATTTGTTATAAACTCGGGGTCACTCGTGGGTCGACTCCCACGGTGAGACAGGGGTTTAACTGTAGATATCTTGGGAGAAGTGAGCAGAAGACTGAGGTTGTGTTCAGTACAATCGACACAGGGTCTCCTTCAGTTCCATGTCAATTTATGACTGTATGTTTTCTGAAGTGCTTAAAAGCCCTGTCCCACTATACGAGCTCATTCAAAGAGTTCTCCAAGTTTTCCCTGATTCGAACTCGGAGATTTACGGTAATGGCCGCTCGTCGGTACTCGAGTCTCTCGTGGACATTTCTCAACATTTTGAAAAATCTTCACGAGTCTTCCCAGGTTTACCGCATTTCCCGAGTACCAGCCGTTAGTGTTACGAGCCGTTAAGAGACGTCCCCGAACTCCGACGCACCCGCTACGTTCATTCTACATGCTTACCACGAGTTTGATTTTTTTTTAAACTTGGGCGAGCACTTGAATGAACTCGTACAGGGGGGACAGGGCCATAAAAGGATGCTTTATTGTTGTGTTTGTTTTGCTCTCTAAGGTCGCCAATGACTGCCATCACAAGCAGCTACAAGGGAATATCATATTTACATTTACTATTGAACAATAAATAATTTAAGTGAAGTGGTCTCATAGAAATTCTCTTATAATTTTGATTTACTTCATTATTCCCTGCTTATAGTCTGTCAAGGCTTACTTTGATCACTGATCTAATCAGCACCAATTAAATAAATGTATATGCAAAAGGATTAATGTACTTAAAGCTGCATAGAAAAAAGTATTCCTATATAAACATTTATTTTTTAGCTAAAAATGGCAGCCGTTGTCAACAGGCATTAAAACTGAGGAGGAAGAACAGTATTTCTTATAAACTGGAGCCAAAATAGGGCTCTAATTGGATGCTTCTTGCAAAAGAAGTAATAATTAATGCGTCTAATATCTAAAATAATCATTACCTATTTTTTGCAATTTTTCCAATCAAGAGTAGCTATAAATAACATTTTACCATTGCTTCTGACGTAAGTTGAGTTCTGAATATAATTATTTGAGCAACATCTCAACGCCTCTGCTGATTTTTCATCTATTGAGAGAGGCAATAGTAATGCAGAGGAAAATTCCATCACACATTAGGTATGTGAGTTTTTTTGTTGAAGGCCAACCAATGGCAGAATGATGAAAGAATACAACCATTGATTCATAAGCAATAATGTTTCTTAAGTAATAACATTCAACCTCTAATTAATATACTTTAATTATTTTTATATTTTTCAGTATTTCAATTTTTCAGTATTTGTTCTATCAATCGGTGGTGGCCAGTGCCATCTTTTATACTGTCATGTGCTGGGGTAGCAGGGCGAAGGCCGTAGATGCCAACACAATCAGCAAGCTCATCAGGAAGGTAGACACAAAATGCTGGAGTAACTCAGCGGGTCAGCGGGAACATGTATGGGGATGACAGTAGCAATTTAGCCTACTTACAGCCTAGGCGGTTTCTTACTCTTGTTACAGAGAGAAATTGAATTGAATTGGAATTGACCACTCAAACTAATGACAGCACCTAATCGAGTCATGGGGTGATACAGTGTGGAAACTGACCATTCAACCCTACTCACCCACACCAGCCAACAATGTCCTAGCTACCCTAGTCCCACTTGCCTGTGCTTGGTCCATAACCCTTCAAACTTGTCCTTTCCATGCACCTGTCCAATTATTTCTTAAACAATGGGATAGTCCCAGCCTCAACTACCTCCTTTGGCAGCTTGTTCCATACACCCACCACCCTGTTGGGTGTTAAAGTTACCCATTAGATTCCTATTAAGTCTTTTCCCCTTCACCTTGAACCTACGTCCTCTGGTTCTCAATTCCCCTACTCTGGGTAAAATACTCTGTGCAGCTACCCAATCTATTCTTCTCATGATTTTCTTTAGATCAATGTCTATACATCTCCCCTCATCCTCCTATGCTCCATGGAATAGAGACCCAGCCTACTCAACCTCTCCCTATAGCTCACGCCCTCTAGACTAAGCAACATCCTCGTAAATCTTTGATGAACCCTTTCATGCTTGACAATATCTTTCGTATAACATGGTGCCCAGAACTGAAGACAATTTTCTAAATGCGGTCTCGCCAATGTCCAATACAACTGCAACATGACCTTGCTATGCTAGTTTATGGCTGGAAGAAAATTACCCTTTAAACGTCTTGTCTTACAACCACCCTATTCAGAGAATGGCTGAGATTTTGAGCCTTAGTGTTTGAATACTCTTTTCCTCAGATGGCTGAAGTTTCTGCTGACGATGAACTTTGCCGTCGATGTCTGCATTTACTGAGTGGTGGCTCTTGAGACATGCAAAGCGTTCCATGTTTTCTGGAGTCTTGTTGGGATTTTGATGATCAGGTAGCAGCATTGTGTTGCAGGTTCGTAAAGGCTGTATGTTGTAGGAAGGAACTGCAGATGCTGGTTTAAACAGAAGATAGACACAAAATGCTGGAGTAACTCAGAATGGGAGAGGAGGGATAGAAAGGAGGGAGGGGGAAGGAGGGAACAGGAAGTGGAATCACCTGAGGGAAGGTTGCAGTTAGGACTCAGCAGCAAAATCACAATCTACATCATGGTGTCATCTTTATAGACCCTGAACAAGCTGAAAATAAAATCAACTTAAATGACTGCCCACATAATTACTGTCTATGCCAAATGGTGTTATATTTTCATAAGCGAACTGACTGAATGACTGCAGTAACAAATGGTAGATGTAGGGATAACGCTGAGCTTTTTGCTGCTGTTAATGCTTGGGTTATTTACTTAGTTGAGCCAGATAAAGCGATACATTTGTAATTTATTGGCCAGCGTTCTTCAGTTTTAAGCTGGGTAATCATAGGATGGCAATGGTAATTGCATGCAATGTCACTCACATTGAAGTAGAATGCCCATGTGAGTTTTATATTTCGATTCACACGCTGCAGATTTTGTGGATAGAAAGCCTTGGTTTGTGTCGGCATTAGAGCATCATACGTCATACAACAGATAACATTACTGGAGGGTTACTCACTGATGTAAGCCATCCCCTAACATGAAAAATGCAGTTTACTATCACCTGTGATTAACTGAGTGATATTGACTTCTCTAACTTCTAGTAACCCTTACACCCCCTCTCTCTCCATCCCTCCCCCACCTAAGTCGTTACTTGTTTCAAAGTCTTGTTGAGTCTCATTGTCTGCATCTCGTTTTCACTTAGTCTACAGCCAACAATGGCCTGTTCACTTTTTCATTGTTACATTTTTGCATATCCTTCATTCATGGGTCCTATATCTCTCTATATCTCACTTTTCCCTTTCCCTTGACTCTCAGTCTGAAGAAGGGTCTAGACCCGAAGCGCTAACTACTCCTTTTCTCCAGAAATGCTGTCTGACTCATTGAGTTACTCCAGCTTTTTGTGTTTATATTTGATATTCTGAACCCTCTGTAGGATAAGATTTGGCATATAACAGCTGGAGGAACTCAGTGAGTTGGACAGCATCCCTGGGGGGAAATAGCCAGACGACATTCCCCGGGGGGACCTTTCATCAGACTGATAGGGCAGAGGGGAGATAACTGGTAGAAAGAGGTGACGGGAAGGCATGGGGCAAAATATTTAGCAAGTGATAGGTGGATCCGGGTGAGGAGGGGTTGCTTGTGGTGTCAGGCGGGGGAAGAAAATAATGGAGATGGTAACCAAGAGTTAAGGTGATAAGGATAGAGAGGTGGGGAGATGGGTGAGTCGCTTAAGATCTTAGCATCTGCAGTCTCTTGTGTCTTTCCTCCCAAACAAATCTGCATTCATAAACTTGCTAAAACCATAGTGAGCTGTAGGTAAAGTGACTGCCAAGAATCCATCACTCACCGCAGACTGGAAAAAAAATCTGCTTTTCATCGAGTGATAGAGTGATAGAGCATGGAAACAGACCGTTCAGCCCAACTTGTCCTAACCGGCCAATGTGTCCCTGCTACACTAGTCCCACTTGCCTGTATTTGATCCATATCCATCAACCTGTCCTCTCCATGCACATGCCTGACTGACTGTTAAACGTTGGGATAGTCCCAGCCTCAACTACCTCCTCTGGCAGCTTATTCCATACATCCACCACCCTTTGTGTTAAAAAGTTACCGCTCTGATTCCTATTAAATCTTTTCCCCTTCACCTTAAACCTATGTCCTCTGGTCCTCGATTCACCTACGCTGGGCAAGAGACTCTGTGCATTTACCCGATCTATTCCTCTCAAGATTTTATACAGCTCTATAAAATCTCTATAAGATCAAAGTAATGTATGAAACTGGCACATTTAATGTACTGAGGGCCAGTATGACTATGAGCCTGTGACCAGGGCTGAGCTGGTGGTGTGACATTGGGTGAGAGCTGATAGTGAGAAATTGCGAGGGAGCATAGCGACCAGGAAGGGGGGGGGGGGGGGGGGGGGGGGGGGGGGGGAGGGTGTGTGAGGGGGGTGTTCCCCCTCCCACAGTAAGAAGCTTTTAAGCTTGAAATTGTGCAATCTGGTACATACTGTAGCGAATCTTTTAACTTACACTTGGATGCAACTTTTATGCTTTAAATTGGATTAGGTATGAATAAGGTTAGGCTAAATTACATTCCTAATTACATTCTGCAATAGAGCCAGGCTCTGCTGAACAGGTGCAGCACATGAATTACTATATTCATGTATGGAAATCGGATCATATTCATGCTGTTATGCATATATATAGAGAAAAATTCAGAGAAACAAAGCAAAAGTCAGACTTTCATCACTGTTCTGCACAAATAAATCAATCAACCTTGTTCAAGAAGGAACTGCAGATGCTGGAGAATCGAAGGTAGACAAAATTGCTGGAGAAGCTCAGCAGGTGCGGCAGCATCTATGGAGCGAAGGAAATAGGCAATGTTTCGGGCCGAAACCCTTCTTCAGACGGTCTTAACCTTACCCTTTGAATATGGAAACAAGACAAAAATAATGCCACATATTCAATCATATATGGTTCAATGAAATTAAGATGTATATGCAAAAATATAATTGGAAACAGGCCCTTCCGCCCACCAAGTCCACACCGACCAACAATCTGTCACACACGAATTCCATCCATCATGCCAGGGACAATTTACAGAAGCCAATTAACCTACAAACCTGCACTTCTATAGAATATGGGAGAAACGGGAATATCCAGAGAAAACCCATGTGGTAGTAAGGCAGCAACTCTACCGCTGCGCCACCGTGCCACCCCATTAAATTATTTTTTCTGTAATATATTTATTATGGTGTCACGTGAATAAAGATGAAAATTCTGATTTCTGCCCTTAGTTGGATAACACACATGTCCAGTCATTGTGTTTTATGGCTGGTTTTCAACCTCTTCAGGCTGAAGGTCTCGACTCGAAACATCACCGATTCTTTCTCTCCAGAAATGCTGCCTGCCTGTTTTTTTAATTTTTACTGTCTTTCTGTTTAAACCAGCATCTGCAATTCCTTCCTACATTATGTGTTAAGCAAAACAGGTCCTATTCTCATTATATAATTTTGTGAGCAGCGTGAGAGTTTGAGAATTTTGTGAAATGCGCGAGTCTCATGCTTAATGCGTGAGAGTTGGCAGCCCTGCTAATAATTCAAACATTTTATGCTAGTTCCAATTGTTTGGACAAAAATCACTTGTTACTGCTTTATAACAGTTAAGTTACTTTAAGACTATTTCAGAAATTATGGCAGTCAACAAAAAATCAACTAACAAATTAAAGCAAACTAAAAAAAAATAACATGTTCCCTTTCCTGACTCTACCTCATCAGTACTTTAACGCTGTTAACAGAGCAAAGGGATATTAATCTCAACAATAAAAATGGGGAAATTGAGGGCAATTTTGCTTAAATGGTCATTCTAAGCCCATTCGGATCTGCATAGAGTCAATTATACAACATGTACATGGCTGGCCCAATTTGTCCATAATGATCAAGTTGGCATTCTGCGTGCCCAGGGACTGGCTGCCGTTCCCAGATCAGCTTGCGTCCCATGGACTGGCTGCAGTTCTCAGGTCGGCTCGCCTGCCCCGACCCCGCGAAAACAAATTGAAAAAAAACACGCGCTTTTTTGGGTTACCCTGTCCTAGATGTTTGGCCTGATTGTGGTTGTCATCGCCCCCCCCCCATGTTTGACAACTGATTCACCTGGTTAGTTCCATCTCAGACTGCTTCATGTTGTCGGCAGCTGCACATTTGACCAAAGAGAAGAGAAGAGACGTGACGTCACTCACAGCCATCAACCGACGTGCTTCCCCAGACCGCACAGATCGCTGGCAGACGGCGCAAAGGGACAAACTGGCGCAGGGACTGAACTCAGCGTGAGAAATCGGTCATGAGCATTAGGGCGTGAGAATTTGCTCCAAGGCGTGATTCTCACGCTGAAAGTGTGAGAGTTGGCAGCCCTGCTGTGACACTATGAGGTGTATCAAGAGCTATGGAGCTAATCACAGTCAACAAGGTCATTATTATTTTTAATGAAATGTTAAATGATGTTTGATAAAAGTTACTAGAGAAGTACGAGGATGTAACAAGCAACATAGAGTTTTAGAGTCATAGAGTTTTACAGCGTGGAAACAGGTCCTGCAGCCCAACTTGCCCACACCAGCAGACATGTCCCATCTTCATTAGTTCCACCTGCCTGCATTTGCCCCATATCCCTCTAAACCTGTCCTAACCTTTAGCAATATTACAAATTTTTGAGATTTTAAAAATCAAGACAACAATTTATCCCATCAGATAAAGCATAAAAATAAGTTTAATTTGACAACTAAAGCTGGGGCAATGAAACCAGTAAAATGCCCCATGGATCATTTTCTTAAAGTTTATATATATTAATGACCTAGGGAAGAAAATTAGCTATCCACGTTTGTAGATAATGTAAGTGGGATGACTTGTTATGTTGAGGATATTGGGCTTTGCAACAGGATATAGATAGGTTGAATAAGTGGACAAAAGGGCAAATGGAGTTTAATGTGGGGAAGTGTGCGGTCATGCACTTCAGGAAGAGACTGTTATCTAAGTGGAGAAAGATTGCAGGTAGGCAAAGTACCAAATGATAGTAAGATTAAACGAGAACTTACCAGTTTGAAGTTTGATCTTTATTTTATGAGGAGTCGAGTTGAGGGACTACGTGAATAGAAGCCCGTACAGCCGTTGGTGCGTCAATCTTCAAAGCAGCGGAATGAATTCACAGCTAACAATGACTGAAGTATAACGGTAAGATGATAAAACTAGAACTACCAGATGAGATCTATGAGGGTGGGAGCGGAGGGCACGTAGTCCCTCAACTCGACTCCTCATAAAATAAAGATCAAACTTCAAACTGGTAAGTTCTCGTTTAGTCTTACTATTTTACTTCGGAGTCACGTGAGTGACTACGTGAAGATTTCAAAGCACTGTGAATTCACGCCGCAGACCCAAATCCGACGTTCACACTGCCTGGATTGACTCAAAGTCGTTAGCAATCAATCATGCATCAATAATAACATTTGTTAAATGAATAACAGTTTATTTACAAACAAAATCATAAGAAACCCCTCTAACTCAGGGGGAAACTATAACAGTACTGAAACCAGAATCAGCAAACACCCCGAGCCTTGAAATCGGCTAGTGGTAAAACATCTGAAAAGTTAGCTCACTGGACCATCCTGCGGCCGCGAGGATATGGTCTATTGGCAAGTCCATCGCCCTTGCCGCGGAAGTTGATGCCGCCCTGGTGGAATGAGATTTGAATTTATCAGTATCAATTCCAGCACTTGCCAGGACCTGCTTTAGCCACCTTGAAATTGTTTGCACCGACACCTTACTGTGTGGTTTTTTGTGACTAATAAACAAAGCCGACTCTGTTCCTCTCAGAGGTTTAGTAATCTCAATGTAATGAGATAAATGTGAAACTACACACAAGCGATCATCTGCGGGGTATGCTGAAAACACAATCTTACTTCCTGTCATGCCTCTTCTATTATGTTTAAGCAAATCATAGACATAAAATATAATGGCATCTGCCGACACATGCATTCTATCTAGCCGTAGCTTTTGCAACGTTTGTACACGTTGAGCTGAAACCAACGCCATAAGCATGACCACCTTAATAGTTAATTTGGCTATAGATAGGCTTGCAACCGGAGCCCACTGGCGAAGAGCTATAAGAACCTCACTCACATTCCAAATACCGGCATACCTGGGTTTAGGAGGATTAGAATTAAAAACTCCCTTCATGAATCGTGAAACTAACGGATGTGTCCCTACTGTATGTAATTCTGCATTCGTAGGTAAATAAGAAGACAGAGCACTTCTGGCTGAATTGATCGCACTGTAACTTAATTTTTGGTCAAAATAAAGAGTTGACAAAACTCCAATACGTCCGTGATCCCTGCAGTGTGATATACAATATTCTGCTGTAGGCAGAATTGCTCCCACTTCCTTATATAGGTGATATATTGCTGCTGTGTACTATCCCTGCAGGCCGACGTGAGAACATCCACAGTCCGATGAGACAGCCCTCTCCCCAGGTATGGCCTCCTTAAAATCTGCAAATTAACAGATCAATACGATCTTACTCAGAGTCCCCCTCCGCTGTGCAGGACAAGAGGTTTTTTCCCATCGATGAAAAATAAAAGAGTTATTAATGTTTAAAAAATGTTGAGATTCTCTCTCTTGAATGCCACGCCCCTTCCCGAGGGACTATAAAACCCAAAAGTGTTGAGTGCCTCAGTCAGTCTCTGCAAAATGGGGGAGCGAGAGGGTCACATCTCTCAGTCTGAGCTGTGAATAACAATGAACACATGTCTACTAAACTGTGAGTGTGGGTTTACTGACCTTGAGTGCCCTTAATGTGGTTCGAAAATGAAAATGTGGTTGTTTTGAAGTGAAGCATTGCAAATGGCAGTTGGTGGTGGTTGGTTTGAAGGGGAGTACTGCAAATGGCTGTTGGTGGTGGTTGGTTTGAAGTGAAGCACTGCAAATGGCTGTTGGTAAATAAGTAAGTAAGTAAGTACATTTTATGTATATAGCATGTTTAAATCAACTTGCGTTGAAACCAAAGTGATTTACATAAAATAAATAATAAATTAAATAATAAAGTTTCCATACATTCATCGAAAAATTAAGAATAAGAAAAATGACATAACACATTATAGAATTCAACATTAACATCCCCCCACAACAGAATAAAAAAAATTCCACTGTGGGGAAAGGCATCAAAAAGTTAAGTCTTCTTCCTCTCTGAATCACCCGAGGTCAGGGCCTATTTGTGGCCTCCATAGCCAGTCCGATGTTTTCAGGCCCTCTTTGCCAGAAAGCTGGAACTCCAGCATCGGGTGAACACTCCTCAGCGGCTTGGAAAATGTCTGGAGCGGCCGCTTCCTCCCCGGAGACCGCGGCACCCGAAGTCCTCAGGCCGCGCTGGTTGGAGCTCCGACTCTGGTGAACTCGGATCCCAGGCTCCGCGGTATTTTAAATCCCACGCCACCCGCGGCTGGATGCCCTGCAGCCACAACTCCTCGGATGTTGGAGTCGACGATCACCGCACTCTGGAGCTTACCACACGGTGACCCTGTAAGGCATCACCAGCTCCATGTTGGTTTCCTGTCTGGACCGGTCCCGGCCGGTCCAGACAGGAAACGCCACTCCAGTCCGATGGTAGGCCGCGAGGAACGGGCGAAGAAGCAGCTCGGAGGGAAGCCGCCTCTCCGACCAGGTAGGGGCTAGGAAATAAAGTTGGTTATAAAGGTGGTGGTTGGTTCGAAGTGAAACACTGCAAATGGCTGTTGGTGGTGGTTAGTTTGAAGTGAAGCATTGCAAATGGCTGTTGTTGGTGGTTGGTTGGTTGGTTTGAAGTGAAGCACTGCAATGGCTGTTGGTGGTGGTTGGTTTGAAGTGAAGCACTGCAAATGGCTGTTGGTGGTGGAAACTTGACAACTTCCTTTGCACTGTATATTGATTTTAGATAAAACACTACCACTTACAGCTGTGCTTTTTGGCCATCTTACTCAGTCCCCCTCCGCTCATCAGGTGCAGAGGATTCTTCCCATCAATGAAAAATAAAAGTGTTATTAGTGTTTAAAAAATGTTGAGAATCTCTCTCATGTCAATCACGTCATGAAGGCCACGCCCCTTCTGGTGGGAGGGGGAGGGATTATAAAACCCGGAAGTGTGGGTGTGGCTCAGTCTTTGGTGGCCTTGTACCCTGCTTGACGTGGTATGAAACTGCACGAATTTGGTGGCTTTGCACCCTGTTTGAAGTGGTACGAAACTGCATTTGAATTTGATGGCCTTGCACCCTGCTTGAAGTGGTACCAAACTGCACTTGAATTTGGTGGCCTTCCACCCTGCTTGAAATGGTATGAAACTGCACTTGAATTTGGTTGCCTTGCACCCAGCTTGAAGTGGTATGAAACTGCATTGAATTTGGTGGCCTTGCACCCTGCTTAAAGTGGTACGAAACGGCACTTGAATTTGGTGGCCTTGCACCCTGCTTGAAGTGGTATGAAACTGCACTTGAATTTGGTGGCCTTGCACCCTGCTTGAAATGGTAAGAAACTGCATTTGAATTTAGTGGCCTTGCACCCTGCTTAAAATGAAATTTCAAGGAATAGCCATGAGTCAACTACCAGCCCACCAGCCTTGTGAGCTGCCAGCACATCAGGCTTGAGTGACTGAGCTGCCACCTCAATAATCCATATGGCCCACAATGTCCATACAAGCCCTCTGGAAACTGGTCCCTTCAGCCCACAACACCCATACTAGCACTCCTGAAAGCCCTCCCCCTCCCCCATATTGGAATTGGTGGAGAGTGTTGGTGGACCAGCCCTCCCGTGTGAACATGGAACCCAATGGGTCCCACTTAGTCTAGTCAATTTTATATAGTTACAGAGCCTTACAGCATGAAACAGGCCATTGATCCCACCATGGTTCTGTCAGACATCTATCTATACTAATCCCATTTGCCAGCATTTGGTCATACGACATGGTCATTCGAATACTGATACAACTACATGCTGAACATCATAGGAGGGCCTTCCTTCAGATTTACAGTTAGATCTGCTTTAGATTTTACCCATAGTCTGCATGAAAAACATATTTCCCAAATCCCACCAAAATCTCTTACCCCTTCCTTAAGGTTATACCTCAGATTTATAGAAAGCAATGTTAGGGGGAACTGTTTCTCACCGTATCTATACACCTTATCATTTTGTCTACCTCCATCAGACAGCAGCTTGGTGGCATAACAGTAGAGCCACAGCCTTGCAGCACCAGAGATCCAGGTTCGAACCTGAATATGGGTGCTTGTCTGTATGGAGTTTGTGCGTTCTCCCCATAACTGTGTGGGTTTTCTCCAAGATCTTTGGTTGCCTCACACACTCCAAAGATGAAAAGGTTTGTCGGTTCATTGGCTTGGGATAAATGTAAAGGGCCTGTCCCACTTGGGCGACCTGATCCGCAAGTTCTGGCAAGTTTGCCCTCGACTCATACTCGCATCATGGTCGACACGAGGTTGTAGGAGGTCTTCGTAACTTTCCTTCATGCTCGAGAGTGGGCTCCGCGTACTCGAGGCTTCAGCTAGGTCGAGGCGTTGTTTTCAATATGTTAAAAAATGCCCGCGAGTAAAAAAAGGTCGCCATGGAAAAAATCGATTCTTTTTTTACTCGTAGGTTTAGTCGCAGTAGGTCATAGTAGGTCGTAGTAGATCGGCATGTTAGTCATAGGTAATCGAGGATAGTCGAAGGTAGTCGAACGTAATCATTGATAGTCTTCATCATAATCGAAGGGAGATCGAAGGAGGTCATCTTCACTCTCCACTATTCGGTGTCCAATTTTCCCGAAGCTAGTCATAGCTAGTCGAAGCTGGTCTTCAACATAGTCGAAAGTGGTCGAAGGAGGCCTTCTACAGAGTCGAAGGAGGTCTTTAACATGTCATTTTTTCAAACTCTTCTAAACTCGCCAATTAGGTCGCCCAAGTGGGACAGCCCCTTAAAACAATTGTCCCTAATGTGTAGGGCAGTGTTAATGTTTTTGTGATCGCTGTTAATGTGTTAATGTACAAGGGTTTCAGATGTTATGGGGAAAAGGCAGGAGAATGGGGTTACGAGGGGGAGATAGATCAGCCATGTTTGAATGGCGGAGTAGGCTTGATGGGCCAAATGGCTTAATTCCTTCTGACCTTATGATTGCTGGTCGCTGCGAACTCGGTGGACCAAAGGGCCTGTTTCTGCACAGTATCACTAAGCTAAACTATATCAGGTTCCCTTCCACTTTCTCTATTCCAACTGAAATAAACATAGCCCATCCAGTCTCTCCTCTAAGCTGAAACATTCCATCACAATCAATGTCCTTTGAGTCCTAACCTGTGCAGCACATGCTTCTTTTAATGTGACAACTAGAACAGCAAGCAATGCTCTAGCTGCAGCTCAGCTAATGTTTTATATAGTTATACCTTAGCTTACCTGGATATATATTCTACACTCTAACCGTCCTCCCCAGATTATGGCAGTGTTCTGTTCCTGTCAACTGTTCATAACCCAGATTGTTCACAAATTGGAATTGTGGCTACAAAGCATGTGTTCTCACATAGCAGAAGATGCCAGCAGCCTTGCAGCAGCCAGGAAATCCACCCTGTCATTCTTCCAAACACGTTTTCATATGTATGAGCTGTACATAAGATGGCTGCTCATAGCCTGGTGAAATCATGTATCATAGAAACATGGAAACATAGGGAATAGGTGCAGGAGTAGGCCATTCGGCCCTTCGAGCCAGCACCGCCATTCAATATGATCATGGCTAATCATCCAAAATCAGTACCCCATTTTTGCTTTTTCCCCATATCTCTTGATTCCATAAGCCCTAAGTTAGATCTATCTCTTGAAAACATCCAATGAATTCCCCTCCACTGCCTTCTGTGGCAGAGAATTTCACAGATTCACAACTCTCTGGGTGAAAAGGTTATTCCTCATCTCAGTCCTAATGGGCCTACCCCTTATTCTTAAACTGTGACCCCTGGTTCTGGACACCCCCAACATCAGGAACATTTTTCCTACATCAAGCTAGCCTGTCCAATCCTCTAAGAATTTTATATATTTCTATGAGATATCCTCTCATCCTTCTAAATTCCAGTGAGTACAAGCCCAGTCGACCCATTCTTCCATCATATGTCAGTCCTGCCATCCCGGGAATTAACCTGGTGAACCTATGCTGCACTCCCTCAATAGCAATAATATCCTTCCTGAAATTAGGAGACCAAAATTGCACACAATACTCCATGTGCGGTCTCACCGGCGCCCTGTACTACTGCAGTAGGACCCCCTTGCTCCTAAACTAAAATCATCTTGCAATGAAGGCCATCATGCCATTGGCTTTCTTCACTGCCTGCTGTACCTGAATGCTTACTTTCAGTGACTGATGTGCAACACACCCAGTTCTCATTGCACCTCCCCACTTCCTAATCTGACACCATTCAGATAATAATCTGCTTTCCTGTTCTTGCCACCAAAGTGGATAATCTCACATTCATCCACATTATACTGAATCTGCCATGCATCCGTCCACTCACCCAACCCATCCAAGTCACCTTGCAGCCTCATAGCATCCTCCTCATAGGTTAAACTGCCACCCAGCTTTGTTTCATCTGCAAACATAGAGATGTTACATTTAATTCCCTCGTCTAAATCATTAATATTTATTGGGGTCCCAGCACCGAGCCTTGCGGCACCTCGCTAGTCACTTCCTGCCATTCTGGAAAGGACCTGTTAATTCCTACTCTTTGCTTCCTGTCTGCCAACCAGCTCTCTATCCATATCAGTATCCTACCCCCAATTCCATGTGCTCTAATTTTGCACAATTCTCTCTTATGTGGGACCTTGTCAACGGCTTTTTGAAAGTCCAGATACACCACATCCACTGGCTCTCCCTTATCTATTCTACTCATTACATCCTCAAAAAATTCCAAAAGATTAGTCAAGCATGATTTCCCCTTCATAAATCCATGCTGACTTTGACTGATCTCGTCACTGCTTTCCAAATACTCTGCCATGTACTGACCTCATTTTCCAGCACTTGGCCATAAGTTTTTATTATTTGCTATAAATTTCCACATCTCATTATCCCCAAAGACATCTCGTGGCATCATCAGGGTTTTATACTTTCTGATGACGACTTCTGTGCCTTTCTTGAGGACTTTGGGCTGTGGTAGGAACCCAATGGAAATCCTTATAATCACTGAGAGAACATACAAATCGAATAAAGACAGCAATCGAGATCAGGAATGAAACCAAATTGAACTCTAGAGTTATGAGTGTGTGCTCTACCAGTTGTACCACCATACCACCCTAATTAGCAACTCTTTGAAAGTTGTTACCTAATGCAAACAAAAACAAAAATTGATAAGGTGTGGTCATCACCTGATGGTCAGACCACTTATGGTTGAACTCTCGTCAGTGGTTACGAGGACTGCCTCGTGACATCATGGGCTAAGGGTAGTGTCCCAGCAGATCTTACCTGGAGATCATCAGTGTACAGGTAGCAGAGCTTGAGACAACAGTCTAACTCAGCAGCAACAATGAGAATATGTTAGAGGACCAAACAATCATATAATATCTGAATAAAGCAACTATTTGTTCACCACGTTTGGTTCCACTACAAAGGAATGTTTCAAAAAGATACTAGACCAAGTGCAGACCCGTTGGGTCTGTTCTCCTCTGGCAGGCAAGTGAAGAGAGAGAAGCGACTTGCGATTTGTCGGCATGTGTGATTGTGACGTAGGCAGCTCGTGAGGTGCCGTTTCGATTTTAAAATGAGTGAGTTTGGGGGAGGGGGCAGGTAGGATCTTATTAAAAAATGTCTAAATGTAATGAGGACTGGATTTGCAAATGTATAAGCAAAATTGCTAGCGAAATAGAAAAAATGGCGGCGTCTGAGCATCTGGTTTTGGCGGACCATGGAATCAAAGGCCAAAGACCTTATCTGAAAAAAAAATGGAATGTGACATACATCCACAAGACACACACACACACACACACACACAGTTTTAATGTATCGATAGATAATCAAAATTGTCTATTGGTCAGCAAGTAACAGGGGAAGGTTGTAGGTAACATTGTGGAGATTTCTATAAATCCAACATTTGTTCTGCCTGGGTTCAAATTCGAGCATACCCATTATCTGGATGAATGTTCGCAAGCTAAATAGATCTAGTGGTTAGTTTTTGGCAAACAGGATTCAGGTAATAATTATTTTTAGGGCATTCATCACTGGTGGTGTAATTGTAATTTTAGTTTGTCCTTTTAGATAGTTGTTTCTGGAAGAGGAGCTGTCAGTAAACCACATTGTACTTACATTCATAACAATTGGCCAGAGGCAAGATGAGTACATTTTTGAATTAACAACTCCTGTAAGTAACGATACGAGGTTAATGTATACTTCATTAGAGCTTCTGCTGTATGACTGCAATTCCCCCCTCGTGTTTGCATCTCCCTTCCCGAAGCCAATGGCATGTTGCTGCATCTAATTCTTCCTGCATCTGATGCCCTCCACTATCTATAAAACCAATGGTTGTATGGTGTTACGGTCCAGATACCTCCTCCCTCGACTCCATCCAGGGACTCTGACAGTTTTTCAGGTGAGGCAGAGGTTCACTTGTATCTCCTCCAACCTCATCTACTGTATCTGTTCTCAGTGTGTGTGAAAGCAAGTGGCGACTGGGCAATCGTTTTGCTGAACACTTGTGCTCAGTCCGCCTTGGCCTACATGATCTCCCAGTTTCCAAACATGTTAAGTCCCCGTCACATTCCCATACTGATCTTTCTGTCCTGCGCCTCCTCCACTGTCAGAGTGTCACATGCAAATTGGAGGAACAGCACCTCATATTGCACTTGGGCAGCTTGCAACCCAATGGTATGAGCGCTGATTTCTCTAATTTCAAGTAACCCCTGCATTCCTCCCCCCCAACCCTCAGTCAACCTACTGGTCCCACTGTTCGCATCCCTGTAACCCTTTGTTATCATCTCTTCTCCAGCCAAATAAGGGCCATTATGGGCTCCACGCTTCAAGAGGTTATCTCTTGCTGGCCCTGATTTGTTCCAGCCTTTTCCTACTTCCAGTACACCCCCCCCCTCTATGTTCAGTCTGAAGAAGAGTTCCAACCCGAAAAGTCATCCATCCTTTATCTCCAAAGATGCTGACTGACCCTTTGAATTACTCCAGCACTTTTTTTTGTGTCCATTCCTCACATTTGACAATGATGGTTGACAATCATTTACATTAGAACCGAGTGCAAGCCTACCTGCCATCTTCCCCTGCGTGCTGCTACTGGTGCAGAATGTGTAACTTTTAGGCAATGGTATCTCAGTTTTCCCTAAGACACCACTCGGGATCACCAGGCTTTTGTACATTTTTGATGAATACCTCCCTACCTCCTTTTTAGAGCTCCTCGTTTAAAGTTTCAGGTTTTCTCCACTGAAGGCTATAAGTTAGGTTCAGGATTTTATTTTCTCAAACCACTGGAAACACTTGCCCAACTCACTGTAGTCGCAGAGGGCCATTAATCACCAAGAAAGTGCCCATATTACTACGAGAAATTATGTTACTTAGAACCAAATGGTTCAAAGGTTTTTGGTGGTCACGGTGGCACAGCGGTAGAGTTGCTGCCTTACAGCGAATGCAGCGCTGGAGACCCGGATTCGATCCCGACTACGGGTGCTGTCTGTTTGGAGTTTATACGTTCTCCCCGTGACCTGCGTGGGTTTTCTCTGAGACCTTCGGTTTCCTCCCACACTACAAAGACGTACAGGTATGTAGGCTAATTGGATTGGCAAATGTAAAAATGGTCCTTAGTGGGTATAGGATAGTGTTAATGTGGGGATTGCAGGTCGACGAGGACCCGGTGGGCTGAAAGGGCCTGTTTCCGTGCTGTATCTCGAAACTAAATTTCCCTCCGGGATAAATAAAGTTGTATCGTCTCGTATCGTATCGGCTAAGATCTAAAGGTTTTGGAATTTAACGGAATCAAGGTATGCATGGATGGATGAGAAGCAGGATCACATGCTATTGATTGTTGAAGCTGCCTTGATGAGCTACATGCTGTACCCATGCTTCTGTACCATGTGAGACACAATATAAAAATAGAAAATATTGCAAAATACTGCCTCGAAATAGCAGCCAACATAATCAAAGGCTTGTCCCACCCCGATTATTCCTTCACCCTGGTCCTGTCCAGCAGAAGGTACAGAAGCTTGAAAGCACACGCCACAAGACTCAGGAACAGTTTCCTCCCCTTTGTTATCAGGCTTGTGAATGGTCCTTCCATTAGGGTGGATACTTTCTGATTCATCTCTACCCCATTGCAGACATGGGACTTTGTCTATGAATAGCTTACAAAACTAAGCTTTTCACTGTACCTCAGTGCATATGTCAATAATAAATGTAAACCTAAATCAAAACCACTTGTACTTTGACTATTTATATGAGCAGGGGAGCACTTGAAAATTAAACAATAAGCATATTAAAAAGTATTAAAAAAAGTATCAACCTGAGGAGGGTTTGCAATGTGGTTACATGAACTGTGATATGTTGGAACAAGTTCCCTTTAAAATACTATTGAAGCAAGACACACAGGTATGGGGCCCACTCTGTGTATGGGCACCACATACAGCATGCATTTTATGAAGATAATGTCTGGATTCTTAGGTGCAATCGTACATCAGGCACACTGAGGATTCAAAAGGGAAAGGGCAGGAAACTTACAGTAAGTACCTGGATTTTCACTAATGGGCCTGTCCCACTTAGGCGACTTTTTAGGCGACTGCAAGAGACTATGCAGTCGCCACATGGTCACCACATGTTCGTGGGTGGTTGCCAGGGAGTTGCCTTCATGGTCGTGAGGAGTTCCCGCATTCTGGGAACTAGTCGTGGCCTCATTATGGTCGGTGTGAATTTTTCAACGTATTGAAAAGTTAACGGCGACTTGAATGAAGCCGCCATGGAGAGTAGCAAGAATTCTCGTACCGAGGTCCTAATGGGTTGCCGGGAGGTCGAAAGATCTCGGAGGTTCTCGTAAGTTGTTGCCAGTGCTGACCGGTGAATTTCATTGGCTCATTGGGAGGAGAAAAAGTAAGCAGTAGTTTTCAGAACAAAGGATAACCAACCGATAATGTCTGCAAGCCGTGTATCTCTGGCTTATTAAAAGTTGTCTTCACTCATTCTCCCTCCTTCTCCCCCCTTCTCCCTCCTCTCCCCCCTCTACAAAGACTTACCGTACACTGTGCTTTAGCTGTTTTTTATAGCGCTAACCTTCCTGTTCATCGCGGTTTGTGTCTGTTTCACCTTGGCTTTGCACCGTGTGAACTTTTTAGATAGCGCTCCCCCCGCTTGCACTGTCCCCCGCCTGCATAACGGGCTGGTGAAGAAAGCGATGTGTTTGTGTTCCACTCTGACAGTCGCCTTCCCAGTTGCCGGTTTTTTAAGGCGACTGCCGGCAACTTAACAGTCGCCAGCAGTCCGCTGAAAAATCGCCTAAGTGGGACATGCCCAT
The DNA here is from genome assembly GCA_035221665.1 of Okamejei kenojei. NCBI lineage: Eukaryota > Metazoa > Chordata > Chondrichthyes > Rajiformes > Rajidae > Okamejei > Okamejei kenojei. The sequence goes on from CM069153.1 coordinate 14,627,316, forward strand.
AAGTAACACTTTTGGGGGGATTATCGTTAATGAGCATTTGTGTGTCACAGCTGGACATCGTGCAAATGGGCACAACGTGTTCTGATTTGGATTTGCATCTGATACCAAGCTTCATGCCAGATGGTCCAGTTTTACTTTCTGTTTACATGCTGTTACATGGAAAATTGATCAATCTAATGGCCTGTTTGGCTACTGCTGATGATAAATAATGATTAACTATATTAGTAGCTTTAAGGGCCTGTCCCATTTGGCAGTCATTCGCGCACCATTTAAGCGACCTCCATAAATTTGGTCGTCGCGTTGTATGCATGGGTAGCATGTGGGTAGCACGGGACGGGCGCATGGAGAGGCGTGGAGGAGTGTGGAGTTGCGCACGGTAACGCGGCGCTCCAGGATTTTGTGCTGCACTGATGTGGTGTATCGCTTACGCATGCGGATGTACTGTGTTCTCACGCTGATGTCCTGAACTCGTACGTGTAGTGCGTGGTGATGCATGATTACGTCACCGTGCGTAACCATGCGCTGTCCATGTGCAGTTGGTCCACCTTTTACGTGTCATGGATATAAGCGGGCGCGATTTAAAAATTTGCACAGTTTCATGGAGAAAACTATGTGGTGAACACCAAATCTCTGGAGAGAAGCAATGGGTGACGTTTCAGGTTGAAACCCTTCTTCAGACTGAAGAAGAGTCTCGACCCAAAACATCATCCATTCCTTCTCTCCAGAGATGCTGCATGTCCCGCCGAGTTGCTCCTGCATTTTGTGTCTATCTTGAATTTAAACCAGCATTTGTAGTTCCTTACTACAGATTAATTTGGTCTGCAGCATGTTACTTTTCATTCACCTCTATTTTTGAATAGGGGCATTACATCTGCAGTTTTCCAATTGCTTGCACTACTCAAGAAACGGGAACATTTTAGAAAATCATAAATATCATAAATAGGGTAAATATCATAAACTGGGTATTCAAATGATGTCACGCACTCCAGACGGCTGTGCTGACGCATGAAGATGCGTGATGACACGCGTGACAGTCACTATCGGCCTGTCATGTAAATGACGGCTAAGTGGGACAGACCCTTCAGGAATCACACCTTGACTTCCGGTGCCGCTATGGAGGACTAGAAGGCAACGCCAGCCACCTCCGTGAAGAAACGGGAAAAAACCGGGAGAAAATGGTGAAAAAACCTACCTGCTGCTCCTGCTGCTTCTGCATCTGCTGCTTCTACACCGGCTGCCATGAGTGACGTCATCAGGCGTGCCACTGTAATGTCAACACAGCGCAGCCCACCAGAGAAATCCAGACTCCGGTATCAAAGAAAAATGGCTGAACAGGAACAAGGCCCGACTGAAGCCTCGGCCTCAGGTAGGACACAGTCCCTAGAAGATGTGTCTAAAAAATCGAAAAAAAAAATCGGAATTGGAAGAACTCAAAATTTTTTTTGTGCAAGAAATGGCAGAATTAAAGAAAGAAATGAAGTCTGAATTAAAGATGGAATTGGAAAAAATGAACTTTATGGAAGACATTAATAAAATCAAGATTGGGATGAAAGAGTTAAAATCTGAAATTAATCTCTCGACTACGGATTTATCAGAAATGCTCCGAAAGGAAATTACAGAAGTAGTGACTGAAAAATTTGCAAGTATAATGGAAGAGTTGCATGAAAAAATTGAAAAAGAGGTGGAAAAGGAAATGGAACCAGTGCTGGAAGAAATTAAGCTACAATCAACATCCATAAAAGACCTTGAAGATTTAGTCCAAACAAATACTCAGACTACGAAAACACTCGTCAAAGAAAGTCAACGATTATCCGACTTACTGGGTAAAGTTACTGATAAGTGTACTGAGCTGGAAGGACGCCAGAGAAGGCAGAACCTAAGGATCGTGGGTATTCGAGAAGGGAGAGAAAAGAATCAAGATACACGAGAGTTTACTGCAAACTTACTACAAAAGGTTTTATCTCTGGAAGAAAAGCCTTTGCTAGCCCGAGCACACAGAGTAATGAGACGTTATACAAAGCATGATGCTCCTCCAAGACAAATGATAGTAAAAGTCCAGTATGATTATGTTTTGGAAGATATGATGAATAAAGTTGTAAAAAGTAGAAATCTTAAATATGAAGAAGATTCGATCAGTATCTACCGAGACTATCCAGCAGAGGTCTCTAAGAAACGGAATGCGATTAAAGAAACCAAAAGAATTCTGAGGGAAGTGAAGAATCTGAAGTATACTTTGAGAAACCCAGCCACACTGAGAGTCACCTATAATCAGGAAGAACATTATTTTAAAAATCCAGAGGACGCATTGAGATTTGCCCAAAGGATTAAGGAGCGAGAAGAAGACTGAATGGAACCTTCAAAGATGAATTAAAGGAACAATTAAACTGTATTTTCAAGATTGGTTGAAGACTCCAATAGACTATGGACTTGTTTCATCTAAAGAAGACGGAGAAGGAGGCGGATGGGAAAATCGAGGAGATCGGTATTGGGATTGAAGACTTTTCCATGGATACTAATAATTAGAATACTAACACTACTGGTTTAATAATTAACATATACTAACATATATAAACATATATTAAATTTAATACACTGGTATCATTAATAATTAGAGTTAACAATTGCTAATTATTGATTAATAATTAATAATTAATTATAGCCGACTAACTTAGAATTAAGTAAATAGTAAATATAAATATACAAATATAAACTTCGACTTCATTTATCTCCCGTGGTATTTTTTATTTCATTTTTACTTTTTATTTTTTCCATAAATTGGGTCTTTTTTCATTAATTTTTTAATTTTAACTTTTTGTCTTTTCTTTTTCCCTTTATTATATATTTTTATTATTATAGTTTACTAATAGGCATTAAGTATATATATTACTATATACTTGACTATGAACTTTTTACACATCATAGTTTAGTACCCCCGGTTTAAATAATAATTTCTTTTTTTTTGGAATATTAATTTTAGTGAATCACGGAGATGGATAACATTTAACATTCACTATGGAAGTCCTTAGATTGCTAGCCATGTTAGTATGGCTAACACTAACTACACTTATACTAGATGTAGTTTTTTCTTTCTTTGTGCACTCTACTAATCTCTTAATCTATCCCTTTTTTAATACTGTTTCTGATTATTACTATTATTATTTTACATTTGAGTGGAATTATAAATTAATGCAAAGGAGATATATATGTGAGAGAAGAACAAGGGTTTTGAAATTCGTCTATTCGAAGTTCAGTTGTAAGGTCTGGTATGTCGAACTGTACCATTTGCTCTATTATACATCCCTTTAGATAAAAGATGCAAGACTTACGAATACGGGGAATGGAGGAATAACGTTTTTTAGTTGGAATGTTAAAGGTATTAACAAACCAATTAAGAGGGGTAAGGTATTAGCACATTTAAAAGCACTTAAAATAGACGTTGCATTTATCCAAGAGACACATCTAAAAAAAGAGGCAGAACATAGATTGAAGGCCAAATGGATTGATAAAGTATATTCTTTCACACACAAATCTAGAGGTGTAGCAATATTAATTCGTAAAGGCACTGCATTTAAACATCAATAATAACTGATAGTGACGGTAGATATATTATTGTAATAGGAGAATTATACACACAAAAAATGATTTTTGTCAATGTATATGGCCCAAATTTTGATAGTCCGCTGTTTTTAAAAAAAATATTTAATACCATCCCTGAATTATCAGAATACAATTTAATAATTGGAGGAGATTTAAACTGCACACTAGATCCTTATTTGGATAGATCATCAAAACAACGGAAACTTAAATCGCATTCCAGTGAGTTAATAAATGCATATATAGACAATAGCAATATTAAAGATGTTTGGAGATTGCAAAATGCAACAGGACGAGAATACTCATTTTACTCACCTGTGCATAAAACCTATTCAAGAATAGATTATTTTTTGGTAGATTTAAAACTCATTCCACTTATGTATAATTCAAAATATCATAATATTATAATTTCAGATCATGCACCCTTAACTTTTAAGATGAAAATAACTGATATAATGGAGAAACAGAGTCAATGGAGATTTAATCCACAAATTTTAAAGGACAAAATAACTCAAGAATATATTACAAAACAAATTAAGATTTTCATTGAAACAAACGATACACCAGAAATATCTTCATCCCTCTTATGGGAAACTTTTAAAGCATATACTCAGGGAATTATGATATCTTCTCAAGCATTTTATAATAAAGAGAATCGGAAGGTACAACAGGCATTGGAAAGAGAGATTAAACAGTTAGATATAGAGAACGCTGTTAACCCAACTATGATAAAACATAATAAAATCTTTGCATTGAAATATAAATTAGATAAAATACAGTCAGACCAAGTTGTAAAACTATACCAATACACTAAACAAATACAATTTGAATTTGGTGACAAACCACATAAACTATTGGCTCGTCAGTTAAGAAAATTGGAAGGAGAAAAATTAATTTATAGGATTAAATCAGATAAAGGGGAATTACTAGTACAAACTAAAGATATAAATGAGAGATTTTTGCAATATTATAAACATTTATATTCAGCTAAAACAAAAGAAAATCGAATAGGAGTAGAAACATTAAAAACAAAATCGTAATCTAAAAGGATTGGATTTAGAAGATAGGGAATTATTAAACGTTGAAATAACTACTAAAGAAATTGAAGAAACTATTAGATCATTAAAAAATGGTAAAACTCCAGGACCAGATGGTATTGGAGCAGAATTTTATAAAATATTTTATGATATGATAGCTCCACGTTTGAAGACACTACAGTGGCTTGCAAAAGTATTCATACCCCTTGAACTTTTCCACATTTTGTCACGTTACAAGCACAAATGTAAATGTATTTTATTGGGATTTTATGTGATAGACCAACACAAAGTGGTGCATAATTGTGAAGTGGAAGGAAAATGATACATGGTTTCCAAATTTTATTACAAATAAAAAACTGAAAAGTGTGGCGTGCAAAAGTATTCAGCCCTCTTTACTCTGATACCCCTAAATAAAATCCAGTGCAACCAATTGCCTTCAGAAGTCCCCTAATTAGTAAATTGGGGGCTGAATACTTTTGCATTGCCTAATTTTATGTTTTATTATGGGGCAGTTAATATAAAAAATATGAATTTCTGGTTGGAAGAACTAGATAAACAACCAAACTGGTTAAAAATGGAAAAAGAAGACTGTCTACCTTTTGAAATTAGCTCAATTTTTTTTGCAAATACTACAATACATAAGAAAACTTATAGAGGAAACCCAATAATAGAAAGTGGAATATGTATTTGGAAACAATTTAAAAAAAACATTAAAATTACAGAATACACCACTAGCTCTTCCAATTGTAAACAATATTTCTTTTAAACCTTCATTGATGGATAAAGGTTTTTTTTTAAATGGAAGAAGTATGGAATAAATAAGATTGGTGATCTCTACAGGGAAAGTTTATTTCTCTCATTTCAGGAATTACAACAAAATTATGGATTACATTCCAAAGAATATTTTAGATATCTACAAATTAGAGATTTGGATAGAAATGTTTTAAATAATTTCAATTGTAGTTAATGCAAATTTAATTCCAGGTTCAAAATTAATCATATTGGGAATACTAGAAACGAAACAGATATTAACAACACAACAAACAATTTTTATTGGTTATAGTTTAATAATTGGTAAAAAAATTAATACTAAGATTTTGGAAAGGTCCCATTTCCCCTACAATTAAAATGTGGATTACAGAAATGTCGGAGACACTTCATTTGGAACGATTAAGACTTGTCCTGATGGACAGGTTGGATCAATTCAGAGGAATATGGTCTCCATTTATTGAATATTTAAAGGGTTAAGATGGTCCGGTTCGAGTCCATGACTGAAGCCTGAATGAATGAATAGATGGAGAATTATATACAATAGATCATGAATATATCTCCAATGAAGAATATCTTGTTTAATACTCCACTCATTAATTTATCTCTTTTTTATCTATTTTTCTCTTTATTACCTATTTTCTACTGTTATAAAATAAAAAAAATATATAGAAGTATAAATAAGATTGACTGTAAAAGTTTAAAATATTAAGAATGTATGTGATGATAATATTTTTTTCTTTGTCTTTGATCTTATATTATTTCTTCTTAATATGTAATTACTTCTAATAAAAATATTTTACAAAGAAAAAGGAATCACACCTTGACCAGAAAGATAAGGATGGATGTTAATAAAAATATGTTACCATATAGGCATATGATAGCTTCATTGTTGTCATTGGCTTGTTTTCAGTTCAAGGTATTTTTAATTAAGTGCGTTGAACTTTCCTCGATTGCCACTGGAATTCACACCTCCATCATTTTAGAGGAGAGAGTGAGATAAAGGATCAGCTAAGAGCATATCGAATGTTGAACAAAAAAACAGTGGTGGAGTACATCAGTGGGTCAGGCAGCATCTGTGGAGAGAATGGACAGATGAATGGACAGATGAATAAAATGCAAAGTGTGTGGGTTTTTAGAGACAATCATTGATGGTGAAACGACAAGAACCTTGCAGATATGCCAAGTCTTACTCTAGATTTTTTGGGGGGAACTGAACTTAATCACGTGTCATCCTCTCTTGGAGTTTTGGGCAGGATATTTTTGGGCAGGATCTTTTAGAAAGAAAATCAAGCACTTGCAGAGAGTGCAAAGAATTGTTTGAATGAAACTGGTTTTCCAGTTAGTTGAGAGGCAAGGCAGATAGAGACAATTTTTCTCAGAACAAACAGGTGAAAAAAACTTGATTGGAGGTCTTCAAATTCCTGACGTGTTTTGATGAAGTGAATAGCAAGAATTGGTATTCACTGAACAGAGAACACAGAATTTTACGTCAGAGTCACGTGAGTGACTACGTGAAGAAGTCCCGCCTGGCGCATGATCGGCATTACGTCAACGCTGTCGGTAGACAAAGAGCTGCAGAGCGCAGCTCCACCAGCGGTAAGGAACAGGCCCGCAGGTAAGTAGATTGAATTATTTTACAGGGCGTGTTTCAAACTCTGTGGTGCTGCCGTGCAGAGCCAGCAGGAGTTGAAAGGAAAAGAGGAAAAACTCCGGAGGAAAAACGGAGGTTAAAATGCATCCCGGGTAGAATCTCAGCGATCGGGACGGCAGATTAGTGCGGAGCCGGTTCCGATACCAGTGGCCGTTAAAATTAACCATAGGGAGCATTTAGTCGCTCCACAAACAAAAGCCACGGGAAGAATCTCCAGTGGGAAGGAAAATAAAGAAGTCTGAGAGGCCGTGGTTTTAAATGATTTTAATAAGGAAAGGCCTCCAGACAAGAAAGCCTTATGGCTCAGAATAAATTAAATGGAGAAATACTCCAAATTATTTTTCAACCAAGGGTCTAAAAAACCCCAGAATATTTCCAGGCAGGCCCTGAAGGGTTTCCATATACAAGTATATGGTGCTTTTACCACTGTGGGAATATGAACTTCAGATTGGGCTGGAGGTAGTCTCCTTGAGCAAGTCTCAGGAGTACCAGGGCAGTAAAGAAACTGACCCTGAAAGTGGTGTTTTTGGTCATAAGTACCCACCACAGCACAAGTATAAATCCAGGTGTACTTAATGGGTACAAAGTACGATACCTGAAGGAAGCGGTGAGGCCATGGAAGGTAACCATGGTGGCCAACAGCTTCAGGAGGCTGTTATGGTTGAAACAGCAGATTTATATGAAAACACTTGTGCTTTACTAGGGTGCCAACGGTGAATCCGATTAAGGAACCCATGTCTTCAATAGTGTGGAGGCACAGGGAATATGATTCCAAAGAATTTCAAGTTTGCGGGTGGCATCACTGCTTATGGGAAGCAAGTGAAAGATTGTGCAATGACCAAAATTTAAAAAGTACAAGTGGCATTGTTGAGCTCAATGGTATGAGAGAAAAATTGCCATTCGGACCATTTTTGCACTTTAGATTTGCAGGTCAATACAGATCAAGCTAGATTCAAACTCTTGGTTATTACGGAGTAAACCTGCCTAAAACAAATCAAAGACATTGATAAAGAGGCAAAGACTATCAGCCTCATAAAACTTTTGCAAAATTGGCTGGTCCAATGTGAAGGGGATTTGATATATGGATCAAACAGAGGCAGGAGTATGGTGAGGAAGTATTTTTATCCAGCACAGCCTTATGTTAACCCATATTGTTGGGGAAGAAGGCCATCACGTGCATTTGGAGAGGTACAAAAACGTTATTCTATCAGAGAAGAAGCTTTTGTTGAACCTCCGATTGGTGGTAGATTACAGGTGTGTTATGATAAATGATATTGCATAACAGCTGATCGGTTTATATTAGATACTGTGTAAGGATCTACAATAACATTTGTAGAAGGAGTTAATCCACCTATACAGAATTAACCTAATCCTAGTTTATGTTTCTGCACCTGATAAATCTCAAATAAAGAAAAGGTAAGAAATTATTTAGGGAAAGTGTAATGGGGAAAAAAACAGAGTAAGCATCCACAACAATTTGTATCAAATAATTTCCCCAGGCAGAAGAAAGATGGTGGTTGAAGAGTCATTCTAGACATCACACACTTTAATACATTTGTCCAGTATAAAACATTTCGAAATGGACACCTTCAACACTGCAAGGCAGTTGTTATCAACAAGTTGTAATTGGTTACTATAGATATGCAGGATGCGTATGATTTAGTACCAAATTATCATCATGTTCACAGGTACTTGAAAATTAATTAAATGGGTCAGCTATGGCAATTTAAGGCATTATCTAATGGATTAAGCTCAGCCTCTAGGCTGTTCACACAATGGTTGAAACCAGCACTTACACTGATAAGGACACATGGTCATGGTTTATCTTGATGACATTTTTAATTGGCAATGCTGATCAGGGGTCAGCTGAAAAATTAGAGCAGTAATTACAAGCCTTTTGAAAGACTAGGGTTCTGATCCATCCAACAAAATCTAAGCTTCAGCCATCCCCAACAATTTATTATTTGGGGTTTATGAGTGATTCAGTACCATGTTCGGTAAATTTACCAAGAGACAAAGTGTCAATATTACAAATGTGTGTCGTTGCCTTGTTGACAAGCCTTATCCCTCCATCCGAGAAGGAGCTTAGGTAAATTAGTAACACTATTTCTGCAGTAGAGTTGGTCCACTGCATTACCAAAAAAGCTCCAAAGGGCAAAAACACAAGCACTAGAAGAGTGTGCAGGCCATTTTGACAGGCCTATGCAATTGCCAAAGGAAGCTTTATCAGAATTACAGTGGTGGATTGAGAATGTTCCCCAAGCTGCTTAAAAACATATTAGCTCAGCAGCCAGCAGTCATTGGAAACTGAAGCAAGTATTCTTGGATGGTGGATAGCTTCTTGGTGTTTTGGGCTAAGATAAGTGTAATATCTGTTCTTATCAGGTTAATATCTGATACGTCCCTTATCTAGGGGGCTACGGACAATAACACCAGGTGGTGGCAGATGGATTGTCCAAGAAACTTATTAATACAAACATTTGGTAGCAATTATTTGGAGTTGTTAGGAGCTTTTATGGATTAAAAGCGTATTGTTCTACTATGAAAGATTTGCATGTCCAATTACAAGTAGACAATACCACAACTGTGGCATATATCAATCACATGGATCGAGTAAGATCATTATCATGTGATTATCTGGTTAACCAGATGCGGCATTGGTGTATCTTTAAGTATATTTGGCTTTCAGCTATCTATCTCAGGGAGAGACAATATTGTGGCAGACAACAGATCACGAAAATTTAAAGACAATACAGAATGGATATTAAATCCACAAGTTGGAAAACATTGTCAGTGGTATGGATTACCTGACATTGATCTGTTTGCGTCTAGATTAAATCACTAATTGCCTAAATACGTCTCATGGGAACCCAACTCAGGAGCAATAGCTATGGATGCATTCTCAATAAATTGGGGGGGGGGGGGGGGGGGGGGGGGGGGGGGGGGGGGGGGGGGGGGGGGGGGGGGGGGGGGGGGGGGGGGGGGGGGGGGGGGGGGGGGGGGGGGGGGGAAATATGTTCTTTTATGTTCCCCATTCTGTCTGATTAGTCAAGACTCTGCCACGGGCGGTTTGGTGGCCCAAATCGGACACAGTCATTGTTCTCATTGATGTTTAGAATAATAATTGAACCATTTATGACGATTCCTAACTGCAGTAATTGGTGGCCCAAATCGGACACAGTCATGATTCTCATTGATGGTTAGAGTCATAATTGAACCATTTATGACGATTCATAGCTGCAGTAATTTGTTGAAAAATTAATCCATGGCATGATCATATGAATTTGTTAATCTGCAGTTTCTGACCAGATCATTACAAGAGCTTGGACTGTGGATAGGACCATGAATGTTATAACTGCAGCTTGGAAAAATAGCATTAAAAACAGTATTTTGTTTATATAAAGAAATCGGAAGTCTTTGGTAGACAGTCAAAGATATTTTATCATACTGCTAACATATCAGATATATTGGAGTTCCTTGCTGGATTGCAATTTTTGATTAGCACCTAAGTGATAGGGCCATTAATTGGGCTTATAGTGCTTTATCGTCCTATTTAGGACAAATTGCTGACCATGAATCTAGCGGTGTCATCCGTTAATATCCGGATTATATATATTAAAATCTGCCCAAAGTAAAAATACAGAAGTTGGGAAGTCAGCATAGTTCTTTCTTTGCTTAGGCAATGGGCTCCAATTCTATCATTGTTTCGGAAGTTAACATTTGAAGTAATAATGCTCATGGCTTTAGTATCAGCACAAAGAGTGCAAACGTTGCAAATGTTACGTTAGACTACAGATAACATTGTCTTATATGTTTATGACTTAACCAAACAAAGCAGACCAGGAGGAGCTGGAACCAAGGTAAATTTGAAAGCATATCCTGTCGACCAAAAATTGAGCCTTACTATCTTACTCCGTCTATTAGTGCTGTGTTTTTCATGCCGCTGCTTTGAAGTATGCCGGTCATGCGCCAGGCGGGACTTCTTCACGTAATCCCTCATCGTAACTCCTCATAAAATAACGATCAAACTTCAAACTTGGTAAGTTCTCATTTAATCTTACTATTAAAGCTGTTTGCAAAATTACCTGAGGTAATCTTGAGACGACAGTAATGGTCAGCATGAACTCAATGGGTTGGCGTGGACTTGGTAGGCCAAATACCCAGGATTGATCCTGACCTTGGGTGCTGTGTGCATGGAGTTTGTACATTCACACTGAGACCACTTGGGCTTCCTCTGGCTGCCCGTTTCCTGCAAGATCCCAAAGACGTGCGGGTTTGTAGTTTAATTGTCCTCTGTAAAACTGCCTCTAATGTGTAGGGAGTGGATGAGAAAGTGGGATATCCTAGAACTAGGGTGAACGGGTAATGAATGGCCAGCACGGACTTAGTGGGTCGAAGGTTTTGTTTCTATGCTGCATTCTAAACTAAACTAAAAGACTAAATGAAGACTATCCTGTTATTCAATGGGATGTACTGCTCATAAGGATGGCAGAGGAGAGCTCAGTAATGACCTTAAAATTGTAAAGAACTTATCAGGGATTATATGGTTAGGGGAAAGAAAAGGAACCAAATGGAAAATGGACTTTACGTGCCAGCACTGCATTAATGAGCTGAAAAGAGGCCATTCATTTTGAATAATTATATCCTGTTAGTCTCTGTGGTGCACATGATGAAGGAAGTGTCAGAAAATGGTTAAGATTCCACATGAGTTCTTTATTCCTATCTTCACAATGGATTATGTTAAAGTTAGCTGTAGAATTTATAAAATATGGGGCTAATTATGCCTGAGTTATAAACACACTCAAAGCAATAAATGTTTATATGTAACCTCGTCCAGATGAAAATCACCCTGGAGTCATTAAGAATGTGAGTGATGAAATACAAGAAGTGCCAGTTACATTTTCAAAATGTTCTTGTTCTTCGAACAACTGGGAGATTTCCTACATAGTTGCAATATTCGTAAAAGCGGAGAAGCATAAATTAGTCAGCTACAGACATGTGGCTGAAAAAAACGTACTCTTTTATGAGATGCTATTAAGCTTCATCTAAATGGTGTTGAATGTTCAGTTAAAGAGCTTTGAAGCTAAAATTGAAGGTCAGTGTAGAGCAAAATGAGTCTCCTACTTTCACTGGAATTTGTAAAGAAGACCAAAGTAGTAAATGGAATTTATCCAGTCATGGTAATGGGCTTTTAATAGTAAGATTAAATGACAACTTACCAGTCTGAAGTTTGATCTTTATTTTATGAGGAGTTATGATGAGGGATTACGTGAAGACGCCCCGCCAGGCGCATGCATGTCATAGTTCAAAGCAGCGGCGTGAAACTACAGAAACTATAGTCGAAGTGATATAGTAAGACTCAGAAGACTAGAACTACCAGATGATCTTTGCGATTATGAGGGCCGGGAGCGGAGGGCACGTAATCCCTTGTCGTAACTCCTCATAAAATAAAGATCAAACTTCAAACTGGTAAGTTCTAGTTTAATCTTACTATTTTACTTCAGAGTCACGTGAGTGACTACGTGAAGATTTCAAAGCTCTGTGATTTCATGCCGTAGATCCATTCCATACGACACACTGCTTCAGTTGACACAGTAGTGAATAAATAATACGTTGAACATTGCTTCAAATTATCCAATAAACATTTTTTAATAATAATAAACAAAAACAGTAATAACCCATCTGTCCCAGGGGGAAATTACGAATAAAATTTAGAAAAGAAAATCAAACCGAACCCAAAACAGCATGCCCAAAACGTTGCACTGTCAGGACAGGTTTGTCATAGAATTTTGAGAAGGTCGCCTCCTTAGACCATCCTGCGGCCCCGAAGATTTGATCTAGAGGCACGTCCTGTGCCTTCGCTGTGGATGTTGATGCCGCCCTGGTGGAGTGAGATTTAAACACATGAGTGTCTACTCCAGCACAATCCAAAACCTGTTTTAACCATCTAGAAATAGTTTATACTGTCACCTTTTTAGGAGGTTTTTTATGGCTGTTGATCATTGCTGTTTCAGAGCCTCTGAGACTCTTAGTTACCTCAATATATTGACTCGGGTGATTGACTACACATAGCGTTTGGTCAACGGGGTATGCTTTAAAGCTTACTTTGGTTCCGGCCATTCCTGGCCTTCTTTGTTTGATTAAATCATATACATAAAACGTAATGTTATCTACAGAAGAGTACATGCTATCTAGCCGTAGCTTTTGCAATGTTTGAGCGCGTTACGCTGATACTAGCGCTCTGAGCATAACCACTTTAAGTGTTAAATTCTGAAAAGACAGTGATGTAATTGGAGCCCATTGCCGAAGCAGTGTGGGAACTATACTGACATCCCAGATTTCTGTATATCTAGGCTTAGGAGGGTTCTTGTTAAAGATTCCTCTCATGAATCGGGACACTAACGGATGAGACCCAATAGATTGTTGTTCTGAAAACTGCCCTAAATAGGAGGACAAAGCATTCCGAGCACTATTAATGGCACTATAGCTCAAGTGTTCATCAAAATGCAATGTAGCAAGAAACTCCAACACATCCGGTATGCTTGCATAATGATAAGATATACCTGACTACAAGCATAACATCTCCCATTTCTTAATATGAGACACATATTGTTTTTTAGTGCTATCCCTCCAAGCTGCAGTTATCACATCCATGGTCCTACTCGACAATCCAAGCCCTTGGAACTGGTCAGAACCTGCAGATTAACAGATTAATATGATCATGTAACGGATACCTTTATCCTATTACTGGATGCACCAACAAATTACTGCACTTGGGGATAGTCATGAATGGCGGAGTCATCATTCTCAGCACCAATGGGAACCATGTTTGTGTAGGCCAGTCCAGAACCACCAAAATGCCTGAGGCAGAGTCCTGCTCTATTTTGGTGAGGCATTGCCTGATGAGGCAGAATGGGGGAAAGGCGTAAAGGAACTTACGTCCCCAATGTAGCGAGAATGCATCCAACTCTACTGCTCCTGGATCTGGTTCCCACGAAACGTATTTAGGCAACTGGTGATTTAGCCTGGATGCAAACAGATCTATATCTGGCAAACCATAGCGGCTGACAACCATTTTAAAAACATCAGGATTTAGCAACCATTCTATGTTGACATTACATTTATGTGACCTGTTGTCTGCCACTACATTATCTCTACCTGGTAGGTAGATAGCTGAGACCCAGATATTTCCAGTCCCAAATGAGGTTAGCCAGATTATCATATGATCATGACCTTATTCCTCCCATGTGATTGATATAAGCGACAGCCGTGGTACTGTCAATCTGGAGCTGAACATATAAATTATTCATTGCTGAACAATAAGCTTTTAATCCATAGAATGCACCCAGCAATTCTAAGTAATTTATACCATGCCTTTCCAGGATTAAGTCCTCTTGCACACTCCATCTGCCACCACAGCTAGACTCGCTGTCCGTGGCTCCCCATCCCAAAGCACTAACATCTGTTTGTAAAACCACTGAAGGTTGTTGAATCAAAATGTTTTTGGTACTTTGTGCAATATTGATTATCCACCATTGTAATTCGGTGATGGCTTTGGCTGGCAACTGCATAGGTCTATCAAAATGACTTGCATGTTTTTTTAAGTGCTTGTTCTCTAGCTCGTTGCAAACTTTGATAGTGCAGAGTCCAAACTCCACTGAAAGCTGCCACCAATTTACCAGTAACACTGGCTACTTGCCGGATGGAGGGTTGTTGCTTTTCTACGAGACTGGTACAGACCTCCGTGATTTCAACAGCCTTGGCTGCCAGCAAAGTCATTGACATATCAACTGAATCAATGACAAACCCCAAATAGTTAATTTTTTGGGATGGCTCTAGTTTGGATTTTGTTGGATGGACGTGAAAACCTAATGTGAGGGATAAAATGATTAAACCCCACTATTGTAATTTTCAGGAGAGGATTCTAACCGATAGAGGCCAGGGAGAGGATTCTGACACAGCTGTGGACGAAGTTACCAGAACTGTCCTTGAGTAAGGATTGATGGCATTGTATAGCGCTAGAAGGGGAGTGATTGATGCGACCCTTATCAGTAGAGTCTAGTGATGGATGCGACCCTTGTCAGTAGGGATTGCTTTTAATTCAGATACAAGAGAACTGAGACAGGTCAGTTGGAGGTGAGCAAACTGGGGCAGGTCATTTACAACTGAGCATTCTTAATGAAATAAATGAATATTACTAACACACCCCTAGTCAAGAAACTGCTCATTACCATGAACATGCGATGTATGATGTGGGAGGTACTGGGGGGGACGTACCTATAGACTGTGCACATCAGTGCTCTGATTGGGGAGGGCCAGAAGGGGAGGTTAAATGTAGAATTGTGTGTATAAAGGGGCTTTACTTTCCTGACTTTGGTGTGTCTCAACTTGGAGAGGCACCCGACTCTGCAGACTAGCAAATAAAGCATTTCTTGTTTCCATGATTTAGTCTCTGAGTAGTGATTGTGAGCACAACCTATATCTCACACTAATCTCTCAAACAGGTGTTTGGTTGCTGAAACAGACTCTTCAGCTGTTTCCTGAGTATTGCTGATAATTAAAATATCATCTCGATAAGCCATCACAATGTGATTCTGGGCACGAAGTAGCGCCAGAACTGGTTTTAACAATTTTGTGAACAACCTAGGAGCTGAGGTTAACCCATTGGGCAATGCCTTAAATTGCCACAGTTGTCCCATCAAACTAAATTTCAAGTATCTACTGCACTGATGGTGAATTGGTACTGAATAATATGCATCTTTCAGATCTATAGTTGCCATATAACAACCTTTTGATAACAGCTGTTCAGCAGTATTGAAGGTGTCCATTTTAAAATGCCTATACTGGACATAGGGATTTAACTGGCTGAGGTCCAGAATGACTCGACACCCACCATCTTTTTTCTGTCTGGGGAATATATTGGACACAAATTGTTGAGGATGGTATATCGTCCTCTCAATTACATCTTTTTGGAACAAAACCCCAATTTCTTTATTTACCTGCAGAGTTTCTGGTCCAGAAAAAAAACAATACCCGTCTAGGCATATTTTGTGCGGGTGGATGAATTCTTGACATAAACTCTATTCAAGACTATGAGACAGTGTCCAGTATAAACAGATCAGATGTTATGCAGAACATAGAACACATTAGAACATAGAAATTAGGTGCAGGAGTAGGCCATTCAGCCCTTCGAGCCTGCACCGCCATTCAATATGATCATGGCTGATCATCCAACTCAGTATCCCGTACTGCCTTCTCTCCATCCCCTCTGATCCCCTTAGCCACAAGGGCCACATCCAACTCACTCTTAAATATAGCCAATGAACTGGCCTCAACTACCCTCTGTGGCAGAGAGTTCCAGATACTCACCACTCTCTGTGTGAAAAAAAGTATTTCTCATCTCGGTCTTAAAGGATTTCCCCTTATCCTTAAGCTGTGACCCCTTGTCCTGGACTTCCCCAACATTCGGGAACAATCTTCCTGCATCTAGCCTGTCCAACCCCTTAAGAATTTTGTAAGTTTCTATAAGATCCCTCTTAATCTCCTAAATTCCAGAGAGTATAAACCGAGTCTATCCAGTCTTTCTTCATAAGACAGTCCTGACATCCCAGGAATCAGTCTGGTGAACCTTCTCTGCACTCCCTCTATGGCAATAATGTCCTTCTCAGATTTGGAGACCAAAACTGTACGCAATACTCCAGGTGTGGTCTCACCAAGACCCTGTACAACTGAAGTAGAACCTCCCTGCTCCTGTACTCAAATCCTTTTGCTATGAAAGCTAACATACCATTCGCTTTTTTCACTGCCTGCTGCACCTGTCATGCCTACTTTCAATGACTGGTGTACCATGACACCCAGGTCTCGCTGCATCTCCCCTTTTCCTAATCGGCACCCATTTAAATAAGAGTCTGCTTTCTGTTTTTTGCCACCAAAGTGGATAACCTCACATTTATCCACATTATACTGCATCTGCCAAAAACATTTGCCCCACTCACCCAGCCTATCCAAGTCACCTTGCAGTCTCCTAGCATCCTCCTCACAGCGAACACTGCCCCCCAGCTTAGTGTCATCCGCAAACTTGGTGATATTGCCTTCAATTCCTCATCCAGATCATTAATATATATTGTAAATCGCTGGGGTCCCAGCACTGAGCCCTGCGGTACCCCACTAGTTACTGCTGCCATTGTGAAAAGGACCCGTTTACTCCTACTCTTTGCTTCCTGTTTGCCAGCCAGTTCTCTATCCACATCAATTACTGAACCCTAATACCGTATGCTTTAATTTTTTATGCAGCACCATTCATCATAAACTAACTGTAACCTACCCCCAATCAGAGGTTGTTCCATAGAGGATTTATCCTGGACTGAATGAGTTACCCGTACCTCCATAGTCGACCTTGAGCTTCTTGTTCTCCTTTCCATGCTGGGGTTGTAGTTGGCGTACACAGGTGGATAAGGATGCCTTCCAACTGGTACCACTCTGCTTGGGCCTGCCCCAGGATCTGATGCCCGTTGTGTCGAAAAAGATCTGCGAGGTGGCATCCTGGCTGAAGGGATGTAAGTTTTCCTGAGGCCAACAGTGTTGGCCTCTTCCTCCAGGTCTTTGACCTGTTTGAGCAGGTCTTCGCCAAATAGAAAATTTGGCGCTTGAATATTTGATGACCAACACAGAGCTGCAAATCGTGGGTTCAATGTTGGCTTGATAGCAATTTTCCGGATGCAGTTGATCTCGAAATCTGCATTGCACAGCAGGGCCAACATATCCTGCTGTGTCCCGGGCATCGGTGCCCCTTGGACCATTTTCCCGAAAGCCATGATCCCTGCCCCCACCAATTTGAGGACTCGCTGGAACCGAAGCTCTTGTCCACGCATCGTTGTGTTCATTTGTGCCCAGATAGCAGAGTTCACGGTTGGCACCTTGAGCGACGCACAGTTAACAGGTGTCTGATAATGTGTGGTTGTCATTTCCATAATGGAATCCTGTAGCTGGTGAGAAGTCATGTAGTTGATGTTAGAATCCGGATGTTCCTGCATGGCTTCACCAGTACCCTCCAGAATGGCAACATTTCTTGCCACATCCGGGATACCTGGAGCATAGCTCACGTGCCTTGGTGTGTGCCCACGAGCAGTGGCACCAACGTCAGGTCAGACTCCTCCTGACCTGGCTCTCCTGAGTCTTGCTCTAGGGAGGTCTCTACCAGCCCTAACATGATATTCATAGGCGGTGAAGTCCTCCTCGCCATGTGGGCCTCTGCGTGAGGCTGTTTGGGGAATCCTATGGGAATTCGACCCCGATTGGAATACTTTGTGGCTGATCATAGTCTGAAGCATTCTCTCCATTTGATCTATATGTCTCCAGGCCTTCTTGTTGGAAGGAGGGGAGCCTTCTTCATCAGACTCATCGGATAAAACGGGCCTGAGAGATTTCCATTTGGCCTTTCTCCCTGCTGGAGTGGCCTCAGTGCCCTGAAGCACTGGAGTTAATGGAGGCAGTTGAGCTGCCGGTAGTTCTGCAGTCTGCGTCGGAGCCGGCGTTACCGCAGCCGGTATCTCCCTACCCGATCTGCGAGCACTAACCGCGGTTCCGCGAGTTAAACTCCTACTACGGACGGCAGACTTTTTTACAACTCTCTCCATTCTCTAACGATTCCCGCTGGCTCCTGAGCCAGTCTCACAGAGTTTAAATACCCGCAGAAAAGTTTTAAATCACTTACCTGCCGGTTTACTACTTACCGCTGGCGGAGCTGCACTCTCCAGCCCGTCGGAGTGCCATGCGTCAGACGTAATGACGTGCATGCGCCTGGCGGGGCTTCTTCGCGTAGTCATTCATGTGACTCCGAAGTTAAATGTTAATATTGGCCAAAATATAGCCATTATAAAATGAAGGATCATTGCATTTGCTGGGCCTGCTTGGCCTCTTTCTGTGAAAGTTGCAAGCTGAGAGTCATGGTTCCAAGGAGTCTGGACCTGAGATGGAAGTTGATGATAAGGAGAGGTCCAGATGTCCTTACTTTGTTAGAATGTATGAGGGTTTGCAGAAAGAGATAAGAAGGTCTGCAAATGCATAGTGGAGATTGCATATAAAAGGGGGTGGGAAAAGGCATTGTAAATAATGTTGCAAGTTGTTTGTGCTGCTGCTTGATGATTGGCTGAAGTGTGAAGTCTTGTTTGAATTGTTTATATTACCTGGGAAAATGTAACTGACTTATTTCCAAAAGCTTCTGTGGAAACATTGTAATGGAGTACTTTGTGATTGGGTTGGGGAACTGTCAATAACTGTATAATGTGATTGATATGTGTGATAAGTTTGTAGGGGTTGCCTCCCCCAAGTAATGTCACACCCTTAGTTTGGAAGGGTATAAGAGGGTGGGTAATTCTTTGGTGTGTGTCGGCAAAGATCCTATGGCGGAGCAAGATGGCCTACTCCCACGAAAAACGCGTAGTACGGTCATGGGCAGATTCATGGGTAATTATAGGACCCATTTCAGCAACCAGCTTCCGCCATCTTGCTTCCGCCCAAAGATGTGATCTTTGCTTCCGCCTCCGTCTTCGGGGTTGAGGCTGTGTCCCGGTGACAGCCCGACTCGGGACTGAGGCAGTTTTCCGGCGGAGAGGTCCGACTCGGGGCTGAGGCGGTTTTCCGGCGGAGCAGCCCGACTCGGGGCTGAGCCGGCGGTCCGACTCGTGGCTGAGGCAGTTTTCCGGCAGAGCAGCCCGATTTTGGAGGTTCGGCCGCGAGCCAGTGGGTCACAGGTTGGTGACCTGTTTTTCCAGAGCTCCCGCGGCAACAGCTTCGTCCACTGGACTAGAGGGCGGCAGCTTCAACCGCCGCGGAGTTTGAACCAGCCCGTGGCAATATTGGTGCCATGTGCTGCTGATGTGTCGTTATCAGATATTCAGTGTTAAAAAGAGAAATAAATCACAATAAAAGCGAAAAGACGTTCCTTCCACAGCGTGCGGGGAGTCTGGCCCCGATCAGCACGTCCGAGACACCAAAGTGAAGTTGCGGGGAGGTTTACAATGTTTTATAATTTAATGTTGTCCCTTGTCTAGTCTGAAATAAAGTTCATCATTGGATATAAAAATCGGACGAAATGTGTGTGTTATATTATTATATACATCTATATCACATTCATGTACAGTATGTGTGTTCTTTCCAGCACAATCTAATCAGTTGTATTCTCGCTGAATAAAACCATCCTTAAGTTATACATCATTTGTAAATCTTGTTTAAACACATTTAATTTTGTGAAATACTTAATTTAAATAACCCCACCACCCGAATCTAACCCTATATCACACACACACACAAACTGTTTCCCCGCAACGTTGATTACACTGCGAGTCGGGTTGGGTCGGGTAGGTTCCGGTTACTATAAAATCAACTCAAACACAGCTTATGAGCAATTAAAAAGAAATGATTTAATAAAGAAAATTACCAGAGTCAAATTTTATTCTTTAACAAGAATTAACAGATTTATGAACTAACAGAATTAGGAATCTAGCCCTATATCACACACACAAACTGTCCCCCCCCCCCCCCCCCGCAACGTTGAATACACTGCGAGTCGGGTCGGGTTGGGTAGGTTCAGGTTACTGAAATGGACAAAAAAAATGAGATATTGCACGAGATATTGTTGTCTTGCATGGGTGGATCGGCAACCTTCCCTGCAGTTTGTTCTTCAATAAAGTAAGGTTTTGGAACCAGAGTTTGACTTAGTGTTTGACTAAACCAGACTAGGGGGTAAGTCTAGAACCGGAATTTTCAATAATACTTAAAGCAATTCAATTAAAGATTCAATTTTTATAGGAGAGAAAATAATTTTATTTTACAGGTAATTGATTAAACTATTGAAATTACCAATAAATGGCAGGAGAGACCCAGCTAGTTTGGCAAATCTGTGGATGGAATGGACAGGAGATGTTTTGGGTCAGGACTGAAGCAGGGTCTTGATCTGAAACGTCATCTATCCATTTCCTCCCCAGATGCTGCCGGATGTGTTGAAATCCCCCAGCTCTTTGTGTTTTGAGCTAAATGGGATGGTGCATGTGCACTGGCAGCAGAAGGGGGCTCATACAATATTTAGGCTGCATGTGAATCATCCTCATGTTATTGACCCATCACCACTAACTATGCTGTTATTTGCCACTGTGAAGACACACACTGTGTAAGAAGCACATTTGAGTATTTGCATCCAATTGCATGATGGCAGCAAGCTATTAAGATGCTACAGTGGTGCAGGTCCATGTGAGTCAAGGGAGACATTCTACACAGGGTTCACAACTATTCACAAAGGTTGTGTTTATTGTTGATCAATCACCTTAGCCCCTGGACTGAGCTGTAGGAATTCCTGAAGGCAGTGTCCTGAACTCAGATGTAGTGTCTTTAGAATACATTAAAACGCAGAAAATATATTCAAATGAGGAATAGGCCGATTAACAAATCAACACACTAACTTTTCACATGTTCTCTAAGCTCCTGATGTAAAACTGAATGTCCCAGACTATTTATGTAACTGTTATTTTGCTTAAATCACATCACATTAGGTAACGAGAGAAAGTTCCTTGCTGCTTCTGAAATAACCTTCCTCTATGATAAGGTCAGAACTGCAGACATTCAGGATGTTCAAAGGCTTCCATTCCTGCTTTACACAAGACCTCAACCACATTCAGGTATGGGTGGATATGTTGCACAAGTGGCAGGCAGTGACTGTAATAATTCAGGCATTCATCACCATGGCTTAAGAGCCTGTCCCACTTGGGCGACCTAATCTGCGAGTTCTGGCGAGTTTGCCCTCGACTCGTACTCGCAGCATGGTCGACACGAGGTCGTAGGAGGTCTTCGTAACTCTCCTTGAGTGTGGTCTCTGCATACTCTGCATACTCAACTAGGTCGCGGCGTTTTTTTCAATGCGTTAAAAAATGCCCGTGAGTAAAAAAAGGTCGCCATGGAAAAAATCGATACTTTTTTACTCGTAGGTTTAGTCATAGTAGGTCATATTAGTCGTAGGTAATTGAGGATAATCGAAGGTAGACAAAGGTAGTCGTAGATAGTCTTCATCATAGTCGAAGGGAGGTCGAAGGAGATCGAAGGAGGTCATCTTCACTCTCCACTATTCGGTGTCCAATTTTCCCGAAATTAGCCGTAGCTAGTTGAAGCTAGTCTTCAACATATTTGAAGGAGGTCAAAGAAGGTCTTCTACATAGTCGAAGGAGATCTTCAACATGTCATTTTTTCAAACTCTTCTAAACTCGCCAATTAGATCGCCCAAGTGGGACAGCCCTTAAATCCCCCACCGATATTCTGGGCATTGCCATGCAGGAGAAGTTTAAATTTCCAAGCTGCATCAGTACTGTGGCTACAAGGGTGGCAGAGTGGAGCAGCCTTCCTGCTCCAAAGACCTGGGTTTGATCCTGACTATGGTTGCTGGCCATACAGCAGAGTTTGTACGTTCTCCCTGTGACCACGTGGGTTTTCACTGGGTGCTCCAGTTTCCTCCCACACTCCAAAGACATGCAGGTTTGTAGGTGTAGTAGGAATGATAAATTGTCCCTAATGTGTACGATAGTGCAAGTGGATGGATGACCGCTGGTCAGTGTGGACTCGCTGGGCCGAAGGGCCTGTTTCCACACTGTATCTCTAAAGACTAAAGTAAAGATCAGGTCAGAATATGGACATGAAGAAGATGCTGATTCCTCAAAGCCAACTACAAGACATAATTTAAGATTGTGATAGAACATTCCTGAATGGATGCAGCTCCAAAAGCATTTGAGAAAATCGACAATGTCGAAGAAAGTAGCCGTTAACACTTTATCCACCACTCTGGATATTCACTGCCGCCACCATTCTTTATAATGCTCCAATTCACTGAGGCTCATGTGATAGCCACATCCAGCCCACAATCTCTTCCATTTGGAGCACAAAGGCAGCAGTCGCATGCAAATGCCACCAGCTGCAAGTTAAACATGACCCCGCAGTACCATCCTTCTTTCTCTTTGCTGGGGCTAAACTCTGATTCGCAGTGCCACAGGACAACTATAGAGGTTGAAGAAGGAACCTCACCACCATTAAATAAAATTGAGGATAGACAATGAATGCTGGTCTCAGCAGTGATATCAACTTCACCTAAGCGAATAAAGAAAATCTAAGCTGGTATATGAGAGTAATGCAAATACAGTCAATGTACAATCAAGTAAGTGGAAATTTAGTGATGTGTGTTTCTTAACTGCACAAAAGAGACAATGCCTATGTTTTCTGCTTTAAATACCGAACTAACAACCATAAAAACCTGCCTCCAGAAAATGCTAAATCCTATTAAATACACCAAGACCCTTGATGTGATTAAAACTTTCAAGCTTAGTTGATCTTATTTAAGCCTCATTTGGTCTTAGAATTTATAATGTATCCTAGAGAATGTATGTACAGGATAGCAAAAAAATAATCTTGCATGTTAAATATATTTAGAAAATACATACAAATGGAATCATTTGATTTTAGAGTCATATGGAATGATACAGTGTGGAAACAGGCCCTTCAGCCCAACTTGCCCAGATGGCTCAACATGTCCCACTTACACTAGTACCACCTGCCCGTGTTTGGCCCATATCCCTCGAAATTTGTCCTATCCATTTATCTGTCGAACTGTTTCTTAAATGTTGGAATAATCCCTGCCTCAACTACCCCCCTGGCAGCTTGGTCCATACATCCACCACTCTTTGTGTGAAAAGGTTACTCCTCAGATTCCTATTAAATCTTTTCCCCTTCACCTTAAACCTATGTCCTCTGGTCCTTGATTCACCCACAAGAATTTTGTTAATTCAAAAGTACTCGGGGAAAGTACTAGTACCACTGTTGATAGATTCCAGTGGAAAATGGAATTGGTGATCAGCTGATACATATTTTAAAAAGAACAAGATTTCTTTTAAGATTAGCTTTTCTCCAAATGTTGTGATTAATAGAGAATTGATGCAAAGATGTTATATGAGGACAAAGCAACACTGCAGCATTCAATTAGTGTCCCTGCTCTGCTTGATCACATAAGGCAACACAGTGGCACATTCTTGAATGATAAGTTGCTTTGATAACTACTGCAGACAAGTTTGCTAAAAAAGACAAATCGATCAATAAAATAAACAGAACTAAGTACTTTAATAAACAATAAAGGGAGTGCTGTGTAAGAAGGAACTGCAGATGTTGGTTTAAACCAAAGATAGACACAAAAAGCTGGTGTAACTCAACGCGTCAGACAGCATCTCTGGAGAAAAGGAATAGATGACGTTTCAGGTTGAGATCCTATGTTACACTTCTGATGTCTACAATATGTGTTGTATTATTCATGCTTCAGCATTGTCCAAGGTGGGTCTCCCATCTTGTACCCTGGATAACAAAGGGTCAATTATAAAAGATGCATGGTCACACTATCTACATCTTGCAAATTAGAAAGATATGGTGGGAAGAAGGTCAAATTGAAATGTGAGAAGACAAATTAGATGTGCTGAGTCCTCCCAGTGATCCCTGCAATGTCACTGGCACCTGACTGTAACAACTGCTGCAATAATCTGGCCAGTAAGGAAGTACAGTACAGTACTTACACTTATGTATCTTCATTAGAGAATGTCCTCAACAAAGTGACTTGGAAAGTTGTTGATATCTCTCAAAAGGTACCTTCAAACAACCAGCAGCACAGGAACAGTAAAGATAGCATTGACAATTCACAGCAGTGATAGTTTACTCTCCTCAATGGGGCATCCCCAGGAGAAGGTATTATGCCAGCCACCATCAACCTAAATGGTATGCTGTCTGAGCAATACCAGGCAATTTAAGTGGCAATCAGCTGTTTAATGAGCCTCTGGATAGCTATTCGCAGCACAAGCTATAACTCCTTTCCTAAAATTGTGCCTGTGTTTGAATTTGTGCTGAACCAGCATTTCAGCTTAAGACCCCAACTTACCACTTTGAAGGTTCTTTACCATCGAAGGAGAAACAACTTGTTAATCTTGTTTGAACATCAATAACTCAATTTGGAGCAAGGACGTGTAATGTTAATCTGCTACTCAGGAAGGATTCCAAAAAAATATTATTCACATTAATCATGATATGATGATTACAAATCCATTTTATTGAATATACACACATTTTCATAATTGATTTTATTTCTGAATTATAATTATTAATCATAAATACATAACAAAAACATTGATTGATTCATAACTAGAGTTGACTGGAGCCTTGTAATTTGACATGATCATACATCTATTTGTTATCTTTAAAAGCTTGGATGGTTCTAGTATACAACAGTGTTAATTGATCAACCTCAAATACTTTCTTCTTTCAGTAAAAGTCAAGAAAAATAACTTAAACTAGGGTGAAGGGCTGTTTCCCACCACTGCAGCACTCATCTTATGACTCCCACGCTCTCACCTCACTTTCACCAAATCCCTTCGGATCTCTTGCAACGTTTCCCCATGTGATCTAACTTCCCCAGACCACTCTACAATGTGGGATCTTAATGCCTTTGCTCAAGTCTTGCTCTCGGTGACTTTATCATCTCTCTTATTTGTTAACTCTTCACAAAAAAGCATTACATTTGTGAGATATCTTCTTCTACTTGGATTATGGCGTGCACAGCCTAAGTTATAAGACAACTTGTTCTGTTTGATCTTCTGTTTGTGCACGCCAGGTTGATTGCATACGGTTGTGAACAGGGGTTTGGTGGGCCACGTGAAGGGCCCCCCGGTTGCAATTCCCACCCGTGAGACCATCATTTCTATGTACAAAGTCATGCTGACTATCAGTTCTTGCTTTCTCAAATATACTGCATAGATGATTCCTTCTCCCTTTCCAATGCTGATAAATCCTACTATGCTCAGATTCCCCTCCTGCCACTTGTGTTACTTTCCTGCCACCGGTGTTATGCTCGTCAGCTATGGCTCCTTGGCTTGACATTGCAGCCCTTTCAATGAAAGGCCACAGCTATAATTTCGGTCCATCTCCAGCCTAACCCATGGATAAGATGAAGCAATGATTTCTGCTAGAACTGCAATTTCCGCTCCTAGCTTCCCAGAAGGTCCCAGGTTACCCATGGATTTATCCACCTTAATTTGCCGCACGACTGCCAGCACGTCCTCTGTTGTAGATCTGTTCCACAGCATCACTCTTTGTTTCCCTTAGCTCCTTAGTTTCCATAACCCTCTCCGCAATAAATGATGCATGAAAAATGCTATTCATTTTTAATCTCCCCCTATCTCTGGTGTCTTCTCACCATTTTGAGTATCGGACCACATTGAACCGTAAAGGGGTCTATTATTTTACTTGTTACCACTTTTACACTAGTAATATACTTGAAGAATATCTTTGGGATTGTTGTTACCATTATCTAAAGGTATCCCGTATTGTCCGCTTTTTGCCCTCCTGACTTCCCCTTTAGGTTTGTACTTCTGTATGAGTTAAAGTGAGTTTTCGCTTTTTGTGAACCATAAACAATATGATGTTTACTATTAATATACTGTACCTACGTATCATGTTGTCTGAAAAGAAATAAGAATTCAAAAACAACGATCTACTGGTTGTTAACTGTTAAAAAATCTTCGGAGAGAAGGGGGGAGAGAGGGGGAAGAGAGAGGGGAGAGAGGGGAGAGACGCGAAAAGAGGGGGAGAGAGAGGAGAGGGAGAGAAGAACGTGAGGGAGAGAGGGGGGGGAGATGAGAGGTGGGGTGAGTGAGAGAGAATGAGAGGGAGAGAGAGGGGGGAAGAGAGGGGGAGAGAGGGGAGTGAGAGAGAGAGAGAGAGAGTGTCTGCCTTGGAAGAGAGAGAGAGAGAGAGAGAGAGAGAGAGAGGTTGTGTTTTTCTTCTCAGCTCTGCGGTTGGAGAGGAGGATTGAAGCAGCCTTTCAAGGATTTTGCTGTTGGAGAAGGAACAGAGGCAGAGGGGCTTCATAGTTTAACTTATCGTTGGGCTGTTTGAAGCTTTCATCTGGTCTAGGATTCCTCTACTAGTGCGAAAATTCCTGAGTTTTCTCTACATTGTCGAGGGTTGCGGTTGTCGTTGGCGGACTACCAAGAGTGCCTGGAGATCGAGGGCACGAGATTGCGGTTGTCTTGTCTTTTTTTGCACCGTTTCTCTGCCCTAATTCATTTTGCACAGTGCGGCTGCCTGGCTTAATGTGAAGAAGGTACTTTTGTGCTTCTGGCTCGACTGGGGATAGTGGCTTCCCAAAAGCTGCTCTCGGCGCTGTGGGACGAACTTGCGGACATTCATGCTTCAGCTGGGAGGTTTCTGCTTTCTGCTGCCGGGTATTTGACTGTGACTGTCTCTGGAACTTAACTTGGAGCTGAGCTGCTGGGGTGCCTGGAGAGCTGGTTTGTGCCTCTGTCAGGCATGGGGCGATGGCTGGGGCGCGGCCGAAGGACCGGACATACGCAGTAGGCAACAGTGGCGGGTATGAGGCCATCTGAGCATGAACCTCATGTTGACTTGGATTGGGACGGGTTTGGTATCTGGTTCAAACTGGGCCTATGATGTCAAGGGGAGACATTACAAAGGCTTGAATGAACTCTTCAGGGAGGGGAGCTAATTGTCTCTCCGAGCTCGAAAGAGGAAAGGTGGAGGTGATACTAAAGACCCGGAGGGTGTGGCCAAGCATTGGAGCTGGGGGTTTCAGTGAGGGGGGGTCCACATACAGGTGGATCCGCGTGGGTATCCAGGGTGATGAGACCGGTTCTCCTGCGGAGTTGCCCCACACATGTATTCAGACGCATCACTTATTCCACACCTGTCTAAGTTTGGGGGAGGTGCGGTCTAAGTGCTTTAGGCTCATGCACCCTGGGGGGGACCAGAGGAAAAAAAGGGGGGGTCTTCAGTTTCAAGAGGGAGGGTGTCATGATCGGGGGTGGGTGAGGGGGATGGCGCTGAGGGGGAGTTTCGAGGTGGAGTATAGGGGTCTGTCTCTCCTAGAACCGTGCGTTGGAGTTGGGGATAGGACACGTCCCAGGGGTTCATGAGGTGTGCGCGATAATTTGGACATTATCCGGAGGGGTGTGTCCTATTCGCGAGAGGTCCACTCCCCGCACCCCGCCAGAAGTTCTAGCGCGCGGCCCAGGGATGCGCTGCCTGGGCCATCCGGCGTGGATCGTCTCAAACCTCAGTGGAGCGTGTGGTTCTGCTGCAACCGGCTAGGGCCTGCTCAGCTCTGCTCGGTTATCCAGGGCCGCTCAGTAAATAAGCCCAATTCTGGGCTGCTGGTTCTGCCTCGGGGTACTCGAGGTAGGATAGCCCCCGCCCCCTTGTCTTCAACCTGTGGTTTGAGGCGGCTCTGAAGGCGGGGGCGGGCACAGGGGGTGAGGGGCGGGGGTGAGGGAGGTGCCAAGTGGGAGAAGTAGAGGAAAGAGAAGAGAAGGAGAGGAGGAAAGGCCGCCCGAGCGAGTCAAACGGGATCGGGGGTGCGCACCCTTGCCGAGTTTGATACCACCCAAGGGGTGCCTGTCAGCCTCCAGTATGGTGCAGTTTGCACCTGTCGTGGTTCCAGCAAGGAGCTGAGGGTGGTTCAGACGGGGCAGGGAAGCAAAAACAATGTGGGGGTTAAAGTGGCTGGGGATTAGTGTGGAGGCCGAAGACACTGTCTGTTATGGGGTCACGCGTACTGCAACATGCTAGCGGGGACAAAAAGTGGTTAGTGCCTGGCGAGGAAGAGCAAGGGCCGTGGGTCCAAAGTGAGGGGGGAGTCCTTTCTCCAGACTGCCACATGATGAGGTTGGTTGTCTTGGAACAGGTGTCCTCCGCGGCTCGAGGTAGGCCTCTATCTCAGGGATCTTACGCGAGTGTTATAAGACCTTGTGATGCGGGTTCTTGACCTCCTCTGGTGGCTTTTGTGTCCTCAGGAGCGGGAGGATGCCCCTTCGTTTTTTTCAGGGGATCTTGGGGGATTTATCTCATCGGGTGTTGAAGGGTTAGCTCCCCTGGTGTTGTGTCTCTGGGTCGGACATAGATCTGGAAAAACGGGTCCCCCCCTCTCCATCCACTTATTTACATATGACCTCCCACTTAGATCCCCCCCCCCCCCCCCTCCCATCCCCCCCTCCCCCCCCATATACATAGTCCCCTCTTTTGTTTGGCACGTCAGATGATGGAGATTAGCTCCCCGGGTAGTGTGGCCCCCTGAGATGGGGATGAGCAGAGTCAAGTCCCGAAGGTGGAGGTTCAGGGTGCATTGTGTTGTTCTCCACTCTGTGTCTCCTTAATCAGTGCCAATGGAAGGTGCTGGGGGGTGTGCTGCCTCTCAGGGCTGAGTCGGCTAGGGGAGAGTTTAGAGGGCAGAGGAGATTCTCTGGGTGTTGCTGTGGTGAGGGGGTACTTGGGTGCTGTGGAGGTCGGGGCTGTTCGGGTCGTGATTCCTTCCTTCTGTTTTCCGAGGGTGCCGTGTACCACAGACCTTGGGGGTGCCTCTTGTTTTTTCCATTGTTCCCCCAGGCCCAGACGTGGAGGGTGATGGGAGAGATCAGGATTGGGGGGAAGAGAGATGGGGCCAGTTTGTATGTGTAGCAGGGAGATATGAACAATTACTGTGGCAGCCTTCCTTTAAAATTTTTGATTAACGACCCTGGGAGCCGCACTGTGCAAGCTTGGTTGTTTCAGGTGCGAGTGGGTTGGCCGAGTGCCAGACTCCAAGGCCGTGTGTATCATGCAACAGTTATCTGTGAGTTTGGGAAGGTGTCGTTTGCTTGTTTTTTTGGCTATGTTGATGTGCGAGAGTTCCTAAAAAACAAGTCATACTCTCAGAACAAAAATGGGTGCTGCAAAGAAACGGTGGGCGAGGATTGGCCAGCTTTGATTAAGACTCTCGAGGCTATCCTTGGCAACAAGGACAGCGATCTTCCTGACTCTGAGAAGAGACAGTTTGGGGACTTTTGGGAGTTCTCAGAGAGAGTCTAGGCGGAGTGTGAGGATCTCAATTTAGTTGTGCCTGCACATTCACAGTAGCTACATTAAATTTTTTAAACTCGAGAGTAGAGAGAGTTTTCGCAGATTTCAGCTTTTATCAGTCCTTAGAGAGGGGAAAAATTTGCGGGTGTTGTTTTCTGCAAGAGAGCGCATATGTTGTTAGTGATGAACCACCTGGCAACTGGAGTGGAAGGGGGGGTCTACATGAGCCATCTCAGCTTGAATTCGAGTGAGGGGGCCCTTTTGTTGGCCCGAATTTTCTGCCAAATGTTTAAATTGCGGAGGAAGTTGTGCCAGGACATTTTGCTCCATCTGGCCGTGAGCCTGGATGGCATGCCGTTGCATTTCATTAACGTGTATGCCCCTAGCTCCGGCACGATGCAGGCCGGCGCTACTACAGGAGGTGATGCTCTGTTGAGCACAATTGATAGGGGAGAGTGTGTCTTCCTTGGTGGGGATTTTTATAGCACACACTTGAGGCGCGAGACCGTTCTGGTACTCAGTGTGCCCTGCTGTAGCGAAAGAAAGCTGAGAGGCGTTGATTGAATCCTTTGAGTTGGTTGATGCCTGGCGGAACCTCCACCCGGATTCCACTGCTTTTTCGCGGAGGTACTGGAGGGTGGTGGTTCCCGCATTGATCGAATATTATTTCACGAGCGTTTGTTTCCCGTGTCTCGGCGGCAACTCAATGCGGCTGGTGCTGTGCTCGGACCACTGTCTGGGTGGTGGCGTGTGGATTGCTAATCCAGCGGCGCGCTCGGCTGGGTCCGCGTACTGGCACTTTAACAACAGGATGCTAGAGGATCGGTGTTTCCGGGTAGCTTTCAGTCGGTTTTGGGGGAAGTGGAGAGAGAGGCAGAGGTGCTTCTCTTCCCTTAGGCAGTGGTGGGATGTGGGGAAAGGCTCACATCCGTCTCTTTTGTAAGGATTATACGTGGGGGTCGACCGGAAAAGCGGGACTCAGCGGTTTCGAGGGGCTTGAGAGGGAGATCTGGACGCAGAGTCTCGTCTGGGTCGGTTTGGTTGTGAAGACTCCTGCGAATGGGGAGAGTTTCAGATGAAGAAGGAAGCTTTTGGAGCCTGCTGCTTGAGCGGTCCCGAGGGCGCCTACTGTGAGGTCGCGGGTCCTGATGCTGCGCGATCTGGGACGAGCTTCGCCTTTGGTCTTTTTCTCTCTGGGGAGAAGGGTGCGTTGGAGGGGACGCGGGGGAGCTCGCAAACAGCTCGTGGAGGAGCTGCTCGCAGACGACGGGTCCTCTGTCACTGATCCAGAGAGGTTATAAGTGCCTTGGTCAGGTCCTTTTATGGGTCCCTGTTCACTGCGGATAGATTCAACAGAGAGGGCTCAGCGAGATCTGTGGGAGGTCTGCCGACTGTAGATATGGGGAAGGTGGCAGATCTCCTTGATGGCCCCTTATCTTTGGAGGAGTTGACTCGTGCCCTGCATAGCTCAGGAGCGGTAAGTCCCCTGGGATGGATGGGCTGACGGTAGTGTTTGTTAGAGCGTTTCTGGGATGTTCTTGGATGGAGATTACATGTTGGTTCTGGGGGAGAGCCTGGGACGTCCGGGAGAGATGCCCCTCTCGTGGCGTAGGGCAGTTGTTGTCCTGCTGCCCAAGAAGGGTGTACTCCGCTTGTTGAAGAACTGGCGCACCGGTCTCTCTCCTATGCACAGAGTATAAAGTTTTTTGCTCGGGCAATGGCATATCGCTGGGCTCCATGCTGTCTCAACTGATTCATCCTGACCTGTCTATATTCAGTCCCTGCAGGTTCATTCAGGATAACATCACCTGGTAGGGACCTGATTCATCTAGCCCAGGGCACTGGTCAGCCAGTGCTTTTTCTGTCTCTTGATCAGGAGAAGGCTTTTGATAGGGTGGAAATGATGAATACCTTGTCGGGGACGTTGCAAGCGTTTGGGTTTGGGCCGCATTCCGTGGCCCGGGTCCGGCTTTTGTACACTGCAGTGGAGGTGCCTTGTGAAGGTTAATGGTTGCGTTGTTGTCTCCTTCCTTGCATTTTGGGAGGGGGGGTCCGTCAGGGGTGCCCCATGTCGGGTCAGTTTTTTACTCGGTCTGTGTGGAGCGTTCCTGTGTCTTCTTCGGAGGGAGGTTGACAGGGCCTGGCCCTACCTGGCCGGGGGTGGAGGTGGTTCTTTCGGCGGTATGCCGATGATGTACTCCTTATGCTCACTGATCCTGGTGACCTGCGGAGGATGCGTGACTGCCAGGAGATTTTTCTCGGCTGCATCTTCTGCTAGGATTTAACTGGAGTAAGTGTTTCTGGACTTTTAGTGGGTGTGAGTGGCAGGTGGACTCCCTGCCAGAGGAGATGGTAATGTTTGCGTGGAGTACCACGCACCTCCTCTATCTGGGGGTGTACTGAGTCCCACTGAGGATGCTTGGCCGGCAAAAATGGCGGGAGTTGGAGACGAAAGTGATCACCCGGTTGGGGCGCTGGTCAGGCCTGCTTGGAATTCTTTCCTTTCGTGGGAGGGTGCGGTCATAAACCAGCTGGTGGCCTCCATGTTATGGTACCGGCTGGCTACTCTTGTGCCGCCCTCTATTTTTGCAACTGCTTTACAGAAGAAGCTGGTAGATTTCTTTTGGGAAATAGGAAGCACTGGGTTTTCCGCGGCGGTCCTGAGTCTCCCGTTAGAGGAGGGCGGCCAGTCCTTGGTATGTGTGCGTACCCAGGTGGCAGCTCTCCGCCTGAGGACTCTGCGGAGGTACATGTACGAAGAGAACCCACCCAGATGGCACGCTCTGGCAGTATTTTTTCCGTCGGGGTCGTTGTCTAAGGGGGGTCTCACGGCTCCCGGTGGCGGGTATCAGTCGACCCGCTCTAAGGGGCTTGCCTTGTCTTCTACCGGGATGTGCTAAGAGTGAGGAATTGGTTGTTTTCAGCCAGCGTGTTGTTCCAAGAGGGGAGGGGTTGTCGTGGCTGCGGGGGAGTGGCCGGTCCTCACCCTGTCATGGCGGGTGTCGAGGAGAGGCGAGTGCCTAGAGTGGTTTGATAGAGCTTACCCCCACTCCGTCAGATCTGCTCATCGGGCCTAGGATCCGGGATAGTTCTCGGGGATTACCGGTTCCACACAATCTAAGCCGCCTTTCTGAGATGACCAGCTTGCCATTTCGTGAATGCGAAGAGACGCACACTGTACAGGATGCTCTGCACTTTTGCACCTCCTTACCTTCGTTCTCCGATCCCGATACACCATGGCGGACGGTGTTACCCTCTGAGGCGGGGAGGTCCTCAGTGGGGGTCCTTCTATAAGCGAGTTGTTCCCCTTTACATTGGGGACCTGGGGTGGTGAGAGTGTTGCACAGAGCGGTGGTTTGTAATAGACTTTTGAGTCGGTTCACGGGCTCGTCCGCAGCATGTAATTTCTGTGGCGAGCAAGGACCGTGTTCACGTGTATATGGAGTGTGAGAGGCTACTGCCCCTGTACCAATATTGAAGGGGTTGTTCCTCAAGTTCTGGTTGCATTTTAGTCCACGATTCTAGTGTTCGGACACATGGCAGGGAGTGGGGAGAGCCGAGTGGGGGAGGGGAACTTCCATGTCGGTTTGCTCTGGGCCTGGCCAAGATGGCATTCGCGGGTCCAGGCAGCGGTGCGGTCGATGGTCAGGCTAGAGTCGGTGCCTGCCCCTTTTCCGGGCCTACGTCCGTGCAACGTAAATGTTAATACAGTCCCTGGAGCGGGAACCATGCGGTGTCTAACACGGGGAATCTGGAGGCCTTCCGTGGGCGCTGGTCACCGCGTGGGGTTCAGTGTATTGTGAACAATGATTGTATTGTTGTACTATAATGGTTGTATATAGTGCCATTTTTGATTATGGTTTGATGTGTTGTATTATATGATTGTGTCAATAAAGTTTTTGAAACTGGAAAAAAAAAAAAAAAGAGAGAGAGAGGTTGTGTTTTCTTCTCAGCTCTGCGGTTGAGAAGGATTGAAGCAGCCTTTCAAGGATTTTGCTGTTGGAGAAGGAACAGAGGCAGTGGTGCTTCAGTGTTTAACTTATCGTTGGACTGTTGAAACTTTCCTCTGGTCTAGGATTCCTCTACTAGTGCGAAAATTCCTGAGTTTTCTCTACATTGTCGAGGGTGCGGTTGTCGTTGGCGGACTGCCAAGAGTGCCTGGAGATCGAGGGCACGAAGATTTCGGTGTCTTTGTCTTTTTTGCACCGTTTCTCTGCTCCTAAATTTCATTTTGCACAGAGTGCGGCTGCCCTGGCTTAATGTGAAGAAGGTACTTTTGCTTCTGGCTAGGTCTGGGATAGAGCTTCCCAAAAAAGCTGCTCTCGGCTGTGGTGACGAACTTGGGGGCGGTCTTTCCTGCTTCAGCTGGGGTTTCTGCTTTCTGCTGCTGTCTTTGACTGTGACAGTCTGTGGAACTTAACTTGGAGCTGAGCTGCTGGGGTGCCTGGAGCTGGTTTGTGCCTCTGTCAGGATGGCGATGGCTGGGGCGCAGCGAAAGGTCCAGACCTACGCAGCAGTGGAAACAGTGGCGGGCGCTAACGAGGCCATGTGAGCATGAGCTCATGTTGACTTGGATTGGGACGGGTTTGGTATCTCAGTTCAAAACTGGGCCTTATGATGTCCAGGTGGGGACATTACAAAAGGCTTGAATGAGCTTCTTGGAGGGGAGCTATTGTCTCTTCCGAGCTCGGAAAAGAGGAAGGTTGAGGTGATTACTAAAGACCCGTGAGGGTTCTGTGGCTCGTGCATTGGAGTGGGGGATTCAGCGAGGGGGGTCCAGACATAAAAGGTGGATCCGTGGGTATATTCCAAAGGTGAGACTGGTTCTCCTGCGGAGTTGCCCCACTGTATTTCCGGAACGCAATCACCTTATTCACACCTGTCTTACGTTTGGGGAGGTGCGGTTCTAAGTGCTTTAGGCTCATGCACCCTGGGGGGGAACCAGAGGAAAAAGGGGTCTTCAGTTTTTCAAGAGGAGGGTATTCATGAAGGTGGTGTGAGGGGGATGGCGCTGAGGGGAGTTTAGAGGTGGAGTATGGGGTTCTCCCTAGAACCATGAGTTGGAGTTGGGGAAAGGCACGGTGCATGCGTGGCGGTGAATTTTGGACATTCTTCCGAAGGGAGTGTCCTCATTCGCGGGTCACTGCGAGAAGTTCTAGCGCAGCGGCCAGGGATGCATTGCTGGCCCAATTATTGGACTAAGTCAGCATGGGATTTACAAAAATTGGACAAAGTCAGCATGGATTTTACAAAAGGTAAAATCATGTCTGACGTAGAATCTTGTGGAATTTTTCGAGGAGTGTAACTAGTAGCGTGGATAAGGGAGAACCAGTGGAATGTGGTATATCTGGACTTCCAGAAGGCTTTCGACAAGGTCCCACATAAGAGATTAGTATACAAACTTAAAAGCATACGGTATTAGGGGTTCAGTATTGATGTGGATTTAGAGAACTGGCTGGCAATACAGGAAGCAAAGAGTAGGAGTAAACGGGGTCCTTTTCACAATGGCAGGCAGTAACTAGTGGGGTACCGAGGGCTCAGTGCTGGGACCCCAGCTATTACAATATATATTAATGATCTGGATGTGAGGGAATTGAAGGAATATCTCCAAGTTTGCGGATGACACTAAGCTGGGGGGCAGTGTTCGCTGTTGAGGAGGATGCTAGGAGACTGCAAGGTAAGGTGACTTGGATAGGCTGGAGTGGAGTGGGCAAATGTTTGGCTGAGATGCAGTATAATGTGGATAAATTGTGAGGTTTCCACTTTGGTGGCAAAACAGGAAAGCAGATAATATTATTTAAATGGTGGCCGATTAGGAAAAGGGGGAGAGCAGCGGAGACCTGGGTGTCATGGTACACCAGTCATTGAAAGTAGGCATGCAGGTGCAGCAGGCAGTGAAAAAAGCGAATGGTTATGTTAGCTTTCATAGCAAAAAGGATTTGAGTACAGGAGCAGGGAGGTTCTACTTCAGTTGTACAGGGTCTTGGTGAGACCACACTGGAGTATTGCGTGCAGTTTTATGGTCTCCAAAATCTGAGGAAGGACATTATTGCCCATAGAGGGAGTGCAGAGAAGGTTCACCAGACTGATTACTGGGATGTCAGGACTGTCTTATGAAGAAAGACACTGGATAGACTTGGTTTATACTCTCTGGATTTAGGAGATTAAGGGGGATCTTAATAGAAACTTACAAAATTCTTAAGGGGTTGGACAGGCTAGATGCAGGAAGATTGTTCCCGATGTTGGGGAAGTCCAGACAAGGGGTCACAGCTTAAGGATAAGGGGGAAATCCTTTAAGACCGAGTGATGAGAAAGACTTTCTTCACACAGAGAGTGGTGAGTCTCTGGAACTCTCTGCCACAGAGGGTAGTTGAGGCCAGTTCATTGGCTATATTTAAGAGTGAGTTGGATGTGGCCCTTGTGGCTAAGGGGATCAGAGGGTATGGAGAGAAGGCAGGTACGGGATACTGAGTTGGATGATCAGCCATGATCATATTGAATGGCGGTGAAGGCTCGAAGGGCTGAATGGGCCTACTCCTGCACCTAATTTCTATGTTTCTATGTTTATCTATGGCCCATCCGGCGTGGCTCGTCAAACCTCAGTGGCGCGGGGAAGTACTGCTGACCCGGCTAGGGCTGCCAGCTCTGCCTCGGTGTGATCCAGGGCGGCAGTGATAGCCCATCTGGGCCTGCAGGTTCTGCCTTGGGGACCCAGGGCAGCGATAGCCCCGCCTCCCATGTCTTGAACTTGTGGTGGCGGCTGAAGGCGGGGGCACAGGGGGAGGGGGGTGAGGAAGGGGGCAATTGGGAGAAGCAGAGGAAGAAGAAGAAGAAGGGGAGGAAGAGAAAGTCCGCTCCGAGCGGAGTCAAACGGGATCGGATTTTTTTTTCTGTGCGCACCTGCCGAGTTCTGATACCACCGAAGGGGCATCTGTCAGCTCCAGTGAGGTGCAGTTTGACCTGTCGTGGCCAGCAAGGAGCTGAGGTGGTTGATGGGGCAGGGAAGGGCAAAAACGTGTGGGTGGTAAAGTGGCTGGGGATAGTGTGGAGGCCGAAGACACTTCTGTTATGGAGGTCACCATACTGCCACATGCTAGCGGGACAAAAAGGAGGATAGTGCCTGGCGAGGAGAGCAAGGCGTGGGTCCAAAGTTAGGGGGATGTCTTTCTCAGACCTTCCACCACTGATGTGGTTGGTGGTCTTGAACAGGTGTCCTCCGGGTCGGGAGGTTGGGCCTCTATTTCAGGGATCTTCCGCGAGTATTATAAGACCATGTGCTGTGGTTGACTCCGCTGGTGCGTGTCCTCGGAGCGGCGAGGATGCCCTTCGTTTCAGGGGCCCTCTGAGGGAGTTATCTCATCGGGTGTTGAGGGTTAGCTCCCCTGGGTGTGTGTCCTCTGGGTTGGAGGAGGTCCCTCGTTTCAGAGACCTACTGAGGGTGTTGCACGCCAGATGATGGGTTAGCTCCCCTGGTAGTGTGCCCCCTGAGACGGGGGATGAGCAGAGTCCAGCCCGAAGGGGGAGGTTCAGGGGCATTGGTGTACCACTCTGTGCTCCTTATCAGAGCCAATGGAAAGGTGCTGGGGGGTGTGCTGCCTCTCCGGCTGTGTGGTGGGGGAGGAGTTTAAAGGCAAGAGGAGATTCTATGGGTGTTGCCTGTGGAGAGGGTACTCCTAGGTGCTGTGCAGGTCGGGGCATGTTTCGGGTCGTGATCCTCCTTCAGTTTCCGAGGGTGCCAGTGTACCACAGGCCCTGGGGGTGCCTCTTGTTTTTTCTTCCCCAGGCCCAGACGTGGAGGGTGATGTGGTGAGTGCAGGAGCCCAGCCAGTCAGTGGGCTGCTTGTTACGGTCAGGGGTCGGGACCCTTCCCCGGCATTGATCCTGGGGGTGGTGGCATGCCGGAGGAGGGGGGAGAGTGATGGGGCCAGTTTGTGTAGCGGGATTAGTGAACTTTCTGAGAGTTCTGGTCTTTCGATTTTTGATAACGACCCTGGGAGCTGCACTGGTAAGCTTGTTGTTTCAGATGCGAGTGGGTTGGCCGAGTGCCCAGACTCCAAGGCCGTGTATCATGCAACAGTTATCTGTGAGGTGCGAGAGTTCCTAAAAACAAGGCGTACCATTCTGAACAAAAAAGGATGCTGCAAAAAACGGTGGGAGGATTGGCCAGCTTTGATTAAGACTCTCGAGGCTATCCTTGGCAACAAGGACAACGATCTTCCTGACTCTGAGAAGAGACAGTTTGGGGACTTTTTGGAGTTCCTCAGAGAGTGAGTCTAGGCGGAGTGTGAGGATCTCAATTTAGTGTGCCTGCACATTCACAGTAGCTACATTTAAATTTAAACGGGAGTAGAGAGAGTTTTCGCAGATTTCAGCTTTTATCAGTCCTTAGAGAGGGGAAATTTGCGGTGTGTTTTCTGCAAGAGACGCATACTGTTGTTAGTGATGAACCCACCTGGCAACTGGAGTGGGAAGGGGGGGTCTACATGAGCCATCTCAGCTTGAATTCGAGTGGGGTGGCCTTTCTGTTGGCCCCGAATTTTCTG
This sequence comes from Okamejei kenojei, assembly GCA_035221665.1. Taxonomy (NCBI): domain Eukaryota; kingdom Metazoa; phylum Chordata; class Chondrichthyes; order Rajiformes; family Rajidae; genus Okamejei; species Okamejei kenojei. The sequence goes on from CM069153.1 coordinate 14,665,829, forward strand.
CCAAAATGTTTAAAATTGCAGGAAGTTGTGCCAGGACATTTGCTCCATCTGGCCCCGTGAGCCTGGATGGCATGCCGTTGCATTATCATTAACGTGTAATGCCCCTAGCTCCGGCACGACATGCAGGCCGCGCCTACTACAGGAGGTGACTGCTCTGTGTTGAGCACAATTGATAGGGGGGGAGTGTGTCTTCCTTGGTGGGGGATTTTAATTGCGCACACTTGAGGCGCAGACCGTTCTGGTACTCAGTGTGCCCCTGCTGAAGTGAAGAAGCTGAGAGGGTTTGATTGAATCCTTGAGTTGGTTGATGCCAGCGGAACCTCCAACCCCGATTCCACTGCTTTTTTCGCGGAGGTCCTGAGGGTGGTTGGTTCCCGCATTGATCGAATATATATTTCCCTGAGCGTTTGTTTCCCGAGTGTCTCGGCGGCATCAATGCGGCTGGTGCTGTGCTCGGACCACTGTCTGGTGCGTGTGGATTTCAATCCAGCGCGCGCTCGGGCTGGGTCTCGCGTACTGGCACTTTAACAACAGGCTGCTAGAGGACTCGGTGTTTCCGGGAAGCATTCAGTCGGTTTTGGGGGAAGTGGAAGAGAGAGGCAGAGGTGCTTCTCTTCCCTTAGGCAGTGGTGGATGTGGGGAAAGCTCACATCCGTCTCTTTTGTAAGGATTATACGTGGGGGTCGACCGGAAGGCGGGACTCAGCGGTTTCGAGGGCTTGAGAGGGAGATCACTGGGACGCAGAGTCTCGAGTCTGGGCTCTCGGCGTTTGGTGAGAACGACTCCTGCGAATGGGGAGAGTTTACAGATGAAGAAGGAAGCTTACTGAGGAGCCTGCTTGCTTGAGCGGTCCCCAGGCGCCAACGTGAGGTAAGGGTGCGCGGGTCCAGGATGCTGCTCGATCTGGAACCGAGCTTATCGCCTCGCCTTTCTTTTTTTCTCTCTGGAGAATGGAGGCGGGGATCGCAAAACAGTCGTGGAGCTGCTCGCGAGATTGACTGGCTCCTTCTGTCACTGATCCATAGAGGATCATGCCGTTGGTCAGGTCCTTTTATGGTCCCTGTTCTCTGCGGTTGGATTCAACAGGGAGCTCATAGCGAGATCTGGGGGAGGGTCTAACCGACTGTAGATAGGGGGTGCGCAGATCTTCTTGATGGCTCCTTATCTTTGGAGGAGTTGAATCGTGCCCTGCATCAGCTCTGGAGTGGTAAGTCCCCTGGGATGGGCTTGACGGTAGGATTTGTTAGAGCTTTCTGGGATGTCCTTGGTGGAGATTAACATGTTGGTTCTGGGGGAGAGGCTGGCGACACGGGGAGATGCCACTTTCGTGGCGTAGGGCAGTTGTTGGCCTGAACTCCGCTTGTTGGAGAAAACTGGCGCCCGGTCCCTCCTCTCCTATGCACAGAGTATAAAGTTTTTTATGCACGGGCAATGGCAATCGCCTGGGCTCCGTGCTGTCTCAACTGATTCATTTTGACCAGTCCCTATACCAGTTCCTATACATTACCCTGGCCGGTCCATTCAGGATATCATCCACCTGGTAAGGGACCTGATTCATCTAGCCCAGGGCACTGGTCAGAATCAGCTGCTTTTCTGCCTCTTGATCAAGGAGAAGGCTTTTGATTAGGGTGGAACATGAATACCTTTTCGGGACGTTGCAAGCGTTTGTGGTTTTTCGGACCGCATTTCGTGGCCCGGGTCCGGCTTTTGTACACTGCAGTGGAGTGCCTTGTGAAGGTTAATGGTGCATTGGTTTGTCTCCTTTTCATTTTGGGAGGGGGTCCATCAGGGGTGCCCCATGTCGGGTCAGTTATACTCGGTCTGTGTGGAAGCCGTCCCTGTGTCTTCTTCGGAGGAGGTTGACAGGCCTGGCCCTACCTGGCCCGGGGGTGGAGGTGGTTCTTTCGGCGTATGCCGATGATGTACTCCTTATGCTCACTGATTCCGGTGACCTGCGGAGGATGCGTGACTGCCAGGAGACTTTCTCGGCTGCACATCTTCTGCTAGGATTAACTGGAGTAAGTGTTCTGGACTTTTAGTGGTGAGTGGGCAGGTAGACTCCCCTGCCAGAGGAGATGGTAATTGTTTGCGTGGAGTACCACGCACCTCTCTATCTGGTGGTGTACCTGAGTCCCACTGAGGATGCTTGTCCGGCAAAACTGGCGGGAGTTGGAGACGGAAAGTGGCCGCCCGACTGGGGCGCTGGTCAGGCCTGCTTGGAGTTCTTTCCTTTCGTGGGAGGGTGCTGGTCATAAAACCAGCTGGTGGCCTCCATGTTATGGTACCGGCTGGCTACTCTTGTCCCGCCCTCTATTTTTTGCAACTGCTTTACAGAAGAAGCTGGTAGATTTCTTTTGGGGAAATAGGAAGCACTGGGTTTCTGCGGCGGTCCTGAGTCTCCCGTTAGAGGAGAGGGCGGCCAGTCCTTGGTATGTGTGCGTACCCAGGTGGCAGCTCTCCGCCTCAGGACTCTGCGGAGGTACATGTACGTAACGAACCCACCCAGATGGCACGCTCTGGCCACATATTTTTTCCGTCGGGGTCGTTGTCTAAGGGGGGTCTTAAGGCTCCCGGTGGTGGGTATCAGTCGACCCGCCCTAAGGGGTTGCCTGTCTTCTACCGGGATGTGCTAAGAGTGAGGAATTTGGTTTTGTTTTCAGCCAGCGTGTTGCTCCACGAGGGGAGGGGGTTGTCGTGGCTGCGGGAGTGGCCGGTCCTCACCCTGTCATGGCGGGTGTCGAGGAGAGGCAAGTGCCTAGAGTGGTTCTGATAGAGCTTACCCCCGCTCCGTCAGATCTGCTCATCGGGCCTAGGAATCCGGGATAGTTCTCGGGTACCGGTTTCCAACACAATCTAAGCCGCCTTTCTGAGATGACCAGCATGCTATTTCGTGATGCGAAGAGACGCACACTGTACAGGATGCTCCTGCACATTCTGCACCTCCTTGCCTTCGTCTCCCGTCCCGACACACCATGGTGGACGGTGTTACCACCTGAAGGCGGGGGAGGTCCCCAGTGGGGGTCCTTCTATAAGCGAGTTGTTCCCCTTTACATTGGGGACCTGGGGTGGAGAGTGTTGCACAGAGCAGTGGTTTGTAATAAACTTTTGAGTAGGTTCACGGGATCGTCTGCCGCATGTATTTTCTGCGGCGAGCAAGAGACGTGTATATGGAGTGTGTGAGGCTACTGCCCCTGTACCAATATCTGAATGGGTTGTTCCTCAAGTTCTGGTTGCATTTTAGTCCCACGATTCTAGTGTTCGGACACAAGGCAGGGAGTGGGGAGAGCCGAGTGGGGGGGGGGGGAACTTCCCTGTCGGTTTGCTCCTGGGCCTGGCCAAGATGGCCATTCGCGGGTCCAGGCAGCGGGCGGTCGATGGTCAGGCTAGAGTCAGCTGCCTGCCCCTTTTCCGGGCCTACGTCCGTGCACGTGTGTCCCTGGAGCGGGAACATGCGGTGTCCACGGGGACTCTGGAGGCCTTCCGTGGGCGCTGGTCACCGCGTGGGGTTCAGAGTATTGTGAACAATGATTGTATTGTTGTACTTTAATGTTTTTTTATATAGTGCAATTTTTGATTATGGTTTGATGTGTTGTATTATATGATTGTGTCAAATAAAGTTTTTGAAACATAAAAAAAAAAGGAGAGAGATAGAAATAGTGTCTGCCTTAGAAGAAAAGGTAAATATAGGAAAGAAGAATATTCCATGTGCCTGGAAAACCTCAGCTGATAGTTTGTTCAATTCAATCTTTACATTGAGAGAGACCCCACTCCACTATGAGATGACTGAAGGGGCATTGTTTGCAGCTCTCAAGTGATTTGTATAAACAGGTTGTGTGCACTGAAGGGTACGCTACTTATGCAGCCTCCATTGTTGTGAGTATTGAAAACTGAGGCAAGCGAGTGTTGTGTGCAAGATGAATATGTAGACCATTTCACTAGTCTCTTACTGCTCATCTTAGGGCAATGTATGTTTCGATTTCCTGTCAGTGTTCAACAAACATAAAATAATCTTCATGCGTATCATCTCCTCCCCTTTCATAATTCTGAAGAATTTCCCCTCATCACCCCCCTCGTCCCATCTCTAACGTCACTCCCTCCTCGTTCCCAATCAACCATGTGCCCTCGAGCCTGAAGGTCGAGGACACTCGTCTGGACTCGTGGATTAGGTCTCCCAAGTGGGACAGGCCCTTAACGAAGTTCTGCATGTCCTCTACAACTCTCACCAACGTCTACAGATGCACCACAGAAAGCATTTTATCGCAATGCATCGCAACTAGGTTTGGGAACAACCATCCAACACCATAAGAAAGCGCAATCAATTGTGGATGCTGTCCAGACCATCATACAAACCAACCTCCCTTCTATTGACTCCATTTATACCTCATGCATCTTCGGCAAAGCCAGCAGCATAATCATGGATGAGTCGCACCCTGGCCACTCCCTCTTCTCCCCTCTCCCATCAAGCAAATGGTATAGAAGCGTGAAAACACACACCTCCAGATTCAGTTTATTTGCAACTGTTATCAGGCAACTGAACTATCCTACCACAACCAGAGAGCAGTGCTGAACTAATATCTTCCCATTGGTGACCCTTGGGCTATCCTTGATCAGATCTTGCGGGCTTTACTCTGCACTAAACATTATTCCCTTATCATGTATCTATACACAGTATATGGCTCAATTGTAATTATTGGCTTTCCTTTGACTGGATAGCACGCGAGCTTGAGCTTCCAGTTGCATGTCATCTTAATTCTGTATCTCTCTCCCACTCTGATCTCCTTTCTTTACCCACCCACATTTCTCAAATAATGCCCAATTTAATCATGAGGAACAGCACCTTATCTGTCTGTGTATATTGACGCCCATTGGACTTAATATTGAATTTGACTATTTTCAATCATCATTCCTTTTTATTTCTTGCACCACAGATGTGGCTGGACCTTTTTGTATATATTTTTTTTGGTGTCCAGCTGGTTTTTTTTAAAGTATTTATATCTTAATAACTTTGGTTCACAATGTCTCACTGCAACTCTCTCCCTCTCTCTAAAATAACATGTTCCTTTTCTCAATTTTCAGCAGTGATGAATAGTTATTGACCTGAAGAGTGGAATTTATTTTACTCTCCATGGATGTTGCATGATGTGTAATATTTTCTGTTTTGTCAGAGACATAAGAAATAAGACTTGGATTTTACTTCGGAGTCACGTGAGTTTATTTGCAACTGTTATCAGGCAACTGAACTATCCTACCACAACCAGAGAGCAGTGCTGAACTAATATCTTCCCATTGGTGACCCTCGGGCTATCCTTGATCAGATCTTGCGGGCTTTACTCTGCACTAAACATTATTTCCTTATCATGTATCTATACACTGTATATGGCTCAATTGTAATTATTGGCTTTCCTTTGACTGGATAGCACGCGAGCTTGAGCTGCGCATCGTCGCGCGCATTTGCATCGGCAGGCTGGGAGGGGGAGTGCGCTCTCTCCTCCAGCTCCTTCATAAGGGCCGGCAGGAAAGTACTTACCTTCACTCCACAGGATGGACAAGGGCAAGCGGAAGGCGACGCTCTCCAGGAGCCATGCTGCATCGACCAGCCAGCAGCCTTTGTCCCCGGAGCTGCAAGCACCACCGGCAGCTTCGGGACGTGTGGGGGCAAGAATGCGGAAGTCTGGCGCTCCCACTACTTTAGCGCCCGACTCACCACCTGAGTGGTTTACCACCCCGGAGCAGGCTACAACTGATCCAGACTTTGAGCCCCCTTCCCCCAAGAAAAGAGGGGGGAAATAGGTACGTGCAAAGGGGCCTCGCTCATCGCCAGCGACTTCACCCTGAGTTCCAGTAGACCCGAGGCGACAGCCGCACTACAGGGGAGCCCTACAGCTGTGCTCCACCACGTACCACTGCCAGGGAGATCTGCCGTAGAGCAGTCTGGCAGATCTACTGCTGCGTCGAGCAGGCCTGCAGGAGCAGGTGCCGCCAGCAAAACATCCCGTTATGCTGCGGTCAAGGGCGAAGATGGCAGCAGTAGATGGTCGGTCAACTCAGCTCTGGGAGTGGCCGACCATGCCCCTCCACGCCAAAAAGAGGCAAAAATTGGGCGATTGTGGAGGTAAGCCTACACGGACTCCGGGAGCCAGGTTCCGGGGGCCGGCGCCGATCCAACTCACCTGCTTTCGTATCAGACAGGTGGGCCGCCACAGTCTGGAAGAAGATAGACTAGCGAAGAGTCTGTGCAGGAGTCGTATGAGCCTACTCGGGCGGTAGGCCATGACGACCTGCCATTGGACCCTAGACAGCACCTTACGGAGGTGTGGTCCGATGGTGGAAGCCCCAGTGATTTCACAGGGCCTGGGGAAGTCGGCTTCTCCGCTGCACATAGCAGGAACGGTCACATAGAGCGGTTGGAGCTCTTAGTGGAGCAACTGCTCCAGCGGGACCAGGACCGGGAAGAACAGGACTCATGGGCATCGACAAGCCGTGCAAGGAGTCCTCTCAGTATCTCGTTGTCACCAGCCAGCAGTGCTAGCAGTTGCCCAGCCGCTGTATTTGAAGACGATCCGGGATAGCTAGTGACCGCTGAGCCAGAGCATGAGGAGGATATACTGGATGTGGTGGGCAAGTTTGCCGCAACTACACAAACAGGGGAACCCCTGCACCACAAATTGGCGGGCACCATTGATTACCTGACTACTCACCAACTCCAGAGTCAGGTACTCAATGGTACTATGGAGAAAATAAAACCGCCCAAGAACTGCATCAACCTCAGTGTGCCCCTAGTTAATGCCCAAATCTGGGGACACTTGACTACATCCACCAGCATGCAGGATGTTCGCCTCCAGTGTATCTTAAAGGTCCTCTCCACGGGCATAACGGCGTTTGCTAGGACCCTTGACGGGGATAATGTGCCCAGGGAGGTAAGGGGGCCTGGTTCCTCCCAGACTGTAGCATCCCCTCCTGCACAAATTGATGGGCGATTGCGGGCTTTTTTGGGAATATGGAACACTATCACTACAGATGAGTTTATTTTACAAAGTGTTCAAGGCTATGTTATAGAATTTATTGGTGGTATAAATCCCCCTACCCAGCATTCGCCTCATAGGAAATTTACACTATCCCAAAAAGAGGTGGAGGCAGGACATGCTGAAATTATACGGCTAGCAGCAAAAGGGGTAATTGGCAAGATAACGCACGAACCTCTTGAGTTTGTGTCCAACATTTTCACCAGAATTAAAAAAGATGGGGGATGTCGGATTATAATAGACTTAACTGAGCTGATCACTTCTGTACAATATACCCACTTCAAAATGGATACTTTTGAAACAGCCAAGCAGATGCTTTACCCGGGGTACTTTATGGCTTGCATCGATTTAAAAGATGCATACTATACGGTGCCCATCTCTGAAGCTCACAGGAAATTTCTAAAGTTTGTCTGGAAGGATCAATTATGGGAATACAAGGCATTGCCCAATGGAATCACCACAGCCCCTAGGCTGTTTACAAAATTAGTAAAACCTATATTGGCTCTTCACCGACAACAAAATTATATGGTTATGGCATATTTGGATGATATCCTTATAGTGGGTCAGACCCTCCAATTGGCTACGTGGGCTGTGGCTGCAACTAAGGCTCTCTTCGAGAAGCTGTGATTTGTAATCCATCCAGACAAGTCAAAATTGCATCCGGTATGGGTTATGGATTATTTGGGGTTCACCCTAGACACCAACTTAATGATGATTACCATCCCAACCAATAAAGCTACTGCTATAAAAGAAGAGTGCCACAGTCTTGCCTGGCCAGGGTACCGACCATTCGGCAAACGGCAAAAGTAATAGGGAAATTGGTAGCTACATTCCCAGCTGCAAAATTCGGACCCCTACACTACCGAAATTTACGAAGAACAAAGATCACAGCATTAAAAGCAAATGCTGGGCACTTTGATCGGCCAATCCAGTTACCAGCAAAGGCTAGAACCGAGCTACAATGGTGGGTTGACAATATTGGTGAGTGTCGTAGACCCATCATAGTAAGCAACCCAGACGTCGTGCTACAAACAGACGCAAGCGCACAAGGCAGGGGAGCAACTGATACGATGTCCAGCTGTGGTGGCAGATGGAACTGTCGTGAGTCTACCTTCCTTGAGGCACACAGGATAAGTTATATAGAAATGCTGGGGGCATTTCATGGACTGCGGGCTTACTGTACTAACTCACGGGACTTACATGTCCGCCTCCAAATAGATAACACTACAGTGGTGGCTTACATCAATTATATGGGTGGTATCAGGTCGCTATCTTGTGATGAATTGGCAGACACAATTTGGCACTGGTGCATTGAAAGGAATATGTGGATTACAGCGACCTATTTCCCAGGGAAGCTTAATACAGTGGCGGACACCAGGTCACGAGTATTCAATGACAACATCGAGTGGATGTTGAACCCCCAAATTTGTGGAGACATTATAGCTCACTATGGGACACCAGATATTGACCTTTTGCGTCCAGGTTGAACCATCAGATACCAACGTATGTGGCTTGGGAACCAGACCCTGGGGCAATAGCAATGGATGTGTTTTCTATCCATTGGGGGAAATGGTTTTGCTATGCATTTCCCCCATTTTGCCTCATCAGTCGGGTATTGCAGAAAATTAAACTGGACTCTGCAACTGGCATATTGATCATTCCCGACTGGCCTACACAGCCATGGTACCCGATGGTCATTAAAATTTTGAAACAACCAAGGATTTCGATTGGGAAACACCCCAAATTGATTACTCACCCCATTACGGGGGATAGTCATCCATGCCATGGTCACCTAAACTTGTTGGCCTGCAGGTTCTGAAAAGACCACTCATCAAGGCGGGCATTTCACCACGAGCCATGGAACTCATCTCCAAGATGAGTTCTCCACTCTCTATCATAAGGTCAACTTGGAAGTTCTACATTCTTCATCTTACTATTTTCAGTCATGGTGCGTTCCACACCGCTGCTTTGAAGGATGCCGCGCATGCTCACCGCGACTCCTCGTAAAATAAAGATCAACCTTCAAACTTGGTAAGTTCCCGTTTAATCTTACTATTATATCCAGTAGCCCCCCCTAGGCCAGAAAACAGTCCTGGCCGCTCTAATCTCACACTCAGCTCATTTTTCCCACTTTGTTCCCATAAATCTTGTCTTTCCTGTGGATCAAAAACCTGTCTATGTTGGCCTTCGACATCTCATGAGACAGCCAGCACACATCACTGTGAAAAAAGAATTACAAAGAGTCACAATCCTCTGGGAGAACCTAGATTCCCGCACAAAGTGAAACACCAATCCAGCATCTACATTATCATGGCCCCTCAAAACCTTACGTCTCGCCTCATTCTTCTAAAGTCCAGTAAGCATTAGCTCAACTTGCTCAATCTTTCCTCATGTCAACCATTTCAGTCCAGCATCCAACCTGGTGGTCATTCTCTGAACTGCCTTCAATGCAAATATATCCCTCCTCAAACGAGGACCAAAACTGTAAGCAGGACTCTGGGTATGATCTCACACATCTTTCCAAATGTAGCAAAAGTTTCCTAATATTACACTCTACCACATTTGTAATTAATCCCAATATTGAATTAACTATTCCAATTATAGATTAACTTTCTTTGCTTAATGTATGGGACCATCCCGATCTCTGAATAATAGAATTTCATAATTTTTCTCCACCTAAGCGACATTCTGCTTTTCTGTTCTTAATATCAAAGAGCTTAACCTCACATTTAACACATTATACTCTACCTGCAATTTTCTGCCCATTTATTCAACCTTTCCATATCCTTTTGTCAATTATTTGCATCCTCCGAATAATCTATTTTACCACCTCCCTTTGTATCTTCAGCAAACTGAGGTAGTAGGTAGTTGAGACTCCAGAAGACTCAGGTAGCACCCTACGAAATCCTTGTGGCATAGAGTGCACCCCAAACCTCCAATATTCCCTAGCAAGTAAGAAGATGGACAAAGCATGAGTTATATAATTTAAAATATATTTGTACAGGTACTGGGATAGCAAAGGTTCAGAGAGATATGTGCCAAATGTGAGCAGTGGGACTAGTATATTTGGAGCATTTTGGGAAGTTGGGCCGAAGTACCTGCTTCCATGATGTATCACCCCATGACTCAACTGTGGGACTGAGATTAAACATTTCTTCATATTACCATGGTGAATAGTGCACAGATATATCTGAGTCAATTTCTCAATTGATTGTTAGCACCATTTACCCAGCCACGTAATATCCTGGTAGTGCAATTGAACATGAGCCCAGCTTGAAATATTGAATGTCAATGGATTTCAAATTAAAATTCTTCTAGTCGTTTGGCAAATAAGGGTGTTGCTGGAATTAGAAGCATCCTCTAATCTCTGGATCTTATTAAAATTGATTAGTGAATTGTAGCAGTGGGGATGCTTTGGTATCTTTGCTGAAAGTAGAATAGGTACTCTTCAACTTTGATCTTTTATAGAAAACTGAGTAATATGATATTCAGATAGCAGTGCCAAAAGGACAACAGTAATTATCATATCAGTGACAGGATTGAATGCAGAGAAAGTTTTTTGAATTACATGGATGTCAAAGCAGGATGGAAACTAATGCTTTTGTTTTTATTTTGACTACTTATTTAAGTTGAAAATACATCTTCTCATTCATTTTCTACTCTAAAATATTAGTGCTATCGTAGGTGTTTATGCTCAGTTTTAATCAATATAGAAGTATTATTTCAGTTTAAAAGTCACAGCATTGTCAAAATAAATATGTCGATTGAGTTTTCATAAGCAATTGAGTAGATGGTTTAACAGTGTAACAATGCCATTAAAAATGATTGATGGATGGCCAGATACTTTTTCAATTTACTGTTTCTTACCAACTAATTTGAGCAAACTCTGCAATATATTAAATAACTGAAGGAATATTGTTGGACAAATGAATTTAGACTAGAGATACATCGTGGAAACAGTCCTTTTAGCCCACCAAGTCCACGCCAAGCAAAGGATTTACCATAACAAAGGAGTTACAAGTGCTTGCATAGGGGAAGGTTGGGCAAGCTTGGACTTCATCCTTGGAGCGCAGGACGCTAAGGGATGATCGTTGTTGTCGGTTATAGTGAGTAGGTTATAATACAGTTAACCTTACAGCTCACATACTGGGAAAGCGTGATGGGAAAAATGGCTAAGAATATAGTCAGAATAGCCGAAACACAGGTTTTCTTATCTATTGGTGGGGGAGGACAGTCCTCCGAAGTTCTGTCTAGATTCTTATCTGTTGCATTCTGGTGATTACAGCTGCTATTTGTCACTGTGTTTTGAGGGCAAGTCTCCCGCAGGTTAACGAACGACCTCTATAACGAGGGGGCGAGTAGAATCTTGACATTTATTTCTCTACATTAGATATATCGGAGGGAGATTTTGAAAACAACAGGAAACGTAAGATTAAAGTTAACTCTGGGGAAAGACAAAGGTGAAAAGTTACAGCGATATTGATTAATGATGGTTTAGTTCAACTCCATGAATAACCATTTTGTCATGAGGGTATAAAAATGGTACAGTTACTTTGGCTTGTGGAAGCAGCTTGGGCTTGCTCACACAGTTTCTCGATGTACATCCCCAATAAACCAACTTGTTCGATAGACTCACCACTGATCTACGAGCTGTTTTATTTTGTGTGCGTGCCTATCTGAGTAAAGTTAGATATAGGTTATGGGTAAAACATAAAATTCCCTCCCACAATCGTATACAATCATGAGGGGAATGGGTGGATATGATGAATGCACCTTCTTTTGCCCTGGGTGGGGGAATCAAGAATGAGAGGATATAGGTTTAAGGTGAGTGAGGCAAGATTTAATAGGGGCAGAGGAGCAACTTTTCCACTCAGAGTTTAGTGGGTTTATGGAATAAGCCGCCAGAGGACATAGTTTTAAACAGCATTTAAAACACACATGGGTTGTATGGGTCAATGTCTCTAATTCATGTCATTTTTCTTTCCCTATTAGTAGGCAACATTCCCCAAAAACTGAAATGTACCACCATTCATGTATTTCCAGCTTCTCTCATGAATTCAAGGAATCTTTCCAATCTATATTGTAATCTTGCACCGGGCACCGAGAGAAAACCTTGCTGTTGGCTATTCTTCACTGGCTCCTAGCGCGGGTTGCCACTAGTTGCACGGGACTGCAGAATCTCCCGATGAGCCGCATCCGCACCTTAACAGCCAGCCTGGCTCACCACTGCAAAACCAGGAGCCAAGCTGGAGTAATCCGTGGCTCATCTCCTGCTGGACCCCTGGAGTCATCCATGGCTGGTCTCCTGCCCGACCACGAACACCAGGAACCATTGAGGAGGACTGCGATGGCAGACAAAGGGCCGTTTTCAAGATGGTGGTGGATGGAGAGGATCAGTGCTGCCAGAACAAGGGCCTTTTATGACCAAGGTAAGTTTGTACTCTTCAGAACCTTGAAACGTTATTGGCGCCAGAAACGTGGCAACTCTTCAATGGTGATTTTATGGGTCATTAGTGCTGTTATTGCCACACGTTTTAAAAGCATGTGTTAATGTTCTCTGATTTGTTTTATGTGGGGGGTGGGTCGGGGAAAACTTTTTTCTCAATCTCTTACCTTGCCGGAGATGCAATTTTTTTCTGGATTGTATCTCCGGTTGCTCTGCGGCCTAACATCATGGAGTTGGCAGCCTTGCTCGAGACTGACTTTGAGCCCCACCGCGGGGACGTGGACTTACAATCAGAGCCTGCGATCCCTTGCCTGGGATCGATGCTCCAATCACAGTCTGCGGATTTCAACATCGAGGAGATAGATGAATAGGTGCAGGATTAGGCCATTTGGCCCTTCGAGCCAGCACCGCCATTCAATGTGATCATAGCTGATCATCCCCAATCAGTACCCTTTTCCTGCCTTCTCCCCATATCCCCTGACTCCGCTATTTTTAAGAGCCCTATCTAGCTCTCTCTTGAAAGCATCCAGGGAACCTGCCTCCACCGTCCTCTGAGGCAGAGAATTACACAGACTCACCACTCTCTGTGAGAGAAAGTGTTTCTTCGTCTCCATTCTAAATGGCTTACTCCTTATTCTTAAACTGTGACCCCTGGTTCTGGACTCCCCCAACATCGGGAACATGTTTCCTGCCTCATCGACGAGTCCCACCCTTGATACTCCCTCTTCTCCCTCTCCCATCAGGCAAGCGGTACAGAACTTCAAAAACGCACACCACCAGATTTAGGGACAATTTCTTCCCAGCTGTTATCAGGCAACTGAACCATCCTATCATAACTAGAGAGTGATCCTGACCTAACATTTGCATCACTGGAAAACCTTGGACTATCTTTAATTGGACTTCTCTGTACTTTATCTTACACTAAACGTTATTCCCTTTATCCTATATCTGTACACAATGGACGGCTTTATTGTAATAATGTATAGTCTTTCTGCTGACTGGATAGCACAAACAAAAAATAACTTTTCACTGCACCTTGGTACATGTGAGAATAAATTTAAGTAAACTGAACTATCATCTGACTATTTTTTTTCTCTCTGTCTTCTAGCAATACTGAGGTCAGTAGCACATCACCAGGTGAGAGTGACTGGCCAAAGAAGGTGAATCAAAGGCTGAATCTTGAATGAATTTGGTTTATATTGCTCAGTTCTAGCCTAGGCAATATTTTTGTTCACTGCAGCAAAAGGAATAAATCCAAATATTTTCCAGAAGATTATGCGCAAAGAAAATGCATGAACATCCCAAGCAAGCAAATTGCAAATATCAAACACACAACAATCCTCGCTGATCAATGCTACATTTCTAATAGGGAGTTTTATCTCACCAGATTTGAGTTCCTATAGACGTTTTGGCAGCTATTGTTTTTTTTAATTGCAGAGCATTACAAAATATGCTGTATAAATAGTAATATTGATTTCCTTTGAATGCTGGACAGTAGTTTATTAAACTATTACCAGTAGGGATGGCACAGTGACGCAGCAGTAGAGTTGCTGCCTTACAGCGGCAGAGACCCTGATTCGATCCTGACTACGGATGCTGTCTGTACAGAGTTAGCACGTTCTCCTTGTGACTGTGTGTGTTTCCTCCTGGTGCTCCAGTTTTGTCCCACATTCAAAAGATGTACAGGTTTGTAGGTTAATTGGCTTTTGTAAATTGTCCCGGGGGTGCAGGATAGAAGTAGTGCTCGGGGTGATTGCTGGTCGGTGTGAATACAGAGAGCCGATGGGCCTGTTTCCACGCTGTATCTCTAAACTAAACTAAAATGGAGGTGCCCTGCGTACCAGTACTGAAGGTATTATTCAACTTATTGGGTACCAGCACTGATGGTATTTATCCAACTTATTAGCAATTATTCGCTGGTAAGATGCAGTTTTCCAGTATTTGGTGTTGGTGTTCTATTTGCCGATATTTGGCAGTTTACTGTTACTAGTCTCTTGTGTACCATTTGTAATACTTGCCAGTGTTATACCAGTGCTTTTGCTGTGTTGGTACTCGCCAGTACAGTGTACCAGCACCTCGAGAAAGGCAACAACTTGATTTCCAGATTTATACAATTTGTAATATTACAAAAAGACTATAAACATTTAAGAAATAAAATCTGTTAATTAAATTAAGCAGTTAGGCCTTTAAACAGCTTGATAGGAGTATATAAAGATGTATTCAAGAGACAGTTAGGTACAGCTCTTAAGGCAAACGGAATTAAGGGAAATGGGGAGAAAGCAGGAACAGTGTTCTGATTTTAGATGATCAGCCATGATTATATTGAATGGCAGTGCAGGCTCGAAGGGCCGATTGGCCTACTCTTGCACCTATTTTCTATGTTTCTATCAAATTATGAGAGGCATAGATAGGGTAGACAGTCAGAACCTATTTCCCAGGGGGGGAAATGTCTAACACCAGAGGACATAGCCATAAGGTCATAAGGCAAAAGTTTAATGGAGTTGTGTGGGTCAATCTTTATTGCGCAGAGAGTGGTGGCTGCCTGGAACACACTGCAAGAGGAGGTTGTGGAGGCAGTTAAGATAATGGTGTTTAAATGGCTTTTAGATAAACAGGGATTAGAGGGATATGGATCAAGTACAGGCAGATGAGATCAGTTGAACTAGAAGACGATCCCAACCCGAAACGTCATCCTTTCCTTCTCTCCAGAGATACTGCCTGTCCCGCAAACTTACTCCAGCTTTTTGTGTCCATCTTCGGCTTAAATCTGCAGTTCCTTCTTACACTGTTGAATTAGGTATCAAGTTCGGCACAAACATTGTGGGCTGAAGGGCCTGTTCCTGTGCACTAAAGTTCTATGTTCATTTGCATGAAATCAAGTAAATGGAGGGGCAGGGTGGATCGGTGGTGGAGGGTGGATTGCTGCAGAGAGAAACAACTGTGAATAATGGGGAATGATGGGGATGAAAGTGGTGACATCACTTGGGTAAGGGTGGGGTTCAGTGGGTCTCATTGGGAAACAGACAATTAGCTGGGTTGGGTCTAGTCACTTGGGATGGTAGGTCAGAAATGTAAACTTTGGTTAGGGTATATAAGGGTCAGAGATGTGTTAGCTCCTGAGACTGGTTAAGCAGCAGCTCATTGGTGTGGATGTGGTTGGGTTTAGGCTGCGCACCAGGGGGGAGTGGCCATTGCTTGCAGGTAGATCTTGTGGAGATAAAAGAAAACATATCCATCTGCTTTGGAAACCCACCTTTACTTTTCACATTAGAGGGCTTCACAGATGCTGTGCAAGCCAGCATCTATAGGTGTGGCCTGTGATCTGACATTAAAACTTGTGGGAGTAGTGTCCAATCATTGTGCGTCAATGGATGCCTGTGACCATATCCAGGGTCCACCATGCATTTATCACTTCAGTTTCAGTCAGTTTAGTTTATTGTCACGTGTATGGAGGTGCAGTGAAAAGCTTTTGTTGCATGCTATCCAGTCAGCAGAAAGACAATTCATGATTATAATCAAACAGTGCACAGTGTATTTACAGCGTATTACAGTACATTTACAACACAAGGGAATATGGTTTAGTGCAAGGTAAAGCCAGCAAAGGGCATTGTATGAGTTCATTATCCAAAATTACCTTCAAGTGATGCTGTCAGCCCTACCTATCATTTTTATGTTATGTTGGAGTTTTTATTTATAATTGGATCACACAACAGAGCAGCCATACATGATCTATGGGGGGGAGGGGTCTGGAGACCATCGAGACCACAGTTGTCTCTACCCAGGGCCGTCTGTTCTACAATTGTAGAAGGCACTGTAGGCACCTCAGACTCATCACGGCAAAAACTGCACTGCAGTTAAAACTGTAACCATGGAAATGGAAACCGAATAGCTGCCCAAGAACCAAATACAACCAATATCCACTTATTACCTAAGGCAAGACGCTAATACACCTCATTATTACACTTACTGTAGTTGTAACAAAGTCTGCGCTGCTTGCAGGAGTTTCTGTCTTCCAGCTAGAAATTTTTCAGAAGTATTGGGTACAGGACCAGAAAAGAACGATACCATGGTTTAATTGGAACCTTTTACGCCTTGAGCAAATCCACATCTGTGCAGTTTCCTTTCCTTTATTTTATTACCAAAGCCACTAACCCACAATATGATCTTTCCCATTAACTCTTCATTTTTCTGAGCCAATGCTGTGTTACATCAGCAAGTCTACTCTTCAAGTTTGCACCTCACAGGTTCGTGGGATTTATCAGTTGAATATGTTTTATTATATTTTGCTCTTTTAAAGTATACATTACAAAATGTGCATATTTGTGTCTGGTTAAGGTGGACTGGTCTTCCTATTAGAGCATTAGCTACACAAATTAAAAGGTAAAGTGAGTGCAATATGCTGAAAGGATTGGAGTGAAAGAAAGATAACAGATGTTCGTGGAGGACAGTCAGTGTGTGGGATAAACGGTGATATGATAGAGAAGTGTGAGAAAGAAGGTGAACAGTGAGCATATGGCAAGTGGCAGTACGGACAAGAGAATAGAATGCATTGCAGAGAACCAAAGATGGTAGAGGAGATTGGGATGATCTGCTTGGAACATAAACCATTAAACATAGATACATTAGAACACAAGAAATAACTTAGATTACCTTAGTTTAGTTTTGTTTAGAGATACAGCATGGAAGCAGGCCCTTCAACCCACCTAATCCATATCAATTTCTCATCCGCTCACTACACATTAGGTGCAACGGACAGAGGGCGATTAACCTACAAACCTGCACGTCTTCAGGATGAGGGAGGAAACCTGAGCACCCGGACGGAATCGCTGCAGTCTCAGGGAAAACATGCAAACTCCACACAAACAGAACTTGAAGTCTAGATTGAATGCAGGTCAGTATGTGTAATAGTATATAAGTATAGGAGTTGTCTTTCTATTCCCCCCCCCCCCCCCCACACCCCAACCTTCTGCACCATTCGTCAAAGTTTTTGTGAACTATCCTCACATGCCTTGATTCCCTTAATATCTGGAATTGTGATGATCTCTATTTTGGATTATCACAATGACTGAACGCACATAACCATCCAGAGGGGAGAGTTCCAAAGATTCTCCATCCTTGGCACAAAGACATTTCCTTTGTCTCGGTCCAAGCAATCCATCACTTATTCTGAGCCAGCAAGTATTGGGTGAGACTTTTCAAGAAATTCTATCCAACAAAGAGTTAAAAGGATCTTTAGAGCCAAGAGTTTGGACAGGAAATAAATAAATGCTGAGAAATGTAGAGTCATCCAAAAACTAGTTAGGAAACTGAATGTTCGGAAACATTTGCAGATGACAGTGATTGGAGAATATATAAAATCTAATGAGAAGTAACAGCTCAAACCTCTTTGAAAATTAAACACATTTTTCTTCTTATAACAGGAATAATACATTTGATAATAATTTAGTAAGGCTGGATACAATTTACAGTAAGATTGATTTAACATGAAATTGAATGATGTATCTGTATGTCTGCACACAATTATAGCATGTTATTATGCAAGCACATAATATCCAGTTAGATGAGTCATTATGAAATTCAGAAATTACCCTTGCGTCATATGAAATACCTTTTCTTTATAGATACCTCACATCAGAAAATGCAATTACTGAATAAATGGCAGGATCACCAGGAGGAAGTAAGTTTTAAACTATTTGTTGTAATGAATAAACTAGATGCTTTAAAGCCTTTTACTGGCCCCGTAGCAGAAGCGTTCACGTCGCGGGCTGGAAACTGAAAGTATCCTGAGCTAATTCTGCTACCACCATCATCTATTGTGACAAGTGATGGCTTCCACTGATTGTCGCCGGAAGCTTGCGACCTTTTCAGGAAGGACGATGGCAGCGAGGTCAACATTTGTAACAAGATGGACACAAAAAGAAGACAGCCTTTCATTAAATTGTTCAGATATAATAATTGTCCTTGTAATTATTGAAGTTCTGCATGCAATTTGCTATCCTATTTGCAAGCTAGTAAATGATTTTAGCAAGGAGGTCAAATCAGTGACCCTTCATCATATTCAGTGTTTCAGGATAATGATCTTTTCAAGGTCTTCACACTAAAATGGTAAATGTTTCTCTACTCACTTATGTCACCTAACTTTCTACATACTGTAGTTCCAGCATTTTCAGGTTTTACATTCACAGTGTCTGCCATATTTTGCTTTTGACCTTTTGTCAGAAATGGTTATGTTGCATTTCTCCGGATTGTCTTTAGAAGATGCACTGGGGCCATTCCAATCTACAGAACATTATATTCCTCCCTTTATCTGTTGCTTTCACTACAGAGAAAGGGAAGAATACCCCAGTAGTGTATATTTCAGAGCAAAGATTTCCAGCCAACATCTAAACATTTGAACATTACATCCAGGGTGCATTTTGAAATACATTGCATTGGGATGAAATTGTGGTGGTTATTGTTTTATTTGAAATGAAGCAAAAGCCTGCTTCAGAACGGCTGAAGTAAATTGCTCCTAATAATTGTGTCAACATGGTATCACTTGATGACAGCTGGAGCGTGCAAGGCCCCATAAGATTGGGGATAGTATGTTGACATAGATAGAAGATTCATTAACTAGCAGCAAATAGAGAGTTATGCCCCTGTCCCACTTAGGAAACCTGAACGGAAACCTCTCGAGACTTTGCTACCCACCCAAGGTTTTCGTGTGGCTCCCGGAGGTTCCCGGAGGTTTTTGTCATCCGGCAACCACCTTCAACTAGCATCGCAACCGGCTTCGACTAAAAAATTAATGATTTTTAAAAGGGAAAACACTTTCGACCATTAGGGAGACTGACAAAAACCTCCGGGAACCGCATGGAAACTTTGGGTGGGGCGCAAAGTCCCCAGAGGTTTCCGTTCAGATTTCCTAAGTGGGACAGGGGCATTAGAATAAATGGGTCACTTGACGTTCAGTGACCATTGAGATACCACAGGGACCAATGGATTCATCCATTTATAATCTACATTAATGACTTGGATGAAGGACTGAGTTTATTGTGGACCATTGTGTTGATGGTCCAAGGAAAGCTAATTGTGAAAAGGAAGCAAAGGGATGCAGATAGTTTGATTAAGTGGGCATGAAGTTGATATCTGGAGTATATTGGAGTGAGGGAAGGGGTAGGGAGGTTCGGATGTGAGGCGATTCACTTTGTAAAGCAGAATAAAGAAACAAATTCTTACTTAAAGGTACCGAGCACAAAATCGTGCAGTATGAAGAGACATGGGGGTCCCAGTGCATGAAACATAAATTATTCAGCAGCAAGTAATTTGGAAGGCTAACAATGGTATATTGGTATATGAAGAAAGATTGAGCAAGTTGAGCCGAGCTCCTTGAAGTATAGAAAGATGATTAACGGATGGTGGGTGTATGAAACAAGCTGTCAGAGGAGGTAGCTGAGGCAAGGACAATCCCAACATTTAAGAAGCAGTTAGACAGGTGCATAGAAAGGATAGGTTTGGAGGGATATGGATCAAATGTGGGCAGGTAGGACTAGTGTAGCTGGGACATGTTGGGCGGTGTGGGCAAGTTGGGCCGAAGTGCCTGTTTCCACACTATATCACTCTATGACTCAATGTGAGGTAATCTTATTTAAACATTAACTTTGTGAGAGGAATTGATAGGGTGGGTGCTAAGAGGATTGGTTCCTCCAATGAGTATTGGGAACTAAAGGTCTCAAAGGTCTTTTATTGTCACATACACGTACCAATGATATTCGAATTACAGCAAATTACATTCGGATTACAACTAAGTGGCATAATTTCAGAATAAGGGGTCATCCATTTCAGATGGAGATGTTTGGTAAATAGTATTATTTGTAAATAAATGAATGCCTTTATTTCGGTGAAAAAAATACAGGTTTATGCCGGAATGAGGATTAGGCATACATAGAAACATAGAAACATAGAAAATAGGTGCAGGAGTAGGCCATTCGGCCCTTCGAGCCTGCACTGCCATTCAATATGATCATGGCTGATCATCCAACTCAGTATCCTGTACCTGCCTTCTCTCCATACCCCCTGATCCCTTTTGCCACAAGGGCCACATCTAACTCCCTCTTAAATATAGCCAAGGAACTGGCCTCAACTACCTTCTGTGGCAGAGAATTCCAGAGACTCACCACTCTCTGTGTGAAAAATGTTTTCCTCATCTCGGTCCTAAAGGAATTTCCCCTTATCCTTAGACTGTGACACCTTGTTCTGACCTCCCCAACATCTTCCTGCATCTAGCCTATCCAATCCCTTAAGAATTTTGTAAGTTTCTATAAGATTCCCCCCTCAGTCTTCTAAATTATAGTGAGTATAAGCCAAGTCTATCCAATCTTTTCTCATATGAAAGTCCTGACATACCAGGATTCAGTCTGGTGAACCTTCTCTGTACCCCCTCTATGGCAAGAATGTATATTCTCAGATTTGGAGACCAAAACAGTACGCAATACTCCAGGTGTGGTCTCACCAAAACCCTGTACAACTGCAGTAGAACCTCCCTGCTCCTATACTCAAATCCTTTCACTATGAATGCTAACATGCCATTTGTTTTTTTCACTGCCTGCTGCACCTGCAGGCCTACTTTCAATGATTGGTGTACCATGACACCCAGGTCTCATTGCATCTCTCCTTTTCCTAATTTGCCACCATTCAGACAAAGTGGATAATCTCACATTTATCCACATTATACTGCATCTGCCGTGCATTTGCCCACTCACCAGCCTATCCAAGTCACCTTGCAGTCTCCTAGCATCCTCCTCACACCTAACACTACCCCCCAGCTTAGTGTCATCCGCAAACTTGGAGATGTTGCATTCAATTCCCTCGTCCAAATCATTAATATATACTGAGCCTTGCGGTACCCCACTAGTCACTGCCTGCCATTCTGAAAAGGACCTGTTTACTCCTACCCTTTGCTTCCTGTCTGCCAGCCAGTTCTCTATCCACATCAATACTGAACCCCCAATACCGTGTGTTTTAAGTTTGTATACTAATCTCTCATGTGGGCCCTTGTCGAAAGTCTTCTGAAAGTCTAGATAAGTGAACACATCCACTGGTTCTCACTTATCCACTCTGCTAGTTACATCCTCAAAAAATTCTATAAGATTTGTCAGACATGATTTACCTTTCGTAAATCCATGCTGAATTTGTCTAATGATTTCACCTTCCAAATGTACTGCTATCCCATCTTTAATAACTAGCAGTTTCCCCACTACCGATGTTAGACTAACTGGTCTATAATTCCCCATTTTCTCTCTCCCTCCATTTTTAAAAAGTGGGGTTACCCTCCAATCCTCAGGGACTACTCCAGAATCTAAGGAGTTTTGAAAAATTATCACTAATGCATCCACTATTTCTGTGGCTACTTCCTTGAGTACTCTGGGATGCAGACTATCTGGCCCTGGGGATTTATCGGCCTTTAATCCATTCAATTTACCCAACACCAGTTCCCGGCTAACCTGGATTTCACTCAGTTTCTCCCCCTTATTTGACCCCCGGTCCCCTGCTATTTCCGGCAGATTATTTATGTCTTCCTTAGTGAAGACAGAACCAAAGTAGTTATTCAATTGGTCTGCCATATCCTTGTTCCCCATGATCAATTCACCTGTTTCTGACTGCAAGGGACCTGCATTTGTTTTAACTGATCTCTTTCTCTTCACATATCTATAAAAACGTTTGCAGTCAGTTTTTATGTTCACTGCCAGTTTTCTTTCATAATCTATTTTCCCTTTCCTAATTAAGCCCTTTGTCCTCCTCTGCTGGACTCTGAATTTCTCCCAGTCCTCTGGTAGGCTGCTTTTTCTGGCTAATTTGTATGCTTCATCTTTAGTTTTGATACTATCCCTGATTTCCTTTGTTATAAATGGATGCACTACCTTCCCTGATGTATTATTTTGCCAAACTGGGATGAACAATTTTTGTAGTTCATCCATGCAGTCTTTAAATACCTTCCATTGCACATCCACTGTCAATCCTTTAAGAATCACTTGCCAATCTATCTTGGCCAATTCACGTCTCATACCTTCAAAGTTACCTTTGTTTAAGTTCAGAACCGTTGTTTCTGACTTAATTATGTCACTCTCCATCCTAATGAAGAACTCAATCATATTATGGTCACTCTTGCCCAAGGGGCCACGCACAACAAGACTGCTAACTAACCCTTCCTCATTACTCAATACCCAGTCTAGAATAGCCTGCACTCTCGTTGGTTCCTCTACATGTTGGTTTAGAAAGCTATCCCGCATACATACCAAGAAATCCAATTCCTCAGCACCCCTGCCCATTTGATTCACCCAATCTATATGTAGATTGAAGTCACCCATTATAACGGTTTTACCTTTGATGCACGCATTTCTAATTTCCTGTTTGATGCCATCCCCAACTCCACTACTACTGTTAGGTGGCCTGTTCACAACTCCCAATAGCATTTACTGCCCCTTAGAGTTTCGCAGCTCTACCCATATTGATTCCACATCCTCCAAGCTAATGTCTTTCCATTCTATTGCAATAATCTCCTCTCTCACCAGCAAAGCTACCCCACCTCCCTTTCCTTTCTGTCTGTCCCTCCTGAATATTGAATATCCCTGGATGTTCAGCTCCCAACCTTGGTCACCCTGGAACCATGTATCCGTGATCCCAACTATAGCATAGTCATTAATAGCTATCTGCACATTCAACTCGTCCACCTTATTAAGAATGCTCCTTGCATTGAGACACAAAGCCTTCAGGCTTGTTTTTACAACACTCTTACTCTTTATACAATTATATTGACGTGGCCCCTTTTGATTTTTGCCCTGGAAACCCACCACCTCTTATTCTCTGTTTATTATTTTTTCCTTCTTTCCCCCCTACATGTTGGGTCTGAGTGCTTCACTTCTCTGCCTTCTGCCTCAGACCCTGTCTACTGGTTTTCTCTATTTGAGTCCCCCCCCCAACCATTCTAGTTTAAAGTCCCCCCGGTAACCTTTGCAAATTTCCCTGCCAGGATACTGGTCCCCCTCGGGTTCAAGTGCAACCCGTCCTTTTTATACAGGTCACACCTTCCCCAAAAGAGTTTCCATTGATCCAGAAACTTGAATCCCTGCCCTCTGCACCAGTCATTCAGCCAGGCATTTATCCTCTACCTTGCTCCATTCCTACTCTCACTGTCGCATGGCACAGGAAGTAATCCTGAGATTGTTTTGTTTGCGGTTCTTTTCCTTAACTCTCTTCGTAACTCCCTAAATTCTCTTTTTGGGATCTCTTCTCTTTTATTACTTATGTCATTGGTACCAATATGTACCACGACCTCAGGCTCCTCTCCCACCCTTTTCAGGATATCTTGGACACGTTCAGACACATCCCCGACCCTGGCACCAGGGAGGCAAAATACCATCAGGGTTTCCGGACTGCATCCACAGAATCGCCAATCTGACCCCCTAACTATAGAGTCCCCTATTACTAATGCCTTCCTCTTCTTTTCCTTACCCTTCTGAGCAACAGGGCCGGTGTCTGTACCGCAGGCCAGGTCGCTGTTGCTACCCCCAGGTAGGCTTCCCCCCCCCCCCCAACAGCACTCAAACAGGAGTACTTATTTCCACGGTGTACTCTCTAGCACCCGCCTCTGCCCCTTGCCTCTCCTAACCGTGACCCACGTGTCTGCCTCCTTTGGTTTTGGAGAGACTACCTCCCTGTAACTCCTCTCTATGACCTCCTCACTCTCCCTGAGCAGACGGTGGTCATCGAGCTGCTGCTCCAGGTTCCTAACACACTCTTTTAGGAGCCCCATCTTGACACACCTGGCGCAGATGTGGACGTCTGGAGGGCTACCCGACTCCATTACCTCCCACATCTGACATCCAGAACAGTAAGCTGCCCTGGCACTCATACTTCCCTTACCCTAGATACAACACAAATTCAATACAAAAATACAATACAAAATACAAAGTACAGTACACTACAAACTGCTGGAATCTGACTGCCAATCAGCTGTGTACTCAGTCCACCAATCAGCGGCTTCCTCAAGCCCAGTTAATTGAATGGAACATTACGGATTTAGAATGTTACGGATTTCGGCTCCTCCCTCACCAATGGCTCCTGGGCCTCTGTAAAAATAAATACCCCCGCTGGGTTTTTACACTCACCGCTCGGACGTCGCTCCTCCCTCACCAACGGCTCCTGGGCCTAGCATGATACATAGCATGATAATGAAGTGACAAATGAACATACATTCTGAGAATAAACTAGTGTGTTGATGAATACAAACAGGTTGAAAAGTATAGGCCCTCTCCCAATTTCCCGTGACTCCCGTGATTTCACGAACTCTCCCGAGTTTTCCCCTTGATTCGAACTCGAATTACGGTAATAGCCATTCGTAGGTACTCAGGGCTATTTTTTAACGTGGACATTTTTCGACATGTTGAAAAAACGTCCCAACTTACCTGATGCCCCGAGTTGCTACGGCTGGCATTACAAGCTGCTACAGGCTCGCTACCGACATTACCCGACATTCCCCGAGTTCGAATCAAGGGGAAAACTCTGGAGAGTTCGTGAGTAACCTCGTGCAGTGGGACAGGGTCTTAAATTTATTTTTGAAATGCACATCACGGATGATTGATGCTGTGCAGTAGCTTGGGTCTCATCTGCCATTTATTTCCACAGGCAGATTACGTTCTTATAATGGAGTTCATCTGAAGTTTCTGTTTGATCGATTTCTAATGAAAGATGCTACATTTTCTGGAAAGCATGGGGAATTAAAATACCTCTGCACACCACCAATTAAGTCAAATTGTGATTAAAACCCTCTTATGAAGTGGAGGAGACTAAATTAACTTTTTCTGAAATAATTGACCTCAGTTGGCTAAAATATTTCTGAAAAGATTTATTTCTGAAAACTAAAACTTAGTTCATCAGCAGATCCCACTGTATAATAATTATTTAAAAATAACTTTCCTGATGGTTAGGTAATCCGCTTAGTACACCACTCATATAGGGTACAGGTCCAATAATGCAAAATCGTGTGAGCCTATGCCGGATTTAGCTGGCGTGAGCTAGGATAGAACACAAGGCATGAAAGTGTATGAGGACGGCATCACGGTGTTGGGAGATGTGGACCATTTAATTGTTTTGGGTGGCACAATGACATCCAGAAAATGAGGGTTCATCCTGATGTCAAGCTCTGCCTGTGTGGGGTTTACATGTCACACTCCCTGTGACTGCAAGGTTTTCAATCCAAATGTCAAAAACGTGCAGTGGATAGGTTATTCGTCCTCAGAAAGTTGCCCCTTGCATGCAGATGAGTGGTAGAGGGTCGCTTCCCGTCGGGCCGCATGGCAGAATGTGGCTTCCCGATGGGCCGTGGCCATGCCTGACAACAGGCCTGGCTCACTGCCGTGGTGACGAGAACCAGCCCGGAGAGGTTGTCGCCAAGCCCGTCCTCTGCTCGCTCCGTGGACCAGAGAGGAAGGAGTCGTACAGAGGGCCGGTAAGAGGACCGGTGACGGGAGACAGTGCAGGGCATCGACGGTGGAGAGGGCCACTGGAGGCCCTGCAGCAGCCTGGGGTTGGGCAGCGGCTGTATCCCAACCGCAGGCCTGGCTCACCCAGAGAGGGAAGGCCACTGACCCTGTCCCCCACTCACCCTGTGGATCGGGAATCAGAGAGGAGGTAGAGGGAGACAGCAAATGCGATGGATGCTGGACAATGAGGACCGGTGAGAGGAACTGGGGGGTGGGGGGGGTCTTACCTTCTGCACCCCGAGATTGGCTGCATGGACAAGATGCCAAAGGGCTTGTTCAGTCATGGAACAACATTTCACCAGTACCAGCATCTACACAAGAGCAGACGAATAAATGACTAGCATTATAACCATAAGCATCACAAAATATTTCACAGAGCAGTTAATAATTGTGCCATGAAGCCAAAAGCAAGTGGTGAAAGTCCTGTGAGGACAATCCGATGGCATTGGTAAAATAACAGGAAAAGCATCTGTTCTCAAGTAATCTGCATCTGTAAATACCAAGGACACCTTGGTTTACGGTGGCATGGTGGCCCAGCGGTAGAGTTGATGCCTAACAGCGCCAGTATCCCAGGTTCAATCCTGACTACAGGTGCTGTCTGTAGAGTTTGCACATTGTCCCTGTGACTAGATGGGTTTTCTCCGGGTGCTCAGGTTTCCCTCCCACACTCCAAAAATGTGCAGGTTTGTAATTTGATGGTCTTCGGTAAAATGTCTCTAATACATAGGATGGGACTAGTGTATGGATGATCGTTGGTTGGCACAGACTCGATGGACCGAAGGGCCTGTTTCCACACGGAATCTCAAAACGAAATGGATCATCTGTAGGATAAAATTCTTCAGCTATACTTTGAAATGGTTGCTCCCAATATCTGTCCTCACCTTAACCTGTGCATCAAAACCACAAGCAACAATTTTCACACAAGGAGCAGCTCAATTCAACAAAATAGCCCAAGATGTTTTATTGAGGCAGTGTTTAAAAAAAAGCTACATAAGCAGGTTTTGTAAAAGTTAATCAAATGCCAGTTCAACCAGTTTCATTGTAAGGTATGATTTAAAATTTGAGAGCCTGTCGGAGAAAGGTGAAGAGAGACATGGTGATTTGAGGTCAAAAGTGTCTCAAACTCACTGATGTCGGAGAGATTGCAACAGTCCAATTGTTTCTTTATTGTCATGTGTACTGGATAAAGTGAAATACTTTTTTTTACATACAGCTCTGCTCGACTATCCCCATACATATGTATAAATGCCCCAGTCAGAACATTTGGAAGAAATGAGACTCCTCCTAATAGAAAAAAAAAATCAATTCTTAGTGAGTTGGTCTCCATTTATTGACCTTGTGGAATCATGCGGTGTAATATCATCATAAAATTAAAAATTCTGGGTTTGACTGAATTGATTAAGAATATTAAAAAAATAACATCGACGGGTTGCGTGGGAGAATCTCCTTTCTGCTTTACTTTCTCACATTTCTTTCTTCACTCTACACTCACTAGTCTATTCTTCACTCTTCACTACTTTCTTTCTCATTTCTTTCTAAAAAAAATGTTTTTTAAAAAAAGGAAGTTGTACAAATAATGCTTTAATAATTCTGGGAACCTGTAAAAAGGTACATTAAAATGTAATGTACTTCTAAAAAAAAAAAAAAAAAAGAATTATATCCCTGAATATTCGGATGAGTTCTCATGCTTTCAGCCAGTGGCTCTATCATAAGGGCAAATAGCAGGGGTGATAAAACACATCCCTGCCTATTGCCCCGTGATAGTTGGAATTTTTGAGACAACGTATTATTAGTTAATATTCTTGCTGTTGGTTTATCGTATAATAATTTTACCCATCTAATGAAATTATCTTCCATATTAAATTTTTGGAGTACCATGTATAAATACTGCCATTCTACCTGATCAAATTCTTTTTCTGTGTCCAAAGATATAACTGATAATTCTTCCTTTTCCCCTTTATGTGAATACATTATATTATAAAGTCGTCTCAAATTGTTAAATGATTGTCTTTTGGGTATGAACCCCGTTTGGTCCTGGTTTATCAATTTATTAATATATTTGCTCAATCTTCTCAAACTTCTCAAACTCAATTGCTCAAACTTTGATAAAATTTTTTGGTCTGTATTTAAAAGTGCTATAGCTCTATACGAGCCTGGATCTTCTGGAAATTATAACTCCATAATTTTCGAATTAACTCCTGATACCTTAAAAGATAGGCAAGTTAGAGGTGATGTATATAAATTTTGATAACATTGAGCAAACCTTTTGTTAATGTCCTTAGGTACCTGGAGTCTAATATTCGATTAAGTTTATTTCCTTTTCTAAAAAAAAATTTATAACACGAATGAATTCCCTGGAGTCTCATTTATTTCAAAAAAAAATTTTCATTTGTTGTTTTAAATACTCGTAACCTTGTGAGTCGTTAGCTATTTGTGTGCTAAATCTCCAAAAAAAAATTGTACCTGGCATTCCCTCAAGTTTTAAAGTAAAAGTCAGCGGTGAGTGATCAGAAATAATACTGTTGTGGTATTTAGGATTAATCGTATATTGTATTAGTTTTGAGTCCACTAAAAAATAATCAATTCTTGAATAAGTTTTGTGTACTGATGAGTAAAATGAATATTTCCTTCCAGTTGGGTTAGATTATTCTCCACAAATCTATTATATTAGTGTTTTTTATATAAGTGTTTAAGAATTCACTAGACTTGGATTTAGCACTACCCTTCCAAAATGTTGTTGATTTGTCCAAGTATGAATCTATAACACAATTAAAGTCCCCCCCTAGTATTACATTTTGAAAATTATACTCATCTATTTGATCCATAATTTTCTTAAAAAATTGGGGATTATCAAAGTTTGGAGCATAAATATTTATCAGAGTCAGTGGAGTGGAATAAATTTCTCCTGCCACTATCGTGTATCTTCCTTCTTTATCAGATATTGTATTCTTTAATATAAACGATATACCTTTCTGAATAATAATAGCCGTTCCTCTGGCTTTATCAGTAAATGACGAATGATACATTTGGCCTATCCAGTTTGCCCTAAATCTCATCTGTGTTTGTAGATTTGTATGCGTTTCTTGCAGAAACGCTATATCCACCTTCAAAGATTTTAAATGGACCATAATCTTGCCCCTTTTAATTGGATCATTCGCACCCCTAATATTCCAACTACAAAATGTGACTCCTCCATTCTTATTTTCCTTATTGTCCTGCATTATAAATAGGTTTTAATAATTTTACTTCATGTGGTGTAATTAGGTACCTCAGACTTTTGGGTATGTGGGTATCATCCCACACTTCTGACGTTATTTTACCTCTCCTCTGTATATTGAACCTCCATAAGAAAAAGAGAAAGGTGTGTTGAAAAATAGTGATGAAAAAAAGAAAAATATTTAAATAAGCCACATAAGAGTAAATGCAACAACAACAAAAAAAAACACACGTGATTTTAAGGTATCAAAAAGGTGATACCCTAAATACAAGAAGCCATCTATGATGGCTAAAAATTGATTGACCTCCGCAGATGGAATTATACATTGAGTTCTGCCACCTAAATACATTGGGATTTATAACTACATGCCGTTTCATCTAAATATATCTTAATATGTCTTAATATATCTAAGGGGGAAAAAAAGTCATCCTTAATGTTTCAATATTCACGTTGAATATTCTCTTTTCTACCCCGATTTTAAACCTTCTATGTTACTTGCTCGGTATCCCCGAGTCATAGAATTAAAAAACATGAGAAAATCTGCCCTGTCCCTGTCCAAATATACAGTGTTCATCAGCACCTTAATTACCAGCCTGTTTCAAGGGTTGCATTTCTTATCTTAAATACAACCATCTTCCAGCCCAAACCTCTGGAACTTTTCCAGATCATTAACGCCTCTTTCTTCCCACAAGTTTATGATGTTCTAATATTCTTATACCCCTTTTCATTAATTATAATGTGTTAGCGTACATCCTAAATTATATTTCATTTCTTTTCAACCAAGTTAACCTTATATATCTGTTAATAATAATCATCTCTAAATGCCCCTTATCCCCTAAATCCATTAGGTTAATACCTTGGTTCCTCATATTAGTATAACATTACTATAATAGCATAACCATTAATTAGTGATATTAAGTTTATATAGTTAATTAATTCTTTACATTACATATATATTGTATTATAAAACATTTCTTAAGTCCATAATGTCCTTTGTTTTTCTTTCAAATCTGATTGTGTTGCTTCAAAATGTTCTTTCAGTTATTTCTCTTCTCCTTATCTGTTCAAGGTTGAAACCAGGGCCTGTTCATTGCATACACATTCCTGACAGATAAGCCTATCTGGTCAATGTCTAGAGCAGTTCCATCGTCTTAATTACAGCACAGATTCCCAATAGACATTTACTCATCCGCTTTTACTTCTGTTTTTTTCTATTTTCTTTACAATTTCCTGTGCGTAATTAAATGCCAAATCCGGGTCCATGAAGGCACGTTGAATAGAGTTATGATTAATTTTCATTTTTGCGGGAAACACTACTCCGTATTTCACCTCTGATGTACCTTGCAGAATGCTGCTTACTCTTTTAAATGTATTTCTCTTTTCCAGTATTTCGCGTGGGTAGTCTCTGTAGAATCTGACAATTTCTCCATCAAATGTAAGCCTCTCCCCATGTGGTATCATCTTCATAAGTTTATCCAAACTTGAAATGTCCAAAAATTTCTCAATAATCTGTCTTGGGGGCGCATTTATTTCTCTTCTGAAGCGACCTACCCAATATGTCACATCAATCCTCGGGTTTTCCTTCAACTTAAAGATATCTTTGAGTATTTTAGTAACGAGTTCAGTCATTAAAATTCCTAGCTCTTGCCCTTCCTTTACTCCTACAATCCTCAAATTCTGTCTCCTTGATCTAGCTCCAAAGTGTTGGATTTTATCTGTCAATTTATTCAATTGCTCCCGATTAACCCCTTGTTCTTCTTTCAGGGTCGATATTTCCCGAGACATCTCACGTATTTCAATCTTCATATCTTTTATCGACATCAACTCCTTCATTCAATCCATCAAATTTCTTATTATAATCATTATCCATTCTCACAAATTCCTGAGTTGTCCTCTGATTCAGATCCAACAGCTGTTGCTCCAAAAATTCAAACTGTTCCTTTGATTCAGCACGCGCAGCCTCAGTTTTCTTGGGCATGTGGTGTAGGTCCTTGATGATGATGCCAGCCTTTTTGAGGCAGCGACTGTGGTAGATCCCCTCGATGGAAGGAAGGTTAGAGCCGATAATGGATTGGGCAGTGTTTACTACTTTTTGTAGTCTTTTTCTCTCCAGGGCATTCAAGTTGCCGAACCAAGCCACGGTGCAACCGGTCAGCAAGCTCTCTACTATGAGAAAGACCCATTGCAGCCGTCACCTCCATGTTGGTCTTCCCACGCCCCAATGTCCCTCTCCATGCCTGGCCCTCTTCAGCCTATGTGTCCCAGGGGGTTCCTTCCACAACGAACCTCAAGGGCGCAGAAGGTATGTCCCCTGATTCTTTTCACTGTGCAGCCACCTCCTGCCGCCCTCTCCCTCAGTCGCCTTCTCCGTCGCCCTCTTCAAATTGTAAATTGTCCCTAATGTCTAGGATAGTGCTAGTGTATGGGGGTCACTAGTCAAAGCGGACTCCATGGACCAAATGACCTGTTTCTGCAGTATATCTCTAAATCTATATAATTAAAAGTCTCATCTTGACCACTTCCTGTCTGCGCTGCATATTGATTTTAGAAAAAATGCTACCATATATCGCTATGATTTTTGACCATCTTACTCACAGTACTCCTCCGCTGAGCAGACCCCGAGGATTTTCCCATTGATGAAAAATAAAAAAGTTCTGTGTATTTAAAAAACCTTGAGATACTCTTGCCTGTCATTCACTGCAATTAAGGTAACGCCCCTTCTGTGGGGGGGGGGGGGGGGGCAGGACTATAAACCGCAGATGCCTGGACATGACTCAGTCACTCTCCAAGATTGCAAGGGAGAGGCCACGACTCTCATTCTAAGCTGTGAATCAACTGAACTGTGAGTCTGCAATGTACTTGCAATAAATGATTTGTTAGCCCTTAATGAAAATGAAATGAGTTGTTTGGCCTGCTCTGTGCTTGAAACTGCAATGAAAATCAAATGAGCTGTTTGCCCTGCCCTGTCCTTGAAATTGCAGTAGCAATTAAAATGAAATGAAAATGCAATGAGCTGTTTGGCTGGCCCTGTGCTTGATACTGCAATGGCAATATAAATGAAATGAAAATGCAATGAGCTGTTTGGCTTGGCATACCCTGTGCTTGAAGCTGCAATGGCAATGGAAATGAAATGAAAATGCAATGAGCTGTTTGGCTTGGCATACCCTGTGCTTGAAGCTGCAATGGCAATGGAAATGAAATGAAAATGCAATCAGCTATTTGGCTTGGCCTGCCCTGTGTTGAAACTGCAATGGTAATGGAAGTGAAATGAAAATGCAATGAGCTCTCTGGCTTGGCCTGCCCTGTGCTTAAAACTGCAATGGCAATGGAAATGAAATGAAAATGCAATGAGCTGTTTGGTTCGGCCTGCCCTGTGAATGAAAACTGCAATGGCAATGGAAATGAAATGAAAATGGAATGAGCTGTTTGGCTTGGCCAGCTATGCTTGAAACTGCAATGGCAATGGAAATGAAATGAAAATGCAATCAGCTATTTGGCTTGGCCTGCCCTGTGTTGAAACTGCAATGGTAATGGAAGTGAAATGAAAATGCAATGAGCTCTCTGGCTTGGCCTGCCCTGTGCTTAAAACTGCAATGGCAATGGAAATGAAATGAAAATGCAATGAGCTGTTTGGTTCGGCCTGCCCTGTGAATGAAAACTGCAATGGCAATGGAAATGAAATGAAAATGGAATGAGCTGTTTGGCTTGGCCAGCCCTATACTTGAAACTGCAATGGCAATGGAAATGAAATGAAAATGCAATGAGCTTTGGCTTGGTCTGCCCTGTGCTTGAAGCTGCAATGGGAATGGAAGTGAAATGAAAATGCAATCAGCTGTTTGGCTTAGCCTGCCCTGTACTTGAATCTGCAATGGCAATGGAGGTGAAATGAAAATGCAATCAGCTGTTTGGACTGCTCTGTGCTTAAAACTGCAATGGCAATGGAAGTGAAATGAAATGAGTTGTTTAGCCTGCCTGAAACCACTAATTAACTGAGAAACCAGTCCCTTTTGCCCAAAATGCCCGTATTAGCCCAGGATGAGCATTTTGGCCCAAAAGGCCTGTGAGAGGCCTAGAAAATTCCAGAGAAATTGCCTTTCACTGAGATTTCGCGCAGATATGTTTTTTAAAAGAGCCCCTTTGGCCCATCAGGCCTGTACTAGCCCAGGAGGAGTCCCTTCGGTCCATCAGTAAGTATTCCCCTTGCAAGTATTAAATCTCACCCCAGCATTTTTCTCCCTCCCTACCTTGGCTCCCTGTGAGATCCAGGCCTGGATAGACTTTCCTCCTTCATTGCTGTGATCTGCAGAAAAAGATGAAAAATGTCTAAAATTGATTCTCCACCCTCTCCCCCTTCTCTCCCACAGAGTCTTTCACCTGTTTTGGGCAGAATTTCTGGCAGTTTCTGAGCTGCCAGCCCATCAGGCCTGAGTGACTGAGCTGCCAGCCCACCAAGCTCAAGTGACTGAGCTGCCAGCCCACCAGGCTCAAGTGACTGAGCTGCCAGCCCACCAGGCTCAAGTGACTTTGCTGCCAGCCCACCAGGCCTGAGTGACTGAGCTGTCAGCCCATCAGGCCTGAGTGACTGAGATGCCAGCCCACCAGGCCTGAGTGACTGAGCTGCCAGCCCACCAGGCGTGAGTGACTGAACTGCCAGCCAACCAGGCCTGAGTGACTGAGATGCCAGCCCAAGAATCCATTCGGCCCACAATGTCCATACTAGCCCTCTGGAAACCAGTCCCTTCGGCCCACACTATCCATACTAGTGCTCCAGAAAGCCTCCCCCCCCCCCTCCCCGCACTGCCCACCAATATTGGAATTCGTGGAGAGGTGGAATTTTTCATTGGGGGACCAGCCCTCCCATGTGAACAGTCCCACTTAGTCTAGTGTAAATGAAAATCATAGAGTCACAACGCATGAAGACAGGCCCTCAGGCCCAACTCAACCATGCCGACAAAAATGTCCATCTAACCTAGTCACATTTGCATGTGTTTGACCCATAGTCCGTTAAGCATTTCCTATCCATGTACCTGTCTAACTGTCTTTAAAATGTTGTTATTGTACCTGCCTCAACCACTTCAGCTTGTTCTACTGTATGATAAAGTTGCCCCTCAAGTTCTGATTAAATCTTTCAATTCTCATCTCAAACCTAGCTCATGATTCCACAATGTTGGGAAAAAGATTGAATGCAGGCACTCTATCTCCGAGCCCTCATGATTTAATGTACATCCACAAGTTCACTCCTACATTGCAAGGGCTAATGTCCCAGCCTGCCAGAGAGCTTATTCCCCTGAGTCCTACCAACATAATTGGAAATAATCTCTGCACTCTTTCCAGCTTTAAAGGAACTTTCACCGAGCAGGGTGACCGAAACCGGACTCGGTACTCCAAGTGTGACCTTACTGACGTCTTGAGCAACAGCAATGTAACATCCCAACTTCTATAAACAATACCATGAATGATGGAGGCCAGCAGGCCAAAAAGTCTTCTTCACAATCCTGTGAACTGTTACACCACCTTCAGATAACTTTCACTTGCACTCCTAGATTACTCTGTCACGTGTCGTAAGTACATATCGTTGCTCGCATTGCAGTCGAACAAGATGGGGGGGTTGGGGGTTGGGGGGGGGGGGGAGCGCGCTCCTCTGCCGGCAGCTTAAAAAGGACCACCAGGTAAGTTTTACTAACCATGAGTTGGTTGGTCTTTGTACTTGTGTTTGAATCCTTTACAGAGACTCCATGGAGAGAACTCGGAACAAAAAGAGGGCTGCTTTTAAGCATGCCATTGAAGACCGCAGGACAACATCACCGAAGCTAACCGTTGAGTTTTTCGGCAGCACCCGCACCTCGGGCCGGGAAGACTGCGCGGAGGTCGGGGAGCCCCGCTCAGTTGGCAGGACCCGACTCTCCACCGCTGCAGTCCAGGAAACTGCGAACTGGCTGGAGGACCGTGTAGCAGCAGGGTAGCCAAGACCCCGACTCCCCACCGCTTCAGTCCGCACGACCTCGGACTAGCGGCAAAAGAATGCAGAAATCAGGGAACCCCGTTCAAACGGCAGGCCCCGACTCACCGCCTCAGTCTGGAAGACCGCGGATAGGCGGTAAAACCGCACACAAGTCGAGTAGACCCGCTGGAGCGGCTGGCACCGACTTTCCGCCGCAGCAGTCCGGAAGACCTCAGACTAGCAGCAGGCCCACGTGGATGTCGTGTAGCCCCGCTGGATCGGCAGGCACCGACTCCCCACCGCCTCAGTCCGGAAGACCGTGGACTGGCGGTAGATCTACAAGGAAGTCGTGTAGCCCCGCGGGAGCGGCAGGCACCGACTCTCCACCGCCTCAGTCTGGAAGACCACGGACAGGCGGCAGATCTGTGCGGGAGTCGCATAGCCCTGCTGGAGCGGCTGGCACCGACTTTCTACCGCATCAGTCCCATAGACATCACTCCGACGGGGTGCGGACTGGCGGTAATGACCCCATTGATTCATCAGTATCTGGGGAAGACGACCTGCCATTTGCAGAGAGCAACGGCGATCGCATTGCCCACATGTGGAATACATATTTTTATTAATTTAGACAGTGATTTAGCAAACATATGTTATGATAGCAATATTTCATGTTCAACAAGCATACACTATTAATATTATCAAGTGTATCATTTTGACTAATAGTTTTTTTTTTATAAAGAGAGGAGAACAATAAGAAAAATGAAATAAAAATCTACATCAAAAAAGAAAATCATAAAGAAAGGAATAATTTACTATTAATACATTGTAGGAGATAAGATCAAGGAATATAAGATATAACTTTTCATCTATTCCTAAATCCAAGTTTCAGTTAGGGTTCCCTGCCGAACCATTCTACCCTTTTAAGTAATCAATGAAAGAAGACCATGTTCTAACAAAAACTTCTTGTTTGTCCATTAAGGCAAATCTGATGTAGGGTCTCCGACATTTCCATAATCCACATTTTAATTGTGGGGGATATAGGGCCTTTCCAAAATTTTAATATTAATTTCTTCCCAATTATTATACTGTAATCTAGGAAATTTCTTTGACTTGTTGTAAGAGTTAAACTTTGTTCTGATGTTCCAAGTATTATTAATTTTGGGTCCGGATCCAGTTTAGTATTAATATCTTCAGAAGTCCAGAAAAATCTCAGTCCAGAAATTCTTAATTTTTATACAATTTGCAAAGGTATGTGTTAAATTAGCCTCTAGATGTTGACATTTATCGCAGGTAGACGATATTTGTGGGAAGATTCTATTTAATTTAACTTTGGAATAATGTAATCTATGCAAAACTTTAAATTGTATTAGAGCATGTCTGGAATTTAGCGAGCATTGATGTATGTATTGTAAATTTTTATCCCATATATCATTCGTTATGGATTGATTTATTTCATTTTCCCATGTGTGTCTATATGATTCTGTTGATGGTATCTCACTATCTAAAAGGGTGTTGTAAATATAAGTTATTATTTTTCTGTATTAGGATGTTTATTCAGACATTCATCTAAGATTTCTGGTTCCCTATTCCTATAATCTTGTGTATTTGACCTAACATAATCTCTGAGTTGTAGGTATCGAAAAAAATTATTTGAGTGTAACCCATAAATCTGTTGCAGTTCCTGAAATGAGAGATAAGTGCCTTTCTTGTAAATGTCTTCCACCCTTTTGATTCCATAGTTTTTCCATTGTATAAAGCCTTTATCTAGCATGGAAGGTTTGAATAAGGGATTGTTTACAATAGGGAGATAGAGTGGTATATTATCCAGTTTTAGAGCCTTTTTAAGTTGTTTCCAGATTCGTATACCACTATATATTATAGGGATTTCCTCATAAGTTTTTTTGTGCAATTTTATCGGTGCAAATATAATCAAACCGATTTCAAAAGGTAGACAATCCTCCTTTTCCATCCTTAACCATTCTGGTTGGTGATCCATTTCTTCCAGCCAAAAATTCATGTTTTTAATATAAACTGCCCAGAAATAAAACAAAAAATTTGGTAGAGCTAAACCTCCATTAATCTTTGTTTACATAAATGTTTTTTATTTATTCTATGATTCTTGTAGTCCCAGATGAAACTTGTAACAGTAGAGTCTACTTTAAAAAAAAAAAGATTTTGGAATATATATCGGGATTGATTGAAATAGGTACAATAATTGCGGTAGAAAAAATCATTTTTATAACATTAATTCTACCGGACATTGAAATAGGAAGTGTTTTCCAGTATTGAATATTCTTATTTAGTTTATTCATTAAAGGTGGACAATTTGATTTAAATAAAGAACTATACCCCTTAGTTACATAAATACCTAGATATTTAAATTTTTCGTCAACTATTTTAAAAGCTGATTGTTGTAGTATATGTATATTATGATCCGTTATTGACATGATTTCGTTTTTATTCCAATTAATTCTATATCCTGATATCCTGAGAAATGACCGAATTGAGTTATTAGATTAAATAAATTTGGAATACTAATTTCTGGCTTTGCAATATATATTAGTACATCATCTGCATATAGAGAAATTGTATTCATTGTATCTTTAGTATTGTACCCATGTATGTCTGGATTAGATCTGACATTTTCTGCAAGTGGTTCAATTGCTAAAGCGAATAATAATGGAGATAACGAACATCCTTGTCTACAACCTCTGGAAAGATTAAATTTAGTTGATAACATTTGATTTGTTAGTATTCTAGCTGTTGGATTATAATATAACAATTTAACCCATGCACAGTACTTCTCTACCAATTGAAATTTTTCCATCACTGAAAATAAATATGGCCATTCTATTTGATCGAAGGCTTTTTCAGCTCTAGCAATATAATTGCTAGATCTACATTAGCAATTCTGTTTGAATATATAATATTAAACCATCGTCTAAGATTATAAAATGAATGACGTTTTGGGATAAAACCTGTTTGATCAGGGTGTATTAATTTGTTAATTACTAAGCTCAATCTATTAGAAAGGATTTTAGTTAATATTTTCTGATCAGTGTTTAATAGAGCTATTGCTCTATATGAGACTGGGTCTTCTAGATCCTTATCAATTTTTGGTATAAGTATTATTGTAGATTCATTTAAAGTTTGCGGGAGTTGCTGTTGAGTATAAACATGTTTATACAGTGTTTGTAAGCGTGGAGAAATCAGATCATAAATTTTTTTATAGAATTCAGAACTTAGGCCATCAGGGCCGGCGGCCTTTCCATTTTTTAAAGATCTAATTGACTCTTCATTATCTTTGGTCGTTATTTCAGCTCCTAATAATTCTTGTTCTTGCAGATCTAAGCCTTTAAGGTTGCATTTCTGTAAAAATGCTTCCATTCCTATTGATTGTTGTATTACTTTAGTTGAATAAAGATCTTGATAGTATTGTAAAAATCTGTCATTAATATCTTTGGGGAGTGTTAGTATTTTTCCCTTTTCTGATCTAATCTTATGAATCATTTTTTCTCCATCCAGTTTTCGAAGCTGGCATGCCAATAATTTATGTGGTTTATCACCAAATTCAAAATTTAATTGTTTTGTATGTTGATAAAGTTTTATTATTTGGTCAGAGTATATTTTATTTAACTTATATTTCAGTGCAGCTATTTTATTATGTTTTACCAATGAAGGTGCTCTTGCGTTTTCTATGTCTAATTGTCTTATTTCCAATTCCAATGTCTGTTGTTTAGCTCTATTCTCTTTGTTAAGAAATGCCTGAGAGGAGATTAATACCCCTCGTGTAAATGCTTTGAATGTTTCCCAGAGAAGGGAAGCAGAGATTCCGGGATGGTCATTGACCTCAAAGATCATATTAATCTGTTTTACAAGATATTCACAACATACCTGTTCTTTTAAAATTTGAGGATTAAGTCTCCATTGTGTCTGTTTCTTGGCCATTCCATTTAGTTTAATCATAAACGTTAATGGGGCATGATCCGAAATTATAATATTATGATATTGTGATTTATAAATAATTGGAATTAGTTTAGCGTCTACTAAGAAATAATCTATCCTTGAATATGTTTTATGCATAGATGAATAAAATGGGTATTCTCTTCCGGATGGGTTTTCAATTCTCCAGATATCCTTAATATTGGTATTATTTATATATGAGTTTAAAAATTCACTTGACAGAGATTTTGACTTTCTCTG
Source organism: Okamejei kenojei (assembly GCA_035221665.1). Taxonomy (NCBI): domain Eukaryota; kingdom Metazoa; phylum Chordata; class Chondrichthyes; order Rajiformes; family Rajidae; genus Okamejei; species Okamejei kenojei. The sequence goes on from CM069153.1 coordinate 14,705,178, forward strand.
AGGATGATCTGTCTAAATATGGATCCAGTGTACAATTTAAATCTCCACCAATTATTAAATTATTTTGTGTACATTCTGGAATAAAATTCAATATTCTCTTAAAAAAACGCAGACTATCAAAATTGGGTCCATATATATTAAGGAGAGTCACTTGTTTTGAATATAATTCGCCTACTACTATGATATATCTACCATCAGTATCTTCTGTAGTTGATATATGTTTAAAAGGTATACCTTTACGAATTAGAATTGCAACTCCTCTAGATTTATGTGTGAATGCGGAATGATACGTTGCCCACATGGAGCGGATGATGGAGCGGCTGCTCCAGAGGGACCTACTCCCCAGCAGGAGCATTCGTCTCGTGGATCATTCAGGTCCACGACAGGCCCCTTTCCAGGGCTGTCCAACATCTCTCCCTCCTCGGAAGGAAGCGCCAGAAGTCAGGGATCGCCTGACTTTGAAGAGAGGTTGACCGAAGACCCTAAGTTGCATGGGATGCAGGAAGAGGAACTTCTGGGGATGGTGTCAAAATTTGCACATCCATCCATAAAGGGCAACCTCTTCAACCACAGCTAGCAGCTAGTATCAATTACCTGACCACACACCAGCTTCAGGAACAGTTAATTACGGAGACCACAGGCAAGTACCTGACCCCATAAAATTGTGTGTCGTTGAATGTACCAACTGTCAACACACCTATATGGGGGAATATAAGCCCTGGGATAAGGGCACATGAACTGAAAATTCAGAAAATCCTCAAACTGCTGACCTCAGGGATTACTGCGTTTGCAAGGTTAGTCGATGGGCTGGACATGATGGAAGAGCAGCAGGATGCATTAGCCCTGCTTTGTAACATGCAATATGAGATCAATTGCTTCAGAAAAAGCTTTATCCGGTCCATGCTCAACCCCAAATTTGCGGGGTTGTGTAAAACCAGCGCTACGCCGTCACCAAGCTTGTTGTTTGGGGATGACCTGCCCAAACAGGTCAAAGACCTAGATGAGGAAGCCAAAGCAGTCGCCATGATAAAACTGCCTTCCTCTAGCAGGCCACCAGCATATCGACGGCAGCATCCATATGCAACACCCAACAGGCCCCGGTTTCTCCCTGATAGGGTGATGGGTGCAAACCCAAAGGTCGCGCCTCATTCACAGAGGTCTTTTTTAGGCCATGGCCCAGAGCGACCCGCTTAGAAAATGCGCCAACCCCACACCACGGCGCCACAACATCCCAAGAACCAAGGATGGAAGACCAAGCCCGCCGGTAACCATGGAGGTAAGGGGGTCTGGTTCTCTTGGGAATTCTGCATGTTTAACCTCACAAGCGGGAGGTAGGTTGTATCTGTTTGGGGATGCATGGAGTTCCATAACTTCTGACCCTTTTATACTGCACAGTATTCAAGGTTATGAAATTGAATTTATAAACAAACAACTTCGCCCAGTTCAACATGTACCTAGCCGGTAGCTTGTGCTTTCTCAAAAAGAGAAAGTGGAAGGACATGCAGAACTATTCAGACTATATAACAAGGAGGTAATAGAAAAAAAAACTGTACATGAACCTCTTGAGTTTGTATCCAACGTCTTTACCAAAACTAAAAAAGATGGTGGATGTCGTATTATAATCGACTTAACTCAACTGTTTTCCAGAGGGTACTTCATGGCCTGCATCGATCTGAAAGATGCATACTATTCAGTACCTATACGTAAAGATCACCGCAAATATTTGAAATTTGTCTGGATGGGGCAGCTGTGGCAGTATAGATCACTGCCTAATGGACTTAAAACAGCCCCCAAGTTGTTTACCAAAATATTGTAAACCAGTATTGGTATCTCTACGGAGACAAAACCACATAGTCATGGCCTATCTTGATGACATACTGATTGTGGGGAAAACTTTGGAATTGGCTAAATTAGCTGTGACAGCCACCAAGTCACTATTCCAAAAGCTGGGGTTCATCATCCATCCAGACAAATCCAAATTAACTCCTACTGTCTTTATGGACTATCTGGGATTCACAATTAACACTAATCATATGATTATTACTTTCCCAAATAACAAAGCAACAGATATTATAGAGGCATGTAACAGCCTTGCTTGCGCCAGGAAACCAACTATTCGACATGCTGCCAAGGTAATTGGGAAACTTGTAGCTACATTTCCTGCTGCACGATTTGGACCATTGCATTATCAAAACTTACAAAGAGCAAACATCTCAGCACTAAAAACTAATGCTGGGCATTTTGATAGACTATGCAGCTACGAACCAAAGGAAGAAATGAGCTACGATGGTGGATTAGCAGCATCTGAGATTCTTTTAATCCCATCGTAGTTACAAACCCTTCAGTCATGTTGCAAACTGACGCCAGCGCTCACGGCTGGGGAACTACCGACACCACGTCTAGTTGTGGTGGCAGATGGGATTTGCACAAATCTACATTTCCCCAGTCACGAGGTATCAACTATTTGGAAATGCTGGGAGCATTTCACAGACTATGGGCTTACTGTACAAATATGCATCAAACGCAAGTCCGTCTACAAATAGTCAATATCACAGTGGTGCCCTATTTAAACCATATAGGTGGTATCAAGTCGATATCTTGTGACGAATTGGCAAACACAATTTGTCACTGGTGCATTGAAAGAGATATTTGGATTTCAGCTACTTACCTTCCGGGTAAGCTTAATATAGTGGCGGACGACAGGTCACGAAAATTCAATGACAACACCGAATGGATTGTTCAGTTTTATCGGGGAAAGAAGGATCGCTCCTATATTATAAGGGGAACAATCCTCTTTCTCCATTCTTATCCAATCTACCTGTTGGGCTGAAATGTCCAACCAGTAGATTATATTTTTAATATTCACTGCCCAATAATAATACAATAAGTTAGGGAGTGTCAGTCCCCCTGATTCTTTAGATTTACACAAGTGTTTTTTTTTTAATTCTGTGTGATTTATAATCCCATATGAAGTTTATAATATCAGAATCTAATTTTTTGAAGAATTTTTTAGGTAAGTATATTGGTATTGATTGAAATAGGTACAATATTTGTGGTAAGAAGATCATTTTTATCGTGTTTATTCTGCCTATTAAAGACATCGGCAGTGTCTTCCAAAATTTAATCAACCCGTTTAATTTAGTTAATAAAGGAATATAGTTTGCGTTGAGTAATGATTTATAGTTCCTAGTAATTTGGATGCCCAAATACTTAAATTTTTCTGTTGTAATTCTAAAAGGGAAAACTGAAACAATGTAATATACAAAAAAAATCCAATTATTCATAGTATAATATGAATTTGGAAACAAATAAAATTAACTTTAAAATCAAGAAAATGATCGCTTCTTTCTCCAATAGCTAATAATCCCTCATTCAAACCATCCATTATTGATAAAACGTTTATCCATTGGGAAAGAATAGGAATTAAAACGATGGGAGATATGTATGAAATGGGAAAACTTTTATCATTCCAACAATTACAACTAAAATATAATTTGAAAAGTAATCAATATTTCAAATACCTTCAAATTCAAGATTATTTGAAAAAGTATATACAAGGATATCAAACTTTAACCCCAGATCTATTGGAGGAAGGAATGAATAGAAAGGCAGAATCAAGCAATTTAATATCTTACTTATATAATATAATTCTAAATATAGAAACACCAACGACAGAGGCAATTAGAAGAGACTGGAGACTATAGCACATTCCTTTGTCTCTTGTACAAAACTGTGTACATTTTGGAATGAAATTTTTGGAATTTTTACAAAACTATTTAACAGAAAATTGAACCCCAGTACCGAATTGATTATCTTTGGATCAATGGAAGAGGGAAGTAAACTAACTATATTCCAAGAAGCTTTTCTTAATTATGGTCTAATAACAGTGAAAAAACTTATACTTAAATTTTGGAAAAACGCAACCACGCCAACATTCAAAATGTGGATCTTAAACATGTCTGAAACGCTACATCTTGAAGAAATGAGATTCCTCTTATTAGGCAAAGTAGACCAATTCTTAAAGATTTGGTCTCCGTTTATCAACTTTTTACGAGCATATGGTGCAACATAACATAACCTTAGAAATTAAATGGTTTAGAACTGGATGACGGATGGGCAAAAATATGAGATAGGTAGATCTCTCCTAATCACTCTTTTTTTTTTTTTTTCCTTTTCTTTCAATCTTTTAACTTCTCACCTCTGTCCTTTATTTCTTTTGTTTTCTGTTTCTACTCGCTTGTCTATCTATTCCGACACTCTTTATTTCCTTTTTCTTTCACTGTTCTTTTATTATTGAACCAAAAGTATGAAGTTGTACAAGAATGAAAATATGTATTTATGTATTAGGTACTTAAGTACCAGTCCATTGTACTTACTTCTAACAAAAATAAACAAAAAAAAAAAAAAAAAACACCGAATGGATGTTGAACACCCAAATATTTGCTAACATTACAGCTCAGTATGGAACACCAGATATTGACCTCTTTGCGTCCAGATTAAACCATCAGATACCAACATATGTCTCTTGGGAACCAGACCCTGGGACAGTAGCGATGGATGCTTTTTCGCTACATTGGGGGAAATTGTTCTTCTATGCATTTCCCCCTTTCTGCCTCATCAGTAGGGTATTGTGGAAAATCCAGTTAGATTCTGCATCAGGAATTCTGATAATATCCGACTGGCCCACACAGCCATGGTTCCCGGTGGTCCTCGACATGGTGAAGGAACCATGGGTGCAGGTTCCTAAATGCCCGAACCTCCTGACACATCCCGTATCAGGGGAGAATCATCCATGCCATGGTCATCTGAACCTGTTGGCTTGCAGGTTCTGAAGAGACCTCTGCTAGAATTCGGGCTGTCGAACAGGACCATGGACATCATCATGGCATCGTGAAGAGAGTCCACAAGGAAGCAATACCTTACCCATGTAAGGAAATGGGAGGTCTTCTGTTCCAGGACTAATATCACCTACGACTCTGCCACCATCACAGATGTGGTGGAATTCCTCGCGGGCCTTCACTATGACGAGGGCCTCAGCGACAGTGCCATCAATAGTGCTAGGAGTGCATTATCGTCCTACCTCAGACTTGGAGTGGGATCCCATCCATTGGTGTCGAAACGTATGAGGGGAATATTTAATTCCAACCCTCCAAGACCACGATACACTATGACCTGGGATATAGGGGTAGTGTTGTCGCTACTCAGGGGTTGGTCACCAGTTTCGGTACTCCCACTCGCAAAACTCATCTATAAAGTGGTGATGCTGATGGCACTTATTACAGCTCAGCGGGTCCAGACCCTCCACAAACTGAAATTGGACAGGATGGTCTCGACCCCCACCAAGGTAACCTTTTTCATTGATGAGTTACTAAAACATCATAGACCTGGAACAACCGGTCTTAAATTGGAATTCCACGCATATCCCATTGATGTACGCCTCTGTATAGCCACCCATCTCCGACATTATATTAATGTTACCCAAAATTTAAATGGAACAAAAACAGGTCTATTTATCAGGTTTAAATACAGGGTAACTATGCAGACTAATTCCAGTTGGCTCAGCATGGTGTTAGGAGCAGCAGGGGTGGACACTGATATTTTAAAATCTCATTCTACCAGGGCTGCGTCCACATCAGCGGCGAAGACCATGGAGGTACCCATGGACCATGTCCTCGCAACAGCGGGCTGGGCCAATGAAGGCACATTTCAACAGTTTTATAATAAACCTGTGGCCACTCCCACGACGTTTGCAGATATTGTTTTAAATTCTGTTCTCTGAACGGTCCCCGAAATCAGGGTTTTTTTTGTTTGTATTAATAAATACATTATTGTTTTTCAGCTCTGTTTCAAGTCTGAAAAAGGTTAATATACTTCCTCCATCAGTTATAACGGCAGTGTGTGAGCATGGACGTGGTTCCAGGGCATGAAATCACAGAGCTTTGAAATCTTCACGAAGTCACTCATGTGACTCCGAAGTAAAATAGTAAGATTAAACGAGAACTTATCAGTTTGAAGTTCGATCCTTATTTTATGAGGAGTTACGATGAGGGATTTCGTGCCCTCCGCTTCCAACCCTCTATCATAAGGTCAACTGGTATATGGGTTTCTCTTCATCTTACTATCTCCAGTCAGTTCTACTATCTGTGATTTCACACCGCTGCTTTGAAGAATGTCGCGCATGCGTGCTGGCGGGATCTTCACGAAATCCCTCATCGTAACTCCTCATAAAATAAGGATCAAACTTCAAACTATGATCAACAATGTACCTCAAACTACCACAGACTTCAGGAAAAAAATATGCGATGATCATCAACTAAATTGAATTGGTTTGAACAAGTGAGTGTACAACATAAGGTTTTAAGGAATCCCAAAAGAGTTTCAGAATGAAAAAGCCATTTAAGGATGTAAGCATGTAAGAAACAAATGCAAGAGTCGGCTGTTTGTAACCACTCAGAAGATTATAATTACATGGCCTCAGCTCTGCTTTCCAGCCTGATCGATCCTCATGATGCTTGTCCACTCTACTGTTAACCTGCCCTTTATCCGTAATGATACAACATCCACACTTGTCAGTGGTGCAAAATTCTAGAGTTAAGGACATCTAAGAAAAGAAATAGTTCAATGTATCTCTCTTAAATAGTTCACCCCTTGTTCTCCATCCCCCAGCAAGGCTAAACATACACACCAGCATCTACCTGCATATGTCCCTTTGAAGACACAAAATGGAAAAAAAAAAAAATACAGTGAATTTAGAGAATATTCAGAAGGTCAGGAGAGTAGGGACTAAAAAAAAGAACAGGTGTTTCAACTTTTTCAAGCAATAGGAAATTTAAGATCTAATCTTGCAAATAAAAGGTTGGTTGTGGTTGGTAAGACCAAAGCAATATTTGTGATAGGATAGGTACTTTGAAAGACAATTTGTTGTCTACTTGGAGTTTGCACTGAAGATTCACAAATGGCAGGTAATCTGTCTGATGGAGTTTAAATGGAGGGAGGGTAGAGGAGAGAAAAAAAACACTACAGGAACTCTGAGCAGTTGCTGGATATCTGAGGTGAATTAGTATGGGTGTCAGGGGTTATGGGGAGAAGGCAGGAGAATGGGGTGAGGAGGAAGAGATAGATCAGCCATGATTGAATGGCGGAGTAGACTTGATGGTTGCAAGGCTTAACTCTGCTCCTATCACTTATGAACTTATGTGAAGGAGATTGCTGGGAAAGCCCCATAGATCAGGTCGTGTCCTGAAAAAGCAATGCAGAGTCACTAATTGAAAAAATAAATATCTGCTGCTCCTGGAAATCTGAGCCAAAAATGGAAAATGCCAGCAGCAATCCAGCAGCACCTGCTGCCAATGTGAAGTAGAGCTAATTAAGAGAAGGCAAAGAAAATTCAGAAGCTTCATCCATTTTTCTGTTTGATTCTGCCCTGCTTTCCCTTCCAACCCTAACTCTTCCCTTCCATGGATAGACACAAAGGGCTGGAGTACCTCAGCGGGTCAGACAGCATCTCTGGAGAAAAAGGATGGATGACGTTTGTCATGCATACGTCATGCAGCTGATGTGATGCATCTGATGGAGGTAGGGCAGAGAAGAGAACAAAACAATCCTAGAGGTCTGAGGAATAGAAGGTATCTCTCTCCCTCTCCCTCTCTGTCTCCCTCTCCCTCTCTCTCCCTCTCCCTCTCCGTCTCCCTCTCCCTCTCTCTCTCCATCTAACTCTCCCTCCCTCCTCCACCTTCCCTCTCCCCGCTCCCCCTTCCCCCCCCTCCACCTCCCCCCTCCACCTCCCACCTCCCACTCCCCCTTCCCCTCCACCTCCCACTCCCCTTCCCTCTTCCTCTTCTGTCCCTCGATTTACACTTACTCCCCACTTCCTACAGATTAGCTGGAATTAACAAGCCTTCAGTAACTTTTCTCTATTAACACAGTGGATAGCATGTAGAAATGCGGCATTGCAGCACCAGAGACCAGGGTTCGATCCAACTCAGGTGCTATCTGTGTGATGTTTGCATGTTCTTGCTGTGACCACGTGAGTTTCCACCAGGTGCTCCGTTCTTTTTTCCCACATCCCAAAGTCATGCGGGTTTGTAGGTTAATTGCCTCTGTAAAATTCCCCCAGTGTGAAGGGAGTGGGTCGTAGGATGACATGGAGATGTAGAGAACGGGTGGTTGATGGTCGGTGTGACTAGATGGGCCGAAGGGCCTGGTTCCATGCTGTATTTCTAAATTAAACTAAACTAAACTAACCACAAACTTCCATCTTCCCTTCGGCTCCACTCTATACACACACTACCCTGGTTCCCTTCACTCTTCTCCCTTGTCTGCAAGCTTAAACATGTTTGGTTTCTACATTATCCCAGTTCTGAGGAAAGATCATCAAAATGAAACAGTTACTCAGTGTCTTGCTCTTAAGATGCTCCCTCACTTGTTGAGTATTTCCAATATTTTCTGCTATTTAATTTATTTTGAAGACACGTTATATCCTTCTGCCTAGTAAACATATTTAATCAATATCTACTTGGTCTCTTAACTATTAGGTTTTTCAACTGAAGTACAAATTAATTTCCAGATTTTAATCATTTGACGTGAACATTTCACCTGTTATTCTGATGTTTGGAAGAATCATTTTGGGTACTAGGAATTAGTTTCTGCACATCCCTGGGGAATCACAAGAGTCTAGAGTGAGGCCACATGCAAACTGGATGAACAGCACCGTAACCAGGGAGTGACGGAATGATCTCTGTGGAAAGCAGAAAGGGGTGGTGATCTGGAGATGTTGCCAGTGGTGGGATCCAGTTGGAGGTTGGCAAAAATGTTGGAGGATTATGTGCTGTATGCTGATGGGGTGGAAGGTGAGTACTAGGGGGACGCTGTCCCTGTTGCAACTGGGTGGAGGGTGAGCAAGGCCGGAGCTGTGGGATTCTCTCCTTATCTGATACCCTTTTTGTCTGTGAGAAAGAACTGCAGATGCTGGTTTAAATCTGAAGGTAGACACAAAATGTTGGAATAACTCGCGGGACAGGCAGCATCTCTGGAGAGAAAGAATGGGTGACCCTTCTTCAGACTGATGTCAGGGGAGTGGGCGATACAAAGATAGAATGTAGTCGGAGACAGTAAGACTGGTGGGAGAACTGGGAAAGAGGAGGGAAAGTAAGGGCTATTTGAAGTTAGAGAAGCTAATGTTCATATCACTGGGGTGTAAGCAACCCAAGTGAAATATAAGGCTCGACGATTGTTTCGCTGAACATCTCCGCTCAGTCTGTCTTAACTTACCTGATCTCCCGGTGGCTCAGCACTTCAACTCCCCCTCCAACTCCAAATCTGACCTTTCTGTCCTGGGCCTCCTCCATTGTCAGTGAGGCCCAGTGCAAATTGGAGGAACTGCACCTCATATTTTGCTTGGGCAGCTTACACCCAGCAGTATAAACATTGACTTCTCTAACTTCAAATAGCCCTTGCTTACCCTCTCTATCCTCTCCCCCTTACCAGTTCTCCCACCAGTCTTACTGTCTCCGACTGCATTCTATCTTTGTCCTGCCCAGTCCCCTGACATTAGTTTGAAGAAGGGTCTCGACCCAAAACGTCACCAATTCCTTCTCTCCAGAGATGTTGTGTGTCCCACTGAGTTACTGCAGCATTTTGTGTCTACCCTTTCCTTTTTAAAATGTTTTGTTTAATTACAAGTAATGTACAACAGTATAAACCAAAAATAACATAATACATTTAATGTATCACTTCTTGTTTTAAACTTTAATAATAGAAAAGTAACAGAAGCAAGAAAAAGAAAAATAGAGGAAGTTAGATAAGATAGTGATATTAATAATACGTGAAAAAGTGGAAAGAAAGAGCTCATAAAGACGTAAAGCACGAGAAAGAGTAAAAGAAAGAAAAAAATAAAATTAAAAAAAGCAAAATATAAAGAAAATAAAATAAAAGGGATGTACCTGCTTCCTATCTTTACATACTCCTCACCAGGTCCTGAAACAGTTTATTTCCAGAGTTATGTTGCACTTTATGCTTGTGATAAGTCGATAAATGGAGACCAAATCTTTAAGAATTGGTATGATTTGCCGGCTAGGACGAATCTCATGTCCTAGTGTGTAACATTTCAGAAATATTTGAAATCCACATTTTTAATGTTGGTGTGGGTGCATTTTCCCAAAATTTAGGTATACGTTTTTTTGCCGTTATTAAGCCATAATTAAGGAAACTCTTTTGGAACGAAGTCAGCTGAAAGCCGACTTCCATTGTTCCAAAAATAATCAGTTCTGCGTTAGGTTTCAATTTTATTTTTAATCATTTTGTAAAAATTTCAAAAATTTAATTCAAAAATTTTTGGATTTGTTGCAAAAAACAAAGGAATGTGCGAGAGTTGCATCTTGAGATAAACATATATCACAAATAGGGGAAACATTTGGAAAGGTTTTATATAGGTTAGTTTTCGAATAATATAATCTATGTAGAATTTTGAATTGGATTAAGATATGTCTTACATTGATCGAGCATGTATGCACATATAGCAAATATTTATCCCAACTCTCTTTCAAGATTTTTATAGATAGTTCTTGTTCCCAATCTCTTCTAATTGTATCAGATGATGGTATATCTATATTTAGGATGATATTATACAAGTATGATATTAAGTTAGTTGGGTCTGCCTTTCGGTTCATAGCTTCATCTAATAGGTCTGGAGTCAGAGTTTGGTATTCTTGTTTATGTTTCTTCAAGTAATCACAGATTTGAAGATATTTAAAATATTGATTACTTCTCAGGTTGTATTTGAGTTGTAGTTGTTGGAATGATTAAAAAAAAATCTCATTTCATACATGTCTCCAAGCATTTTAAATCCTATTCTTTCCCAATGGGGTGTCTACCCTTTTCTATCTCCTTTCCCACTCTAGGCTTTACCACTGACTCTACCTTTCTACCAATCAAACCCCTCTTACCTATCACTGCCCTGGTTTTTTGTTCTACCCCATCTCTTTTCCAGCTTTCTCCCCCCTACTACAATCCGCATGAAGAACGATCCCAACCTAAAACATCACCTCCTCATTCCATCCACTGATGCTGCCTGACCCGTTGAGTCAATCCAGCACTTTGGGCAGTGTTGTAGAGCAGAGGGAGCCAGGAGTACAGGTGCATGGTTTCTTGCAAGTTGAGTCGCAGGTGGTCAAAAAGGCTTTTGGCAATTTGGCCTTCATCAGTCAGAGTATTGAGCATAGAAGTTGGGAGGTCATGTTAAACTTGTAAAAGATGTTGGTGAGACCGCCTTTAGAATATTGTGGGCATTGGAAAGAGAGATTAAACAATTAGATACAGAGAATGCCATTAATCCAACTACGACCAAACATAATAAAATTTTTGCATTGAAATATAAACTAAATAAAATACAGTCAGATCAAGTTGTAAAACTATACCAATATACCAAACAAATTCAATTTGAATTCGGTGATAAACCACATAAACTACTGGCTCGTCAGTTAAGAAAATTGGAAGGAGAAAAATTAATATATAGGATCAAATCAGATAAAGGAGAATTACGAACACAAACTAAAGATATAAACGAAAGATTTTTGCAATATTAAAAAATTTATACTCACTAAAACAAAAGAAAATCGTATAGGAGTAGAAACATTTAAAAAAATTGTAATCTAAATGGACTAGATTTAGAAGATAGGGAATTATCAAAATGTCGAAATAACTACTAAAGAAATTGAAGAAAAGAAGAAAATATTAGATCATTAAAAAATGATAAAACTCCAGGACCAGATGGTATTGGAGCAGAATTTTATAAAATATTTTATGACATGATAGCCCCACGTTTGAAGACACTATATGAAACATTTACACACAACAGAAATTACCAGATAACATTAAATGAATCTATTATAACCCTTATACCTAAATTAGATAAAAAATCTCGATGACCCAGGGTCATATAGAGCTATATCTCTTTTAAATTACTGATCAAAAAATATTTTTTTTTTTTTTTTTTTTTGGGGGGTTAACAAAAATATTAGCACAAAGACTAAACAAAGTGATTAATAAACTAATTCATTCAGATCAAACGGGATTTATACCAAAACAATACTCTTCAAATAATCTGAGAAGATTATTTAATATTATATACTCGAAAAGAAATATTACGAAGGATTTATCAATTATCTCGCTGGATGCAGAGAAAAAAGCTTTTGATCAGATTGAATGGTTCTTACTTATTTTCGGTTTATGGAATTTTTTCAATTGGGAGAGAAGTTTATAACATGGGTTAAATTACTATATACTAGACCAACAGCTAGAATATTAAATTAACACCAAGTGTTAACAACTAAATTTAACTTATTCCGAGGTTGTAGACAAGGTTTGCCCTTTATCTCCACTACTGTTTGCACTTGTAATAGAACCATTAGCAAAATCTGTGAGATCAAACCCTGAAATATATGGGTATGAAACTAAAGAAACTGAAAATAAAATCTCATTGTAACGCAGATGATGTATTACTTTATTCACAAAACCAGAAATTAGTCTTCCTAACTTGTTAGATTTAATAACTCAATTGGATCGTTTTCAGGATATAGAATTAATTGGAATAAAAGTGAACTTATGCCAATAATGGAAATAATTTACATATATTACAACAATACCCTTTTAAGATTGCAAATGAAAAAATTAAATATCTTGGAATTTATGTAACAAAAAGATAAATTCATTATTTAAATCTAATTTTTTACCCTTATTGATATAAACTATTTTAAGAATATTTCAATATTGGAAAACATTACCTATTTCAATGTTAGGTACGATTAACGCGATAAAAATGATTTTTCTTCCACAATTTATTATTTTTGTTTCAAAATGATCCCCGATATATCTTCCTAAAAAATTCTTTAAGAAAGTGGACTCCATGGTTACTAATTTTATTGGGATTATAAGAATCATAGAATAATTAAAAAGCATACTATGTAAATCAAAAAAATAAATGGTGGCTTTGCACTGCCTAATTTTATGTTTTTATTATTGGGCAGTTAATATAAAAAAATATGAATTTTTGGCTGGGTGAACTAGATAAACAACCAAATTGGTTAAAGATGGAAAAAGAAGACTGTACCCCGTTTGAAATTGGTTCGATTTTATTTGCTAATACTCCAATACATAAGAAAACTTATAAAGAAAATCCATTAATAGAAAGTGGAATACGTATTTGGAAACAATTAAAAAAAAACATTAAAATTACAGAATGTACCACTAGCTCTTCCAATAGTAAACAATTATTTCTTTTAAACCTTCACTGATGGACAAAGGTTTCTTAAAATGGAAGAACTATGGAATAAATAAGATCGGTGATCTTTATAGGGAAAACTTATTTCTCTCATTTCAGGAATTACAACAAAATATGGATTACATTCTAAAAGAATATTTTCGATATCTTCAAATTATAGAGTCTATGTTAAATCAAATACACTGGATTTTAGGAATAGAAAGACAGAAATCTTAGATGAATGTTTAAATAAACATCCGAATACTGAGAAATTAAATCATATATTTTTATAATATTTTATTGGAAAATGATTTACCAAATACGGGATAAATATAGACAAAGCATGGAAAATGAACTAGGTCAAGTAATTTAGTAGAGAAGTATGGAATGAAAGTTTACAATATATACATCATTGTTCATTAAATGCTAGACACTCCTTGGTACAATTTAAAGTTATACATAGATTACATCTCTCAAAGTCCAAATTAAATAGAATTTTCTCAAATGTGTCCGCAATATGCGATAAGTGTCAACAATTAGAAGCTAATTTAACGCATTCATTACAAAATGTAATAAACATCAGCGATTTTTGGATAGAGATTTTTAAGATACATCTCAATTGTAGTTAATGCAAAGTTTGACTCCAGACTCAAAACTAATTATATTGGGAATACTGGAAACAAATCAGATATTAACAACACAACAAATAATTTTTATCGGTTTATAGTTTAATAATTGGTAATAAATTAATACTAAGATTTTGGAAAGGTCCTACTTCCCCACAACTAAAATGTTGGATTACAGAAATGTCGGAGACGTTGCACTTGGAACGATTAAGGCTTGCCCTGATGGACAGGCTGGACCAGTTCAGAGGAATATGGTCTCCATTTATTGAATATTTAAAGGGTTAAGATGGTCCAGTTCGAAACCATGACGGAAGCCTGAATGTATGAATGGATGAAGAATTATAGACAATAGTTCATAAATATATCTCCATTGAAGAATATCTTGTTTAATATTCCACTCAATCAGTTTATCTCTCTCTCTCTCTCTCTTTTTTTTTTCTTTTCTTTTTCTCTATTTCCTACTGCTATAAAATAAAAAAGAAAATTATAGAAGTACAAATAAGATTGACTGTTAAATTAAAAAATATTAAGAATGTATGTGACGTTAATATTTTCTTTTGCTTTAATTGGATTTTATATTTCTTCTTAATATGTAATTACTTCTAATAAAAATATCTTGCAAAAAAAAAAAAAGAATATTGTGGTCTGTTCTCGGCATGATGTTATCGGAAAGATATTGTCAAGCTTGAAAGGGTTCAGAATAGATTTACAAGTATGTTGCCAGGACTAGAGGGTGTGAGCTACAGGGTGAGGTTGAGTACTCTGGGTCTCTATTCCATGGAGCGCAGGAGGATGGGAGATCTTTATAGAGGTATACAAAATCATGAGAGGAATAGATCGGGTAGATGCACAGAGTCTTTTGCCCAGAGTTGGGGAATCGACGATCAGAGGACATAGGTTCAAGGTGAAGGGAAAAAGATTTAATAGGAATCTGAGGGGTAACGTTTCCACACAAAGGGTGGTGGGTATATGGAACCAGCTTCCAGAGGATGTAGTTGAAGCTGGGACTATCCCATCGTTTAAGAAACAGTTAGACAGGTACATGGATAGGACAGGTTTGGAGTGATATGGACCAAGCACAGGCAAGTGGGACTAGGGTAGCTGAGATATTGGTAACCAGTGTGGGTGAGTTGGGCCAAAGGGCCTATTTCCACACTGTATCATTCTATGAATATGGACTATGAGGGTGGTACATCTGGCTGAGCCCATGATCTGTAAATGTCTTTGCAACACAAATTCCCTCCTGTCCCAGCCATGAATATAGTCTTTGGACAACACAGGCCAGAGGTTTAATCCACAGCTTTGCAGAGTTAATCAATTTCAGCTATTCAACAGCACTGTACCCTTTGCGGTATTTGATTCAAAGACTTGTAAAATAGTAAGATTAAATGAGAACTTACCAGTTCGAAGTTTGATCCTTATTTTATGAGTAGTGACGTTGAAGGATTACGTGAAGAAGCCCCGCCAGGCACATGCGCATCATACTTCAAAGCAGTGGCGTGAAAACACAGAAAACAAATAGCCGAAGTAACATAGTAAGGCTCGTAGAAGACTAGAACTACCAGATGATTTCTTAGATTATGAGGGTGGGAGCGGAGGGCACGTAATCCTTCAACGTCACTCCTCATAAAATAAGGATCAAACTTTAAACTGGTAAGTTCTCGTTTAATCTTACTATTTTACTTCGGAGTCACGTGAGTGACTATGTGAAGATTTCAAAGGTCTGTATTTTCATGCCGTAGATGCACACCATACGACAATCGGCTTCGGTTGACACAGTAGGGAATAAATAATATATTGAACATTGCTTCGAATTATTCAATAGCTATTGTTAACAATATCAAACACAGGAATAACCTTCTGTCTCAGGGAAAATTACAAACAATGATAGAAAACAAAGCAAATGAATTAAATGTGACCCAAAACAGCATGCCCAAACCGTGGCACGGTCTGTACAGGTTTGTCAGAAAAATGAGAAAATGTTGCTTCTCGAGACCATCCTGCGGCCTCGAAGATTTGGTCTAGCCTGAGCCTTCGCCGCGGAGATTGATGCCACCATGATCGAGTGAGAGTTAAAGACAGGAATGTCGACTCCAGCATAATTGAGAACCTGTTTCAACCATGTAGAAATAGTTTGTGCTGACACTCTTTTATATATCTTTTTGTGACTAATGAGCAGTCCTGTCTCAGAGCCTCTGAGACTCCTTGTTACCTTAATATATATTAGCTTAAGTTATATGGTGTAACTACATATAACATTTGGTCAACAGGATAGGCTTTAAACGTCGCCTTGATTCCAGCCAGACCGGGCCTGCTTTGTTTGATTAAAGCAAAAACATAGAAGTTAATGTAATTGACAGACAAATGCATACAAGGTATTCGTAAGAATTGTAATGTTTGTACACGTTGTGCTGAAACCAGCGCTATTAGCATAACCACAGCAAGAGTTAATCTCTGCGTTAATAATGAAGTAATTGGAGCCCATTGCCGAAGCATTGTGAGAACAGGAGTGATGTCCCAGATTTCTGTATAGCGAGGTTTCGGAGGGTTTTATTAAAAAATTCCTCATAAATCGGGATACTAACGGATGAGACCCGCTAGGATGTTGTTCTGAAGACTGCCCGCAATAAGAGGACAACGCACTCCGAACGCTGGTAATGTCACTATAATGCAGGTGCTCATCAAAATTTGTTGGATTACTGTTAGTTGGATTTATTTGCTGCCTTGTTACATTAATGTGCCTGTAAAACTGCAGTAAGTAAGAATTTCATTTTCCCATTCCTAGTGCATACGACAAAGTTGTCATGTTGACAGATAACTCCTTGGTATTTTTTAAATTATGCCTAGTGTAGCTAAGTTGCCATGGTTATTTTAAAGGTTATAGAATTAATAATAATTACTACATGTGTATACTTTGACACTGCAAAATGGCAGCAAAGTTATTCTAGTAAATTGTTACTGCTTTATGATATACCATAAAGTGCATATGTATTTTAGACTTTTGATTAATAAGGTAGATGAACATGTCACTGTCTTACTGTTATTTGTGAGATCCTGCAGAATGCACATTGGCTGCTAGATGTATTTACAATACAACAATGACTACACTTCAAAAGTACTTCTATTGTTTCAGTGTTTTGTGATGTGCTAAGGATTATTTGGAAATATACATTCTGCCTCATTATTGCATTTGAGAAAGTGATCAGAAGCCTTCTAACCTACCCGATACCTGGATCCAGTATGAAGTAATTCAGTGGGCCGTTTTCCAGATGAATTTTATGTAACTCTAGATTTGCTCTAGATTCTGCATCCCATGATCACCCAGAATTCATATAGAATGTTATTTCAAGGATTACTCTGAGTCTGACCCAACTAATCTGTGTAGGGAGGAACTTCAGATGCAGGTTTAAACCAAAGTCAGACACAAAAGGCTGGAGTAACTCAGCGAGTCAGACAGCATCTCTGGAGAAAAGGTGACGTTTCGGGTCGAGACCCTTCTTCAGACTGAAATATTTACAAATTGTAAATTCATTGAGCTCTAGGTTGTTGCTAGGTTGTTGCAATGGAACCAAGATGCCAGCTTTGACATTTCCTCTCTGTAGCACTATAATTATTTCCTCCCACTTGATTCCACATTTCTCCAACAAGGCTTCCCTTAATTGTTCAAAACCTTCCAATGACAGAGTGTTCTACATTTATATCACTCGTGTGAAGGAATTCTGCTTACATTCTTGATTTGACCTATAGGCAGATTTTCTATGGTTATCCTTTTGTTCTTGATTCCCCCACAAAGAGAATCAGATTCTCCACATCACCTGTATCAAACACCTTGATCATTTTTAAGAGTTGAATCGTGACTTCATCTTCAACTTTATTCCAATGAATAAAGCTGCACTATTCTGATTTGTTATTGTTATAGTTGCCTCCTTAAAATCTGGTAACATTTTATAAATATTTGTACATGGCAGGTAGCGACACAGCTTAGATTGCTTGGTTGCATGCTAATCAATTGCCTCGATCACTCCATACACTAGATACTCCATCCTCTTTTCTCCTCGTTAATCCAGAGCAATGTCTACTGCACCTGCTGAGTGTCCCATTTCTTATACCCTCAAAGCTCCATGCTATTAGCTTATTCTTCCTCTTCCTGTTGATATACACAATACAGTATAGCATCCATCGTCTGGAGAGAGAGCTCCTCCGTGTTTTGTTTTGGTCCTGTGGGTTGTTCTGTTCCTCTTCCAACAATACTTTGAAATGTTTCCTTTTATCGGCTTTGCTCAGGGCAAATCTAATGTCAAGTAAAATAATAGTGCTACAGTTTTATGTTGCAGCACAATTATGCAACATAAAATGGTATAATAAATAATGACTACGTAATTGATCCTTTGCACAAATTCACATGAAATAATTTATAGATGAAAGGATGGGCACATTCCCAGATTTAACACTAATGCCCATTTCATTCTATTTGTTTATGAAATTAGATGTTTCAGTTTAAGTGAAATCGAATGAGTGGTAGTGAATCAATACAAATTAGGGCTCTTTTCATATCTACAGAAGTCCATTAACATCAAACAATATTTTGAGTTGATTCTTGTATTAAGCAATATTAATTTTTACATCGTTTTTTACATCTGAGCAATGGACAACAGAACAATTCATTAAAGATGTCCCTGGCATTCAGCCATGTTTCCAAAGTAAGCATATACTGGGTGAAATTAGACTTTATCTATAGTTAATAGTTCTATCTAACATTGGATCACTGGTCATAAATTAACGGCTTTCAAAGGAAAAGAGAAAAGTTTTCCAAAGATTGTACAATTCATGAATAACGATCGTGAATGGCACTTGGTTCACCTTGATAATTCATGCTGTACATATTTGGTATTCTGAATTGTAGGCTTTGTTGTAGATAAGTAAATTAGAAATGATGATTCATCTAATTAGGAATGCCCTAAGAATTCATCCTAGACCACAAATAGAATTTTACAAGTATAGAAATAACATCACCGATTTATATTTTCTATGTTTCATGCTCCTGATGAATAAGTTGTTTTGCCTGTGTTCTTCATTGGAGGGAACCTGAAAGTAAAGATGTTGCAGTGACTGGCAATGATTTATTTTTAATTGAAAATTATATTCCACTGGCTAAAATCCATTAGACAGTAGAACACAATTGAGATTGATATATGTAACAATTATCAGGTAAATCATAAAGCTGGCATTCAGTTTGTATAGGAGAGGACACTCTTTTATTTTTAGAGATGCAGCGCAGAAACAGCCCCTTCGGCCTACCAAGAATGCACCGGCCAGCAATCCCCGCACATTAACACTATCCTACTGTGCACACACTTGGAACAATTTACACTTATACCAAGCTGATTAACCTATAAACCTGTACATCTTTGGAGTGTGAGAGGAAACTGAAGATCTCGGAGAAAACCCACGCAGGTCGGGTGGAGAACGTTCAAATTCTGTACAGACAACACCTGTGTTCGGGATCAAACCCGGGTCTCTGCAAGCGCTGCAAGGCAGTAACTCTACCGCTGTGCCACCGTGCCACCTGTGCCATTCAGAGATCCAGTTAGGGGAAATAAACTGTCCTTTATGGCGGATTCAGCAAAAGTGCATAATAGTGGTAATGGGCCTGCACATTTGCAGTTTTCTTTAGTTTTACATAACTACAGATCATTGGATCACTACAGATTACACAACCACAGATTTGTTGTAGATTTGGCATCCCACGATCATTCAAATTACAAATGAAATGTATCATTTGTCAGGGATCACTTTGAATCTGGCCCATCTAACCCTGCTGTTGTTAGTACTTGAAATGAGCCTTTTCCCACTATAATACACTCCTCCCATCTTGCCTCCGCAACTCTCCAGCAAGGATTGTTCAAAAGCTTCACGTGACAGAGAATTCCACATTTTTTTGTGTAAAGGAATTCCTCTTAACTTCTCCATTTGGCCTGTTAGTCAACCTCATATTTTATTCTACTGTTCTTGACTCACCCACTACTAGAATCCAGCATTTGCAGTTCCTTCTTTAACACTAGAATCAGATTCTCCATATCAACTTTATCAAATATCTTAATGATGTTAAAGAGTTAAATCATGACTTCAGCTCCATCTTTATTGCAATGAATATAGCCCCATTCTCCGAATTTCTTATCCTTATAGTTGCATCCCTTCTAGTGATATTTTGCAAATATTTTAGTTTATAGATACAGCACACAAACAGGCACTTCGGCCCATCGAGTCTAAGCCGACCAGTGATCCCTGCGCACTAACACTATCCTACATGCACTAGGAATAATTTACAATTTTACCAAGCCAATTAGCCTAAAACCTGTACGTCTTTGGAGTGCAGGAGGAAATGAGAGATCCTGGAGAAAACCCATGCAAGTCGCGGCAAGAAGGGACAAACTCCATTCTGACAGCACCCGTGATCAGGATCAAACCCGTGACTCTGGCGATGCAAGGCAGCAACTCCACTGCTGCGCCACCGTTCACTTGAAGTACTTCAATGTCCTTATGCCATATGAATGTAAAAGCATACATATTAGCCTGAGTTAGACAAAACTGTACTATATTCACCATTATATTCCAGCTTTTGTTTTCTACAGCAATATTTTTGTGCTCATTATACGTTATCTTGTTTTGTTGTCTTTAGGGGCTTATGCAATGATATTACTGACTTTCTCAGAGTATCCTTGTGTGCAGTCTACTTGGAGTGAGAATCTTGTCCTGCAAACTTTGGGCGAGTTTACTAGTTTCACTTATCCCTTTAATTGTGTAATTCCCATTTTACAGTTTGGTTTCCTCTTCAATGATGTTTGAGGCAAAGTGTCTATTTAGTATTCCATTCTACTCCCTATTACTTCAATGTGATTTCCTGTGTTTTGTTGCTCATTGCTTCATTGCTACCCAGTAGATTTATACGTTCTGTTGAAAGTTAGCTAAAGAGGGCTGGGACGTAAACAAAAGGCTGTCCTGCCAGATTTTACATTGTTAAGCTTTCAACAAAGTATTTAATTAAAAAATATTAATTACCTCAGGTGGGAAACAATGTTTATTAATTTTGCATCTCTTCAACTCAAACTTGCAAAGTCAATCCAAGTTGGCATGTTAATTCATCGCCTGTTTGTGTATCTCTGGGTGATCTGAGAACCTCTGTGGAATGGTATTTTAGTTTGGTTTAGAGATGCAGCACGGAAACAGGCCCTTTGGCCCACCGGGTCCGCGCCGAGCAGCGGTCCCCACATATTAACACTATCCTACTAGGGACAATTTTTACATTTACCAAGCAAACTATCCTACAACCTGTAAGTCTTTGTAATGTGGGAGGAAACATGCATGTCACGCGGAGAACGTACAAACAACACCCGTAGTCGGAATCGAACCCGGGTCTGTGGCGTTGCATTCGTTGTAAGGCAGCAACTCTACCGCAGCGCCACTGAAGATGTGAGGTTAATCTTGCATTCCAATATGTTGTTATTTTTAAGATTCTCGTTCATCATTGCTTGTCCCTTTTCAGATGCCCTGGCCGGTCTTCAACTGTGTTCAAGGTAAATTTCCAAAAATATAAAGGGAGTTTCCTCCGGGTCTCATAAAATGCAATTTCCGCCTCCTTTAGATCCAATCTTTGTTACTTTACTCATTCCTTACCACACCATTACTTCCTGCTCCAACATCCCTTTGGTCATTGAATCTCTCTTCCCACAACAACACAGACAATGTTGAAGAGATTGCTTCATGATCACATTCTCAATTGCCAGACGGTGCATTTGAAGGAGTTTATAAGGGGCGGACAGTGAGAAAGAAAGAGGAGGCGTGAAAAGATAGATACAAATACAGGCATTTCTCCTGCACTTGTAAGGGAAGGTGATGAAGAAACCAATGGTGAAGGTGATGAAGAAACGCAAAGAGCGTTTGCGTACAGCACCAGACTACCATATGTGGAGCAATCCCTTCGAAATTAGAAAAGGAAGGGGAGTGGAAGATTTGTATTGGGCTAGAATCATCCAGAATGTAATGAAAATAATGGAGGAATAAATCTTGAATGTCAATGCTAAGCCTTTAAAAAGTTAATGCAAGGGGAACCTTTCGACATTGTGGGAGATACCAAAAGCAGTGAAGGACCATAAATATGTTAAATGTGATCAACAACAAACAAATTATTGTTGAAGGAACTCCTGACCAACTTCCAAATGTTATTCTCATCTTGATTTCACTACCAAGTTGTTTTCAGGATCTTCCTGTTGGACTCATCTTAGAACATCGAAAGGTACAACATCGGAAGCAGGCTATTTGGTCACAATGTTTGTGCCAAACATGATGCCAACTTAAACTAGTCTGTTCTGGTGCGATTGATACCTCAACATTCCTTGCATATCCATGTGCCCATCCAGAAGACTCTTAAATGTTACCATCATACCTGCCTCCACCATCACATCTCGTAGCACTTTCAAGGCACCCATAACTCATTGTGTAAAACATCTTCACTTGCAAATCTCCTTTAAACATTTTCCCTCTCAGCTTAAAACTATGCCCTCTAGTCTTTAACATTTCCACCCTAGGAAGAAAATTTGGGGAAGATATGTTAACTCATTTGATCCAATTTGTAACTCTAGATTTAATAATGTGGTTGGGACTCCAGAATTAAATTGCCTACCTCAGGGCTTAAATTCTGAATGGACAATAAATTCTATTCTTAGCTGCACTTTGAGTTTAGATTGTTGTCATGTGTACCGAGGTACAGTGAAATGCTTTTGTTGTGTGCTAACCAGTCAGTGGAAAGACAATCCATGATTACAATCGAGCCATCCACAGTGTAAAGATACAGAATAAAGGGAATAACGTGAGTAATATTTAGTGCAAGATAAAGCCCAGTAAAGTCCGATCAAAGATAGTCTGAGATTCTCCAATGAGGTAGATAGGAGCTCAGGACCGCTCTCTAGTTGTTGGCAATGGTTCAGTTGCCTGATAACACCTGAGAAGGAATTGTCCCTGAATCTGGACAGATCACATGAATTAAAATATATCCCCAGCTGGAGACCCATCTCTGGTTCCCTTATTTTGCCTTTACCTTGTGCCATCATAGCACAAAATATTGTGGAACTCAGCAGATCAGCCTGACCCACTAGGTTGTTCCAGTACTTTGTGTTTTGCTGAAGCTTCCAGCTTCTACAGTTCCTTGTGTCTCCATAGCACCTTTGCTGGTAGCTGTCTAATGAACTGGCAAAGAGGTTCTCTGCAGATCAGCATGCCTCTGACTTCCATGTTCATGCATTACAGCCTACTATGACCTGCTACTTTGTTAATTGACTCTGCACCTGCCACGGATGGCCAGTACCAAGTGTTGAATGCCACATTCATTTGACAGGAATCATCACATTGATTGAAAAGGAGGTGATGGTAAATATTTTGTTTTACTTCATCTCAATGATTTTAATTAATATCTACCATGCTGTGTTTTGAAGAATTTTTGTCTATTATTCTGTAAATTATTTAAATCCGCTTAACCATTCTTATGTGGCTAAGGACAGGATAGACGTTTAGAAACAGTTAAAATGCCATTTGTGGGAACATGCAGTCTGTGGGTGGGACATCAGGCTTTGCTGCCTGAGGCCTGATCACCACTCATGGATGCTCCTGCATCACGGGTCAACCACTGCACTGAAGCTTGGAGCATGTCTGGCCCTTCTAAAGAGTAAAGGGGCTGTCCCACTTGGGCAACCTAATTGGCGAGTTTAGAAGAGTTTTAAAAAATGACATGTTGAAGACCTTCTTCGACTATGTAGAATACCTCCTTCGACCTCCTTTGACTATGTTGAAGACTAGTTTCGACTAGCTACGACCAGCTGCGATGGACTTCGGGAAAATTGGAAACCGAATAGTGGAGAGTGAAGACGACCTCCTTCGATCTCCTTCGACTTCCCTTTGATAATGATGAAGACTATCTATGACTAACTTTGACTACCTTCGACTACCCTCGATTACCTACGACTAACATGCCGACCTACTATGACCTACTACAACAAAACCTACGAATAAAAAAAGTATTGATTTTTTCCATGGCGACCTAGTTGAGGCCTCGAGGACGCGGAGACCACTCTCGAGCATGAAGGACAGTTACGAAGACCACCTACGACCTTCTGTCGACCATGCTGCGAGTATGAGTCAAGGGCAAACTCGCCAGAATGCACAGATTAGGTTTCCCAAGTGGGACAGGCCCTTAACAGCAGGATTAGCTTGGGCACAAGGGGCCTGCACTATTCAACACTATCCAAAGCATAACTTCTGTCAGTAAACCTCTCTTGTTCTGTGCCATATCACAAACCATAATTTTCTTTGTTTCTCCTCTCCACTTTACACAATTCTGAATTTGGTTCAAACTTGATTACATCTTGAGGAGGAAGAATTAGAAGACTGATTACATTTGCCTGAAGAAGTGTCTCGACCCGAAACGTCACCTATTACTTTTCTCCAGAGACGTAGTCTGACCTGCTGAGCTTTTTGTGTTTATCTTCTGGTTTAGTTTAATTTAGCTTAATTTAGAAATACAGCGCGGAAACAGGCCCTTCAGCCCACCGAGTCTGCAGCGACCAGCGATCCCCACACACTAGCACTATCCTACTTGAGGAACATTTTTTTTACATTTATACCATGCCAATTAACCTACAAACCTGTATGTCTTTGGAGTGTGGGAGGAAACTGAAGATCTCAGAGAAAACCCACACGGTCACGGGGAGAACGTACAAACTCCGAACAGACAGCACCCGTAGTCAGGATCAAACCCGGGTCTCTGGCGCTGCAAGGCAGCAACTCTAATGCTGTGCCACCATACCATGGTCAAAATCATATCTCTAATTTTGCCCAATCTGACAAAAGATTGTCAACTTGAAATGTTAACTTTACAAAATGTTGGCGGCTTTGCTGAGAATGTTTAGAAATTCAATTTTTTACTTCAGAATTCTTCTATCTGTGGTATTTTGATGTTCCATGGATTGATTTGTTAATCTTTCAAAATACATGTTAATGATATTCTACCTAATATTGCTTTATTTTAATTGTGTAATACCTTAATATTACTTCAGCATTTCACGCCCACATTGCCTTATTATATTTTCTACCGCCTTCATAAGCTGATCCTCCCCATTTAATTTCCATTCATTAGGAGTGTTACAAAATTTTGAGATTTTTAAAATCAAGCCTATAATTTATCCCATCAGATAAAGCATAAAAATAACTTTAATTTGATACATATAAATCACACTCCAGTGATTTATTAAACGCATATATGCAAACGACTAACATTAAAGATGTTTGGAGAATAGAAAACCCTACTGGACGAGAATACTCCTTTTACTCGCCAGTACATAAAACTTACTCAAGAATAGATTATTTTTTGGTGGACGCAAAACTTATTTCACTTACTTATGAATCCAAATATCACAATATTATAATTTCAGATCATGCGCCATTAACATTTAAGATCAAAATAAATGGTAAAACAGAAAAATCAGGACAGTGGAGATTTAACCCACAAATTTAAAAAAATAAAACTACTCAGGAATATATCACAACACAAATTAAGATTTTTTTTGAAACAAATGATCAACTGGAAATATCTTGCTCCTTATTATGGGAAACATTTAAAGCATATCTCCGGGGAATCATGATCTCTTCCCAAGCATTTTATAATAAAAAGAATCGGAAGGAACAACAAGATTTGGAAAGGGAGATTAAACAATTAGACATACAGAATGCAACAAACCCAGATATAATATTATACAATAAAATCGCAGCATTGAAATATAAATTAAATAAAATATATACAGATCAAGTTGTAAAACTTTATCAACATACCAAACAATTACAGTTCGAATTCGGAGATAAACCCCAAAAATTATTGGCTCGCCAATTAAGGAAAATGGAAGCGGAAAAAATAATCCATAGGATCAAATCACATAACGGCGAATTGCTAATACAACCCAAAGATATTAATGAAAGATTTATGCAATATTATAAAAACTTATACACTGCTAAAACAGAAAATAAAACAGAAATAGAAGCATTTCTAAAAAAATGTAACCTGAAAGGGTTGGATTTACAAAATAGAGAATTATTAAATGCTGATATCTCAACAAAAGAAATCCAAGAATCCATTAGATCATTAAAAAATGGTAAAACACCGGGACCAGATGGTATTGGTTCGGAATTTTATAAAATATTTCATGATCATATGGTTCCACGTCTGAAATCATTATATGAACAGATATATACACAGTAGAAATTACCAGAAATGCTGAATGAATCTATTATAACACTTATACCTAAAATAAATAAAGACTTGGATGAACCAGGATCATTTAGAGCAATAGCTCTTTTAAATACTGATCAAAAGATATTAACAAAAATATTAGCACAAAGGCTAAGTTCAGTTGTCAACGAATTAATTCATCCCGATCAAACAGGATTTATACCAAAACGATATTCCTCATATAATCTAAGACGGTTATTCAATATTATATATTCAAAAAGAAGTATTAAAAAAGACCTAGTAGTGATTTTGCTTGACGCAGAAAAAGCCTTCGATCAAATGGAATGGCCTTACCTATTTTCGGTTATGGAAGCTTTCAAATTGGGAGAGAAGTTTACCACTTGGATGAAATTGTTATATACAAATCCGACAGCTAGAATAACAACAAACCGAATGTTATCAACTAAATTCAATTTATCTCGAGGTTGTAGACAAGGTTGTCCTTTATCCCCTTTATTGTTTGCACTCGCAATAGAACCTCTTGCCCAGAGGGTGAGATTACATCCGGAAATATATTGGATATGATACTAGAGACACTAAAAATAAAATCTCCTTATATGCGGATGATGTATTACTTTATATCACAAAACCAGAAACAAGTATCCGAAATTTGTTAAAATTAATAACGGAATTTGGATCTTTCTCAGGATACAGTATCAATTGGAATAAAAGTGAACTTATGCCAATAACGGTGAATAACTTACATATATTCCAACAATTCCCTTTTAAGATAACAAATGAAAAAATTAATTATCTTGGAATTTTCGTAACAAAAAGATTCGACTTTTTATTTAAATTTAACTTCCCCCCATTATTGAATAAATTAAATAAGAATATTTTATATTGGAAAAGCTTACCTATCTCAATGTTAGGTAAAATTAATACAATAAAATGATCTTTCTCCCACAATTATTATATCTCTTCCAATTAATTCCGATATATCTCCCCAAAAATTTCTTCAAAAAGGTAGATTCCCTAATTACTAACTTCATTTGGGATTATAAGAGCCATGGAATAAATAAAAAACATTTATGTAAATCTAAAATAAATGGAGGATTAGCATTACCAAACTTTATGTTTTATTACTGGGCAGTCAATATTAAAAATATGAATTTTTGGCTAGAAGAAATAGATAATCAACCAAATTGGTTAAATATGGAAAAAGAAGATTGTTCCTTTGAAATTAGTTCTATAATATTTGCTAATACTAATTTAGCTAAGAAAATTTATAGTGAAAATCCGATAATAGAAAATGGAATCCGCATTTGGAAACAAATAAAGAAAACATTAAAACTAAAATCTATACCATTATCTCTTACCATCGTAAATAATGTTACGTTTAAACCTTCAATGATGGATAAAGCTTTTTTACAATGGAAAAATAAGGGAATTACTAAAATGGGAGATCTTTATAAGGAAAACTCTTTCCTTTCATTTCAAGAGTTACAACAAATTTATGGGACTACACACTAAAGAATATTTTAGATATTTACAAATCAGAAATTATGTTTCTGCAAATACACAAGAACTTAGAAATAGAAAGATAGAAATTCTAGAAGAATGCTTAAATAAACATCCAAATACAGAAAAAATGATTTCATATATATACAATTTCATTGAGACGCTGCGTACGTCCTCAATGCGGCTGCAGGCCGACAGGCCGTTGGCGCGCGGAATTTTTGGACAGTGTCAGTTTTTCAGAGCCCCACGTGATGTCAGGACCAGCCCCACACAACTCCATACACCTCCGACGGTCAAAGTGGGACCGGCCCCATGAGGCCGTATGGCTCAAGCGACCAGGTTAGGTCATGCTAGCCGCATGCAATCGCATGCTGGTGGGACAGGCCCTTTAGTATCCAAACAACAAATAACAAACTGATCCCATTCACACACAAATTCAAAATATAACATGTTTTTTAAATCTCACTTTGTCATGAATTTATATGCCAAATGGAAGGAATTTAATGTTTAATTCCCATAAACTAATCCAGAAACATCCACTCTCAAGATAATCAAAATTATTATTTCTTGCCAAATACATCTGACTAAAACTGTACTGTGTGCAAATATTGATCATGGATCGACAATAACACAAAATATAGATGATTTAGATACTCTTATGTCATGATTGTCCAAAAAAATAATGATTTTAATTATCTTGAGAGTGGATGTTTCTGGAATGTGATAGATTGGAATGTTGCCATTGCCGTAAATTTCAGCCCATATCAGCAAGCAAGACACGGCCAATTCGTATGTGGGCCTAAATAACATTTTTCACATCATAAGACCATAAAGCAAAATAATACGTTAAATAAACAACGTATCTTTTTTTTGTCCTGATATTGCGATCCATGATGTTGAAGGCGTTGAAGGCATTTTTAGTTACGTTCAAATTTAATCCAGTGACGCAAACTTCCAGCAAATTTTTTTTTTAAACCCGTGAACTGAAGCACGAACGATTTTTCTTCATCAGCTGGTAGCCCGAGGAAATCCCTCTCCGACAATCAATACAAACCTGCATTTTAATCCCGCCCCACCCCCCAAAGCCTCCGGAATCACCGCACAGGCTGTGGCAGATCTACAGCGCCGCTGATCGTAGGTTTTGTAACATCGCTACATTCATTGTTTTTAAACGTTGAGTGGGTGGTGCAGCTGGAGGTGATGCTGCCTCACAGCGACAGAGTCGCAGATTCAATCCTGACCATCGGTATTGTTTGTGTGCGGTATGCAGGTTTTCCCTGTGACTGCGTAGATTTCTTCTGAGTTCCCCAGTTTCCTCCCACATCCAAACGATGTGTAGTTTGGTCGGTTAATTGGCTACTGCAATTTAGGTGCTAAAATCTGAATAGTAAAATCTGAGGGACGTTTTTGAGAATGTGGGGAGAATAAAAATTATGCGATTAATATAGAATTAATGTAAATGGGAGGTTGATGGTCAGTATGCGAATCTTTGGACCTGAGGGTGTGTTTCTGTGCCATGAATTTATGGCTTACTAGTTTCCTTAGATTCAAGTTAGTCAAAGAGTCATAGAGTCATAGAGTGATACAGTGTGGAAACAGGCCCTTCGGCCAACATGTCCCAGCTACACTATTCCTACTTGCCCACGTTTGGTCCATTCCCTCCAAACCTGTCCTATCCATGTACCTGTCTAACTGTTTCTTAAACATTGGGATAGTACCTGTCTCAACTACCTCCTCTGGCAGCTTGTTCCATGCACCCACCATCCTTTGAATGAAAAAGCTACCCCTCAGATTCCTATCAAATCTTTTCCCCTGCACCTCACACCTATGTCTTCTGGTCCTCGATTCCCCTGCTCTCGGCGAGAGACTCGGCATCTACCCAATCTATTCCTCTCATGATTTTATACACCTCAATAAGGTCACCCCTCATCCTCCTGTGCTCCAAGGAATAATTCCAGCCTACTCAACATCTCCCTGTAGTTCAGACCCTCTAGCCCTGGCAACATCTTTGTAAATCTTCTCTGTACCTTTTCTAGCTTGACAACATATTTCCTATAACATCTTTGTCTGACCTATTTATTTATCAAGGCCATTTTTTTTCAGCTATTGTCATCGCATTTCATACAAATATACTTTTCTCCTTCACTGAGCTAAAATTTTGGAACATGCTTACTTCTAACAAAATTGGGACATTTTCCTCATCAGGAATCAAGAAATCCTCTCATCACCACCAACCAATTAAATATTTAAGATGGGCAATAAATCTTACCATCATATTCCACATCTCAAAAGTCAATGATCATAAAATAGTAAGATTAAACGAGAACTTACCAAGTTTGAAGGTTGATCTGTATTTTACGAGGAGTCGCGGTGAGGGATTTCGTGAAGACCCCGCCAGCACGCATGCGCGGCATCCTTCAAAGCAGCGCTGTGGAATCATGGAAACACATCATGACTAAGAATAGTAAGATGAAGAACGTAGAACTTCCTAGTTGACCTTATGATAGAGGGTGGGAGCGGTGGGCACGAAATCCCTCACCGCGACCCCTCGTAAAATACAGATCAACCTTCAAACTTAGTACGTTCTCGTTTAATCTTACTATTTTACTTCAGAGTCACATGAGTGACTTCGTGAAGATTTCAAAGCTCTGTGATTTCACGCCTCGACAACGTCCATGCTTATCACACTGCCGCCAGTCTGATGGAGGAAAGCTGTTGATGCAGTTCAGTCGAAACTGGCTGAAAAATCAACACAATTTATTAATCAAATAAACAACAAATAACCCTAATTCGGGGACAGACATTCACTGAGCGGTTCCCAGGATATCTTCTGCGAATGTCGCAGGGGCGACCAGTGGCTTGTTGTAGAACCGTTGAAAGGTTTCCTCACTGGCCCAGCCCGCGGTGGCGAGGATGTGGTCCATGCGCACCTCCATTGCCCTCGCCGCTGATGTGGATGCAGCCCTGGTGGAATGAGACTTAAAAATGTTAGTAGCAACTCCTGCTGCATCCAGCACCACCCTGAGCCACCTGGCGATAGTCTGTACAGTCACCCGATGATGCGGAGGTTTGTGGCTGATGAGGAGCCCCTGTTCCTTCATCCTGATAACTCCTGTAACTCGGATGTAGTGGTGGAGATGGGTGACTATGCAGAGAGTGGCATCTACAGGGTACGCCCGAAATTCCAACTGCAGCCCATGCGCCCCTGGCCTGTGCTGCTTCAATAATTCTTGGACAAAGAAATGTATTTGACCAGGGGTGGCCACCATGCTGTCCAGTCGCAGTTTTTGTAACGTCTGGACTCGTTGGGCTGTAGTCAGTGCCATCAGCATCACCATCTTGAGGGTGAGCTGTTTCAGTGGTAGCTCATTCATTGGAGCCCAGCTACTCATTAGGGTCAGCACGATCCCCACATCCCATGTTACAGAATATCTGGGTCGCGGAGAGTTGGTGTTGAAAACTCCCCTCATTAGTTTAGACACCAGGTGGTTGGAGCTGATACCTATATCCAGGTATGAGGACAGCGCACTCCTGG
Source organism: Okamejei kenojei (assembly GCA_035221665.1). NCBI lineage: Eukaryota > Metazoa > Chordata > Chondrichthyes > Rajiformes > Rajidae > Okamejei > Okamejei kenojei. The sequence goes on from CM069153.1 coordinate 14,736,386, forward strand.
CGCTGTTGATGGCACTGTAGCTGAGGCCAGCATCGAAATGGAGGCCAGCTAGAAACTCCAGGACATCAGGTATCGTTGCCGAGTTGGAAGTCTTGTTTGTCCGTGCACAGAATGCCTCCCACTTCCTGATTTGGGTGAGGTACTGTTTCCGAGTTGATTCTCAGCATGATGCGGCGATAAGTTCTTTTTTTTTTTATTTTTATTAATTTATTTATTATAGAAACAAAATAACAACCAGTTACATTATATTTCAATAGTAAAATACATAGTCTTAATAATTGATTCATACTAATAATATTATTTATACTGTATTATCCTTAATTATAAATTTCAAAGTTGTATATTTTATATAACTAGAGATACATAATACTAATAATACATTTATAATATTAGCATTATACTCGTACTATTAGTAATTTTCATTTTATCTCTAATTTTTTAGGTATAAGGCCAAATTTTATGATATTATTGATACAAAAAAGTTAGTAAAACATATAATTTCCATTATTTCTTCCTAATGTTAACAATATTTATCTTATCGCTAAATTTAAATTTAAAATTATTGTACCATTAAAAGTACATAATTTTATATAATTAAAAATATAAAATACTAAAAAATACTAATAATACTAATAATATTCTCATAAATCTAATAATATTTATATTCGTACTAATATTAAGAGATTAAGATAATGTGTTTCTATATTGTTTTTTAATTTTTTATATAGATATAAGAAAATAGAAAAGTTAAGAAATAGAATAAAGAGTAAGAAAAGGTTTGATGGAGAATAAAATATTCGTCATTAATCCGTCCTTATAGATATATTCATGATTTATTATATGTATTTCTTCATCCATTCAAATATCCAGGCCTCAGTCAGGTTCTCGCGCCGAACCATTATGACCCTGTAAATATTCAATATATGGAGACCAAATCCATCTGAAGAGATCTAACCTATCCATAAGGACAAGCCTCAATCTCTCCAAATGGAGTGTCTCCGACATTTCTATATTCCACATTTTGATTGTTGGGAATGCAGGGCCTTTCCAAAATTTTAATATTAATTTTTTCCCAATTATTAAACCATAGTCAATAAAAGTTCTTTGATTCATTGTTATTAATTGGTCAGTTTCAATTATTCCAAGTATAATTAACTTTGGGTCAGGGGTTATATTTATATTGATAACGGTCGAAATTATTTTAAATATTTCCTTCCAGTATTCTACAATTTTTATGCAGTTAGTAAATGAGTGTGTCAAATTTGCTTCTGAAATTTGACATTTGTCACATATTGGAGATATCTTTGGCAAAATATTATGTAATTTAGATTTAGAGTAATGTAATCTATGTAATATTTTAAACTGTATAAGAGAATGTTTAGCGTTTAATGAACAATAATGTATATGTTGTAAACTTTCATCCCATATTTCTGGTCTTATTATTTGGCCTAATTCCTTTTCCCAAGACTCTCTGTATATTTCTGTTGATGGGGTATCATTTTCCAGTAAAATATTATATATATATGATATCATTTTTTCCATATTTGGATGTTTATTCAAACATTCATCTAAAATTTATATTTTTTCTATTTCTAAATTCATATATATTTGCAGAGGCATAGTTTCTAATTTGTAAATATCTGAAATATTCTTTATTATGTAGCCCATAAATTTGTTGCAACTTGAAATGAAAGAAAAGTGTTTTCCTTATAAAGATCACCCATCTTAGAAATTCCTTTATTTTTCCATTGTAAAAAAGCCTTATCCAAAATTGAAGGTTTAAACATAAAATTATTAACAATCTTAAGACTTAGTGGTATAGATTTTAGTTTTAATGCTTTCTTTATTTGTTTCCATATGCGGATTCCATTTTCTATTATCGGATTTTCACTATAAACTTTCTTAGCTACATTAATATTAGCAAATATTATAGAGCTAATTTCAAATGGAGAACAATCTTCTTTTTCCATATTTAACCAATTTGGTTTATTGTCTATTTCTTCTAACCAAAAATTCATATTTTTAATATTAACTGCCCAGTAATAAAACATCAAGTTTGGTAACGCTAATCCTCCATTTATTTTAGATTTACATAAATGTTTTTTATTTATTCTATGGGTCTTATAATCCCAAATAAAATTCGTAATTAAAGAATCTACTTTAAAAAAAAAAAATTTTGGAAGATATATCGGGATTAATTGAAATAAATATAATAATTGTGGGAGAAAAATCATTTTTATTGCATTAATTTTCCCTATCATCGAGATAGGTAAACTTTTCCAATATGAAATATTCTTATTTAATTTATTTAGTAATGGGGGGAAATTAGATTTAAATAGAGAGTTAAATCTTTTTGTAACAAAAATCCCAAGATATTTAATATTTTCATTTGTTATCTTAAAAGGAAATTGTTGTAATATATGTAACTTATTCAGTGTTATTGGCATAAGTTCACTTTTATTCCAATTAATACTGTATCCTGAAAGTGATCCGAATTCCGTTATTAGTTTTAACAAATTTTGAATACTTATTTCTGGTTGAGTGATATAAAGTAATACATCATCTGCATATAAGGAAATTTTATTCTTAGTATCTGCGGTATCATATCCATATATTTCCGGGTGTAGTCTTACCCTCTGAGCAAGTGGTTCTATTGCTAATGCAAACAATAAAGGTGATAAAGGGCAACCTTGCCTACAACCTCGTGATAAATTAAATTTAATTGATAACATTCGATTTGTTGTTATTCTAGCTATTGGATTTGCATATAATAATTTAATCCAAGTAATAAACTCCTCTCCTAGTTTAAAGGCTTCCATCACCGAAAATAAATAAGGCCATTCCACTTGAAATGGAGGCCAGCTAGAAACTCCAGGACATCAGGTATCGTTGCCGAGTTGGAAGTCTTGTTTGTCCGTGCACAGAATGCCTCCCACTTCCTGATTTGGGTGAGGTACTGTTTCCGAGTTGATTCTCAGCATGATGCGGCGATAAGTTCTATGGCTCGTGATGAGATGCCCGCCTGGATGAGTGGTCTTTTCGGAACCTGCGGGCCAACAAGTTTAACTGACCATGGCAAGGATGACTAACCCCCGTAATGGGGTGAGTAATCAATTTGGGATGTTTCCCAATCGCCATCCATGGTTGTTTTAAAATTTTAACGACCATCGGGTACCATGGTTGTGTAGGCCAGTCGGGAATGATCAATATGCCAGTTGTAGAGTCTAGTTTAATTTTCTGCAATACCCGACTGATGAGGCAGAATGGGGGAAATGCGTAGCAAAACCATTTCCCCCAATGGAAAGAAAACACATCCATTGCTATTGCCCCAAGGTGTGGTTCCCACGACACATACGTTGGTATCTGATGGTTCAGCCTGGACGCAAATAGGTCAATATCTGGTATCCCATAGTGAGCTATAATGTCTCCAAAAATTTGTGGGTTCAACATCCACTCGATGTTGTCATTGAATACTCGTGACCTGGTGTCCGCCACTGTATTAAGCTTCCCAGGCAAATAGGTCGCAGTAATCCAAATATTCCTTTCAATGCACCAGTGCCAAATTGTGTTAGCCAATTCATCACAAGATAGCGACCTGATACCACCCATATGATTGATGTAAGCCACCACTGTAGTATTATCTATTTGAAGGCGGACATGTAAATCCCGTGAATTAGTACAGTAAGCGCGCAGTCCATGAAATGCCCCCAGCAATTCTATATAGTTTATCCCGTGTGACTCCAGGAATGTAGACCCATGAGAGTTCCATCTGCCACCACAACTGGACATCGTATCAGTTGTTCCCCAGCCTTGTGCGCTTGCGTCAGTTTGTAGCACAACGTCAAGGTTGCTTACTATGATGGGTCTGTGACACTCTCTAATATTGTCAACCCACCATTGTAGCTCGTTTCTAGCCTTCGGTGGTAACCGAATTGGCCGATCAAAGTGCCCAGCATTTGTTTTTAATGCTGTGATCTTTGTTCTTTGTAAATTTCGGTAGTGTAGTGGTCCGAATTGTGCAGCTGGGAATGTAGCTACCAATTTCCCTATAACTTTTGCTGTTTGCCGAATGGTCTGTACCCTGGCGCAAGTAAGACTGTGGCACTCTTCTATTATAGCAGTAGCTTTATTGGTTGGGATGGTAATCTTCATTAAATTGGTGTCTAGGGTGAACCCCAAATAATCCATAACCCGTACCAGGTGCAATTTTGATTTGTCTGGATGGATTACAAACCCCAGCTTCTCGAAAAGAGCCTTAGTTGCAGTCACTCCTTGAATTGCCAATTGGAGGGTCTGACCCACTATAAGGATATCATCCAAATATGCCATTACTATATAATTTTGTTGTCAGAGAAGAGCCAATATAGGTTTTACCAATTTTGTAAACAGCCTAGGGACTGTGTTGATTCCATTGGGCAATGCTTTGTTTTCCCATAATTGACCCTTCCAGACAAACTTCAGGAATTTTCTGTGAGCCTTAAAGATGGGCACCGTATAGTATGCATCTTTCAAATCGATGCATGCCATAAAGTACCCTGGGTAAAGCATCTGCTTGGCTGTTTCAAAAGTATCCATTTTGAAATGGGTATATTGTACAAAAGTGTTCAGCTCAGTTAAGTCTATTATAATCCGACATCCCCCATCTTTTTTAATTCTGGTGAAGATGTTGGACACAAACTCAATAGGTTCATGCTTGGTTTTGCCAATTACCCCTTTTGCTGCTAGCCATATAATTTCAGCATGTCCTGCCTCCACCTCTTTTTGGGATAGAGTAACATTCCTATAAGGCGAATGCTGGGTAGGGGGATTTATACCTCCAATAAATTCTATAACATACCCTTGAACACTTTGTAAAATAAACTCATCTGTGGTGACTGTTTTCCATATGTCCAAAAAAGCCCGCAATCGCCCACCTATTCGTGCAGGAGGGGATGCTACGGCGTGAGAGGAACCAGACCCCCTTACCTCCGTGGTTAGCGGCGGTTCCGTATGTAAAGTGTCTTGGTTGGACGTTGTGGAGGTTGATGGGGTGGCGGCCGCATCTTCCATGCAGGCCGCTGTTGGCCTTGCCCTAAAAAAGTTTGTTGTGTTTGCGGAAGTGGAGGTAGGTAGGACCTTTGTGGCCTGTCCGGCAGTCGCGGTTTCCAAGTTGTGTTTGGCTGTTGCCGGTGGTATGGGTGAAGTCTGGCCGTCGGAGGTTTCATGAGGCCAGCTGTTTTGGCCTCCACGTCCAGTTCTTTCACCTGTTTGGACAGGTCTCCAAACAACTGATGCGGCGGTGGAGCGGTTGATGGTCGGCACAACCCCACGAATTTGGGGTTGAGTGTGGGCTTTATGGAGCTCTTACACAGGCAGTTTATCTCATACTGGGCGTTGCATAGGAGTGCCAGTGCATCTTGCTGTTTACTGGACACATTATCCCCGTCCAGGGTCCTAGCAAATGCCGTTATGCCCGTGGAAAGAACCTTTAAGATACGCTGGAGGCGGACATCCTGCATCTTGGTGGCCGTACTCAAGTGTCCCCAGATCTGGGCATTAACCAAGGGCACACTGAGGTTGATGCAGTTCTCGGGCGGTTTTATTTTCTCCAAGGTATCATTGAGAACCTGACTCTGAAGTTGGTGCGTAGTCAGGTAATCAATGGTGCCCGCCAATTTGTGGTGCAGAGGTTCACCTGTCTGTGTAGTAGCGGCAAACTTACCCACCACTTCCAGCATATCCTCCTCATGCTCTGGCTCAGTGGTCACTGGCTGTCCCGGGTTGTCTTCAAACACAGCAGCTGGGCAATTGCTAACTCTTCTGGCTGGAGACGATGAGATGCTGAGTGGGCTCCTCGCACGGCTAGTGGATGCCCGTGAGTCCCGCTCTTCCCGTTCCCGGTCCCGCTGGAGGAGTTGCTCCACTAAGAGCTCCAACCGCTCTATGCGACCGTCCCTGCTATGTGCAGCGGACAAGCCGACTTCCCCAGGCTCTGCAAAATCACTGGGGCTTCCACCATCGGACCACACCTCCGTAAGGTGCTGTCTAGGGTCCAATGGTAGGTTGTCGTGACCTACCGCCCAAGTAGGATCACACGACTCCCGCACGGACTCTCCGCTAGTCTGTCTTCTCCCAGACTGTGGCGGCCCACCTGTCTGATATGAAGGCAGGTGAGTTGAATCGGCGCCAGCCCATGGAACCTGGCTCCCCGGAGTCCGTGCAGGCTTACCTCCACACTTGCCCATCTTTTGGCATGGAGGCGCATGGTCGGCCGCTCCCAGAGCTGAGCTGACTGACCGTCTACTGCTGCCACCTCCGCCCTTGATCGCAGCCTGATGGGGTGTTTTGTCGGCGGTATCTGCTCCAGCAGGCCTACTCGATGCAGCAGTGGAGCTGCCAGACTGCACTACGGCAGATCTCCCTGGCAGTGGTACGTGTTGGTGCACTTTTGCAGGGCTCCCCTGTCGTGCAGCTGTCCCCCGGCCCAGCCCCCTCGGGTCTTCTGGAACTCGGGGAGAGGTCGCTTGTGAAGAGCGAGGCCCCTTTGCACGTACCTGTTTCCTCCCCTCTTTTCTTGGGGGAAGGGGGCTCGAAGTTTGGATCCGTTGCATCCAGCTCCGGGGCGGCAAACCACTCGGGTGAGTCGGGCGCTAAAGTAGCGGGAGCGCCCGACTTCCGCATTCCTGCCCCCACATGCCTCGAAGCTGCCGGTGTTGCTTGCAGCTCCAGGGACAAGGGCCGTTGGCTGGTTGATGCAGCTCGGCTCCTCGACAGCGTCGCCTTCCTTTTGCCCTTGTCCATCCTGTGGAGTGAAGGTAAGTACTTACCTGCCGGCCTTATGAAGGAGCCCGAGGAGAGAGCGCACTCCCCCCCCCCCCAGCCTGCCGATGCAAATGAGCGCGACGATATGCCTCGCATGCGTGCTGGCGGGGTCTTCACGAAGTCACTCAGGTGACTCCGAAGTAAAATACCTGTTTCATTTCTACAATTCTGTGGTATATATCTAATTGATTAACTTATCCTATCCTAAACTTTATTTCAATCCATCTAGATTCCACATTGAGCTCCCCATTAACCATGTCCCTTCCTGCTATTGACATACCTGTAATGTCTTGCAATTTGCATTAGGGTTGATGGTGAAGCTTTATCACTCATCATAGTGATGTAGGAAATCTAACAGCCACTTCTGAACACATTTCTATTGCTCAAACCAGAGTAGGAACTTCACAGTGAACAGTAGACACTGGGGAGTGTTGTAGAGCAGAGGGACTAGGAAATACAAGTATATAGTTCCTAAAAGTGGTATCAGATGTGGATAGAGTGATAAAGAAGGCATGTTGTCCTTCATCAATAAGGGCTTGGGCTACAGATGTTGTGATGTTATATTGCAGTTGGACTAGACATTAAACTGGCCACTTTTGGAATATTGTGTTCAGTTTTGGTCACCCTGCCATAGGGAAGATTTCATGAATCTGTCAAGAGTGCAGAGAAGGTTTACGAGGATGTTGCTGGGCCTAAGCTATAGGAAAGGGATGGACAGATTAGAACCTCATTCCTTGGAGCATAGGAGATGGAGGGATGATCCTGTATAAGACAGTAAGGGTCATGGATAGGGTGAATGCACACAACCTTTTCCTCAAAAACTTTAGGGCATAGGTTTAAAGTGAGAAGGGAAAGATTTAATTGGAACCTAAGCGTTTTTTTTTTACACAGAGGGTGGTATGTATATGGAATAAGCTGCCAGAGGATGTAGTCGAGGCAGGTACAATAACAAAATTTAAATGACAATTAGAGAGGGATAGAAAAGATTTAGAAGGATATGGGTAAAAACAGGCAAATGAGAATAGCCTAGATGGGCATCTTGGTCAGCAGGAATGAGTTGGGCCAAAGGCCAGTTTCCATTCCGTGCCATGCCACATGACTCTATGACATTTAGTTAATTGTGGAAATACAGCAGTAGTGCATTTCAGTGGGTGGCACGGTGGCACAGCAGTGGAGTTATTGGCTTACAGCACCAGAGACCCGGGTTCGATCCTGGCAGTGGGTGCTTGTCTGTACGGAGATTGTACGTTCTCCCCCTGTCCTGCTTGGGTTTCCTCCGAGAACTTTCGGTTTCCTCCCATACTCCAAAGATGCACAGGTTTATAGGTTAATTGGCTTGGTATAAATGTAAATTGTCCCTTGGGTAGGAAAGTGTTAATGTGTGGGGATCGCTGGTCGTAGTTTGGCCGAAGGGCCAGTTTCCACACTGTATCTCTAAACTAAACTAAACTGGTAACTACTTATTCGCAGCTGTGCAGCAGAGTGTATTGTTGCAGGGTTTTTCTATCTGATCAGCATGAGAACATCAACTATTTATGAATTCTTCCAACTGAAAATAAAACGTTAAAGTTAAGTCATGGTGAATGAGATGAAACCAGGCTTTTATGGCTGTGCAAAGTGATAAAGACTGTTTATGATGTGATGTCTACCAATTTCAAATAGAAAGGATTGGGGAATAGTTGCCAAGATTTAGAGAACTGCAAAGTTCTGGGACTGCCATAGGACTAGTGAAAGTTACAGAGATAGATAAAAGCGAGGCTACAGATTTGAACATGTTTAAGATAGATATGCATGGGTCTGATGGATAAGATAATGGCACAGGGAAACACTGGAGAAGGTATGGGTTCCGGTCTGAGGTAGGGAAGACTCTTATGACAGGGTGATGAATGATCTGTACGGAGTTTGTACGTTCTCCCTGTGACTGCGTGAGCTTTCTCTGTGTACTCTGCTTTGCTCCCACATTCCAAAGACGTGCAGGTTTGTAGGTTATTTGGCTTCTGTAAATTCCTCTAGTGCATAGGAAGCAAAACTGGGATGGCCTGGAGCTAGTGTGTGGATGATCACCAGTCAGCGCGGACTTGGTGGGCCGAATGGCCTGTTTCCACGCTGTATCTTTATACTAAACTAAAGGAAATCATTGCAGTGTTTAAGAAGGAACAGCAGATGCTGGAAAATTGAAGGTGGTCAAAAATGCTGGGGAAACTCAGCGGGTGAGGCAGCATCTATGGAGCGAAGGAAATAGGCAACGTTTCAGGCCGAACCCCTTCTTCAGACTTTAGTTGCATTGATAGTACACGATATGATAGAACTTTATTAATCACTTTCCCTCCTGGGATAAATAATGTTCTATTGTAAAGTATTGTAATTGACTGCAACAACAGCTGTCACGATAACAGCTGGTTCAACCTTGCCCTTGAGAGTTAGGACCAGCAGCATCTTTGTTACCCTCATGTAGGAAGAAAGTGCAGGTGCTGATTTACACTGAAGATAGACAAAAAATACTGGAGTAACTCAGCGGGACAGGCAGCATCTCTGGAAAGAACAAATATAGGTCACCAGTCTGAAGAAGGGTCTCGACCCAAAATGTTGCTCATTCCTTCTCTCCAAGATGCTGCCTGCCCCGCTGAGTTACTCCAGCATTTTGTGTCTTGCTATGGCCCCCTACTGTTTGTTTTGCATGCCTCCCACTATGCATCGCTACATCAGGAATGAGAAAAGAAAGTGTGCTGGTGAGAACCATACAATTTGTTTTTTGGGTGAAGTGACATAGTTGAATGACTGAAATATCAATATGAGGCAATGAACACAGCATAGTATCTGGATCTTCAGGGCTTGGTTTCTCGCCTCTACAACCATGACTACTACTCCATTTAGAGAACATCTTTGACACTGCAAACAAAGGACATCTCTCTTACTCACCATCACCTACAAAATGCCTCCAGTGTAGCATCAAAACCAGTGCAAAATATTCCCTTCTATTGTGCACTTTTCTCCGTGTTTTCCTGGGCAGATTGAGCTGTTCTAGCCATGATGCTTTTCGTCTTCCTACCATGCCGCCGAATTCTAATGAGTGCAGGCAGTTCACAATAAAGAGTCTCTGCTGATTTGTTCTGCTAATGAACAGGTTGATTTCACTGTGGTCAGCAGCCAGCAGAAAGCTGTGTTTGCAGTCTGTGAGTGTTAGTTCACAGCCAGTCATGATCCCCAGATCAGTGTTTAACAGAGCGAGGTGGGAAGATAGCTGTGGTGTGGAGGAGAGTGTGGAGAGGAGAATGAGAATGGGGAAAGTGAGAGGAGTGTGACACTAGGTGGGTGTAGAGAATTGCATTGGAATGGAAGGAGATGACTTTACTGTCTCAGAGAAGTTTTTCATTATAAACCAGATTAAGATCCACACCAAAGATAGACACAAAATGCTGAAGTAACTCAGTCCTTAGAATACTTTGAGACATTCTGAGATTTTAAATAGTGCTCAAGGAAGTCCCTGTGTCTCAGCTGTAGCGCTATCTTTACTGACAATAATGTTGCTCTGAATTAACTTTTCAAGATATCCAAGGTGTAAGTTAATAGAATTTCATCAAAGCAAATAAGGTCTGCGTAGGAAGGAACTGCAGATGTTAGTTTAAGGGCCTGTCCCACTTGGGTGTCATTTGCGCGTCATTCACACGACAGGCTGGTAGTGACTGTCACGCTAAAATCGTCTAGCAGTATGACAGTCGCGCGCCAAGTGCTCTTGTGGGCTCAGCTTCTTTTTGGAGCCATGTGCGATGTCATTCATACTTAGTCCGATCTCCGTGGCAAGGATTTTCCCAGTGAAAAAATTTCAAAACTACGTGCGCTTTATACCCGGGTGTTCACATGGTGCGGCGCTCAAATGACGCTCAAATGGCATGCCGACGCCATATGGGTGGCGCATCATTATGGATGTTGACGCACGGTGACGCATAATAAATTAGCATAGGCAATGTTCGTGCATCACCGTGCGTAACCATGCATCACCACGCGCTACACATACGCCGTTGGTATGTCAGCGTACGCCATCAGTACGTCAGCGTGCACAAGAAATACGTCAAGCAGGTGGTGTGCGAGGATTTTGAGCATTCCAAATTCCTGGGGCACTGTGCGTTACCGCGCGTCACTGCATATGCCACCATTCCTCACCATGCACCATGCGCGCATCACGAAGCACCAACCAATTTTTAGGATGTTGCATAAATGACGCACAAATGACGCCTAAGTGGGACAGGCCCATAAGATTGACACAAAATGGTGGAGTAACTCAGTAGGTCAGGCAGCATCTCTGGAGTAAAAGATTAGGTCCCAACCCGAAACGTCACCTTTTCCTTCCTACACATTTAAGCTCCTCACTGTTCATTGTCCTGTTCCAGATGCCACTGCGGTGACTGTGGAGTGTTCTATGCCCCGACCACGGGTGAACAAAGAGGAAGATGACTGAACTTTATTGCCTTCCATCACAGTGAGAAACGTTGATTCCGCTGTGGTGGATGTTTATGTTAAATTCAATTATGTATCGTGGTCTTTTATTCGTAATTAACTAAAATTTCACTGAACCAATTGGTGCATTTGACAATAAATGTGAACTTGAACTTGAAATTGAACAAGCTCTTCAGTAAATGCACAGCACTTGACCAGGCAGAGACGAAGGTAATTTTCAGCTTAAAAACCTGCAAAACCCTAGCTTCACCTCTGAGCACATACTCTGGACAAGAATACATGAACGGTTCTACAGAAACTCTTTTCCATCATTATCTCTCAACATGGTGTTACATAATGAGGGTCTCTCTCCTGAGACATTCATTGTAGAGAGAGCAGGGTCAGTTCCGATGTTGCTCTAGTCAGGCTGTTGAGATAATGCCTGTGAATAAACCTGCCCTGACTGGCTGCTAATTATTCTTGTTGTTCGAAGTTTTGCTTTATAAGCATCTATTTGGTTTCCTAACAACATTTCTGGTAACCTCAGGTTGAAGAAACTGCGGGGAATCTCTTTATTCCTACTCTAATACATCTGCTTTTTAAGTTGCTCTGCTCTGAGTGGTTGATGCTAAACTGAAATGTAATCCTCATAATGTTTGGTGAGATGCTAATGAAAGGGGATAAATATCAAATAATTGCAACAATTCATACTGAGAAAAATAAAACATCTACACGTCTGACCTTTTTTGCTTTCCTCCACAACATAAATGAATATTTTGCCCGTTAGGAGTAGACTAATGTTTTATTCAGTGCCATTGACATACTTTCTCATGTATGAAGGAATAATCTAACAGCTTTATATACTACATGCTCTTCTTATGAAGATCTTGGCCAATGCTGCCCTGTTGGCCTTCATAACAACATCTGTGGGGGCCAATGTAAAACATTCTAGAACACAATGTGGTTATTCGGCTTTCACTTAGTTCAGCTGTAGAAGCCATCACAAAATTGGGGCACACATTCTCTTAACATGATCATTTTACATATGTAGCGGTCATGTTTCCAATCCATGAAGGTTGGGACCACTGCCTTCAACCATTCTCAGGGCAGGGTATCATGTTTAGTGACCCTGCACTGACATCAGCCTTACACTGACTTCAGCCCTACTCTGATTTCAGCCCAGTACTGATCTACCCAGCAGTTTGTGCTCGACGTGAGTCTTACCTACATCTTCATCTTGTAGCATCAATATATCCTGTTTCTTTCCCTGTCTTGTGTTATCTACCTTCTCCTCAAATATTATTTTGCTGTAGTAAGTTTCACATTCTAATCACACTTCACAAGAATACATTTCTCTCAAAATAGTACAATATATTACAGAACGTTGGAGGCTTTGGAAAGGGTGCAGAGGAGGTTTACTAGACTGCTGCCTAGATTAGAGGTTTCATCCACAAGGAGAGGTTGCATGGACTTGCATCATTGTCCCGGAACATTGGAGGTTGAGGGGAGACTTGGTAGAAGTACGTACAATTATGAAAGGTATAGATAGGGTGGACGGTCAGAACATTTTTGCCAGGATGGAACTGCCCAACACTGGAGAGCAGAGCTATAAGGTGAGAGGGGGTAAGTTTCATGGAGATGTGTGTGGCAAGTTTTTTATACAGAGAGGATCATGGGCATGCAATGCATTGCCATGGGTGATGATGGTGACAGATAAGATAGTGGCATCTAAGATGTTTTTAGATAAACAAATGGAAATGAAAGGAATAAAGGGATACAGATCATGTACAAATCATGCGATTAGTTTAACTTGACATCATATTCATAGAATCATAGAATCATAGAGTGATACAGTGTGGAAACAGGCCAATTGGCCCAACATGCCCACACCAGACAACATGCCCCAGCTACACTAGTCCCACCTGCCTGCGCTTGGTCCATATCCTTCCAAACCTGTCCTATCCATGTACCTATCTAACTGATTCTTAAATGTTGGGATAGTCCCAGCCTCAACTACCTCACCTGGCAACTTGTTTCACACATCCACAATCCTTTGTGTGAAATAGTTACCCCTCGGATTCCTATTGAATCTGTTCCCATTCACCTTGAACCAATGTCCTTTGGTCCTCCAGTCCCCAACTCTGGGCAAGAGACTCTGTGCATCTACCCGATCTATTCCTCTCATGATTTTATACACCTCTGTAAGATCGCCCATCCTCCTGCGCTCCATGAAATAATGACCCAGCCTAATTAACCTCTCCCGATAGCTCACATCCTCTAGACCTGACAACATCCTTGTAAATCATCTCCGAATCCTTTCAAGCTTGACAATATCTTTCCTATAACATGATGCCCAAAACTGAATATAATATTCTAAATGCGGTCTCACCGACGTCTTATTCAACTGCAACGTGACCTCCCAACGTCTATACTCAATACTGTGACTGATGAAGGCCAATGTGCCAAAAGTATTTTTGACCACCTGATCAGGCCCTGGAGATTTGTCTACCTTCATACGTGATAGTACCTTCAGTACTTATTCAACAGTAATGCTGACTGCTCTCAAGACACTTCCATTGACTGCCCCAAGTTCCTCCATCCTACTGTCTTTCTCCTTGTAAATACAGAAGAGAAATACTCATTGAAGACCTTGCCCATCTCCAGTGGCTCCACACAGAGGTGACCGCTTTGATTCCGAGGAGGTTGCACTCTCTCTCTAGTTACTCTTTCCCCCTTATGCATTCATATAATGTTTTGGGATTGTCCTTGATGCTACCTACCAGAGCTATCTCCTGGCCCCCTTTTTGCCCTTCTGACCTCCTTTTTCAATTTACTCCTTAGTTCCCGAAACTCCTCCAGGGATGCACCTGGTCCCAGCTGCCTATACCTATTCCATGCATCCTTCTTGTTTTTGACCAATGCCTCAACTCCCCTTGTCAGCCAAACTTCCTTATGTTTGCCTGCTTTGCCCTTCACTCTAATGGGGACGTACAGTACATATCCTGAGCTTTTTTCAACACACTTTTAAAAACATCCCACTTGGCTGATGATCCTTTCCCCTCAAATAACCTGCACACACATTGTGGTCGAAGGGCCCATCCCGGTGTTGTACTGTTCTATGTTCTCTGTTCTAACATAGTACATTGTTGAGTATGACTTAGTTTAGGTTTGTAGGTTTAAGACACAAGTTGCTGATAATTATTTGGGTAACTTGGCAGTTTCTGTTGAATGATCTATTGAAGGTTGTGAATATTAAAAGTGAAATCTTGTGGTGTTAAATGTGTGCATGTTGTAAGTTGAAAGAGCCAGCACGCAATTTTATCAAGAGTCACACATACAGATCAGACTGGTAATTCTACTGTACATGGAAGCGGGTGCTAAAATTACGCAGTACTTGGGTCCCAATATAGTTTCTTGTGGAATTTCAATGCACTGATGGAGCTTATGTTGTCAACCTCTCCATGGTGTGCCCTGTCAATTGACCTCAGTCAGGCGAACGACAACAAACAGAAACAGTGGCAGCGCTATGGCTTGGCGCCAACTGCAGCAAGCACACTTTTTAGGGCGGGCACCTACGGATATCGAACCAGATGGCATCACCCTGCTGCAGACTTCTGCTGCCTCAAACGCAAGAAGAAGAAGAATGTACTGTTTTCCTTTTGTTTATAATGCATAAAATATCTTTGTGCTACAAAACAGTTATGCACGGTGATCAGATGCCAATTTTAAATAGATGCAGGAAGTGCAAACTTAGGAGTGCACTCTACCACTACAGTCGGAGTTATTCAAGTGAAGAGACGTACTCTTTCAAGTACAATGCATCAATTGTAATGCCCAAAGGATTTTGACTTACGCATCCAAACAAGTAGCAACACAATCCAGCTCAGGATAAGAGTGAAGTTGACAGTAATAACAGTAATTATGGTAGATTGTAGAAACATAGAAATTAGGTGCAGGAGTAGGCCATTCAGCCCTTCGAGCCTGCACCGCCATTCAATATGATCATGGCTGATCATCCAACTCAGTATCCCGTACCTGCCTTCTCTCCATACCCTCTGATCCCCTTAGCCACAAGGGCCACATCCAACTCACTCTTAAATATAGCCAATGAACTGGCCTCAACTACCCTCTGTGGCAGAGAGTTCCAGAGACTCACCACTCTCTGTGTGAAAATGGTAATATTATGGTAGATTGTAGCACCACACTTTTCAGGAGTTGACTAGGCTCCATCAGGAACCATCTGGATGGTCAGTGTGAGAATCCCACTGGAGTAAGAAGTGGGCCCCACCAGCATAATTGGAGACAATTCGCTGCTTCTTCAATGGTGGAGTCCTTGACTTAGGTCCAGGAGTCCTGGGTGAGAATTGCCCCTTTAACCTACCCCTGCCATGAATGCAAATATTTCCTTACAAAGTCCACATGATTTTCTCAGCAAGATTTCACACGTCAATGTTGCAGTAACAGCATCAAACGTGCAGTGCACACTGATTAATGTTATTGCTGTGAGCTTCCCTTTGGCTTCTGAGCTGGGTTATGTTGCGACATAATCGAATATGTAAGCCAAAATCTTTTTCAGTATAATACAAAAACCACTCTCAATTTTCACTATGTGAATTTTGGTGATCTTTCTCCCGACCGTCAAAGTTAGATTGTTTTACATACGAGGATTTACATTTGGGAAGAGAACATCACATGGCAGGTGTCAGGATTTGAATGGAGACCAATTAAATAATCATGTCGAATGATTTGTGCTCAGAGCGATATACTGCATGTAGTTGAGGCAAATTGCAGCAAGATTCACAGACGATTTCCTCACAGCTGAATTTCCTCCAGCAATAGCTGCAGATTTATAAATTGTCCACATTACATCTCCTAAGCAATTGTGATTTGTTTACTAATCTTATTTAATCTGCACATCAATTTCTGTGCCTGATTAAATGCACTCTTGCTATTTGCAGTGGGATTGGAGTGGTGAAAGGTAGGGTAGGTACGTCATCGGGGTGATCAGGTAGGCACCCTCCTTCTTTGACATTTCATTGATAAGCCCACAACATCTCCAGAGGGTTCAACGGTGATACCTGGCGTCCCAGTTACACCCCCCTCAATTCCATACCCTCCTGTCTTCATCTTGCAGCCCAATTGTTGTCTCTCCTTTTGATCCAAATGCAATTGCTGCTTTTTTCTGCAGAATTTGATAATGATTTGATTGCTTGTTGGAGGGAGCGACCTCTAACCCCCATTTTCTTTAATAGCCTGGTCATAGATGTAGCAACAAATCCCCTACATCCCACTTCGATAGTGAAAATCTTGGTCTTCCAGCCATTATGGGAAGCTTCAGTTGCCAGTTCAGAGTACTTGGTCTTTTTCCTCTCATAAGCTTCTTCAACACCATCTTCCCATGGAACTGTCAATTCCACAACGTATGTCAACTTGGCAGTTGTGGACCACAGGACCATGTCTGGCCGGAGTCTTGTAGCCACAATGTCTGGGGAAAACACAAGCCTTTTTTCTAAGTCCACTTCCATTTTCCAATCCCGAGCAGGCTGCAGAATGCTTGCATCTATTAATGTTACCTGGTGCTTTGGAGGTTGGCCTGCTGGTACAAATGTTGTGAAGTGGGCATTTCCTGCCAATGTTGGTGGGGAAGCAATTGTGATCATTTGCCTCTGTTCAAGGATTGATGACAGCTGTCTTAGAACTTGGTTATGCCGCCAAGTGTAACACCCTTGGCCGAGGCTCATAGTGCATCCTGTTAAAATGTGCCTTAGTGATGCAGGTCCTTGGCAAAGGGAGCAAGTGGGGTCTTCTCCGAACCACTTCTTCAGGTTCTGAGGTGAAGGTAGAACATCATAAGCTGCTCTGATGACAAACCTTAGCCGAGATCCTTCCATTTGCCAGATGTCATGCCAGGTGAGTTTCCTCTTTTCCAGGCTCTCCCAGTTAGTCCATTGGCCCTGCTTGGCCATTGAGACGGCCTTGGCGTGTCGCTCTGCCTCCTCCTGCCTTCTCACCTCTTCCACCACATGCCGTCTTTTCTGCACAGATGTTGCCTTGTGCTATTGGGGAGCTTTTGGGACGAGCCCGAGCCCGAGCCCGGTTCTCCCGTGTTGGACTTGGCCAATCATATCCCGGAAATGAAGAGCAGACTTAGCACTCTGAACAGCTTCAGATGGGGTCCACTTCCTCCCCATTGCCACATGTGGGGCCGCTGTTCGAATAACAGTATCTTCAGATTCAGTGAGGGTCATGACCAACCTTGCTTTAGTGCATTTGAACTCTTCCACAAATCCTGCAATGGGTAATTCCAATTTTCCACTCCCATACAGACCGACAGCACTTAAGCATCGTGGAAGTCCAAGCCACTGTTTCACATGTGTGCTGATCATTCTTTCCAGCTTTTCCACTTTGTTGTTGGGGATTTCATACATAGTTAAAGGCCACATGATTCTTGGTAGTATGCCAAATTGGAAGCACCACAGCTTGAGATTTTCTGGTAGCAAAGTCTTGTTGATGCGAACTATGTGCATGATGGTATCCCTTTTCAGTTGTTCAAACTGCTCGGTGTCCTTGAGCTTTGCATCATAGCATGGGCCCAAACTCTTCACTGGCAGTTCTGAAACAGTTGGAACAGGTATTCCGTCAATATGAAATCTTTGATCCTTGTCTTGACCTTTGACAATGGAGATGCTTCTGCACCTGCTGAGTTTAATCTTCATCCTTGCCCATGTGATGTTTTGATGAAGTTTTTCCAGAAGTCTCTTGGTGCAGGGGATGGTTGTTGTTAGTGTTTTTATATCGTCCATATAGGGTTGTACTGGTGGCAATCGCTGACCACACTGTAGCCGTTTCCTCCCACAACCCATTTTGATGCTCTGATAATGAGCTCCATTGCCATAGTGAAGGTCAATGGGGAGATGGTGCACCCCGCCATGATGCCTACTTCCAGTCGTTGCCACGCTGTGGTAAAGTCTGATGTTGTGAGACAAAATTGCAGATCCTGGAAGTAGTTTTTTACCAGATTTGTTATTATTGCAGGCACCTGAAAGAATTCAAAAGCAGTCCACAATAGCGAATGAGAACTGATCCATAGGCGTTGGCCAGATCGAGGAACAAGACATGCAGATTCTTTCGTTCTTTCTTAGCAGTCTCGATTTGATGCCATATGATGCTGGTATGTTCAAGGCATCCTGAGAAGCCTGCTATGCCAGCCTATTGGATTGACGTATCAATGAAATGGTTTTGTTTCAGAAACTTTGTAAATCATTTCACCACCACACTGAAAAATATCTTGCCCTCTATGTTAAGAAGGTTTATTTGCCGAAGCTGTTCGGTGGTGGAAGAATGTTTTTCTTTTGGGATCAGGACTCCCCCCGCTCTTCTCCAGGCTTTGGGGATGACTTCCTTTTCCCACGCAACCCTCATGTTCATCCAGAGGAATTTCAGACTATCTGGGGCATTACTATCTGTAGACACAATACGGAACACCATTAGGGCCTGGTGCAGAGGCTGTTCTTGCCTTCCTCACTACTTCTTTTACCTCACTCAGCTTGGGAGGGCTGATGTCAAATTGATGTTGCGGTGGTGAGATTGGTGGGATGTCAGTGGGGACAAAAATCGGTCCACCTTTTAACTCATCAGTGTGGATGGTTCTGATGTGTCCTTCAACCTCCTTTTTTGACACTTTCAGCGATCCGCTTTTTTCTTTTGTGAAAATGCCTTTCACAAACTTAAATGGATCTTTGTAGAAGTCTGTTCGTGCTTTTTCCTTCCTTTTGCGTCGTTTCCTTAAATTCTCCGCTCTGCGCAGCTTCAAGAGCCTCTGTTTTAGGTCATTTTGAAGGAGATTGATGCCCTCCCTTTCTTCTGCTGTAACTTTTTTCCACACCTTCCTCAGGCTTCTTCTTTCTTTAACAAGTCGTTGGATTTCTGGGAGACGACGGGACTTGGGGGGAGGAGGCCTATCTTTCCTGTTGAGTTGTTCCTTCTCACCAAATTTCTCCTTTCCATAGCTGTAAACTAGATCACCCATCTTCTCCAACTTCTTTTCTGCTGATCCCTTGATTCCACTTAAAATTAAGCTCACATCTGCATTGATGATTTCCCACTCCTTGCTGTTGGACTTTGGCCATTTCACCAACGGCTTATGTCCTTGCATGTTCTCCACCATACGATGTGCATGGTTGCGTCTTGGACTGTTGCCTGAAACTTCTGCCACATCCCGTAGGGTGCTGATGCTCTGCGGACTGTGGAATTCTTCCCGCCGCTGAGTTTCATCCGACTGATTTGACCTTTCTCTTGACAGAATGTGGTCAATACGAGGCCCTGGGTTGAGGATTTTCAAGCATTTCTTCCATCCCTGATGAATTTTGAGACCACGAGTTGATGTTACTTTAGTCCGGCCACACCTACAGGTCTGAAGAATGTGTCCAGCTGATCATTTTTCAAGAGTTTTGCCACTTACCTGATTCAATGTCGTGTCCATTCCAAGGTTTGTTACCGGGTGGTCAGTCGATGGGTCATCGTGTGCCCCCGCTCTCACAGACTCTGGGGGTATTCTTCTCTTTAAACTTTTTGTAGCCAAGTGAGGGTGACTCTTGTGCCCTAATAAGGTGACGGAGCCAGCTGTTATGGGTAGCTAGCCCATAACAGCCCCATTGCGGTATATTTCCTCCTGTCAGCTGTCGCTCCAAGCTGTCACATGGTCATTCCCTTGTCGTCAGTTGCACTTTCACAGTAGTCACTGGTTTTTTCTCCAGTGAGCTAATTGGACTTGATGTTTCAATCCGATAATAAGTCGGCACTCTTGCTATTTGCAGTGGGATTGGAGTGGTGAAAGGTAGGGTAAGTACGTCATCGGGGTCATCAGGTGGGCACCCTACTTCTTTGACGTTTCATTGATAAACCCACAACATCTTCAGAGGGTTCAACGGTGATACCTGACGTTCCAGTTACACCCCCTTCAATTCAATACCCTCCTGTCTAAACAATAGCTGCAGGTTTATAAATTGTCCACATTACAATCTCCTAAGAAAATGTGATTTGTTTCCTAATCTTATTTAATCTGCACATCAATTTCTGTGCCTGAATTTAAGGCTATCGTCCATAAAACTATAATTACTTGCAGATTGACACAAAAAGATGAGACTTGTAGTTACATAGATGAAGGAATTGCAGATGCTGGTTCAATCTTAAGATAGACACAAGAACCTGGAGTAACACAGCCGGTCAGACAGCATCTCTGGAGAAAAGGAAGAGGTGACATTTTGGGTCAAGTCCTTTCTTCAGACCTTCTTCTGAAGAAGGGTCTTGACCCGAAACATCTCCCATTCCTTTTCTCCAGAAATGCTGTCTACCCCCTGAGTTACTCCAGGTTCTTGTGTCTATCTTCAGATTGAACCAGCATCTGCAATTCCTTCATCTACATAACTAAAAGTCTCATCTTCCTGTCTGCGCTCTATATTGATTTTAGAAAAAATGTCACCCTATATCGCTATGATTTTTGGCCATCTTACTCACAGCCCTCCTCCGCTGAGGCAGCCCCGAGGATTTTTCCGATCGATGAAAAATAAAAAAGTTATGAATGTTTAAAAAATCTTGAGATCAGCTGATTGGTCCTCTAGCCCGTCAATCAGCACAATGAAGGTAATGCCCCTTCCGGGGGGGGGGGGGGGGGGCAGGACTATAAAATCCCGGATGTCTTGACGTCAGTCAGTCACTCTGGAAGATCGCAAGGGGGAGACCACAACTGTGATTATAAGCTATGAATCAACTGAACTGTGAGTCTGCAATGTACTTGCAATAAATGATTTGTAAGCCCTTAATGAAAATGCAATGCGCTGTCTGGCCTGCCTTGTGCTTGAAACTGCAATGGAAATGGAAATTAAATGAAAATGCAATGAGCTGTTTGGCCTGCCCTGTGCTTGAAACTGCAATGAAAATGGAAATGAAACGAAAATGCAATGAGCTGTTTGGCCTGCCCTGTGCTTGAAACTGCAATGGAAATGGAAATGAAACGAAAATGCAATGAGCTGTTTGGCCTGCCCTGTGCTTGAAACTGCAATGGAAATAGAAATGGAAATGGAAATGAAATGAATTGTTTGGCCTGTCCTGTGCTTGTAATTGAAATGGAAATGGAAATTGAAATGAAAATGAAATTAGTTGTTTGGCCTGCCCTGTGCTTGAAATTGAATTGGAAATGAAATGAATTGAGTTGCTTGGCCTGCCTGAAACAACAATTTTTGGCCCACAAGGCCCCTATTAGCTGAGAAACCAGTCCCTTTTTGTCCAAAAGGCCCGTATTAGCCCAGGAGGAGCATTTTGGTTCAAAAGGCCCATGCCAGGCCAGGAAAAGTCCAGAAAAAGTACCTTTCACTGAGATTTCACTCCGATTTGTTTTTAAAGAGACCCTTCAATCCATCAGGCCTGTACTAGCTCAGGAGGTGTCCCTTCAGCCCATCAGCAAGTATTCCCCCTGCAAGTATTAAACCTCACCTCAGTATTTTTCTCCCTCCATTCATTGGCTCCCTGTGAGATCCAGCCAAGGATAGACTTTCCTCCTCCATTGCTATGATCTGCAGAAAAAGAAGAAACATTTCTTAAATTGATTCTCCACCCTCCCCCTTCTCTCTCACAGAGTCTCTCACCTGTTTTGGGCAGAATTTATGGCAGTTTCTGAGCTGCCAGCCCACCAGGCCTGAGTGACTGATTTGCCAGCCCACCAGGCCTAATTAACTGAGCTGCAAGCCCACCAGGCCTGAGTGACTGAGCTGCCAGCCCACCAGGCCTGGGTGGTTGAGCTGCCAAGTCAAGAATCCATTCAGCCCACAATGTCCATACTAGCCCTCTGGAAACCAGTCCCTTCGGCCCACAACGCCCATACTAGCGCTCCAGAAAGTGCCCCCCCCCCCCCACTGGCCATCAATATTGGAATAGGTGGAGAGGTGGAATATTGCGTCGGGGGACCAGCCCTCTGATGTGAACATGGGACCCAATGGGTTTCACTTAGTCTAGTATACAATTAATTGCATTCAGATGATTCATTGCTTTATAGCAATTAGTTTTGTTTTAAGTCTTATTTTGTTTGGTTGTATTTTTTTTTGCCTTTGCTGCACATGCTATCACCAGCTGAGCAATGAAAGAGGGCTTGGTTTACAGCTCCATATCTAAAACTGTATGGGTAATATGAACCTGCAGTGGTGTTCATTTCATGCACCATCCTAGTTTTTATTTATTTAGCACTTTTTCCATTGTATTTGTTTTGTTTTTATATTATGGAATCCAGACGTCTGGTAAAATGAAATGCCTATTTTAAAATCCTGATACATATCTTTATGATATATACTGCAATGTCAAACTAGGAACATATAATCTTTTCACTTTTGCCATCTCTACCCCTCTCTATATCTATATCCATCACTCTACTGATTCAACGGCTTCTTAAATAAATTGCAACATCGTGCAACTGCCCAGCCATTCTTCAGTTCCATATATTTCTGAGTAGTTTCATTTGCCGTGCTAATTATTGGACTATGGACCCATCTGACTGCATCCTGTCGAGGGAGCTGTCTCTGAAGTTGACCCCTAGCCACTGGCATCAACCTGGCCCCGGGCCACTGGGCATGGAACCCACCTGTAGTAAGTCCAAGGCTCATCTCCCGCTCTTCCCCAAAGACCTCGAACCGGAAAGAGGAGTGAGTCGGACCAACGACACCAGACATAGGGACAGTAGGAGCAGGACTGGGGGGGGGGGGAGGGGTCTAATCTCCCCCTCCGTCAAGATTGGTTGCAGGAGGCTCGCCCACACCTGGGCACAGAGGCTGATGGACCTGAGAGGAGAGGGACGACTCGCTTTTGAACCGTATAAGGGGGACAGGGGGCTGCCAAGAACAAATATCGACCTGATGAAGGGAGTGCAAGGAAATAGGGACCAGGCCGGAAGGGCCGCCAGGAACAAACAGGGAACATTGGAACTCTAATGAGAGTCAGTGACAGATACATGGCGACTCTTTGCGTACTTTGTGTATTGTAGGCAGAAACAAAACATATCACTACTCCTAGGTACATGCGACAATACCGTATAATTGAAAAATTAAATCATTAGATTAAGATTGCTTACTTTAATGCGCAAATTATTGGAACAATACTGTTTTCACCAGGGACCCGCGAGCTCCCGGTATTACTGTCCACCGGTCCTGCGGCTGGAGTCTCCGAAGCTCCGGGGTCGGGCCGCAGCAGTGCGCCACCACAGCTCCTCCCGTTCCGAACTCAGCCAGCTCCATGATGGTAAGTAATCCGCAGGCTCCGCAACTGGAGCCCCCAGGTCGTTCCGGTTGGAGGCCACTCCATGGTGCTAGGCCCCAACGTCAACGGAGACCCAACAGGGAAAAGGTCGGGTCCCCCGTACAGGGAAAAGATTTTAAAGTTTCCCCCAGTGGTTGTCAAGTGGCGACTCAGCCTCAGGTGATAGATCCTGAAGCCCTCACCAGGGTATGCCTTGATGACCATTAAAAATGTCGCTGTTGTCAAAGATTTTGAACTGCTTTTAAAACAAATAAGGCCAGAGACATTTGAAAAACAGGCGGAAGAAGTGCCTTTAACAACTTACTGCTGTCTCCTTTAGCAGCCGAGTGTTTTCATGATAACTAAAGCCAAATGTCATTGACTATTCAGTCTGTTCCTGCCTCTTAGTTGCTGGCAAGTCTTGTTTGATTGAAAACACTCAGCAACTGCAGGGCAGAGCCTGAAATTCCACTTCTCTGTGAGACCGATTGCTCAGATATTGCAGGTATCATTAGATGCGCTGAGAAGATGCAAATTCTGACCTTCGAGAAAAGACAGTGCCCAGTGTTCAACTGAGGAACAACATGCTCTTGCACTTTGTGACTTGTTTTGGTAACACATTTAGTGTGAGAAAGCTCCAGAGGGAGATGTACTTATGTTTCCTTCACTTTATGTTACACCTACCTACCTCTGTTGATGCCTGAACCCATGTGAAGTAATATAGTGAATGTTCTTTCAAAGTCATTCTTTGCAATTTCAAAAAGCTATCATTATAGTAGAAAATAATTGATACCTTGGAGGCAATGCAAGATAGTAATCTCATTAGGGATGTTGGGTGGCATTATAAACCGTGACAGTAACACCTAAGAGGACTTGTAAGTGTTGCCTGAGTCCCATGATGAGATTAAATCCTTGAAATAGTACCAGTGTATTTAATACTTTCAACGCTCTGAACTTTTCAAGGTAATTTGGAAATAATGTTGTTGCAACAGTACATCACCGGTGGGTGTCAGCATCAATGTGAACGGCCATTTCAGTTCCAGTTGCTGATGCGCACTGCAAAATTAATGATGACGATAAAGTAACTGGAACTGTACATTTTTCCCCATTAATTTTCTCCCAACAGGTCACAGGGCTGAGACAAAGTAGCTGAGTCATGTACACCAGGATGATCTTGGATTTAATGAGCACTCAGCTGGCACTTGAGAGTAGGTAGCTCTTTAACT
Organism: Okamejei kenojei; assembly: GCA_035221665.1. NCBI lineage: Eukaryota > Metazoa > Chordata > Chondrichthyes > Rajiformes > Rajidae > Okamejei > Okamejei kenojei. The sequence goes on from CM069153.1 coordinate 14,761,126, forward strand.
GACCAAAGCACAAATGGTTTAAAGGAAGAAAGTTGGTAATTGCTATTTGTTGATCTCTCACTGGATGTCTCTGTAGATAACAAGTGATGTAAATCAGTTCTAAGGGCAGAATTAGGCCATTCGGCTCATCAAATCACCTCTGCCATTTAATCATCACTGATTTATCTTTCCCTTTCAACCCCTTTCTCCTGCCATAACCCCCGACACCTTGACTAAACAAGAATCTGTCCATCTCCGTATTAAAAATATTCATTGACTTGGCCTCCACAGCCGTCTGCGGCAATTAATTCCACAGATTCACCACCCTCTGACTACAGAAAACCCTCCTCATCTCTATTGAGGAGGAATTACTTATGTGAGGGCACACTCACTTGTGATGGAGGCCATGTTCAATAGTCAGCCTGACTATTGAACATTCCCTGGCACATTCTGAGGATGGGAGATAGGAGGACAGAGATAGGAGGAAACATCAAATGCCTATGAAATAATGGAACGAATAGCTTCACCACAAGAGGAACAGTCGGATAAAATAAAAGATTTTAATTTTGCGAGAAGGAGAATAATTACATTTGTATTGAGATATTGGTTGTGACATCAGAAGCGAGTTCAGTTGCCTGATCTCTGAACGCAGACGATTATTGGAGATGCTGAACTACCTGTTTTAGAACCAGGGATCAGAGTCTTGATGGAAGGCACTGATCATTCTGCAGAAAGACCTTTACTTTCAACAAAGTGAACTGTGAAGTTCTCGACACAGGAGAGTTATGGAGGCAGAGGTTGTTGGGCATTCAGATATTTAGAAAACCAGGGTATTTGACATTCAGGCAGGACAGAAAAGGAGGACAGTGTTATCCAGTTTCAGACCTGTCCCCACTAATACCACACCCCATAATATAGGAAGACAAAACTATGACTACTTCAGCTACACCCTCACTTTATACAATTTGAGACCTGTGCCCATGAGCACTGTATTTCTGAGTCTAAATCTGCATATAGATCAGGAACTAAATTCAGGCCTGGAAGATCAGATTGGGCTTAATCTGGTACTTTGGATTCAGCTCATGTATTCTTACCCCTTAGCCAGTCAATTCCCTGGCACCGTGGCTTTCAAGGTCTGGGCCAAGCATCAAGATGGTCCCTGGGACCAGGTGGAGAGTGTGAACTGTTGAAACCTATCTCTCTTAATCAGTTACAGCCTCCATGGGAAGCTATTGGAAAGAGACCAAATTGAGCAGTGGTTAAGATTTAAAATGGAGCTGGTAATAATATTCTATTTTCTTTTCACTATCTGCAGTTCTTTTTTGTGGTCTCTGGTGTTGCTGTTGATGAACAAAGATGGATCTTCCTTCAAAGCCTTTGTGTCAATTCCCAACCAACAGCAATGACCAGCACAACAAGGTATGAAAATACATGCCACTAACATTAAATCCCCATTCTTACTATGCGCTATTCAATCTTTCCCAACTAGGATGGTAATGGAACATGCTTTTCCACAGTAAGGAATAACAAAAACAAAATATTCAGCTACCAATGGCCCAGTTCAGAACCACAGACTTTGCTGCAGAATTCATAAACAATCTTTTCTATTCAACATACTTGATGTAAACTGTACTCATTCTTTTGCAATTTATTAAAGAAGCTTGAGCAAATGCCATTGCGGGTGGTGGGTGTATGGAACGAGCTGCCTGAGGAGGTAGTGGAAGCAGGTGCTATAATAACATTTAAAAGACATTTGGACAGGTAATAGATAGGAAAGGTTTAGAGGGATATGGACCAAACGTGTTTATGGGACATCTTGCTCGCCATAGGCAATGTGCCAAAGGGCCTGTATCCATGCTGTATGACTCCATAGAGTCATACAGTTTCAGTCACTTGCTGCATAGTTTGATCCAAACTGGTGAATGAGGAACGTCTAAGATAGAATGTTCATGGTAGAAACACCTTGCCAGATTTAACCCTGGGCATAAATCATAAGTGATAGGAGTAGAATTAGGCCATTTGGCCTATGAAGCCTACTCCGCAATTCAATCGTGGCTGATCTATCTCTCCCTCCTAACCACATTCTCCTGCCTTCTCCCCATAACCCCTGACACCCGTACTAATCAAATGGGCAAGATCAATCTACTTGTCCAGCTGTTGATAATAATAACAATTTTGGCACGGACTGGAAGGGCCGAGAGGGCCTGTTTCCGTGCTGTAATTGTTAATTGTTATATGGTTATAATGTTTGACACTGCGAATACTGTGGTTATGGCTTTAAGGAAGGCATGTGGTCCTCCAATCAGTCGGGGTGAATCAGGGGCTGAAATATCATTTTGGCAGCGACTTTAAAAGTATTTTCAATATTGAGACATCATTCTCGGTACCATTGCTTCATGCATCTTACTGATTTGTTATTTTAATGTGCGAGACAAAATCATGTCAGCTTTTCAGAACAGTGCTGCTCTTTGCTTACATAGGTGAAGCAGCCCTTGTTCCCAAAGCAATCTGTGGAGTTAAGAAGTCAGCATGTATGTGAAATATGGCTTCAGGCCACAGCAAGATAGAGAAAAGAAGCCACTTGGGAGCTAATTTACTTCTTGCAGATGTACCATTATAAAGTACCTGATGCTACAATAGAGACAAATGCTGTTCCTGTCAGTCTCTGAGTGCTCCTGCTTCTTCCTCCCAAATCCTTTGTGTCAAAGAAACATTGAATTATATGCAAATATTCTGCAGAACACAGATTCTTAGTGTACAATAGAAAGCAATTTGTAGCAGGACTCGGGGGGGCATTTGACCAGTCAGAACATTTGAACTCTTGAGGATATTTCACAGAGGACCCAGCCTGCTCAGTGAGAGATGCAGTGTACAGTATATACTGTATGAAGCAGGATACTAGTTATTATCAAAGAAATGTTATCAACAAAAAATTTGGAAACATTAAACATGATCAAAGAGTGCACTTAGTGATTTTACAATCTGAATGTAATCACATTCAGTTTAATTTGCTTCTTGAACATTTCTGTGCAAGCTATGGTATTCCATACACTCTGACATGCTAATCTGACTCTATTGCAATACCAGTGTAACGTAATTCCGTGAAGATATTGGAGTGGATTTCTACGATTGTTATTGGCTAGAAATAAAAGGGTGGTTCTCACACTGGGAGTAGCTGTGAATCCAACAAGTTCCCAAATCTGAGACTAGTGTAGAAGGGACATGTTGGTCGGTGTGGACAAGGTGGGTTGAAGGGCATTTTTCCATGCTGTATGACTATAAATTAACTATACATTCACTGCTTTATCCCAAAAGCTTGCAACAAACTTCTCAATTTCAGGAATTCATCTGATTTGTTTTTGAATGTGTTCAGTGCATCTGTTTGCATTATTTTGCTGAGCATCCATGTATCCAACAACCATGTAAATAATTTTGAATCAAAGCAGAAAATACTGAACACATTGAGCTGGGCAGGCATGTCCTTTATCTGAACATGAAAACTGTTTTTATACTGAAAACCTTTTAATCTTGTATCTGATTAAAGGCCTGTTAGTCATTGGAAATTTCTCCTTAATTAATTGTAAAAATAAATGGTTTTGAATGCATTTATTAACCCATCACATCTTTTTCTGCTCAACGAATAGCCCAGTCTTCCAGTCTATACACAAAAATGAGGGACCTCATCACTGATTTCATTCCTGCGGATCGCTAGAGGATTCTCTTCATTACCTCAAAATCATCCTTAAATATGTAGCAAGACATAGTGAAGAAGACTGCAGCAAACCTCAAGCGGGCAGAGACAGGAGTCAAATGGGAAGAGAGATGGAAGAAAGATAATGTACGCACGTGTGAAGTGGTTCATTTTGTGAGGGAGAATGAAAAGAGGCACTGTCAACTAAATAGTACAATTAAAGGATGAACTACTGCAATTTAACTTGCCCTCGCAAGTTTCAACAAGTTACATGACTCAATTTCTCATGTTTTGGATACAGGAAGATTTCTATGTGCAGGTCACAAGCTGCAAAGCTCGCATGAAACTGGCCAATCATGGCATTTCCATCATAACATTTGATGCTGAAATATTTTCCAGTTTTGTGTAATATATATCATCACATTCTGAAGATAGACACAATATGCTGGAGTGGCTCAGCAGGACAGGCAGCATTTCTGGAGAGAAGGAATGGGTGATGTTCTAGGTCGAGACTCCATCTGAAGAAGGGTCTTGACCCCAAACGTCACCCATTCATTCTCTCCAGAGATGCTGCCTGTCCCGCTGAGTTACTCCAGCATTTTGTGTCTATCTTCAGTTTAAACCAGCATCTGCAGTTCCTTCCTACTCATCCCATTCTGAATTGGACCTATCCTGATCCAACTCCTTGAGCTCTTTGGTTGGATCAACAGCCAAGGTAGCACAGGCTGACTAAACTTAACATTAAGATTGTGACACATATAGATCTGAGTTACAGCCATGAACAAAATCACATATAGGGTAGAGTTTTCAGTGTGAGATGAAGTGTACAAGATAGATTATCACTCAAGGAATTTAGATCAGAAAATATAGGGGAATAATCCACGGGATCAATTTTTTTAAAAAACGAGACTTGATAGTTTGATTCCCAGATAAGGATCAAGAATACAAAGTAATGCAATATAAATGAAGGGCTGAAAAATTAGTTCTATTTCTTGGGTATCAACGGATTAGCAAACGTGAGGGGTGAAACTAACATTTCCTGGTAAATAACCAGGCCATATCGATCTCACTTCTGCTAATCGCTCTGCTCTCCCATTGAATCCCAAAGGATTGAGTGTAATCGGCTTAGTCGCCTGAAGCAGAGGGCGTAAATGAAAGCTCAGATGCTCCTCTTGGATAGATTCTGTTGTGCACTGTGTACCAGGGAATCAGTTGAGGCAGGAGTAAATCCCTCCTGTTTAAACAGGCTGCCAGCACTCTGCACCTTTCACAAACTGACAATTGATCAGGGACTGCAGGCACCTGCACACCATCTTTCACGGAAAGAGTCGCGGACAAAACACATTTTCTGCAGCTCATAAAGACAAAAAAAATTGAAGATATATACGATTGTGTAATATATATCATCACATTCATTATCGGACTGATGGTTGCTATGCAGAATACCCCTACCACCTCTTCAAACCTTACTCAGAATTACTAGCTAATTTGGCTAATGTATTGACAATGGTTATATATGATTGTTCTTCTGCTGAGATCTAAACAGTGATAGGGAAATGACAATAAATTGTCATATAGTGTAGAAAGCAAAGTGCTGGAGTAACAGCAGCAGGCAAGGCAGCATCTCTGGAGGACATGAATGGGCAACACAATGGTTTTGGGTTGGGATCCTTCCTCAGGCTCCTACAGGACCTGCTGTGTGACTCTAGCACAGAGTGTTCTCACACAAGATTCCAGCAACAGTGGGCTATTCTGTGCAAACTGTTCTGACTGGAGTATTGTGCTTATGTATGGGGATAGTTGGGCTGAGCTGTTTGCAAAACATTTTTTGTCACTGTTCCTTGTACACGTGACAATAAAGAAACCATTGAACGATTGAACCAAAAATCCGCATATTCATTCAAGTTTAGGCTTGGACATTATCGGACTGATGGTTGCTATGCAGAATACCCCTACCACCTCGTCAAACCTTACTCAGAATGACTAGCTAATTTGGCTAATGTATTGACAATGGTTATATGCCGGAAGTATGAAAGGGATAGTCCAAAGAATTAAACAGTGGTATCAGTCAGTCTCTTCAGAAGGGAATAGAAACTGGAAAATTGATTAAATGACATCTGTGAAACCAGGAGCAGATTTGTAGCTAGATTTTGACTTGCAGCTCATGAGCATATTGCATTTTGACGGCCAGCACAAATTCACAGCTGCTAGAAAGTATCAACAAAGTAAATTAGCAAGTGAATATAAATGGGGCTTCAACGTAGCTTGACATTTATAATTAAGAAACTCCATAACGTTTGTTCTCCATTAGAGATCAGGTTGACAGTTCCATTTGGCTAAGTCTTTTAAAAATCTGTTTAATTCTGAACTGTTCATGGACTTCCTCCCAATCCACCAAGTTCATGAATACAAATGTTTTAAATTAAGTAAGAAAATGTCAATTCCCAACAGGTAAAAATGTCATTTATCGGCGTCTACTTGACAAATAACACAGTGAAGGGAAGGCAACATTTTATTTTACTTCGGAGTCACGTGAGTGACTACGTGAAGAAGCCCCGCCAGGCGCATGCTTGGCATTACGTCGACACATGTCGGTAGGGAAGGGCTGCAGATCGCAGCTCCATCAGCGGTAAGTAACAGACCCGCAGTGAGTTGAAATTATTTCCTGGGTAGAAACTCCGTGACGCTGGCTGGAATAGCCAGGAGGAGTTTGGGGAAGTTTTAAAATGGACACAGTGAAAAAATCGGCGCGGGGGGAAGCGCGCGTCCCAGGTGGAAACTCAGTTAAGATCAGGATCACAGATTAGTACGGAGCCGGTTCTGATACCGGTAATTCAGACTTTAGACGCTCCACAGCCACAGGTCACGGAGGAAAATCCAGTGAAGGGGAAAAATAAAAGGAAGTCTGCTAGGCCTGAAATATCAGGTGAATCTGATGAAGAAGAGGCAGGACCATGCAGACGAGCTCTGTGGCTCAGGATGGACCAAATGGAGAAAATGCTCCAAAAAATTATAAACCAAGGGTCAAAAGACCCAGAATATTCCCAGGCAGCCCCTGAGGGAGTTCCATATCATGATTATGGTGCCTTTACAACATGGGAATGTGAACCTCCAGAGCCTTGTTTAGGTCTGGAGGAAGTCTCCTTGAGCAAGTCTCAGGAGTACCAGGGCAGCAAAAGACTGACCCTGAAGGTGGTGTTTTTGGTGTTGAATACCCACCACAGCACAAAAGTCAAAGTACAGGTGTACCGGATGTAGCACAATCCTTTGCTATACCAGAGGGAAGCGGTGAGGTCATGGAAGAAAACCTGGCGGCCAACATTAATTATTTGGTTTCTCACCAACTTCAGGAGACTGTCATGATGGAGACAGCAGACCTCTATAAAACACCTATTAATTGTACATCACTGTGGGTGCCAACGGTGAATCCAAGTATTTGGACACATATGAGTTCAACAATGCGATGGATGAGAAGGGGGTTTGATTCAGGAGCAGAAACAAGTAGAGGCAGGGGTATGGTGAGAAAGTATTATCACCCATCACAGCCCAATGTTAATCCATATATTGGGAGAAGGAGACCATCAAGGTCATTTGCTGAGGTACAAAACTGCATTCTATCACAGAGGAAACTGTTGTAGAACCTCCGATTGGTGGTAGATTGCAATTGTTTTATGATGAATGGTACTGTATAACATCTGATTGGATTATATTAGATACTGTGTCAGGTGCTACTATTGAATTTGTGGAAGGAGTTGATCCACCTGTACAGGATAAACCTAATCGGGATTTGGTATTTTCTGCACCTGAAAATTTTCAGCAAAAAAGAAGTAAAAAATAAAAATAAAAATAAAAATTTACTTTAAAAAGGGGTAATTGAAAGTACGGGGTATCATCTGCAACAATTTGTGTCAAATATTTTCCCCAAGCCAAAGAAAGATGGGGGTTGCAGAGTCATTCTGGATCTCACAAAATTGAATTCATATGTCCAGTATAGACATTTCAAAATGGACACCTTCAACACTGTAAAGGAGTTGTTGTCCATAGGGTGTTACATGGCTACTATAGACTTAAAAGATGCGTATTATTCAGTGCCAATTCATCACCATTATCGTAGGTACTTGAAATTTAATTGGATGCATCAGCTGTGGCAATATAAAGAATTACCTAATGGGTTAAGTTCAGCTCCCAGGCTGTTCACAAAATTATTGAAACCAGCACTGGCATTGTTAAGGGCTCAAAATCACATTGTCATGGCTTATCTTGATGATATTTTAATTGTTAATGCCATTCAGGAATCAGCTGAATATTCAGTTTGAGCAACTATAAGCCTGTTGAAAAGGCTAGGATTTCTGATCCATCCAACGAAATCTAAACTACAGCCGTTGCAGACAATTGAGTATTTGGGGTTTGTCATTAATTCAGTTGCTATGTCAGTAACTTTACCAACAGATTAAATTGTGGATATTACAAATGAGTGTGAATTCCTTGCTGACAAACCTTATCCCTCCATCCGAGAAGTAGCTAGGGTTATTGGTAAGATAGTAGCAGCGTTTCCCGCTGTTGAGTTTGGCCCTTTGCATTATCAAAATCTTCGAAAAGGCAAAAGCACAAGCACTAAAAAAGCGTGCAGGTCATTTTGACAGACCCATGCAGTTGCCAACAGAAGCTTTGGCTAAATTACAGTGGTGGATTGGGAATGTATAACAACACCAGGTTTAACATCAGTCTGAAGAAGGGTCTCGACCCGAAACGTCTCCCATTCCTTCTCTCCAGAGATGCTGCCTGTCCCGCTGGATTACTCCAGCTTTTTGTGTCAACCAGGTTTAATGCTGTCTTGGTCTGAGGACATTAATTCATAATGTCATAAGCAATAGGACCAGAACTAGGCTATCAAGTCCACTCCGCTATTCAATCATGGCCGATCCATCTCTCCCTTCCAACCCTATTCTCATGCCTTCTCCCCATAACCTCTGTCACCTGTACTAATCAATGTCAATTCCAGTGGAAGTGCTGCTATTGGACATGTATAATCTTTGCGCTGATTGATTTGCATGCAACAAAAGCTTTGCACTGTACCTCGATACATGTGACAATAAACTAAACTAAGAAACTAACGAACAAGGGAGTGGGATTGCCATTCACTCATGTTGGGAAGTGCAAGGAAAGGATCAGATTTTACTTCGGAGTCACGTGAGTGACTACGTGAAGAAAAGCCCTGCCAGGCGTATGTGCGCCATTACGTCGACGCATGTCGCACCGACAGGCTGGAGAGCGCAGCTCCACCAGCGGTAAGTAGTAACCCGCAGGTAAGTCAATGTTAAACCTTTCCTGCGAGTGTTTTTTAAACTCTTTAAGTCTGGCTCGCAGAGCCAGCTAGAGTTGCTAATATATATTGTTAATATAAACTGCGGTAATGGAGTGGAATGCGCGGGGACCACGGTTACCACTTATAGATCGGGTCTGGAGATAACGGCTGCTCTAAAGCCGACTCCCGCGATTACCGCTATTTAGATCGGGTTTGGAGATAACGGCTGCGCTAATGCCGGCTCCAATACCCGCTACTGTTCTACTGGCAGCTAAAATGAAATAAAATAAAATAAAATGAAATGAAATAAAATGAAATACAAATTTTATTTCCCAACTGCTTCCATCAATTTCCAGTGCTTCAAGGCACTCAGAAATACCAAACTAAAGTACTCTCAGGCTCATTTGTCTGATGAGTCTGATGATATGGAAGACTCCCTCCTTTTCATTTAAAGGTATGGGGATGGCTCAACCAAATGGGGGAAAATACTCAAAATTTAAAGAGCCATGGGAAAAATTTCAATTGGGGTCGAATGCCCTAGGATTCCCACACAGCCTCTCACAGAAGTCCATGAAACAAAGAAGAAAATATCGTTTATGGATAACAGTAGGAATCATCCTCTCCAGCACCTTGATTAGGGCTGGATGAGATCTCCCTAGAGCATAACTCGGGAGAAGCAGGGCAGGAGGAATCTGACCCTAAAGCTGCTGTCACTGCTTATGTGCACACACCAGCGCACACGAGCCATGCTCCAGGGGTCCCGGACATAGCGTTAAACTTTGCTAAACCCGAAAGGGACTGGTGAGGTTATCGAGAAAACTCTAGCCGCCAATGTAAATTACATGGCTTCTCAGCAGCTCCAGGATATGTTCATGGGGACTGGCACAAGTTATAAAACACCTGTAAACTGTGCTTCACTCAAAATGTCCACCGTGAACTCGACAAGGGCACAAATGAGTGCAAGAAGACAAGATGCGGAGAAAGAAGTGAGATTTCAACGCATCCTCAAGTTGTTGGCAGCAGCATTCGGAGAAGGTCCAGGGGGCACCGATGTCTGGTATTCAACAAGATATGCTGGCCCTGTTCTGCAACGCCTACGTTGAACCCGAAGTTTGCAGCTCTATGTAGGTCCACCAATATCCAAATCCAGATTATTTATTTGGGATGGTCCTCCTCAAACAAGTCAAGGACCTGGAGGAACATGCCAAAACAATCTGTCTCATGAAGACATACGTTCCTTCTGCCAGGATGCCATCTCGCAGATCGTTTCAGTGCGAAAGGTGACGGATCCAGGGACAGGGCCAACCAGAGTGGGGCCAGTGGGACGACGGTATTACTCACCTGTGTATCCCAGCTACAACCCCAATATGGGCAGAAGGAGTAAAGGCCGACTGTAGAGGTACAGGTGATTCATTCTGTCCAGGATAAGTTTCTGGGACCTCCAGTTGGGGGTAGGTTGCAATTGGTTATGATGAAGGGTGCTGCATAACATCTCATTGGTTTATACTACACACTGTCTCTAGCTCGAATACAGTTTATTTCAGGAATTGATCCGCCTGTACAGAATATGCCTAATTGAGTATTGGGGATTTCTGCACAAACGCAGAAGAAATTACGGGTTTGTCCCAAAAAAGGGGTAATTGAGAGGACGATAAACTATCCTCAACAATTTGTATCCAATATATTCCCCAGACAGAGAAAAGATGTGGGATGTAGAGGCATTCTGGACCTAAACCAGTTAAATTCCTATGTTCAGTATAGGCATTTTTAAAATGGACACCTTCAATACTGCAAAACGGCTGTTATCACAAGGCTGTTATATGGCAACTATAGATCTGAAAGATACATATTATTCAGTACCAATTCATCATCAATATCGGAGATACTTGAAATTGAGTTGGATGGGACAGCTGTGGCAATTTAAAGCATTACCAATGAGTTAACCTCAGTTCTTAGGCTATTCAAGAAATTGTGGAAACCAGTGCTGGCGCTACTTTGGGCCCAGAATCACATGGTAATGGCTTATCTAGATGATAATTTAATCATAAGCAACACCCAAGAGACAGCTGAGGAATCGGTTTCATCAACTAAATACATGTTTTATAAGGTTAGGGTTCCTGGTCTATCCAACCAAATCCAAGTTGGAGCCCTTCTAAAAATTGTTTATTTGGGATTTGTCATTAATTCAGTTGATATGTCAGTGACTTTGCCTACAGCCGAGGCCGTGGAGATCAGAGAGGTCTGTACCAGTCTAGCTGAAAAACAATATCCCTCCGTCCGGGAAGTAGCTACTGTTATTCGTAAATTGGTGACAGCTTTCCCTGTAGTGCAGTTGGAGTGGGAGCTAGTGGTTATGGAAATTGCTGGGAGAAAGTCTGTTTGCAGTAAGCATGGGGCGAGCAGCGATGCGGTTCCATCTCAGCGATCGTGTCGGGAGCTGAGTGCGGTAACGCCGGCTCTGATACCAACGGCCGTTCAACAGGTGATTGAACAGCCTCCAGCTGCTCCAGTGTCGCAGGGCACTGAGGCCACAGCAACAAGCAAAAAAGCAAAACCCGTTTTATCTGACGAGTCTGAGGACGAAGAGGACTCCCCCAAGAAAATGTGGGGAAGACTCGAACAAATGGAGCAAATACTCTGCACCCTAATCAGCCAGGGGTCCAAGGCCCCAGTGATTCCCCAGGCAACCTCTCAGTGAGTTCCATATGCAGAATATGATGCCTGTTCACATGGGAATCTTTCTCTCCAGTACCTTGTTTAGGTCTGGATGAGGTCTCCATTGAGTAGGACTCAGGAGTACCAGGGCAGGAGGAGTCTGACCCTGAAGCTGGTGTCCCTGCTTATGTGCACATGCCAGGGCACAAGAGCCACGCTCCGGGTGTCCCGGATGTAGCGCGAAATTTCGCTATTCCGGAAGGGACTGGTGAGGCTATGGATGACAATCTAGCCTGACAAAGTGAACTACTTGGCTTCTCACCAGTTCCAGGACCACAGCACAATATAAAACACCTGTCTATTGTGCTTCACTCAGGGTGTCCACCGTAAACTCGGCAATATGTGTACCCATGAGTGCAACGATGCGAGGACAGGAAGTGCGCTTTCAGCGTGTCCTCAAGTTGGTGGCAGCAGGCATAATTGTGTTCGGGAAGATGATCAAGGGGTCACCGATGTCAAAACCCAACAAGATATAGGTATGTTACAAAACGTACCTTCAGCGGTGCTGTAGTTCTGCCGCTGACCGTGTGCGCGACTTTGGCGCCTTTAAGGGGGGGCGGGGTTAAAATGCGGTTTTCCCTTGCCAGAAGGAATAATATTTTCTCAGAGTGCGATCTATTTCTGGAGATTCGTTCGGACTGCAGGTAAGTTATTATTTTTTTTTAATCGCCCGACTATTTCTGTGCTGCAGTAAAATAAAAATGAACTCTTAATGCCGTGAACGCCGACAACGGGGACAGATTTTACGTAGGGGACCGGTAAGTGAAATCTATTTATTTTTACATATACACTTGCTTGTTCAGGGGACTTTAATCAATATTTCATGTTGCGAAATGGTGATTTATTCCCCATACGAACCGGCAGAATTTTTCCTGCTGATATGGGGTTTAAATTCACCGCAACCGCAACGTTCCAATACATCACGTTCCAGAAAATCCCACTCGGAAGCTGTTTAAAATGCCCATTAATTTACAGGCAGTAAACACAAATTTCCTTCAATTTGGCCTATAAATTAATGACGATCAGATTTAAAAATCATGTTGTATAATGAATTCTTGTGTGAATGTTATTTGGACACTTAGGCTTTAAAAAAAATGTTAATATTTTCTTAAGAAATGGATAGATGTTTAGATCTAGTAATTGAATTTTGTAACTAGCTACAATTGGTCAACTAACTAATTATATGCTTTAATTTCAGGTCATCCAAGTATGATTGTTTCGTATTAGTTTCAGAATGCTTCAATCTATAATAACTGAAAATTTCTTTCAGTTCTCTTAATTTTTAAGAAAGTTATGGGCTTTTGACTGTCCTCGATCACAACCTTTGTGTTAAGTCAATGGAAAGGCAATGGGGAACAAGATGCTAATTTCCGAGTATGAAAATGGCCATACCTTTTTTTATACTGAAGATATGAAAGTGAATTAGGTGGCAAATTAAACTTCTTTGTATGCTTTATCTGATGGGATAAATTGCAGACTTGATTGTTAAAATCTCAAAATTTTGTAACATTGCTACAAGATATGCCAGCACTATTTTGCAATGCCTATTTCGAAGTGAACTGCATGAGGAAGATTGCCATTCGACCAACCTTAAACCCGAAGTTTGCAGGCCTGTGTAGGGCTAGCAACATTCATGCACTGGATTACTTGTTCGGCGACAACCTCATCAAGCAAATTAGGGACATCGACGATGAGGCAAAGACAATTGCGCTTATGAAACCATTCATCCCTGCTCCCAGGACGTCATCTAGCGGCACGTCCTGCGGCAGCGAGGGCGCAGGACGTGCCGCTAGACCAAATCCTCGGGGCCGCAGGATCGACGTTTTCTAAGTTTTATGATAAACTTGTTCTTACAGTGCCAGGGTTTGGGCATGCTGTGTTGGGTTCCGTACAGGGTTTAATACATACCCTGCTGACCAAAGGTTATGTGTATTTAAGCACCTGAGTCAATGTATTGAGGTAACTTAGAGTCTCAGAGGCTCTGAGAAAGCAATGCTCATCAGTCACAAAAAACCTCATAAAAGGTGTCAGTATAAACTATTTCTAGATGGAAAAACAGGTTTTGGATTTCGCTGACGTAGACACTCATGTGTTTAAATCTCATTCCACCAGGGCGGCATCAACATCCGCAGCAAGGCTGCAGGATGGTCTAAGGAATCAACTTTCTAAAATTATGATAAACCTGTCCTGACAGTGCCAGGGTTTGGGCATGCTGTTTTGGGTTCCGTTTGATTTGATTTGTTTTGTCTTTATACGTTTCATTTGTAATTTCCCCTGGGATAGAGGGGTTATTACTGTATTGTTATTTAAAAGAAGAAAAAAAAAGATAAAAGATTATTTGATAATTCGAAGCAATGTTCAATACAATATTTATTCACTACTGTGTCAACTGAAGCAGTGTGTCATATGACGTGCATTTACGGCATGAAATCACAGAGCTTTGAAATCTTCACGCAGTCACTCATGTGACTCCAAAGTAAAATAGTAAGATTAAATGAGAACTTACCAGTTTGAAGTTTGAACCTTATTTTATGAGGAGTTACGATGAGGGATTACGTGCCCTCCACTCCCAGCCCTCATAATCAAAAGGATCATAGAAACATAGAAACATAGAAATTAGGTGCAGGAGTAGGCCATTCGGCATTTCGAGCCTGCACCGCCATTCAATATGATCACGGCTGATCATCCAACTCAGTATCCCGTACCTGCCTTCTCTCCATACCCCCTGACCTCTTTAGCCACAAGGGCCACATTTAACTCCCTCTTAAATATAGCCAATGAACTGGCCTCAACTACCCTCTGTGGCAGAGAGTTCCAGAGACTCACCACTCTCTGTGTGAAAAAAGTCTTTCTCATCTCGGTCTTAAAGGATTTCCCCCTTATCCTTAAGCTGTGACCCCTTGTCCTGGACTTCCCCAACATCGGGAACAATCTTCCTGCATCTAGCCTGTCCAACCCCTTAAGAATTTTGTACATTTCTATAAGATCCCCTCTCAATCTCCTATATTCTAGAGAGTATAAACCGAGTCTATCCAGTCTTTCTTCATAAGACAGTCCTGACATCCCAGGAATCAGTCGGGTGAACCTTCTCTGCACTCCCTCTATGGCAATAACGTCCTTCCTCAGATTTGGAGACCAGAGCTGTACTCCAGGTGTGGTCTCACCAAGACCCTAGAAAACTGAAGTAGAACCTCCCTGCTCCAATACTCAAATCCTTTTGCTATGAAAACTAACATACCATTCGCTTTCTTCACTGCCTGCTGCACCTGCATGCCTACTTTCAATGACTGGTGTACCATGACGCCCAGGTCTCGCTGCATTTCCCCTTTTCCTAATCAGCCACCATTTAGATAATAGTCTGCTTTCCTGCTTTTGCCACCAAAGTGGATAACCTCACATTTATCCACATTATACTGCATCTGCCAAACATTTGCCCACTCACCCAGCCTATCCAAGTCACCTTGCAGTCTCCTAGCATCCTCCTCACAGCTAACACTGCCCCCCAGCTTAGTGTCATCCGCAAACTTGGAGATGTTGCATACAATTCCCTCATCCAGATCATTAATATATATTGTAAATAGCTGGGGTCCCAGCACTGAGCCTTGTGGTACCCCACTAGTCACTGCCTGCCATTGTGAAAAGGACCCGTTTACTCCTACTCTTTGCTTCCTGTTTGCCAGCCAGTTCTCTATCCACATCAATACTGAACCCCCAATGCCGTATGCTTTAAGTTTGTATACTAATCTCTTATGTGGGAACTTGTCGAAAGCCTTCTGGAAGTCCAGATACACCACATCCACTGGTTCTCCCCTATCCACGCTACAAGTTACATCCTCGAAAAATTCCACAAGATTCGTCAGACATGATTTACCTTTCGTAAATCCATGCTGACTTTGTCCAATGATTTCACCACTTTCCAAATGTGCTGCTATCCCATCTTTAATAACTGGCTCTAGCAGTTTCCCCACTACTGGTGTTAGACTAACTGGTCTGTAATTCACCGTTTTCTCTCTCCCTCCCTTCTTAAAAAGAGGGGTTACGTTTGCTATCTGCCAATCCTCAGGAACTACTCCAGAATCTAAAGAGTTTTGAATGATTATCACTAATGCATCCGCTATTTCCGGAGCTACTTCCTTAATTATTCTGGGATGCAGCCTATCTGGTCCTGGGGATTTATCGGCCTTTAATCCATTCAATTTACCCAACACCACTTCCTGACTAACCTGGATTTCGCTCAATTCCTCCTTTGACCCGCGGTCCCCTGCTATTTCCGGCAGATTATTTATGTCTTCCTTAGTGAAGATGGAACCAAAGTAGTTATTCAATTGGTCCGCCATATCCTTGTTCCCCATGATCAACACACCTATTTCTGACTGCAAGGGACCTACATTTGTTTTAACTAATCTCTTTCTCTTCACATATCTATAAAAACTTCTGCAGTCAGTTTTTATGTTCCCTGCCAGTTTTCTTTCATAATCTATTTTTCCTTTCCGAATTAAGCCCTTTGTCCTCCTCTGCTGGTCTCTGAATTTCTCCCAGTCCTCTGGTATGCTGCTTTTTGTGGCTACTTTGTACGCATCATCCTTTGCTTTGATACTATCCCTGATTTCCATTGTGATCCACGGATGCACTACCTTCCCTGATTTATTCTTTTGCCAAACTGGGATGAACAATTTTTGTAGTTCATCCATGCAGTCTTTAAATGTCTTCCATTGCATATCCACCGTCAACCCTTTTAGAATTAATTGCCAGTCAATCTTGGCCAATTCACGTCTCATACCCTCAAAGTTACCTTTCTTTAAGTTCAGAACCATTGTTTCTGAATTAACAATGTTACTCTCCATCCTAATGAAGAACTCGACCATATTATGATCACTCTTGCCCAAGGGGGCACGTACCTTAAGACTGCTAACTAACCCTTCCTCATTACTCAATACTCAGTCTAAAATAGCCTGCTCTCTCGTTGGTTCCTCTACATGTTGATTTAGATAACTATCCCGCATACATTCCAAAAAATCCTCTTCCTCAGCACCCCTGCCAATTTGATTCACCCAATCTATATGTAGATTGAAGTCACCCATTATAACTGTTTTGCCTTTGTCGCACGCATTTCTAATTTCTTGTTTGATACCATCCCCAACTTCACTACTACAGTTAGATGGCCTGTACACAACACCCACCAGAGTTTTCTGCCTTTAGTGTTTCGCAGCTCTACCCATACCGATTCCACATCCTCCATGCTAATGTCCTTCCTTTCCATTGCGTTAATCTCCTCTCTAACCAGCAACGCTACCCCACTTCCTTTTCCTTTCTCTCTATCCATCCTGATATTGAATATCCTTGGATGTTCAGCTCCCAGCCTTGGTCACCTTGGAGCCATGTCTCCGTGATCCCAACTATATCATAATCATTAATAGCTATCTGCACGTTCAACTCATCCACCTTATTACGAATACTCCTTGCATTGAGACACAAAGCCTTCAGGCTTGTTTTTACAACGCTCTTACCTCTTATACAATTATGTTGAAAAGTGGCCCTTTTTGATTTTTGCCCTGGTTTTGTCTGCCTGCCACTTTTACTTTTCACCTTGCTCCCTATTGCTTCTACCCTCATTTTACACCCACCTGCCTCTCTGCTCTTGTACCCATCCCCCTGCCACATTAGTTTAAATCCTCCCCGACAGCACTAGCAAACACTCCCCCAAGGACATTGGTTCCATTCCAGCCCAGGTGCAGACCGTCCTGTTTGTACTGGTCTCACCTCCCCCAGAAATGGTTCCAGTGCCCTAAAAATTTGAATCCCTCCCCCTTGCACCATTTTTCAAGCCACTTATTGATCTGCAATATCCTCCTATTTCTACTCTGACTGGCCCGTGGTACTGGTAGTAATCCAGAGATTATTACCTTTGAGGTCCTACTTTTAAGTTGATCTCCTAGCTCCCTAAATTCACCTTGTAGGACCTCGTCCCTTTTTTTACCTATATCGTTGGTGCCAATATGCACCACGACAGCTGGCTGTTCACCCTCCCCCTCCAGAATGTTCTGCAGCCATTCAGTGACATCACTGACCCTTGCACCAGGGAGGCAACATACCATCCTGGAGTCTCGTTTGCGGCCGCAGAAACGCCTATCTATTCCCCTGACAATTGAATCCCCTATTACTATTGCCCTTCCCTCTTTTTTCTCCCCTCAGGTGCTGCAGAGCCACCCATGGTGCCATGAACTTGGCTGCTGCTGCATTCCCCTGATGAGCCCATCTCCCTCAACAGTATCCAAAATGGTATACCTGATTAGGAGGGAGATGACCGCAGGGGACCCCTGCACTACCTGCCTACTGCTTTGCTGGCTATTGGCCACCCGATCCCTTTCTGTCCTCTTACCGTTTACCTGTGGTGTGACCAACTCACTGTATGTGCTATCCACGACTTTCTCCGCATCGTGGATGCTCCAGTATGACTCCAGCCGCAATTCCAATCGTTCAATGCGGTCTGCCAGGAGCTGCAGCTGGACACACTTCCTGCAAATGTAGTCACCAGGGACACCGACAATATCCCTGATCTCCCGCATGCTGCAGGATGAACAAACCATGGGGCCAATGTCCACTGACATATCTTACTCCCAGATTACTCTGTATTAAATTTTTTTTTTTAAACACACAAAATTTTATCCTTTAAACTTTACTAATAAATACTAATAAATACTGAATCCTTAACTCCCAGAATCCTTAAACCTGAAGGCAGAAATGTAAAAATGTAAACCCCGGGTTGCACCCAATCAGCTGCTTCCTCTGGGCCTCTTCAACCAATCAGAGGCTTCCACCAGATTCCTTCTCTGGAAGATATAACGTTGCAGATTTCGGTCTCACAGCGCAGGTAACTCCACCTTCTCGCACCAACGGCTCCCCGGGCCTCTCATCATCTGGTAGTTCTAGTCTTCTTAAAGCCTTACTATATTACTTCGGCTATTGTTTCTGTGTTTTCACGCCGCTGCTTTGAAGTATGACGCGCATGCGCCTGGCGGGGCTTCTTCTTCACGTAATCCCTCATCGTAACTCCTCATAAAAAAAGGATCAAACTTCAAACTGGTAAGTTCTCATTTAATCTTACTATTCTACCAGTGTAACACAAGCTTCACCACTTCCCTCCACTAGGGACTTGCATGCAAGTTCCCACTTTGAATTCAAAGGGGAATCTTTGTGAACCCATATTTGGTGGTGAAACAACATATGTCTTAACCTAAATTAACTAAAAGAGGATTTGTTTTATTCTGGAAAGCCTCTATCAATATTATCAGATTTTTACTGGCAATGGGGTGGTAGGATGGCTGAAGTTGTGAGATAGTTTAATAATGCAGGTTTGCCAGCTTGCTATTACCTGGAGATTCCATCTTCCACAAAATGCATCCTCTCTTTGCTACTTTTGCATACAATGATAGCAGGAATCCCTGTAGGATCTGCAGCCCTGGATCTATCAGAGTGCTACAGTGTCACATTTCAACAAGGAGCCATCTGTTCTCCAAGTTAATTTATGAAGAAGAGGCAATTGTCTGTTTTCTCCAACATAAAAACAAGAACATTCTTTGAGATGCATTCAGTCCAATTTCTGTCAATGTGAGCTGACTCTCTTCCCTGGATGAATATAATTCTTTATGAATATAGATGACCCTATCTCATGGTGATATTAGAATACCAGCACTCATAACAGGATGGTTTTTTATTGTCTTTGGAATTTGGGAATGGATTAACTATTCGCATTTAATTTCCTGGTTTGAAAAAGGTTAGAAAAATTTTGAAAGTGATTCAAAGCATATGACTTTTGTCAGAGTCTTTACAGACATCATCAGAGTCTTCTAGGCTGTCCATGATGTCTCCCTAGCTCAGATAGGAGCATGCTCATCTCTGTCTACTCAGTTACATGAGTTTAATCAGGTTAATGAGTTTAAAGCATGTTATCGGGATGCATCACAGTGTGAGAACAGCTCCATCCAAGACTGCCCAGAATTGCAGAGAATTGTGGATACAGTTCAGACCATCACACAAACCAACCTCCCCTTCCATTGATTTATACCTCATGCTGCCTTGGCAAGGCCATCAGCATAGTCAAAAACGAGTCGCACCCCGGCCACTCCCTCTTCTCCTCTCTCCCATCGGGCAAAGGATATAGAAGTGTGAAAACGCACACCTTCAGATTCAGGGACAGTTTCTTCCAAGCTATTATCAGGAAAGTGAAACAACTGACCACAACTAGAGAGCTTGTAATAAAGAACTGTCCTGAACTACTCTGTACCTGGGTGGAGACCCTTGGACTATCTTTGGTCCGATCTGCCTTTATCTGGCACTCAGCGTTACTCACGCTACTCCCTTATCATCTATATACGCATTGTGAATTATTCAATTGTAATCATGTATTGAATTTATGCTGACTGATTAGCACGCAACAAAAACATTTCACTGTGCCTGACAATAAACGAAACAATAAATTGAACTGAACTAATGCATAATGAAATTGTGGAAGTACTTCTGAAAAAGGTTCAACTGAAGCCAATGAACAGGAACTCCAGCAGTAGAACACAGCGGATATTTGATTGGTGGAGGTTGTGGAGATAATTGTTGAGGGGTGGGGAAAGTCAACAAGATGAAGGGTTGGTTGGGGGAGGGGTAAGAATGTTGCCTTTGGTTTCTTGGCAGTGGCAAAGATGCTGGGCCTTGAATTCCAAAGTAGGCCTTTGCTTAAAGAGAGAGTGGTGGGTACCTGGAACGTGCTGCCAGGGGTGGTGGTGGAGGTAGACATAATAGGGGCATTTAAGAAGCTTTTAGATGGGGCACATGGATGTACAGAGAATGAAGGGATATGGATGATGTGCTGGCAGAGAAGACTGGTTCATAATGGTATCGTGTTCGCATAGACATTGTAGAACAAAGAGGCTGTTCCTGTGCTGTACTATTCTATGTAACAAAGTCGGAGTCACTTTCTGAGGGTGAAAATGTTTGCAGGCCTTATATTACTGATGGTTCTACATGAATGTTGTACACTATCTGACATCACTGAGAATGCCGATACATGTCCCCCAGGATGTCAATGGTGATGGATTTATCGATGCTGTTGAGAATCAAGGAGCAGTAGTTGGACGTTCTCTCTAGTTGATGATGATCCTCTCCACAGACATGCATGGTTTGACTGTTACTTGCCACTTATCAACTCAAGTCTGTCTCTCATCCTGCATTAGACAAAAAAAGCTGGAGTAACTCAGCGAGTCGGGCAGAATCTCTGGGGGAAAGGAATAGGTGACTTTTTGGGAATTTGTCAAATGTGTTCAGGAAAGTTTCCTCAGGAAATATGTAGTGGGCCTTACAAGGGAGAGGGCAAAGCTTGATTTACATTTAGGAAATTGGGAAGAGCAAGTGACTAAAATGTCCATGGGTGAGCTTTGTGGGACCAGCAACCATTAAGATGGCTTTAAAATAGTTATGGATAAAGATAGGGTGGGCTCACAAGTTAAAATTCTGAATTGGGGCAAAGCCAATTCTGACTGTATTAGACAATAACTTGCTCAAATTGATTGGAAGAAGGTTGTTTGTAGGCAAAGGAATGTCCAGAAAGTGGGATGTTTTTAAAAGTGTGAAGACAAGAGTTAAGGCATGCATAAGATCATAAGGAATAGCAGCAGAATTAAGCCATTTGGCCTACTCCGCCATTCAATCATGGCTGATCTATCTCTCCCTTCAAACCCCATTCTCCTGCCTTCTCTCCATAACCTCTGACACCTGTGATAATCAAGAATCTTTCTATCTCTTCCTTAAAAATATCCACTGGCTTGGCCTCTGCAGCCTTCTGTGGAAAATAATTCCACAGAATCACTACCCTCTGACAAAATTAATTTCTCCTCAGCTCCTTCCTAAAAGAATGTCCTTTAATTATAGACAATAGACAATAGACAATAGGAGCAGGAGTAGGCCATTCGGCCCTTCGAGCCAGCATCGCTATTCAATGTGATCATGACTATGGCATTCTGAGCCTATGACCTCTAGTTCTAGACGCTCCCACTAATGGAAACATCTTCTCCACGTCCAAACCTTTTAATGACGTTCCCCCATACGTGTTCCTGTTGGAGTGAAGGGCAGGGCAGGTGGGAGAAAGGAAACATTGAGAAATTGAGGTTCTAATCAAGAACAAGAAGGAGGCATGGTATGGATATGAGCAGCTAGGTTCAAGTGTACCCATGGAAAAGTTTTGTGAACTGAGGAGCATACTTAAGAAAGAAAGGAGGAGAAAAAAAAGCAGGAGATATTTTTGGCAGATAATGTTAAGGAAAATCCAAAGGGATTTTAATTAGAATTAACGAAAAGAGGGTAACGAGAGGCTAGCTCGGAAACCAAAGTGGTCATCTCTGCGTGGAGCCACAAGAAATGGCCAAGATCCTCAATGAATATTTCTCCTGTTTTTTTTTTCTATGGAGAAAGACTTGAAGACTGGAACATACGACAGTTAATGGAGATCTCTTGAGGACAGTCCATTTACAGTCTAGGAGGTGCTGAACATCCTAAAGCATATGAAGGTAGAGAAATCTCCCTGGTCTGATCATTTGTACACAAGGACACTCTGGGAAGCTAGAGAAGAAATTGCAGGTGCTCCAGCTGAGATATATGAATGATCACTAGATCGGGTGAGGTTCCGCAAGACTAGAGGTTGGCTAATATTATGCGTCGATTTAAGAAGGGCTGCAAGGAAAAGCCTGGTAACTATAGATCTGTGAGCCTAACATCTGTGGTAGGAAGTTACTGGAGAGTATTCTGATCAATAAGATATTATTGCATTTGGATAGTCAGAGGTTGATTAGGGACAGTCAGCATAATTCTGTACGTGGGAGATCCTGTCTTACGGAATATGTTTTTTGAAGAGGTAAACAAAAAGGTTGATGAGGGCAAAGTCATTGGCATTGTCTATGTGAACTTCAATACGGCATTTGGTAAGGTTTCGCATGGTAGGCTGCACTGGAAGGTTACATCGCATGCAGGCACGTGGGGACACAATTTCTTGGCGGCCGCGCGCGCATGCGCACTCACAGACACGTGCGAGGCTTCGGAGGCTTCAGCCGTGGGCCCTGTGGAGACCCACTGTCAAAATAAACTTAAGCGAGAGAGGTGGCGAGAGAGGTGGCGAGAGAGGTGGCGATGATAGGCCCCGCGAACGGGCCGATTCAGCCCTTAGAAAGCGGCTGATAAAGACCGGGTGATAAAACATGGGGGGGATTGTCCCCCACCTCTCAAAGCATCCCCCCTGTGCCCCCCAGGATTTCCGCCCCTGATCACATGGGATCCAGAGGTGGTCTGTTCAGCAGCAAGCGTGAGATCAACATCAGACAAGGCGCTAGTGGGGAGAAGAAGACTCCATACAGACAGCGCCCGGAGTCAGGATCTAAACCTGTGTCCCTGGCGCTGTGAGGCAGCGGCAATGCGCGGGCGAGTGGCCTCTCTCTCTCTCTCTCTCTGTACCTGCCAACAGCCGCAGCAGATCCTCCACCTTCCAGATAGAGAACCGTATCCCTGGCAGTGACCCGGTTTATTGATTACCGGGCAGTTATTATTACCGGGCAGTGACCCGGTCCCAGTTCCCTCTGCTCATCGGGCGCCGACTCCACACTGTAACGAATCACCCCCGAGTCAAGCGGCGGGCTGGGCAAAATCAATAAATTTGGCAAACAGCCAAAATATAGATTTATTGCTTGGACACTCATTATTTTCTTGGGCCTCCCATCTTTCTGCTCCACCTTCAGGTTTTGTATTCCCAGATTTGGAATTCACTGTTGTCTCCTAGTTTCCAGCGTGGAGAGAGCAAGATGCATAAGTGCGAGGCTTCGGCCGTTGGCATCAATCGGCCCATTCACGGGGTCTTTCATTAGCTGGCGGGGGCTTCAACATCGGGAGCCTTGATCGCCTCAATGCAGCAGTTTGATTTTAAGCCATGCCGGGCGATGATAGGCCCCGCGAACGGGCCGATTCAGCCCTTAGAAAGCGGCTGATAAAGACCGGGTGATAAAACATGGGGGGGATTGTCCCCCACCTCTCAAAGCATCCCCCCTGTACCCCCCAGGATTTCTGCCCCTGATCACATGGGATCCAGAGAGAGCTGGATAGAGAATTGGCTTCATGAAATGAAGAAGGAGGTGATGGTACAAGGTTGTTTTTGGTACAGGAGGTCTATGAACAGTGGTGTGTTTCAGGGATCAGTGCTGGGTCTATTGCTGTTGGTGGTTTATATCAATGACTTGGATCAGACTGAAGAAGTCATGATTAGTATTTTTACAGATTACACTAAAGTGTGGTATCATAGATAGTGAAGATGGTTATCAAAAATGATGGCAGGATCTTGATCAGTTGTGCAAGTGAGCTGAGGAATGGTTATAGAGTCACAGTCACAGAGTGACACAGTGTGGAAACAGGCCCTTCGGCCCAACTCGCCCACACCGGCCAACAATGTCCCAGCTGCCCTAATCCCACTTGCCTGCGCCTGATCCGTAACCCTCCAAACCTGTTTGATCCATGTAGCTGTCCAACTGCTTCATAAACGATGGAATAGTCCCAGCCTCAACTACCTCCTCTGGCAGTTTGTTCCATACACCCACCACCCTCTGTGTGAAAATGTTTCCCCTCGGATTCCTATTAAATCTTTTCCCCTTCACCTTGAACACGTTGATTCTGCTGTGTGGGGATGTTCATGTTAAATTCTATCGTGTATCGTGTTATTTTTATTCATATGGCTGTGTGGTAATTCAATTCTCATTGTACCAATTGGTGCATGTGACAATAAATGTATCTTGAACTCTTCTTGAACTCTTGAACTATGTCCTCTGGTCCTCGATTCCCCTACTCTGGGTAAAATACTTTGTGCATCTACCTGATCTATTCCTCTCATGATATTGTATACCTCTATAAGTTCTCCCCTCATCCTCCTACACTCCATGGAATAGAGACCTAGCCTACTCAACCTCCCCCTGCAGCTCGCACCCTGTAGTCCTGGCAAGCTCGTAAATGAGGATTTACCTGCCAGATTAGGTCAATGGAGTTTAATGCAGACAAGTGCGAGGAGTTGCATTTTGGAAAGACAAACCTGTACAGGACCTGCAGAATGAATATAAGGGGCCTTGGGGAGTGTCATAGACCAGTGGGATCCAGTAGTGCAGATACATTGTTCTTTTAAAATGGCATTGAAGGTAGATAGGGTGTCAAGAAGTCTTTTGGTGCATTGACTTTCATCTGTCAGGGTAGTGAGTACAGAAGTTGAGATATTGTGTTACAATTGTACAGCACGTTGGTGAGGGCACCATTGGAATATTATGTTCAGTTTTTTTTCACGGTGCGCTCGGAAGGATGTGGTTAAGCAAAATAATGCAGAACAGAAGCACATCTGCGCCTCTACTTCCTGAGAAGATTACGGAGAGCCGGTTTGTCAAGGAGGACTTGTCTCTAACTTCTACAGGTGCACAGTAGAGAGCTTGCTCACCGGTTGAATCGTGGCTTGGTTCGGCAACTTGAGCACCCTGGAGAGGATAAGACTACAAAAAGTAGTAAACACTGCCCAGTCCATCATCGACTCTGACCTTCCTTCCATCGAGGGGATTTATCGCAGTCGCTGCCTCAAAAAGGCTGGCAGCATCATCAAGGACCCACACCATCCTGGCCACACACTCAACTCCCTGCTGCCTTCAGGTAGAAGGTACAGGAGACTGAAGACAGCAACGACCATGTTCAGGAATAGCTACTTCCCCACAGCCATCAGGTTATTAAACATGGCTCGGACAAAACTCTGAACATTAATAATCCATTGTCTGTTATTTGCACTTTATCAGTTTATTTATTCATGTGTGTATTCACGTATATAATGGTCTATGGACACACTGATCTGTTTTGTAGTCAATGCCTACTATGTTCTGTTGTGCTGAAGCAAAGCAAGAATTTCATTGTCCTATCAGGGACACATGACAATAAACTCACTTGAACTTGAACTTGAGATTCATGAGGATTTTGCCAGGACTTGTGGGCCTGAGCTATTTGGAGAGGTTGGGCAGGTTTGGCAGACATGTGAAGAAGGGTCTTGACCCAAAACATCACTCATTCCTTCTCTCCTGAGATGCTGCCTGCTCCGCTGAGTTACTCCAGCTTTTTGTGTCTAACGTCGATTTAAACCAGCATCTGCAGTTCCATCCTACACTTCTCATTGGAATTGTCAAGGCACTAATAAACAAGCTACCTGAAAAGAAGACCTACAGTATCTTCATGATTCGATATTAAGCACAATGCTGATCTTAGCATTTTCACTACACATTCTTTATATTTATGTTCTAAGTCTTTTTGTCTCTTATCAGCAAATTTAGCTCAAACAAAGGAAGTGTTAAAATATGCATCACAGCATTTTCAGGTTCCACAAGAATGTATCACAATGTAGTCGTGGCGTGTTTAAAATTACTTAATTAGACCCCATTGTAAATTTTAATTGAACACTATCTGCAAAAGAGATTTATTTAATGCCGTCTAAATACATTGCAGGATTTTAATGCCGAAAGAAGCTGTTAAAATAAATCAGCTTCTGTATTGTGAGGATTTATGCCAATAATTAAACTTATAATTTGTTTAGATTTACATAGAGTATTAATGGACTATGCCAAAATACTGCAACTCTCTTAATCCTTGTCTTGTTCTGTGTATGGTTGATTTTTCAATTATGTTTTCTATGAAAAGTGCGCATTAAAATATTAAATATATATTGCAAATGAAAATCGTTTACAAGCATGAAATGTAAGGAATATTTTTTATATATATGTTCCTTCAAGCAAGAATCTTCATTCGTTCTGTTTATTGGTTGCCAATAAAAATATCAAGCATCGTGATTTAACCTTGGGTGCTTGAATCCAAAACAAATTGTAAAATGGATAAATCAGGGAATGGATCAATCGTGCGGCAAATGATTCATTCCTCAATTTAATATTTTATTTATTTACGTATGGCACAGGATCGTAAGAGAACAAAGCACGAATAGATCATACGGCCTTTCAAGCTACTCCACTATTCGACAAGATCTTGGCTGTTCTTCTACCTCAGTTCCACTAAGCGAAATCCTATGTTCCTTTATCTCCCAAAATTCAAAAACAAAATCAATCACAATTAAAAATACTTAACATCCACTGCACTACTGGGTAGAGAGCTCCATAGATCCACCGAAGATAGACACAAAATGCTGAAGTAACTGCAGGACAGGCGGCGTCCCTGGATAGAAGGAATGGGTGACGTTTCGGCTTGAGACCCTTCTTCAGACTGAGAGTCAGGATGGGGGACATTAGAGATATGAGATGGTACAGAACAAAGCAGAGCCATCACCCATTCCTTCACTCCAGAGATGCTGCCTGGCCTGCTGAGTTACTCCAGCAGTTTGAGACTGTCTTCAGTGTAAACCAGTATCTGCAGTTCCTTCTTACACATTCAAAAGATCCACCATTCCCTTAATAAATGAATTCCTCCTGACACCGCACCTGGTTCCATCTGCCCATCATTCCCCACCTATCGCCAACCAACCCTTATCTCATCCCATCTCTCTCACCTATTTATAATGGCTATTTTTTATTACATACTCAGAACTGTTGCAGGGACTTGATCCAAAGTGCCATCCATCTCTTACTCTCCACAGACACTGCTTGACTAATTGTGTTGCTCCATACCCCCTGCTATTAGACTGCCAAGCATTCCATCAATCCCTTATGAACAGATCTCTCATTCTCCTAATCTCCTGAAACTACAGGCCAAATCTATTTTTTTTCCTTGTGTGCTAATTTTCTAATTTTAGGAAAGAGTATAGAAACACTGCTAATAAAGGAGATAGTCAGCAGGTCAGGCAGCATCTATGGATGGGAAACAGGAGTGACATTTAAGTCAGTAATCATTCATCAAAACTGGATAAGTGTCAGACCTATGTGTCTTATGTTGGAGGGAGAGCAGCATACTGGGGTGTTCAAGGAGAAAATCTGCGAAGGGGAGTGACCAAGATTGTTCATGTGATAGAAACACTGTTGATCAAGAAACTGGAGTTAAACTTCTCATCTATTGAGTTTGAAAAAGGGTCCCATGTGAAACCTTGCCTATCCAGTCCTTCCACAGATACTGTCTGACCAGCTGAGTTATTCCTGAACACTGTGTGTGTTACTCAAGATTCCAGCACCTGCAGTTCCTCGTGTCTCAACTATTGGAGTTGAACTCATCCCGGCAAATATTTAGTATTCCATCATGCTTCAAATTTGTGGCTTGGAATAGGTCAAAATGCTTCGGGATGTCATAAGGTGAGTCATTCATCATGCGATATCCGAAGGATCTCATCCTGAAAAGCCACCCATTCCTTCTCTCCAGAGATGCTGCCTGTCCCGCTGAGTTACTCCAGCATTTTGTGTCTATCTTTGGTTTAACCAAGCATCTGCGGTTCCTTCCTACACAAAGGATATCCAGTCTCTGGCCTGTCTTTGCGGAGCAATTATTTGTCAGCAGTGATTCCCAGTATGTTAAAGGGAGTTTTGGTAGATAGCAATTCCATTGAATATAAATTATAAAAATATTCAGTTGGAGATTTTAATTACTTGACACTTTTATGGCGTGAAAATGTACTAAATTCTGAAGGGCTCAACAAACTGAATGCCAGAAAGATAATTCCCCTGTAGAGAAGAGCTAATACAAGGGATCACTGTCTCAGGATATGGGTTAAAGCATTTAGGATTGATATTAGGAATAACTTTTCTGACAATAACAATTTCTGACACAGAAGGCGATGCAAGTCACTAAATGTATTTAAGAAGGAGGTAGATAGATATCCAAATACAAAGCTATCAAGGGATTTGTGAAAAGTGCAGTATAGTATTGAAATGGAAGATCATCCACAATCATACTGTATGCAGGCTCTAAGAATTAAATAGTCTACTCCTTCTATGTTATCGAGTTGCTATATGCTACTTGCCACATATCAGCAGAATACTGTCTATGTCTTATTGAATATGGGCATTGACTGCTTCATTTTCTGGGAAGATGAAAATGGAATTGAGCATAGTGCAATTATCAGTCAACATCCCAATGCAGGAAAGAAGGTCATTGACGAAGCAACCAGCGAGGATTGGACATATATACTGCACTGAGGAAATCCCACAGTGATGTCCTGTGGCTGTGATGTATTTCATGTCTTGCGCCTTAAATATGATAAAATTCAACCTGCAGTTTGAGAGGGAGAAGATGAAATCAGGTGTGCCGGTATTACTGTTGAGCAAAGGTAACCACAGAGGCAAGAAGGAGGAGCTGGCTAAAGTTGATTCGAAAGGGACGCTAACAGGAATGTTGGTGGAACAGTAGTGGCCGGAGTTTCTGAATTTGGAAAATGCAGGATCTTTCAATCGCAATGAGGAAGAAAGAAACTAAAAAGAGAATGAGGTGAAATGATTGAGAAAATAGATCAAAGACAGCATAAAACTGAAAGAGAAAGCATATTATATTGTAAAGATTGGTGAGAAACTAGAGGATTGGGAAACCTTTAGAAACCAATAGAAGGCAACTAAAAAGGAATTAAGTGGAGTAAAGATTAAATATGAAGGTAAACTAGCCAATAATATAAAAGCAGTTACCAAATGTTTCTTCTGATATATAAAGACAAAAAGAGACACAAGAGTGAACTTTGGACCACTGGAAAATGATGCTGGAGAAGTAGTGATGGGAATAAGGAATTGGCAGATTAATTGAATTACGTTTTTTGCGTCAGTCTTCACATTGGAAGATACGAGCAGCATCCTAGAAATTCAAGAGAGTCAGGGGAAAGAAGTTAGTGGAGTTGCAAATACCAAGCAGAAGGTGAATGGTCTGAAGGTGGATAGGTCACCTGTACCAGATGGACTACCCACCAGGGTTCTGAAAGGGTCTCGACCTGAAACATCGCCTATTTCCTTCGCTCCTTCGATGCTGCCTCACCCTCTGAGTTTCTCCATCATTTTTGTCTACCTTCGATTTTCCAGCATCTGCAGTTCCTTCTTAAACAAATGGTTCTGAAAGAGGTAACTTTAAAGATTGTGGATTTTTCAAGAATCACCAGAGTCCGGAGTGGTCTCAGAAGACTGGAAAATTGCAAATGTCATTCGATTACTCCACTGTACAAGAAGGGAGTGAGGCAAATGAGGGGAAGTTATAGACCGGTTAACCTGACATCAGATTTTAGAGTAAATTTTTAATTATGAGGTTTCTAGGTACTTTAAATCACGTGATAAAATAGGCCAAAGTCAGCATGATTTTGTGAAGGGGAAATCTTACAAAGAACAGAAAATGCTGGGAACACTCAGCATTACTGGTTAAAAAACAACTAAGTTAACATTTTGGGTCAAAGACCTTCATTCTAATGTCATCACCATGAAGGGTCTTTGACTTGAAATATTAACTCTGTTACTCTTACTACAGATGTGGCCTCATCTGCTGAGTACTTCCAGCATTTACTGTTTTTCTATTGCATCTACCTGTTCCAGTTCTTTGGCTGTGAAATTGTAAAGGATATTTAACTATTTACAAGCTATTACAATTCAATTAAGTAATTAAAAAAATATTTTAAATTATTTTAAAAACTTGTTTTCAAAATAATTTTTAATATTTTTAAATTAGTTAATTGAATTTTAATACTTAAGGTCACAAAAGTGAAAACATCAAACTAATGCTAAAAAATTGTTAATAACTAACACCTTACATAAGCTAACACAGGATCTGAGAGCTTAGGTTTACTGATATTCTAAATCGTGGCTTCTAAATGAATTTCAATAGGAATGGCCACTGTTGCAATCCCTCCACATCTGTCAGTTCCTTCCTACACATTCTGTTGATAGGTCTGGGCCACTGCACCAGCCAGCAAAGTCCAACTCTTTGTAATGGCAGCAACAAATCTTTAATGCGGTTCAATTGAATGTAGTAGTGATGCATTCTCATTCCGACCTCTGCAAATCTATCATTACTGCAGATCCAGCAAAAAGACCTTCATGCTCACATATATATACAGAATCTATTTGGATGCTGCGTCCATTCTACCTTAAGACCTAAGCATTAGGTTTACAAATAAATTAGCATATGCATAATTGAATTGATTTTCAGTCATATAATTTATAGGCCACCTAATAGGGGCAGACAAGCTTTGTAATCAGAATTAATGCAACTTGAATAAAGCAGCAAAATAAATGGAAGTATATAATGAAAAAATGCATGTAATTGGTCTCTTTAAGTGTACAAGGCCTTGGTTATGACACATTGATAAAGCCATTCTTTTATTTGTCACAAAAACACTGTTATCATTCTATTATGCCTGATGATAAAGCAAGACATAACAGAAATTATGACTTCATCATACCTATTGCAAGTACTTCCCTTGTATACATTTTATATTACTACTTTACAATCTTCTATTCACATGAATCTTACTGTTTCACATCTTTTTCTTTGATAAATATTTTTATTAGACATAAGTACATATTAAAAAAAGAATATACTTGTCACATACATTCTTAGTATTATTAATATTAACAATTATGTCTTGTTTGTACTTCTATACATTTTCTAGTTTTTAACGCAGATAGGAAAAAATAGCGAGAAATAAAGTAAAAATAGAAAATCAAAAAGATGAGTGGAGTGTTAAACAAGTTATCCATCGTTGGAGATATATCCATGATTTGTTATGTATGATTCTTCATCTATTCCTCCATTCAGGCTTCAGTCAGGCTCTCGCACCGAGCCATTTTGACCCATTAAATATTCAATAAATGGAGACCATATCCCTCTGAAAAGATCCAACTTGTCCAGTAGGACAAGCCTTAATCTTTCCAGATGAAGTGTCTCCGACATTCCTGTAATCCACATTTTGGTTGTGGGGGATGTAGGACCTTTCCAGAATTTCAATATTATTTTTTTTCCAATTATTAAACTGTAATCAATAAAAATTATTTGATTCATTGTTATTAATTGATCTGTTTCTAATATTCCCAATTTTATTAGTTTTGAGTCAGGAATCAGATTCATATTAACAACTATCGAAATTATCTTAAATATGTCTGTCCAAAATTTAGTAATTTTTATACAATTTGTAAATGAGTGCGTTAAGTTAGCTTCTAAGTGCTGACATTTATCACATATGGCAGATACATTTGAAAAAATACTATGAAATTTGGATTTTGAATAATGTAATCTATGTAATATTTTAAATTGTATAAGAGAGTGTCTAGCATTTAAAGAGCAGTGGTGTATATGTTGTAAATTTTCATCCCATACTTCTGGTCTGATTATTTGACCTAATTTGTTTTCCCATGATTGCCTATATATTTCTGTCATTGAGACATCGTTTTCCAATAAAATGTTATAAATGTATGATATCAATTTTTCTGTGTTTGGGTGTTTATTTAGACATTCATCTAAAATTTCTGTCTTCCTATTTCTGGTATAGATGTATTCATAGAGTATCTTCAAACGTGGTGCAATCAGATCATAAAATGTTTTATAAAATTCCGAACCAATACCATCTGGTTCCGGTGTTTTACCATTTTTTAATGATCTGATAGATTCTTCGATTTCTTTTACTGATATTTCAGCATTTAGTGATTCTCTATTTTCTGAATCCAACCCATTTAGATTACATTTTTTTAAAATACTTCTATTCCTATCCGGTTTTCTGTTGTTGTGGCTGAATATAAATTTTTATAATATTGCAAAAATCTCTCATTAATATCTTTGGGTTGTACTAATGGTTCGCCATTGTATGATTTAATCCTATGGATTATCTTTTCTCCCTCCATTTTCCGTAATTGACGAGCCAATAATTTTTGGGGTTTATCTCCGAATTCAAATTGTAATTGTTTAGTGTATTGATAGAGTTTTACAACTTGATCTGAGTATATTTTATTTAATTTATATTTCAGTGCAGTGATTTTGTTATGTTTTGTCATGGATGGATTAGCAGCATTCTCTGTGTCTAATTGTTTAATCTCCTTTTCCAATTCCTGTTGTTCCCTCCGATTCTCTTTATGATACAATGCTTGAGAAGAAATCATAATTCCATGGGCATATGCTTTAAAAGTTTCCTATAATGGGAAGAAGATATTTCCGGTTTATCATTTATTTCAAAGAAAATCTTGATCTGTTCTATAATATATTCCTGAGTTACTTTGTCTTTTAAAATTTGTGGGTTAAATCGCCATTGTCCCTGTTTTTCTGTTTAACCATTTATTTTAATCATAAATGTTAAAGGTACGTGATCTGAGATTGTAATATTATGGTATTTTGAATTGTAAGTCTCACTGTGCAAGTTGGCCCACGAGTGACCCCGAGTTTTCACTCGTGGTGATCACGTAGCGGGAACGTCGGAACTATCGACTCGTTGCGCTAACGGCAGGTACTCGGGAAAAAAAAAAAATCAAACATGTATTTTTTCCACGAGTCAAATTAACTGTTCAAGTTAAAAATGGAAACATTTAAACTCGTTGTAATAACGTACCCCGTGCGTTTATCTTAGTGTCTCGTGAGTCTACCGTGGGAACTTTAATAATCTGTTCTTTTGCTCGAGTAAAGACTGAACTGCTGGAGTAACTCAGTCTCTGGAGAGAAGGAATAGAGTCGAGACCCTTCTAGACTTACTGCCAAACATCTTTAATATCTTCGGCCTTTCTGCCACTAGAGGCGCCTGCCCGTGGCTTCACTCTGTCTCAATGTTATGCCGAAGGGGCAAGTTTATGTGTCCACGTGTGATGGTCCATCCACCCCCCCGGGGCCTCTGCAGATGCTGGAACCGGAGTGGGATTTGATGGGTGGCATTCTTTTGTCTTGTGCTGATCTATCTAAATAAGAGAGCTCTAGTGTACAATTTAAATCTCCTCTCAATTATTAAGTTATGTTGTGCTATTTCCGGGATGTTATTAAATATTTTCTTAAAGAACAGTGGACTATCAAAGTTTGGTCCATAAACATTAACAAAAATCATTTTTTGTGCATTTAATTCTCCTATTACAATAATGTATCTACCATCACTGTCAGTTATAGTTGATGTATGCTTAAATAAAGTGCCTTTACGAAATAATATTGCTACGCCTCTGGATTTTTGTGTAAAAGAAGAATGATACGTTTTATCTATCCATTTAGCTTTCAGCCTATGCTCGGCATCTTTTTTTAAGTGTGTTTCTTGGCATTAATACCTTTAACGTTCCAGTTACAAAACGTTATTCCTTCATTCCCCGTATTCATTTTAAAACTTGTATCTTTTGTCTATGGTCTATAATAGAGCCAATGGTTCAGTTCAACAGACCCGACCTTACACCCGAACTCCGAATAGACGAATTTCAAGACTCTTAAGTGTCTCTCACATGTATATCTCCTTTGATCCAATTTGTAACTCCATTCAAACTGAAAATAATAATGATAGATTATAATATAAGAGAAAAGAGTATAGATTAAGAAATTAATAACGTGCACAAAGAAGGAAAATACTACATCTAGTATTAGTGCAGTTAGTGCTAGCCATACTAGCATGGCTAACCATCTATCGACTTCTGTAGTTGATGTTACCAACTTAACCAGCTCCCTGGTTTCTTGGAATTTTTATTCTATAACAATATTTTACCGGGGATATTGGATTTTAAAATATTCGGGTTCCAATAGTCGGGAATGTGAGGATACATGTATTTAAAACTTATTTAAGAATATAATAAAAAACGAAAAAAAAGGAAGAAAGAAAATAAAAATAAAAATTAATTACAAAAAAAAAGTGTCCAAGGAGGGCAAATGAAATCAAACTCTATATTTGACGCAATTATAATTACGGATTCTAAACATTCAATTATAAGTGAGTATTAGTCATTAGTGATAATAGTAAGATTAAACGAGAACTTACCAGTTTGAAGTTTGATCGTTATTTTATGAGGAGTAACGATGAGGGATTACGTGAAGAAGCCCTGCCTGGCGCTAGAACGGCATACTTCAAAGCAGCGGCATGAAAACCACAGAACACAATAGCCGGAGTAAGATAGTAAGGCTCATCATAGATTTAGAACTACCAGATGATCATTTATTTTATGAGGGTGGGGAGTGGAGGGCACGTAATCCCTCATCGTTACTCCTCATAAAATAACGATCAAACTTCGAACTGGTAAGTTCTCGTTTAATCTTACTATTTTACTTCGGAGTCACGTGAGTGACTACGTGAAGATTTTGAAGTTTCTGTGTTTTTCATGTCGTAGAATCATTCCATACGACAGTCCGGCTAGGTCAACACATACATGAGTAAATAACCTTTTACCAGATCAGTTTTAGTTCTTTTCATAAATCTTTTAATGATAAAAGAACATATAATAACCCCCTTTTTTACATCTGGGGAAACCATTACAAAGTGATAAAAAATATAAGTAATAACATAATCGATAATATAAATTGATAGTGAAACAAAGCAGGTGATTATAGTGAACCCAACACCGTGTGTCCAAAGCTTGTCATTGTGCGAACAGGTTTATTGTAGAACTTTGAAAAAGTTTCTTCTTTACACCACCCTGCGGTTTCTAAAATGTGTTCGAGTGGTACGTCCTGTAACTTCGCCGCGGACGTAGCTGCTGCCCTGGTGGAGTGAGATTTGAACACATCAGTGTCTATTCCTGCTAAAAGTAACACCTGTTTTAACCACCTTGAAATTGTTTGTACTGAAGCTTTTGTGTGTGGTTTCTTATGCGTAATCATTAACGCTTTTTCATCACCTCGAAGAGTTTTGGTAACTTTTATATATTGATTGAAATGTTTAACTACACACAATGTTGGGTCAATAGGGTAAGCTTGAAACATTATCTTCGCTCCAGTTCTCCCTGGTCTGCTTTGCTTGATCAGATCATAAACGTAAAACACAATGTTATCTGAAGCCACATGCATACAATCTAAACGTAGCATTTGTAATGTTTGCACCCTTTGTGCTGAAACTAATGCCATTAACATTACTTTTAATTTAAATGTTAACTTTTCCAATGATATAACTTCGATTGGAGTCCATTGCCTAAGTAAAGTAAGTACAATGCTGACATCCCAAATTTCTGTATATCTTGGTTTGGGTGGATTTTTGTTAAAGATTCCTTTCATAAATCTGGATATTAATGGGTGTGATCCAATTGATTTCTGGTCAGAAATTTGTCCTAAATAAGATGATAAAGCACTACGTGCACTATTAATGGCACTATAACTTAAGTGCTGCTCAAAATGCAACTCGGCAAGGAACTCCAATATATTTGCAATGTTCACAGTATGATAAGATATATTTGATTGTCTACAAAAAACTTCCCATTTCATTATATGTGTCATATATTGTCTCTGAGTGCTATCTCGCCATGATGCGACTATAACATCCATAGTTCTATCCGACAATCCAAGCTCTTGTAGTGGTCTGGTCAAAACCTGCAGATTAACAAATTCATATAAGCATGTAATGGATGAATTTCTTTGGTTACTGGTTTTATTAACAAATCACTGCTGCTAGGAATTGACATATATGGTTCTTTAATCATGTTTAACATCAA
Organism: Okamejei kenojei; assembly: GCA_035221665.1. Taxonomy (NCBI): domain Eukaryota; kingdom Metazoa; phylum Chordata; class Chondrichthyes; order Rajiformes; family Rajidae; genus Okamejei; species Okamejei kenojei. Next base: position 14,797,391 of record CM069153.1, read on the forward strand.
CGGGAACCATGGTTGTGTCGGCCAATTTGGAATCACCAATTTGTGATTCTGTGGCAGAATCTTGTTCTATTTTCTTCAGACATTGCTGAACCAGAGCAAATGGAGGGAAAGCATAAAAGAACATATTCCCCCAATGTAGTGAAAAAGCATCTACTGCTACTGCATCTGGATCTGGTTCCCAAGACACATATTTAGGCAATTGATGATTTAATCTTGATGCAAACAGATCAATGTCTGGTAACCCATATTGAATCACAATTTTACTGAAAACTACTGGGTTCAACATCCATTCTGTGTTGTCTTTAAACACCCTTGATCTGTTATCTGCCACCACATTGTCTTTACCTGGGATATAATTTGCCGAAATCCAAATTTGGTGCTTAATACACCACTGCCATATCTGATTGACCAGACAATCACATGATACCGATCTGACTCCACTCATGTGATTAATATATACTACAGCTGTTTTATTGTCTAATTGTATCAGTACATGCAGATTCTTTTTTGTAGAACAATAGGCTTTTAATCCATAAAACGCCCCCAGTAACTCTAAATAGTTAATACCATATGTTTGGAGAAACATTTCCTCTTGGACAGTCCATCTGCCCCCACAACTGGTAAATGTATCTGTCGCCCCCCATCCGAGAGCACTTGCATCTGTTTGTAAAACTACTTCAGGCTGTTGTATTAAAATGTTTTTAGCAGCTTGTGGGACATTTTCAATCCACCATTGCAATTCCAATAAAGCTTCTTTTGTTAATTGCATAGGCCTATCAAAATGGCCTGTTCGCTTTTTCAGAGCTCTTATTTTGTCCCTTTGAAGGTTTTGGTAATATAATGGACCAAATTCTACTGCAGGAAATGCTGCTACTAGTTTACCAATAACCTTCGCTACTTGTCAGATGGAGGGATAAGGTTTGTGAATGAGACCCCTACATACCGTTAAAATATCATCAATCTTACCTGTTGGCAAAGTTACTAACATAGTAACCGAGTTAATCACAAACCCTAAATAGTTAATTGACTGTGCTGGCTGCAGCTGGGACTTAATTGGATGAATCAAGAAACCTAACTTCTGAAATAAAGTTTTAGTTGCTGAAACTGATTTTCCAGCTGATTCCCGATTATTACTGATAATTAAAATGTCATCCAGATAAGCCATAATGATGTGCTTTTGTGCTCTTAATTGTGCTAAAGCTGGTTTCAACAGCTTTGTGAAGAGCCTGGGAGCTGAACTTAACCCATTTGGTAAAGCTTTAAATTGCCACAGCTGTCCCCGCCAATTAAATTTTAAATACCTTCGAAAAAATCGATGTATTGGTACTGAATAGTACGCATCCTTTAAATCAATTGTAGCCATATAACAACCTGCTGATATCAAATGTCTTGTGGTGTTGAACGTTTCCATCTTAAAATGTTTATACTCGACAAATGTATTACAGTTTGTAAGGTCCAGAATAATTCTGCAACCACCATCTTTTTTACTTCTTTGATTTGATTTGATGATTTGATTTTATTACTTGTCATTCGAACCTCAGAGAGGCTCGAACGAAACTCCGTTTCTACAAGCCATACAAACAAACAAACAGAACAATTCATAAAAAAACACGCAAACAATTAAATTCACACAAACATCCATCACAGTGGATCCCTCCTCACTGTGATGGAGCCAAAGTTCTTCTCTCTCCTTTCTTGAAAAGATATTTGACACAAATTGATGTTTATGTTCAACAGTTTTTTCAATAACACCTTTTTTTAAACAATTTGTCAATTTCCACATTAATCTCTGCTTCTTCAATAGCAGGAAACATGAAACCATAAGCAGGTTTATTTTGTACCGGAGAATTAACACCTTCTTTAAATGTTATTGTAGCTCCTGAAACTGTTTGTAAAATAAACCGATCAGATGTGATGGCAAGCCATTCATCATAAAACATTTGTAATCTCCCTCCAACTGGAGATTTGTCCACAGTTTCTTTAAGAATAGAATAAAGTTTTTGTACCTCTCCATATGAACGTGGTGGTCTCCTTCTCCCCGTATACGGGTGAACATTAGGCTGAGTCGGATGGTAATATTTTCTTATCATATTCCTGCCTCTGTTTCCAAAATCAAATCCCCTCCTTGACGAAAAATACCTTTTTTGTCCAAAAACGAAAGGTCTCATGTGGCTAATAGATTTAGCCTCTTCATCCATTTCTCTTATTTGTTTAGGCAGGTTTTCTCCAAATAGATAACCAGGAGCTTGAACACCACTTGATCGACACAGACCTGCAAACCTTGGATGAAATATGGGCCGAATCGCAATTTTCCTCATACAATTAATTTCATGAAAGGAATTGCACAATAAGCCCAAAGTATCTCTTTGGATTTTAACCATTTCCAACCCTTCCATTTGCCTTCCAAAAGCAGTAATGGCAGCTGAAATCAGTTTGAGGATTCTTTGAAATCTTATTTCTTGTCCTCTCATGCCTGGAGTCATAGGTGTCCATATAGACGGATTAACTGTAGGTACCTTCAATGAGGTGCAATTTTCCGGTGTTTTATATAATTCTGCTGTTTCAACCATCACAGAATCTTGAAGTTGATGAGATACCATATAATTAATACTGGCAGCTAGGTTTTCTTCCATAGCCTCACCACTTCCTTCAGGTATAGCAAAATATTTTGCCATATCAGGCACATATGGCCTCTTCTTCTTTATTTGTGGTGTGCACTCATAATCCACATCACCACTTGCAGGGTCTGACTTTTGCAGCCCTGATACACCTGGAATTTCATCCAATGAGACTTCCTCCACCCTTCTTCCTGGGTCTGGAGTTTCAAATTCCCAATTTGGCACATAGCCATATTCTGGATATTCAAACCACTCAGGGTCATTTTGGGAAATTTCTGGGTACTTTGACCCTTGTCTCATAATATTTTGGAACACTCTCTCCATATGTTCCATTTTAAGCTATATAGCTTTATTATCCGGAGGACTTTCATTATCAGAGTCATCATCAGAAACCACAGGCCTCACGGATTTCTTTTTACTTTTTCTAGGAACATTTTCCTCCGTGGTTTGTATTTCTGGAGAAATTATAGTCTCACTAACGGGTGAATCAGCGGCCACCGGTATCGGAACCGGATCCGCACTAATCTCTTGTCCCGACTCTTTAGCTTCTCCCCGGGACGATCGTTTTACCCGCGAAATTTTTCTTTGAGACTTCTCCATTTTTCATTTTTTATTATCTGGCTAAATCAGTACGCCAGCGTGACTCTGATTTTTTGAATTTTTACTTTCACTTTTGCTGGTTCTACCAGCGTAACGTCTTTTTTAGAACGTCCCCTATTTTTTCCTTGCACTTACCTGCGGGTTTGTTCCGGCCGCTGCGAGGAGCTGCGCTCTACAGCTCTTGCTTCTGCCATCAGCGTCGACGTAATGCCGTTCTAGCGCCAGGCGGGGCTTCTTCACGTAGTCACTCACGTGACTCCGAAGTAAAATTATTAACTCTGATTAGTAATGAAACCACGCTATAGTTTTAGTATTTATTAGTTATTTGTATTAGTTGTGCAGTTATTCTAATTATTAGTATCCATGGGAGTGTTTCGGATCCACATCTTTCTCCAGCTTCCTTAGACATGGCTTTAGTTCCATCCAGTCCTGCAAAGTCAGTTTATTCAATGATGAAGTTCAGTTTTAAAAATATTATTCAAGCTTCCTCTCGAACCTTAGTCTTCTGGGCAAAGTCCAGTGCCTCCACAGGGTTGGTGAAAAAGTGTTCATTCTGATTGTAGGTGACTCTTAGGGTAGCTGGATACCTCAGACCATATTTCAAGTTCTTCACTTCCCTCAAGATTCTTTTGGTCTCATTAAATGCTTTTCGTTTCCTGGAGACCTCTGCTGGGTAGTCTCGATAGATACTGATCCCGTATCCTTCAAATGTAAGATTTCTGTTTCTTGCAATTTTTGGCATTATCTCCTCCAGGACATAGTCGTACTGGACTTTTATTATCATTTGTCTTGGGGGAGCACCATGTCTTGTCTGGCGTCTCATCACTCTGTGTGCTCGAGCAAGTAAAGGCTTTTGATCCAGAGATAAAACTTTTTGCAGTAGATTTGCAGTGAATTCTCGGGGATCTTGATCCGCCTCTTTCCCTTCTGGAATACCCGCAATTCTTAGGTTCTGTCTTCTCTGGCGACCTTCCAATTCAGTACATTTTTCTGTTATTTTGCCCAGTAGTTCAGTTAGACGTTGGTTTTCTCTGATAAGTTTTTCCGTAGTCTGAGCACTTGTTTCGGCTAGTTCCTCAAGGTCCTTTATGACTGACGTCTGTTGATTCACTGCTTCCTCCACGGGATTCAGCCTTTCTTCAAGATCAGTTGTCACTTTTCTGATTTTAACATTTGTCTCGTTTGTCATACTTACAGCTTGTTCAGTCAGTATTTCTGCAATTTCTTTCTTCAGTTTATCCGATGTATTCGTAGCCGTGGAATTAATTTCAAGCTTTAACTCTATCATTTCCTCCTTGATTTTTTAAATTTCATCCCTAAAATTAATCTTCTTTAATTCTTCGTTCGTTTTTGCAAGTTCACTCTTTAGTTCCAGCTTTATTTCCTCCTTTAAGCCAGCAATTTCACTTGCAATAAATGTTTTAAGATCTTCACCTTCTGATTTTTTCATCATTTTTTTTCGCACATCTTCTTGGGATAGCGTCCTACCTGAGCCCGAGGCTTCAGTCGGGCCTTTTTCTTGTTCCACCGTTTTCTGCCTAGTAACACGACGTTTCGGTTTATCCGGGGGGGGGCTGCGCTGCATAGACATAGTAAGTCGCGCGCTTGATGACGTCACTCACGGCAATCGGTACAGAAGCAGCAGGCAACAGTAGGTCGTTTTCTCCCCGACTTTTCAGCGTTTTTTTCAAGGAGCTGGCTGGCTTTGCTCTTTAGCCCTCCATAGCACCACCAGAAGTCACTGTTTCACATCTTGAAAATCACTATTCTTTGATTGGAGATAGGCATGAAATGTTGGAGTAACTCAGCGGGACAGACAGCATCTCTGGAGGGAAGGAATGGGTGATATTTCGGGTCAAGACCCATCTTCAATTATAGTGATAGGAATGGTCTGAAGAAGGCATAAGTAGACTTTAATAAATATGTGTTGTATTTCGATGTGTGTATGACTCCACTCATTACATGGTGTCAAGAAGTGAGTCTTACCGTTCATGTTTACCGGGTCTTGTTTTTTTTTACATTTGTTTTATGTGCCTGTTATCTCTATCATGGCAAACTCCTCTCACCGTCCTAGTCCTCTGATCTTTGACTCCGACATTGCTGAATGCTGGCGCCTTTTCGAGCACGACTACATTCACTACATTCGCATCATTCATCGCAACGATCCTCCAGATGTACGTGCTTCCGTACCACTAAACCTGGCTGGTCCTGAGGCAATGAAACACAATGAGTCCATTTTACTTTTGTGCCTGCTGTTTTAGATGCAAACAGACAGATTCTAGTGCCTGCAGAAACGATTAATGACCCTGCTATCCTACTTGCAAAGTTTAGGCAGCTGTGTGACCTTCCCTCAAACTCTGTTATCGAACGTACCAAGTTTTTGAATTTTTTCGTTATCTGAATTTTTTAAAAAAATGTAATGCTTAATGTTGAAAATGCCTCAGCCACACTTCGGGCCTACGGGGGTGATGTTCTACCCCTGCTTGGACAAACTGATTTAAACTGCATCATAGACTCGCAGCCTCATACCCTAAAGTTTTATATCATCAAGGGGGATTCTGAAACTCTGCTTTGTATCAATGCATGCCACGATCTAGGCCTAGTATACTTTGGCCGCACTGTCCATCAACTTTATTTTGCTGAGGACCCCACTCAGCAAATACTCTCCCAATACAGAGAACTATTTAACGCTGAGCGGGCAAGCTGCCCCTCAATTACAACATCGCCGTTGATCCCAACGTCACTCCTGTGGTTTGAGCACCACATTGTGTTCCGCATGCCATGCGTGACAGAGTATACAATGAACTCAAGCAGATGGTCTCCCTGGGTGTCATTGCTGAAGTTACTGACCCATCTGACTGGGTTTCCACCATGGTGGCTGCGACAAAAAAAACAAGGAGGAAATCCGTATCTGCATAAACCCCAGGGATCTCAACACAGCTATCACATGTCCACAATACCCTATGTGAACAGTAGAGGAAGTTGCTGCTCAAGTAGGGCATGCCTCAGTGTTCTCCGTTCTGGATGTGAAAAGTTCATTTTGGCAGATTCCGCTGGACCCAGACTCGTCCAACCTTACTACATTCAGCACTCCCTTCAGCCGTTACAAATTCCTGAGAATGCCCTTTGGCATCAACTCTGCAAACGAGGTTTTTCCAACGCATGATGGAACAACTGTTTGCGGGGTATTCATGCGCCATTATTGTTAATGACATTCTCGTTTACAGGCGTGACTTAGCTGAGCATGACATACGTGACAAAACTGAAGTCTGCGCCATCTGCAAAAGCCTGACGCCACACCAGCAGAAGCAGCCCTTACTGCTGCACCCGGTTCCTCCTCTCCCGTGGTCCACGGTAGCCACCGACATATTCGAACGGCATGGGAAACACTATCTGGTTCTTTTTGACACTTATTCGGGCTGGTTTGATATCGATCTACTCCAAACCATCACATCTGAAGCATGTATCCAGAAGTTGCAACGCCATTTCTCCGTGCACGACTCCCCTGCACGCCTTCTATCCGATAATGGCAGTCAGTTCACCAGCCAGGTTTTCAAAAACTTTGCACAATTATGGGACTTTTGATATCTCATCAGGATCCCTGAGTTTCCACAGTCCAACGGATTCACCAAACGAGCCGTCCGAAGCGCAAAACAACTAATGGAGCGTTCTTATCTTTCTCAATCTGACGTCTACCTGGACCTGCTCAATTTAACGAACATTGCCAGGGATCCCATACTGAGTTCCCCAGCCCAACGGCTGATGTCCCTGCCTGTACCGCAGCAGCTTTTGCAGCCACAGGTTCGTTCTCTGCCTGTGTTCCAGAAACAACTACAATTCAAGCGCGATGCACAAAAATGTTTTTTTGACAAATCCAGTAAGCCACTTAAACCTCTCTCCAGTGGACAGGTCATTCGCCTCCAGACCAACAAGGGCTATGGCCGTCTGGGTCACATCCACAGCCCTGCCAAAGAACGACGCTCCTACCTGGTTAGCACGAACGGGGCCATTTACAGACGCAATCGTCAATATCTCCTTCCAGTGAAGGAACCGCGTCCTGCGACTCCGCATCCAGAGGTTTCGTGTTTTGTATACCCTCCCACTACTGGCTTTCCTTGTAGAAACAAAATAAAGCACAGATACGTGGAAAAATAAAGCATAGATATGTGGAAACAGGCAGGGCAGCATGGGTTTGGTGAGACATCAGAGACTGTGCCCCCCGCGGCCTCGCGTTCAACACCTAGCTCGCCTATTTCACCACCTCCACCCGGCGGGTCCCCGGTCATTTCCCCAGTTGCCTCCCCAGTCACTTCACTCGTGAAAGGAGGAGATGCGGATTTGTACCGCACAAGTGCCGGACTGCAGGCCACCCATTAGATACGGGTATTTTGTGTAACTATCTCTACTTCCCCATATGCGTTATTAACTATATTGTTTGGCCACCATTTTTCCACGTATCTATGCTTTATTTTGTTTCTACAAGGAAAGATGTAGATTGGTTTTTTCCTACTAACCAATTGTAGTGCTTGTTTGTAGTTGCTCCGCCTAATATGCAATTTATATTACCAAGCGCTTGCTTATGTAATTCAGTCTGAGTAGCTGTTAGGTACTGTAATGTTCTGCAGACCAATGCTGTAAGTGGACTTTAATAAATATGTGTTGTATTTCGATGATAGCAGCGGTCTTCGATGGGTCAGGTCTGAGACCATCATTTGTGAAAACATGTCCGACGTAGGTGACTTCCGGGACCCGAAGAAGGGTCTTAACCAGAAACATCACCCATTCCTTCTCTCCAGAAATGCTGCCTGTCCTCTGAATTACTCCAGCATTTTGTGTCTATCTTCGGCTGAAACCAGGTTCTGCAGTTCCTTCCTACACATTCTTTGATTGGCATTGTTTATTATGATAAAGAAATATGTATGAGATAAATTAACTCAATGTGGGCACATCTCAGTAGTGTGTCTATCTGGCATTTATTATGTCAAAAATAGATCACTGTCCTTGAGATATGACATGTTTCACTATTTTAAAACAGCTATCCTAAGGCGCAATGCTGAACCAAAGAGAGATTTCTCATTTTATTTGTCAGTCTCCTACAGTTAATAGAATTTCAGGCATCTCACCATCTGACAACTAATAATTAGTATTAAAATGTTCTTTTTGAATGTCCAAAGCAAAGTCTGATGTTGAAACATTTTCATTGACCTTCCGATTACAAGCCATAATTATAAAACACAATGAGATCTTCCTTGTTGTGAAACATGATGAGAAAGCACTAACCGCTTGTGAGAACTTGGAACCAGCTCAAAGATGGATTACAATAGTAATCTCCTGGAGATGAGTTCTAGTGATTCCAAATCAATGAAACCCTACATGGCTTAGCCTGACAACCATCAGAGAAGGACCACATGATATTATTTGATAGTTTTTGATCTTTCTGTACATTTGTTAAGCCTTCATCCAATTTGTTTGTGCATCACCTCCTTGATAATAAGCATCAAATATTTTCACTTAAATTTGGGCGGCACGGTGGCGCAGCAGTAGAGTTACTGATTTACAGCACCAGAAACCCAGGTTCCATCCTGACTACAGGTCCTTGTCTGTACCGTGTTTTTACATTCTCCCTGTGATTGCGTGGGTTTTCTCTGGGTTGCTCCAGCTTCCTCCCACACTCCAAAGTCATACAGGTCTGTAGGTTAATTGGCTAGGTAAAATTGTCAATATTCCCCAGTGTGTGTAGGATAGTGTAATGGGCCTGTCCCACTTAGGCGATTTTTCAGGCGACTGCCAGCGATTGTCAACTTGCCGGCAGTCCCCTGAAACACCGGCAACTGGAAAGGCGACTGTCAGAGTGGAACACACACACAAACACATCGCTTCCTTCACCAGCCCATTATGCAGGCAGGGGACAGGGCAAGTGGGGGGAGCGCTGTCTGAGTGAAATTCACACGGTGCAAAGCCAAGGTGATACAGACACACACTGCGATGAACAGGAAGGTTGGCGCTGTAATTAAGATGGCAAAGCACAGTGGGGGGGGGTAAGGGGGGAGTGGGGGGAGGGGGGGAGGAGGGAGAAGGAGTGGAGACAACTTTTCAGAAGCCAGAGATACACGGCTGTGAAGCTCGGCAGACATTAACATTACCAGTCGGTTATCCTTAGTTCTGAAAACTACTGCTTAAGTTTGTTTTTTCCCAATGAGCCAATGAAATTCACCGGTCAGCACCGGCTACAACCTACAATAACCTACGAGAACCTTTGACCTCCTGGCAACCCACTAGGACGTTCTGGCGCCCCACCCACGGCAAGAGAATTCTTCATACTCTCCATGGCGACTTCATTCTGGTCGTGTTGAAAACTTCACGGCGACCATAATGAGGCCCCAACTAGTTCCCAGTATGCGGGAACTCCTCACTACCATGAAGGCGACTCCTCGGCAACCACCTGCGAACATGTGGCGACCATGTGGCGACCGCAGAGTCTCCTGCAGTCGCCTAAATACTTCCCTAAGTGGTACAGGCCCATTAGTGTGCAGGGGATCATTGATCGGGATGCACTCGGCATGCCAAAGGGCCTGTTAACGTGTTGTATTTGTAACGTAAACTAAACTAAATTAATATCATTTGTAAAAATATTATTACAGATAACATAGAATCAATTGATTTTTTTGTCATTTCTAATAGTTTAATTAAAGAAGTAAGTCCAAATTCTATTAAAGATTATGTTAAGAATGGAAATAGACTGAATGGTACCAATGTTCAAGATCTTTCCTGGACCCAGCACACTGATGCAATTATTAATAAAGCACATCAACGCCTCTACTTCCTGAGAAGATTACGGAGATTTGGTATGTCAGAGAGTATTCTCTTGAACTTCTACAGGCATACAGTAGAGCGTATACTGACTGGTTGCATCATGGCCTGGTTCAGGCAACTTTAACGTCCAGGAGCGAAAAAGACAACAAAAAGTAGTAAACACTGCCCAGTCCATCACCGGCTCTGACCTCCCCACCATCGAAAGGATTTATCGGAGTCGGTGCCTCAAAAAAGCAGCTGGCATTATCAGAGACCCACATCATCCTGGCCACTCATTCATTTCACCCCTGCTTCTTTTTCAGGAAGAAAGTACAAGAGCCTGAATACTGTAACGTCCAGGTTCAGGAACAGCTTCTTCCCTACAGCCATCAGGCTATTAAAGACTACAACCTCAAATAAGCTCTGAAATACAATATATATTATTATTATTATTATTATTATTATTATTATTATTATTATTATTATTATTATTATTGCACTACTATTGTTTGTTTTTGTGTGTACGTATGTGTGCGTGTGTACATATATATATATCGAACGTTTTTTTCTCTTGTTTATTACTATGTTTCACATATTCTGTTGTGCTGCAGCAAGTAAAAATATCATTGTTTTATCTGGGACATATGACAAGAAAACACTCTTGGCTCTTGACACTTATTCACACTGCTTAAAGCCTTGTCTCATGGTGCGAGTCGACCCACGAAGGAGCCCGAGTTTTCACTCGCGGTAATCACGTACAATTAACATAGCGGGAACGTCGGAACTCACGGGCGCAACTTAGCGACTCGTGGCGCTAATGGCAGGTACCCGTGAAACTTGTTATCTCTCAAAAAAATTCAAACATGTTTGAGGTTTTCCACGAGTCAAATTTACTGTTCAAGTTAAAAATTGAAACATTTAAACTTGTTTTAATAACGTAGTGGCCCGTGTGTTTACCTTAGTGACTCGTGAGTCTGCCATGGACACTTTTTAACTCAGCGGGCAGGCAGCATCTCTGGAGAGGAGGAATGAGTGACGGGATGACATTTCCAAATTTCTCCAGCACCGTGTGTTCACTTTTTGTCAACCAGCATCTGCCTTTTCTTGTGTATGACATTATTTGTATCCATGGCAGTTGATTGTCGCTCCCTTCAGTTTCCCAGGGGGTCGGGACGGGACTGGAGTTGGGAGGGAAAGGTGGGGGGGGGGGAGGGAAGGGTGGGGGGAGGAGGGGGGGAGGAGGGAGGGGAGGGTGGGGGGGTGTTGGGGTTACTTAGTACGGGAGACAAGTGTACTGACTGTGTGAGCAGACACTTTGGTAGTGATTGCCCATGTGGTTCACTGTCGAGGACTTCATAATGCTGAGAGCATTATAAACAGTGGAGCGATTAACCCTGGAAAGGGGGAGGCTTCTCTCTGAGTTGGACTCAGGAACCTGAACCTGAACAGAACACAATCTGTAGTTTCACTAAATGCTTTAAAAAAAACTTTAAGATGGTATAGATTAGCATCTAAGGAGCGAAGGAGATAGGCGACGTTTTTTGAGTGGTCATGGACAAATCCAATGAGTGAAAGATATGCAAAGAAGTATCACTACTAATGCCAGGGCCCGAGGGCTTAGGGGAGGAGACAGCAAGGGTTCTTGAGAAAATGCCCAAATAGATTATGGACAATTTTGTTGAGTATGGACAAATCCTTATTCTTGAATGGATAACTTTAAATTCGTGATTTTTAAAATAGGAACCAACATCTACAGTGCCTTGTGTCTTGGCAATTCATGATTCTCCATGCTGGGCAGAGAATGGGATTTGTAAGCGGCTAACTTCATTCTAAAACTTAGAATGTCACATTGGCGGCGCAACAGTAGAGTTGCTGCCTCACAGCGCCAGAGACCCAAGTTAAATCCTGATGACTGATGCTGGCCATACGGAGTTTGCACGTTCTCCCAGTGACCACGTGGATTTTTTCCGGGTGCTCCAGTTTCCTCCCACATTCCAAAGACGTGCAGGTTTGTATGTTAATTGTCGTCTGTAAATTGCCCCGTAGTGTGTAGGATAGAACTAGTGTCCGGGTGAATGTGGTCAGCCTGAGCTCGGTGGGCCGAAGGGCCTGTTTCCACACTGTACCTAAACTAAACTAAAGGCCCTGAAGAAGAGTCCCGACCCGAAACGTCAACTATCCATTTTCTCCAGAGATGCTGCCTGACCCGTTGAGTTATTCCAACACTTTGTGACCTTTTGTGATAAGTTAATGCTTCAACCCTTTCTCGAGGAATGGGAATTAGGGGAAGCAGTAGGAAATATGTTGCTTGGCATTTAAAATAAATAGGTTAGTCAGTATAGTAATTATTTTAGTCAAAGATACAGTTATGTAAGTGCAACTGCGGTAGAAGTGAGGAGAGGGGTGGGGTAATCAGGGGAACAAATGTATAATTAGCCGATCAGGAAAACAAGCGGAATGACTGGACGAGGGTTTGTTTGATGCCCAGCACAAAATGCAGGTCAGGCAGCAACTCTGGAGAGAAGGAATAGGTGACTTTTCGGGTCGAGATCCTTCTTCAGAAGACGAGCCCTTATCCGAAACGTCACCTATCCACATTCTCCAGAGATGTTACCTGGCCCGCGTTGTTACTCCAGCTTGTTGCGTCTGCCTTCTGTCTAAAGCCTTGGGATCGTTCCCTTCATGTTGGCGAGGAGGGGGAGGGGGGTATTGTGCTGTTTGATCACCACCTGCTATCTCCGAGACACAGCGGCTTTTGAGACTGGTGGGCAATCACTGCCAAAGTGTCTGCCCGCACAGTCAGTACACCTCTCCTACACTTGTCTCCCGCAGTAAGATCATCCCGCAGAGAATGATCCCAGCCTAACCCAAGAGCCTTGTCACCCCAGACAGATTAATGACGCCCGCACGTAAAGTGTGTGCGAATAAACAAAAACAAGGAATAAAACCTAAGCCCGGCTTGAAAGGCAACTAAAAATATATTCCGCTCGGAATGAGCAGGCGCAGAGACATCCATCCACATTCAGAGATTTCATCTCCCGTCTCCCTGCAGTGTGTAGACCTGGCAGTAAATTCAATTAAAATATAACACACCTTCGCCCGCTGGTCTTCTAACTACGTGATGTGTGTTTCAAACAAGTCATAAGTATAACTGCTCTGGCACTGGAGGGTGCGCATTTTCCCTTTGTAGATCATATCAATAGATGCGGCCGCAACTCAAAGCCGCAGGATGGAGATGTCTTCTTTAACACTGTTGCTTATTAAAACATACCTTCATTCACGGTTGGCTCAAGAGCAATGGGAGAGGAACTTGGTAACTCAGGAGAGGAACTTGGAACATTGCAGAAATTGCATACCCAAGGGAACTCGGTTAACACTTGAACATAAACTTGGAATCTCATACATACCCACAAGTCTGTTTTTTTTTCTTTCACTTGGGGTCACTCGTGGTGGACTTGCACCGTGAGACAGGGCTTTCACTGATCCCTTTCAATATTACTGGCACTTTTATCACTACCATTCATAAGATCAGCAGTACTTTGCCTTCCCATTGACAAGGGTTCAAAACTAGTATCTTTGCAATGGAGGGAGGGAGAGGACATTGGCGATGTGATCTCAGGGGGTGAACAGGGTAGAAATGGAGTTCATTTTTTCTCCTGGGTGAGATATTCGCAGCCGAAGGAGATTGCTTTCATAAAGTAAGGGATTAGCTACTCAGAGCAGAGATGATGGGAAACTGCTTCACTCAAAGGATAAGCACTCCATGGAATTCTGAAGCCAACATCACTGTGAAGCATCAGTCATCGAATTTAAGGGGGAGCTCAATAGAGAATTACATATTTCGATATCCAACAAAAGAAAGTTCAAGATAGACACAAAAGCTGGAGTAACAAAAAGGTTAGTTAAAACAAATGTAGGTCCCTTGCAGTCAGAAACTGGTGAATTGATCATGGGAACAAGGACATGGCAGACCAATTGAATAACTACTTTGGTTCCGTCTTCACTAAGGAAGATATAAATAATCTGCCGGAAATAGCAGGGACCGGGGGTCAAATGAGATGGAGGAACTGAGTGAAACCCAGGTTAGCCGGGAAGTGGTGTTAGGTAAAATGAATGGATTAAAGGCCAAAAAATCCCCAGGGCCAGATAGGCTGCATCCCAGAGTACTTAAGGAAGTAGCCCCAGAAATAGTGGATGCATTAGTGATAATTTTTCAAAACTCTTTAGATTCTGGAGCAGTTCCTGAGGATTGGAGGGTAGCTAATGTAACCCCACTTTTTTAAAAGGGAGGGAGAGAGAAAATGGGGAATTACAGACCAGTTGGTCTAACATCGGTAGTGGGGAAAATGCTAGAGTCAGTTATTAAAGATGGGATAGCAGCACATTTGGAAAGTGGTGAAATCATTGGACAAAGTCAACATGGATTTATGAAAGGTAAATCATGTCTGACGAATCTTATAGAATTTTTCGAAGATGTAACTAGTAGAGTGGATAAGGGAGAACCAGTGGATGTGTTATATCTGGACTTTCAGAAGGCTTTCGACAAGGTCCCACATAAGAGATTAGTATATAAACTTAAACCACACGGTATTGGGGGTTCAGTATTGATGTGAGTAGAGAACTGGCTGGGAGACAGGAAGCAAAGAGTAGGAGTAAACGGGTCCTTTATCAGGATGGCAGGCAGTGACTAGTGGGGTACCGCAAGGCTCAGTGCTGGGACGGAGAGAGGGGAGGTTACTCCAGTGTCCGAGTGAGGCCAAACACAAATTGGAGGAACAGCACCTCATATTTCGCTTGGGCAACTTACAACCCAGCGATATTGATTTCTCTAACTTCAAGTAACCCTTGCACCTCCCCTCTCTCCGTCCCTCCCGCACCCTAGTCCTGCTTAGTTTCACTGTTTGTGTCACTTGTTAACACCTTCTCCACAGCCTGCAATGGACTATCATTGTTGCTGGCATTGATTTGACCTTTTGCTTACCTTTCATTCATTTGTTCTTTGTACCTTTTCATGTCTCTCATTTCTCTCTCCCCTGACTCTCAGTCTGAGGACGAGCCTTGATCCGAAATGTCACCTATTCCTTTTCTCCAGAGATACTGCCTGACCTTCTGAGTTACGTTCTACCTGTATCCGCCTATAATTTGGCAGGCTTTCTCACACCCCCACGTCTCCTTTCCAGCTTTCTCCCTCCTACAACAATCAATCTGGAGAACGATCTAGACCGAAGCATCGCCTGTCCATGCACTCTCCAGATACAGTCTGACCCATTGTGTTTCTCCAGCACTATGTGTTCTAGACACTGTTGGACTGTAATTGTGGATCAGTAAAAGAGAAACACAGTGACACGACCACAGATTAAATATTCTGTACCATGTCAGGGCAAGTCAAATCAAGTTTATTATCATATGCACTAGTACAGGTATAATAAAAATATTGCTTGCAGCAGCATCACAGGCACACTCAGATTTACCGAATCTTATAATACAGGTCTCCTGCATAATACAACTCAGTGAAAAATAAATGGGATTAGTCCATAGCCCTTGATTTAAACGTGGAAACGTTATAATAATGCATGTTGTTTTCAGTGGAAGAATGGCTTAATGTATGCGTTCAAAATATAGATATGTTTAGTTACCTCAAGATACATAAGCATTAAAAAAAACCAATTATTTCAAAACAAAAAAAAAGAACTTGTAAATACAAGTCAATTTAGGACTGGAGAATGGATGAAATAGTTTTTTTTTTGCTACTGAATGGTTGATTCACATAAAGGAAGCATTGAAAAGCCAAGCTGTCAATTAATTCCATTATAACCAATATGGATGGACAGCCAGTTACAAAAAATAAATGAATTACAGCTGTAATCAAATATCCTACAGAAAACTATGGTTGCGATCGTTTGACTTGACAAGTCCTAATCATATCCTGGGTTTGGATGATATAAGTCCTTAAGAAGAAAAGGATGTATGTAATGAGAAACATGTTCCTTTCAGCAGGTGGTGATAAAATAATCCAGGCAGTGTAACTGATCAAACCTGAACAAAGGAGATAGCAATTTCAGATAGCACTCAAATATTTTCCATTCAATTACCTTTGGGGGATCAGAAATAAGCTGTGCAAAGTATTATCTACTTTAAACTTTTACCTCTGGTGATTCACATCCCTCAGGATGTGAACCAAGACTGTTGCTGTGCAAACAATCTGTGGCTTGTTATCGTAAATGAGTTGAATGGCCTTCTCCTTACCATTATATTATGATTCTATAAGCCCAGATTGACTCTCCTTTAAATCAAAGACAAGTCAAATTATTATATATCAATCAACTGTCATCTATCAAGGACCTGTTATGTAAACTCTTTGGAACAAAGGTCTGAGTAAATTCTCATCGTTTGAGCGCCATTATAGATTTTTATTTAAAATATAATGGATTTTCTCATTTTAATCTTTACAAGAAAACCTTCCAGCATGGTACGGTGTTAAAAGTGGATGGACGTACCTCGACCTATAATACAGTTGGAAATGCACAGACTTTAAGCCTGATGATCGACAAAAAATGCTGGAGCAACTCAGCAGGTCAGGCAGCATCTCTGGAGAAAAGGAATAGGTGACGTTTCAGGTCGGAGCCCTTCTTCAGACACTTAAGCCTGACAAGTGTCGTGGTAAATGTTGAATTGATAATCTATTATTACTTACACTGCACTTTCAGAATGGTGCTTTCCGTTTTATATACAAGGCTACTAATGAATTTCATCCTCATAACATTTTACCATGCAAAATAAATCTACAAAAGCTGGGGTAAAATTGTTCACTCATAAGTGCCAAATACAGGGTTGTCTTGCTGGACTGTACTGTCTGTTTTATGAATACACTCAGGGCCTGAAACAGAGTGTAGAGGTGATGTTTCAATGGTTGAAGGTGGAGGTGACAGGTTTTGGCACAGTTGCAAACACTAATAATTATTGTGTACAAGAAGATATCAACATGTATAATGTGTATGCATATATTTAACTGTCTCCTTGAAAGTGGCGAACATTAAATCCATGCTTGCACCCATAAATAGAATGAACAATGTTTTTCTCCATACATCATGGCTTCTCTATTAGAAAATGCAGATTTGGACCAGGAGATTCAGAAACTAATTACGCACAAAGGCATGATGTTCCTGGATCTGAACCTACATCAGTCCTCAAGGGAGAAGTAACAGCTGTAAGGCCAAGGTTTAACAAACAATCATGATCTATAGAACAGATGATGAGGTGGAAAGAGCGCAGAAGGTCCAGCAATTAGTTGATACTCATGACATGCACAGATTCTCCAGCACTGCTGAAGCCATCTACAGCATGAGTGGTGAGATTCACCAACTGGCCACCAGAAATGGAGGTGGAGACAGTCAGTGCCCAGTGGAAAGAGCACCTCAAAGAACTCCTCAACATGGCGGATACAGAAGATGAGGTTTGAGGAGGTGCAACATCCTCAAACTTGGCTCTGTTTCTGACATGAGAGCTTTTGATTCCATTCCACAGCTAGTTATCTGGTCCAACCTTGCCATCACCTTAACCCGTGAGAGGTTGTAAAAGCTTATGCCAGCTGTAAAATAACATGACTTGAAGCGATGTTGACATTGTTGGCTGAAGTGCTGAAGATTAACAAAGAGAAGGTTCAGTATCAAACTCAAACACTCATCTCATTCAGCTGGGAAAAGAAGACATTCTCTGAAGAAGGGTCACAACCCGAAACGTCACCTATTCCTTTTCTCCAGAGATGCTGTCTGATCCACTGAATAACTCCAGGTTTTTATGTCTATCTCACAAAAAGAAGAATGTACCTCAAAGAAAATATAATGGCATTTTCAAGAAAGGAGGCAGATCCTAGACAATGACTACAGAGGAGTTTACTTTCCATCTGGTGCAGGAAATTAATTGCCAGGACCTTCCCCACCTGTCGCCTCCCAGTGACTGAAATGAGTTCTCTGAATTGCAATGTAGATTACGTCCATTTAGAGACTCAATGGATTTTCTCTTCACCATGCGCCAACTCTGGGAGCAATGCAAGAATAACTTTTACTGTCATCCCCAAATCCTTTGACACCATCAATAAAGAGATTCTTCACAAATTTGGCTGCCCGCAGAATTGTTTCACCATATTCTAACTGCTACATTAAGGCATGTGTGAAAACATACACCAGGATTTTAACCAACAGGTCCACAACCGACCCATTGCTACACCATTGCAAAGCAATGGCCCAACAATATTCAATCTTTTTGCTGCAAAACTGCTCCTCACCTACTGCCAACTTTCTGCAGGACTGGAGCTAATCTACAGGGCAAATGGGAAACTGTCATAACTTTCATTCCAGAACCTATATCACCCAATTCTCATCAAACTGACGTGTGCAGGCAACACTTGTTCACAGTTGAAGGTTGAGCTTCAAATCATTGTCAACTTGTCAAAGCGTACGAGACTGTGGCCAAGCGGTAGAGTTGCTACCTCACAGTGTCAGAGACCTGGGTTATATTCTGACTACAGAGGCTGTCTGTACGGTGTTTGTACTTCCTCCTCGTGACCAAGTGGGGTTTCCCCGGATGCTCCGACTTCCTCCCACATTCCAAGGACGTACTGGTTTGTAGGTTAATTGGCTTCGGTAAAATTTGTAAATTGTCCCTTGTGTGTAGGATAGTGTTTTCGTTTTAGTTTTAACTAGACTAAGTGGGACCCGTTGGGTTCCTGTCACACAGGAGGCCTGGTCGCCCAACACTACCCATTCCCCAATGCAATATTCCACCACTCACACGTTCCCCCAATGCAACCCATTCCCCTAAAGCAATATTCCATCACTCACCCATAGCCCCCAACTGCGCTGATGCGGCTCATTTCCCCTCATCCCCAGCACTCCCTCCGCTCCTCTTCATCCTCCCTCTTCTTTCCCTTCTCCTCCTCCCCCATTCCTCCCTCATCTCTCCGTCCCTCTCCTTTCCCCTACCCTCAGTCACTCCCTCCATAACTCCGCTCCACTTCCTACCCCCTTCATATCCATCTATCCCCCACCTCCCCCACTCCTCACCTCCCACTATCCCCCCTACTATCCCTCCTGACCTCCCCATTGCCCTCCTCTCCCTCTGTACCTCACTCCCTACCTCCCCCACCCCCCTCCTCTGTACCTCTATTTTAGATGATACAGCATAGAAACAGGCCCTTCGGCACCGCGCCAATCAGCGATCCCCTCACATTAGCACAAGCCTGCACTAGAGACAATTTACACTTATACCAAGCATACAAGCCCAAGCCAATTAACCTACGAGATACCACCAGTGGTCAGGAACGTACCCAGGTCTCAGGCGCTGTTAGCGCTGAAAGGCAGCAACTACCCCTGCCCACCGTGCCACCCCATTTAGTGCTGGTGTACAGGGTGACTGTTGGTCAGTGTGGACAAGGTGGGTCGTAGCGGCTGTTTCCATGTTTATTTTATAAACTAAACTAAAGTAAACAATAAACCTTACACTTACCATTCACAAAACAGAAATTATTCAGCACCCTTCCTCTCAAAGCAGATGGAAATTATTGCCTTCAGTGTGTGAACAAAATTTGTTTGCAAATCTAGACCCTGTACCCAGCCCAAAGCTTTATGCTAGCTGGGCAGCTGTGTGCTTAGTGAAATCCAACAATGGGGTCCCTCCTAAAGAAATGGAGCTTCATTCAGAAATTCACAATCTCAGATCTGACGTCAGAAATGCTTCAACATTATCTAAATCTATGATGAACCAGCTTGCCTTTCATTTCCTTGTAATTGTAACTCTTTGTAGTCGATCATAAAGTTTAAACTAAATAACTTTAGATGTTGCTGGAAGAAATAACAAAGAAAGTAATGCGAGACATTGCTTTTGGGATAAATTATATCTAATTATTTCAACTATCCCCAAAAGGCAAGTGTAGTTGAACAAATAAAATTAAATTCTACTTTATGAAATATTAAGAATTTGTTAGCAATTTATGTTTTTTTCTAATTAGCAGATATAAATCCGTTGTTTTAGTTTAGTTTAGTTTATAGAAAGAGGGCCTTCGGCCCACTGAGTCTGCACCGACCAGCAATCCCCGCAGACTAATACTATCCTACACACACTCGGGATAATTTTACACATACAGTTCACCAAGCCGATTAACCTACAAACCTGTGCGTCTTTGGTGTGTGGGGGGGAGCTGAAAATCTTGGTGAAAACCCACGTGGTCATGGGGAGAACATACAAACTCCATACAGACAGAACTGGTAGTCAGGATTGAACCCGGATCTCAGGCACAATAAGACAGCAACTCTACAGCTGTGTCACTGTGCTACCCTTTGTTTCATCAAATCAGATCACGAGAGAGATAAAATGACGGTACACAAAAGGCTGGAGAAACTCAGCGGGTGCAGCAGCATCTAAGGAGCGAAGGAGATAGGCGACGTTTCGGGTCGAGACCCTTCTTCAGACTGATCAGGGATCAGGGAAACGAGAGATATAGACGGTGATGTGGAGAGATAAAGAACAATGAATGAAAGATATGCAAAAAAGTATCGATGATAAAGGGAACAAGCCATTGTAAGCTGTTTGTGGTGTGAAAATGAGAAGCTGGTGTGACTAGGGTGGGGGAGGGAGATAGAGAGAGAGGGAATGCCAGGGCCCGAGGGCTGAGGGAGAGGTGGGAAGGGGAGGAGACAGCAAGGGTTAACAGAATTGAGAAAATTCAATGTTCAAGCCCAAAGGATGCAGACTCCCCAAGCGGAATATGAGGTGCTGTTCCTCCAACTTGCGGTGTTGCTCACTCTGGCCGTGGAGGAGCTGGCCCAGGGCCGAGAGGTCGGATACGGAATGGGAGGGTGAGTTGAAGTGCTGAGCCACTGGGAGGTCGGGTTGGTTAATGTGGACCGAGCGGAGGTGTTCGGCGAAACGATCGCCAAGCCTCCGCTTGGTCTCACCGGAGATAAAATGACATTTAATGAGATAAAATGACATTGTGAAGGTAAGTTATATTTCTCACTTTGAACTGCACTTTGAATTTCTCTCACATTAGAATAGAATTTGTGGCTGAAGTGTGTGAAAGATGTTATAGCAAATCAGACGCTCATTTTACATTTCTCCTTTTCTTATTTCCATTCAAGTCAATAGAAACAAAACATTATTAAATGTTTTCTAATTCTGTTGATTCACTATCAATCATTTTGAAATATATCAATTGCCCAAAATGGAATTGAATTGAATTCACAAGCCTCAGATGAAAATAGAAAATACTTGGATCATGTATCTTGTGGATTGAGTCACATCCAAACATTTTTGCTGCCACTTGGTTTTGCTGAATTATTTTACATCGATATGAGCACAATAATGACCAAATTAAATCCTTGTAATATCCCATCACTCATCACCCAGTTTCTACTGACCTCTTTTGACCAGCAATACCTCAGTTATATAAATAACAATATCAGGGTGAATATTCCTTGTCCCTGTTCTTTCCTTCACTTGTAACCCCCCTCGGACTTGCACAGAATAAATATTCTCCTCGTCTGGACTATTGTGCAATCCTCCATTTCTTCATAACTCCACTGGCACCATGTCTTCATGGGTCAAAATGCTAAGATGATGAATTATCTTCCTAAACTTTTTGCCTCTTAGCCTCTCTCTCCTTTAAACCACTATTTAAAACTTACCTCTTTGCATAGCTTGTACAACTCAAAATTTATTTCTGCACCCTTATAATACAGACTGTCCCCGACCAAGGGGATGGTTCGACGTGGAGACCACGAGGGTGCTCCAACATGGAGACCACTTAGGAGGTCAGATGTGGAGACCAGAGGGGGAGCTCCAACACAACAACCACGTGGGAGGTTGAACATGGAGGCCATGGGGTACCTCGGACCCAGCGACCACTTGGGAGTCAATGGTCATAAAGAATTGCTTACATAAATGCGAGTTTACGTAAGTTGCCTATTATGGAAATCGGGGAGTGCCTGTATTATTACAAATAATAATATAGCATTTTTCTAACTTTATTCATCTTTTAATATTCATATGAATCACTTTGAAAATATATGTTATTTTACAGGCCCTTTCTATTATAGTTGATGATGATGATACTGCAGTTAAGATGTTATGATAGCTAAGAAGGTTGCTAGATTTGTCAAAGGATCTTTAGATTGTGATCCATATTTTCGGTGCTATGAGATCCAATCCAGTTCAGTTTACCAGATATAAATAGTGCAAGAATGAAATAACACTCCTCGTGAAATTGGACCAAGTAAATCAGGCTCACTCCCAGCAGCAAGTGCTCATTGAATGAAGCCAACCTCCATCCACACTGACATGAATTGAAGCTGAAGGCTTACATTATGAAGGTATTTGCAGGACTAGCATATTGTGCTAGTTTACGACATTCCTTGTTAAATTAAGGGTCAGCTTGCGAACATCAGGACCTTCAACAAACACCTTCAGAAGTGACTGCAATCCGATTAAACGCTTCCTAAATTCTCAGAGGATGTTACAACTTATAGTCTCAGCATTTTTCCATATTTTATTGGACGCCTCAGTGCTGACACTGGCAGTATTCCTCAGGTGGATCAGGCTTGAGGAATAATGGCAGGCATATTCCCACCAGCTAGAAGTTTATTCCCAGAGAGTCTTCTCATCCCAGCTGGACCAAACTGCAGAACAAGGGAGAGTCTGGTTTTCCAGGCTGTTATCACTGAGCTATGTGACTTGCGACCACACTCTGATGATTACATTGATTTCACATTAAACCTCAACTTTATCACTGGAGGGTCTTTCCAAGGGATCCAACAGGTATTTGGATCCTCCCTATCTATCTGCACACTGCTACATCAGTTGGATCGTCTAGGTAGTGTACTTGCAAAGAAATTAGTGAATTTCGTTTCATTTTGTTAAGGAATAAGATGACTCAAGCAGTGAGTTTTGCCAGGATTTCAGGCAGCCATGAATTGCACTAATTTGCCTTCACAACCCTTTTTAACAATCCAGAGCTTTACATGAAGAAGGGTTGGATAAACTTGGATTGTTTTCTATGGAGTGGCAAAGGCTTATATTCTTGTAGAAGAATATAAAATTATGATAACCATTGATAAGGTAGACAGTCAATGTATTTTTCCCAGGATGGAAATGTCAAAGACTCAAGGTCATAGCTTTAATGCACGTTTTTTACACAGACTGGGTGGGTGCCTGGAACGCAGGCCAGGGGTGGTGATGGAGACAGTTATGACAGTGAAATTTAAGATGCACTATGATAGGCACGTGGATATGCAGGATACGGAGGGATATGGATCATGAGCAGGAGAAGATTACCTTCACCTGGCATCATGTTTGTCACTAACATTGAGTCTGAAGATCCTGTTTCTATGCGGTACTGTTCTATGTTCATATACCATTAAGCACTGTAACAATTTTATAGATCTTAATTTGCTCAGCTTTTATTCTTCTAAACTTGAGCACGTATAAGCCAAATCTGCTAATCTCGAACAACAGTTTTCCCATTCCAGATATCAACATGTGAACATTGTGTTGTAGGCTCCTATTACAAATAAACCCATCCTTGCATAAGGAGATGAGATGTGTGCACGATATTCCAGATATGGCCTCACCAATCCTTGCCCATTCATCTAGTCTAACTATATGCTCCTGTATCTGATCTGCATCCTCCTCATTGCTAATGTTGCCTGCTAGTTTTGCTATTCTCAATAAATTTGAATTTATTATAAATGATCCCAGATTGAAGAAGGGTATCGATCTCGACACTATTAATACTGGACAAATTAAAGCACCATAAAATGGAGGATCCCTGCACTTGTCAGAATTGCTTAACCCTTGTCAGCTGAAATGTTACATACTTTGGATGGCACCAGCCAGTCTAGGCTCAGACTGGTATGCAGGATGGTGAGGGGTCCAGGTATTCTCCTTGTTTCTCCTAAATTGAAAAATGTATAGCAGTTTTCTGAATTCTGAATGC
Organism: Okamejei kenojei; assembly: GCA_035221665.1. Lineage (NCBI taxonomy): Eukaryota > Metazoa > Chordata > Chondrichthyes > Rajiformes > Rajidae > Okamejei > Okamejei kenojei. The sequence continues at coordinate 14,821,388 of CM069153.1, forward strand.
GTAGAGCCTCAAGTGTGGGCGGAAGACACAGCTCAGGTAAGATGTGTGAACATCCATCCCATCCGTGTAGCTCTCCAGAAAGGGGTAACACTTCCTTCAATCCAAGAATATCCATTAAAACTACTGGCCATCAGCAGCATTAACAAATTATTTCTGGGTTTGTTAGAACAAGGAATATTGGTGAAGTGCCAATCAATTTGTAACACCCCTATTCTTGCCGTTCCAAAACTGGGAAAGGAGGGCCAATATAGACTTGTGCAAGACCAAAGGGAAATCAATTCTGTTGTGGAACCACTTCATGCCCTAGAGCCAAACCCTGCCCATATCCTAGTTCCAAATACCGGCTGAAGGAAAAATCTTTTTGATAATCGACTTGCAACATGCATTATTTTCTCTTCCTCTTTAAGATGGCAGCGCTGCCTTAGCAGCTGCAGCTCGCCTGCAGTCCGTCTGTTTTTTTTCTTATTTTTGTTGTTCTTTTGTCCTGTTTTAGTTAATTCTGGTTTATTAGGTTGTGTATGTGTGTGGGTGGGGGGAGAAACACGTTTTGGTCTCTTCCTTCGGGGGGATGCAACTGTTCTTGTCGTATCCCCGTCTCCATCTGCACCGAGGCCTAATGGCGGAGCTGGCGGCCTCGGAGCTGTGGCAGCGTTCCGGCGTTCTGATGGCAGTGGCGCCCCAACCTCAGAGCTGTGGTGTTCCGGAGGCAGCGGCGACCCGACCTTGGAGCAGTGGCGTTCCGACAGTAGCGGCAACCCAACCTTGGAGCTGCGGCGTTCTGGATGCAGCGGCGACCCGACCTCGGAGCTGTGGCGTTCCGGAGACAGGGGCGACTCGGCCGCAGGCCCAGTGGACTAGACCGCGGGCCCAGTGGATGGCATCGTCGGGAGCTCGCAGGTCACAGGTTGGTGACCTGTTTTCCGGAGCACCCGCAACGACAGCTTCTTCCACTGGAGTGGAGGGCGGCAGCTTTGGCAGCTCCGACCACCCCAGGCCCATTCACGGCACTTGGATTCTGCCGCGAGACTGACTTACTTACCATCGCCCAGTGGGGTCACAACATCCAAAGCCTGGATCGCTTCAGCGCAAAGGGACAATAAGGAGGGAAGAGACAAAGACTTTAAGACTTTTGCGTTCCATCACAGTGAGGAGGTGCCTGGTGAACTCACTGTGGTGGATATTAAATTTGTGTTTATTGTGTGTTTTTGTCATTTTTATTATATGTATGACTGCAAGGCAACAAAATAGTAAGATTAAATGAGAACTTACCAGTTTGAAGTTTGATCTTTATTTTATGAGGAGCTGCGATGAGGGATTTCGTGAAGACCCCGCCAGCACGCATGCGCGACATACTTCAAAGCAGCGGTGTGGAATCACAGAACTATCCAGAAATGACTAGCATAGTAAGATTGAAGAGACTCTATATACCAGTTGACCTTATAGTAGAGGGTTGGGAGTGGAGGGCACAAAATCCCTCATCACAACTCCTCATAAAATAAAGATCAAACTTCAAACTGGTAAGTTCTCATTTAATCTTACTATTTCATTTCGGATGTCACGTGAGTGAGTTTGTGAAGATTTCAAAGCTCTGTGATTACATGCCCTGGATCACGTCGATGCTCACACACAGCCACAATATTGATGGAAGGAGTATATTAACGTATATCAGACTAGACGAGCTAAAAAATAATAATGTTTATTAATCACAAACAAAAACCCCTCATACGGGGATAAACGTATGTTGCTGACCAGCACTCAGCACGGTCTCCCCAAATATAGCAGGAGCGGTCACAGGTTTGTTGTGGTAATGTAGCTGGAATGTAGCTTCGCTAGCCCAGCCCGCTGTGGTGAGGATATGGTCCATGGGCACCTCCATGGTCCTCGCCGCTGATGTGGATGCAGCCCTGGTAGAATGGGATTTAAAGATATTAATATCAATACCTGCTGCATCCAGTATCACTTTGAGCCACCTGGAGATCGTCTGCACCATCACCCTGTGATGGGGCTTCTTATGGCTAATCAGCAGGTACCTCTCCATTCCCCTGAGGGTATGTGTCATTTTAATGTAGTGACGGATATAGGTGGCCTCTCATCAGCGGGGTATGCCGGAAATATCAGCTGCAGCCCTGTGAACCCAGGTCTATGTTGCTTGAGTAATTCATCAATATAGAAGATTATTCTATCAGGGGTAGAGACCATATTATCCATATTGATCTTAGGTAAGGTCTGAACCCGCTGAGCTGATGTTAGAGCCATCAACATCACCACTTTCAGGGTTAGTTTGTCCAGCGATAGTCCAATCATCGGCGACCAATTCCTGAGGAGGGTCAGCACCACTCCAATGTCCCAGGTAACGTTGTAACGTGGTCGGGGATGGTTTGAATTGAAGATAGCCCTCATTAATTTCGACACCAGCTGGTGTGATCCTACCCCTATGAAGAGGTAGGAGGACAGTGCGCTCCTGGCACTGTTGATGGCGCTGTAGCTGAGACGTTCGTCATGGTGCAGTCCCGCAAGAAATTCCAGCACATGTGGTATCATGGCAGTGATGTCGATCCTTGTACAGTAGGCCTCCCATTTTCTGATTTATGTCAGGTACTGCCATCTAGTAGACTCTCTGCACGATGCTCCGATGGTGTCCATTGTCCTTGGTGTGAGTCCGTATTGTAGCAGAGGTCTCTTCAAAAGCTGCAGGCCAGCAGGTTCAAATAACCGTGGCACGGATGGTATTCCCCTGTAGTCGGGTTAGTCACGAAATCTGGGCTCTTGTTTAGAAGTGCCCAAGGTTCTATAATCATCACAAGGACCATCGGATACCATGGTTGTGTAGGCCAGTTGGGTATTATTAAAATACCTGTTGCAGAATCTGATTTTATTTTCTGCAATGCCCGACTGATGTGGCAAAATGGAGGAAATGCATAGAAAAAACATTTCCCCCAGTTCAGTGAGGAAGCGTCCATCGCTATTGCCCCAGGATCTGGTTCCCAAGATACATACGTTGGTATTTGATGGTTCAACCTGGACCCAAAAAGGTCGATATCTGGTGTAACAAATTTGGCTGTGATTTTTTCAAATATTTAGGGATTCAACATCCATTTAATATTATCGTTGAATACTCGTGACCTGGTGTCCGCCACTGTATTGAGCTTACCTGGAAGATAGGTAGCTGATATCCAAATATTTTGTTCTATGCACCAGAGCCAAATTGAATTAGCCAACTCATCACAAGATATTGACGATACCACCCATATGATTTAAATATGCCACCACAGTGGTATTGTCTATTTGGAGACGGACATGCGTATCACAGAGGCTTGTACAATAAGCTCGTAGTCCGTGAAATGCCCCCAGCATCTCCAAATAATTTATCCCTTGTGATAAAAGAAGGGTAGATTCATGTGAATCCCATCTGCTGCCACAACTGGAAGTGGTGTCGGTAGCTCCCCAACCCTGGGCGCTTGCGTCAGTTTGTAAAACCACCGACGCATTAGGCACAATGATGGACTTGAATGAATTACGAATGTTATCAATCCACCATTGTAACTCAAATTTTGCCTTGATTGGCAGCTGCATAGGTCTATCAAAATGCCCAGCATTCATTTTTAATGCTGAAATCTTTGTTCTTTGTAAATTTTGATAATGTAACGGTCCAAATTGAGCAGCTGGAAATGTAGCTACCAATTTCCCAATTACCTTAGCAGCATGTCTGATTGTCAGTGCCCTGGCGCAAACTAGTTCATTACATGCTCCAATGATATCCATAGCTTTGTTAGCTGGGATGGAAACAATCATTTGATTGGTGTCAATCTTGAATCCCAGATAGTCCTTAACCTGTGATGGGTAGAACTGAGATTTGTCTGGATGGCTTACAAACCCCATTTTTTGAAACAATTATGTAGTAGCTGTTATTGCTAAATTAGTTGATTCCATGGTATCTCCTACTATTAGGATGTCATCCAAATATCCCATGCCAATATGGTTTTGTCTCCTCAGTGTTGCCAACACAGGTTTCAATAATTTGGTAAATAATCTAGGGGCTGTAGTAAGCCCATTAGGTAGGGCTCTATATTGCCACAGCTAATCCATCCAAACAAACTTCAAGAACTTCCAGTGATGTTCCCGTATGGATAGTGAATAGTATGCATCTTTTAAATCGATGCATGCCATGAAGCAACCTCAGGAAAACAGTAATTTGGCTGTTTCAAACGTGTCCATTTTAAAATGGGTATATTGTACAAGGGTATTCAGATGGGTTAGATCAATAATGATACGACATCCACCATCTTTCTTGGTTTTGGTAAAGATGTTGGATACGATCTCAAGATGTTCGTGAATCGTTTTTTCTATCACCCCTTTTTGTTGTAGCCTCAAAATTTCAACATGCCCTTCCGCTATTTCCTTATGAGAAAGTGAAAATTTACGGTCTGGTACATGTTGAGGCGGGGGAAGTTGTTCATTTATGAACTCAATTTCGTACCCCTGAATACTTTGCAAAATAAACAAGTCTGAGGTGATAGAACTCCATGCATCCCCAAAAAACCGCAATCTCCCACCAATTTGTGAGGTTTCACATGCAAACAGTGCATGAGAACCAGACCGCCTTACCTCCATGGTTACCGGCGGGCCTTTACATTTTTGGTGTTCCGTGGAGGTGCTGGATTTTTGGTTTGCGGCATCTTCCATGCCGGCTGCTGAGGGCTTAGTCCTAAAAAATGCTTCTGTTGTTGTTGTTGTTGTTGTTGTGGTGTTGCTGGCGTGTAGGTCCATCCTAGCCTGTCAGGCGGCCCCCGAGGTCTTGAATATGGCATCCTCCGAGTTGTTTGCCTGCTGGAGGGAGGCGGTCTCATCAACCCAACTGTCTTTGCTTGGCCATGTCGGTGATGCTTTGCATAACCCTGCAAACTTCGGGTTGAGGGTCGGCTTTATGGTGATCCAATACTAGCCGTCAATTTGGGTTGAAGAGGTTGACCCAAGGGCCTAGGCTGGGCGAACTTGGAGACTACTCCTAGAAGTTCTTCCTGGGCCTGCTCAGGCACCACAGGTTCCTGCTGTAAGCCTTCTTCCTCTTCACCCGGCTGCTGACCCCTGGCACTCCCCACCAATGATGGGGATATGCTAGGGGCCCCAGCCACACGATACTGCTGCTGGAGATTGTGTTCCAGGAGATGCTCCATCATGCGCTCCATGCGTTGCATGCAACCGCCGCCACCATCTGCTGATGACAAGTCGACTTCCTCAGGTGCTGGGGAATTCCTGAGGCTTCTGTCATCAACCCACACCTCGTCGCGGTGATAACACTGGTGTCATGACAGGATGTCGCTCCCCGCGGTGCTCCGCGACTCCCTCGCGGACCTGCCACTGGTCCACCGTCTTCCCGATGAAGGCGACCCACTTGTCTGATAGGACATAATCGGTGACGAGTCGGACCCAGCTGCCGAAGCGTGGTGCCCCGATGTCCGCGCGGACTTGCCCCTTGTTCTCCTTGGGGCCAAAGGCGATGCTCGGTCACGTCCTGCTGCTAAAGGGGGTGTGGTGACCGAGATGAGACTGCACCGGCCGATGATCTAGCGGGCTCCCCCAGTCGTGAGCCTATGCTGGCCCCACCTGTGGAGCTAGCAGGCTCTGGTCTTGATCCCTCACCCATCCGTGCTCTGGCGGTCTGCTTCGGTGGAACGTCGACCCTGGCTCCTACAGCTGGCCGCACTGACTGGCATGCGGCTCTTCCCCTGGGTCGCCCTCTGGTGACCTGTGTGGCTGGCGAGAGAGAACATGCCGTCAAACGGCTAACACGCGTACGCACCTTGGCCACACTTCCCCTATGTGTAGGGGATAGTGGTAAGGAGTCAGGGTCTTGCTTACCCTGTTCCTGCGCGGTGCTCCTTCTACTCTGCTGCTCTGAAGACAGCTGTGGTGGAGAGTCGGGTCCCATTGGTGTAGGACTCCCCGTCTTCCACGCTCTTTTCCCAGCCCGACGAGCGGGTGCTGCCGTTGTAGCGGGCAGTACCGGGGTATGCAGCCACTGAATCCTATTGGAAGTCCTGCTGCTGGAAATCCTACTACTCCTGTCCATCGTTCCTGTAAAACAAGTTTCACACAGAAACTAACCAGCTCAAGGTTAGTTCCCGTTACCTGAGCGGTCCTTACGAAGAGCTGGTGGTGGAGCGCTCTCCTCCTCCAGCCATCGGCAGCAACTGCGAGCGACGATATGTCGAGCATGCGTGCTGGCGGGGTCTTCACGAAGTCACTCACGTGACTCCGAATTGAAATTTATTTCAGACCGAAAGGTCTGAATGACAATATAACCATATAACCATATAACAATTACAGCACGGAAACAGGCCCTCTCGGCCCTTCCAGTCCGTGCCGACCATTTGTTTTCCCCTAGTCCCATTTACCTGCACTCAGACCATACCCCTCCATTCCCTTCACGTCCATATACCTATCCACTTTACTCTTAAATGTTAAAATCGATCCTGCCTCCACCACTTCTGCTGGAAGCTGATTCCACACAGCCACCATAAAGGATACTTTACTTTAACACAATACTTTTACACAATAAAGGATACTTTACTTTACTTTTAAGACAGCCTATATTTGTTTGCATTCACATATAGGGGCCAACAATACATCTGGACCAGATTGCCTCAAGGATTTATCAATTCGCCTACTTTATTTTCCAGGTGTCTGCAGGATCAACTGAGTACCTTGAAGTTCAAAATGAATTCAACATTAGTGCAGTATGTCAATGATCTATTAGTGGCCAGTAAAAATGAATCCAGTAATCGGAAAGATACTGCACAACCATTTAGTTGATCTAGGATATGTGCTCTCACCATCAAAAGTACTGGTAGCTCAGGAGAAAGTAAAATTTCTAGGAATTATAATTTCGGCCACCAAAGGAAGTCTTGAAAAGAGCAGATTCAAACCTATCTGTGAATTTTCAATCCCAAAAGAAGCCAAACAAATGAGACAATGGCCGGGCATGGTTAATTATTGCAGACACTGGATTCCAAATATAGCTCTGGAAACCAAGGATCTAGCACCCTATACCAGCAAAAAAGTCAAATTTAAATTAACGAAGAAAGCACAGGAGGCCTTTGAAATCTTAAAAAAGATCATTGATGCAAGCCCCGGCATAGGGAAGTCCATTATACGATTGTCCTTTCCAGCTGTATTCTATCAGAATGTGCCACTTCGGTACTAACTCAAAAGCAGGGGATTGCCATAGACCAGTTGCATATTACTCCTCTAAATTAGATCATGTAGCTCGGGGATATCCTCTTTACACTCAAATCTTAACTGCAATCTACAATAGTTTACAATCAGCAGCTAATTTGACACTCCAGCAGGAAATTGTAGTGTACAATTCGCATTTGCCATCGGCATTGTTGGGGCAGCTTCAAACCCTTAACAATGGCCCGCCAAAATAAGTATGAGATCTATCTGTTGAACAATCTGAAATTGCAGTTCAAACATTGTACATTGATTAACCCAGCCTCTTTTCTTATTTCACCCCCAGAAGAGCAATCAGATTAAGGACATGACTGCTATTTATTATAGAGAAAGAAACATCAGTGAGAGAGGACTTGAGGAATGCACCCATGGAGGACTCTGACATCACATTATATGTGGATGGGAGTACATCCATTGGACCGTGGGGTGAGAGATTGTCTGGGTATGCAATTGTTGATCAAAAGGCGGAGATTGTAGAAGCAGCTGTCTTGAGACACCCTATTCTGCACAGCAAGCTGAATTATTCGCTTTAATTTGGGCTTGGATTATTGGGGAAAATCTAAAAGTAAATATTTACTCTGATTCTCTATATGCATTCGGGGTGGTGCATGATTTTGGACAATTATGGAAAAATAGGGGATTCTTAACTTCCGCAGGAACCCAAATATGAAACAAACAATTGGTGACAAATTTATTGAAGGCCTTAATGCTACCCAGACAAATATCTGTAATGAAATGTAGCGCCCATACTAAAGGACAGACCACAGTAGTCATTGGAAATCGTAATGACGACTTAGTAGCTAAGAAAGTATCAAGGGAACGTAAGGTGGTGGTACCAAAAATGATGAGGCAGACTAAAAGTGTAACTAACGAGTCCCCCTTGGAGAAACTGATGCCAACCATCCAAGAAATCATTTGATTATAGGAAGCGGCTACTGAAGGAGATAAGGAAAGTTGGAGACAGCTGGGATGTGTACTGGATTGTATGACTGGGCTGTGGACCACTCCAGCAGGGCAAACTTGCATGACAGACATTAGCAGTATGGGTTATAGAGTGTATGCACTATGCAAACCACTGTGGTGCAAGGGCAGTAGAGGACACTCTATTGGCTACTTGGTGGCATCCAAAATTACAATATTTTGCTCAGAAGGTCAGTAGTAATTGTCTGGTCTGCCAGAAATACAATCCAGGGAAAGGAATATGATGTGAAGGAGGGAAAATACCATTGCTTATGAGTCCTCGTGAGACATTGCAAATGGACTATAAAGCGGCTACTGTTGTCAAGGTGCTAATGAGAGAAATTGTCCCTAGATTCGGTATTCCCATTTGACTTAGCTCAGATAGTGGTCCACACTTTATTGGACAAATCAATAAAGAATTTTGTGAACAGCTGGGGATTCAACAGTAATTACACTTGTGTAAAGGGCAAACCAGGCCCTTAAAACTAAATTAGCCAAATTAAAGGCGGAGACTGGACTTGGATGGATTAAATTACTCCCTATAGCCCTATTTCAGATGAGAGTCACGCCTGCAGGGAAATCTAGATTGAGCCCAGCTGAAATTATTTACAGTAGGCCTTTAAAAACCCCTTGGAACTAGATGTGATGAAAATAGTTAAATTCCTCCATATGACTGCAGAGATGACCGACTATATCTTAGCCTTGACCAGAGCCTTAGGGGATTTACATTGTAGAGTGAGAGCAGCCTATGGTGATATGCCTTCATTAGCAACTCCCATTAAAGAAGAACCTGGAGACCATGTCTTAGTGAAGAACTGGGTGAGGAAAGGATCATTAGTTCATTGGGAAGGACCTTACCAAGTTATTCTAATGAGTCCAACAGCAGTAAAAGTAGAGGGAAGAAATGCCTGGGTGCATCTTCATCATTGTAAAACTATTAGTGAAGGTATCTGTGGTTAATTTGTTTCCTCCCAGGTTTTCTTAGAAATTCTCTACTCTATTATGAATCAAGGACCAATGAACTATCAAGATTGATGGATGGGATTCGCTCCCACGAAAATTTGGGAAGTGAGGACTCATCAGACAGAAATCATGGAGCTATGCCGACGAAAACTCAGGAAGCACGATTAAATTCTGAGAAGCAACATCAACATCTTCTTGTTAGAACATTTGTTAAACTATAGCAGTCATCATTGTATTCTGGGGTTATCATTTATGATGAGGGTTATCATGAATGATAAAACGGGGGAATGTTAATAGTGTCCAAATTAAAGACACCGTAAAATGAAAGATCCCTGCACTTGTCAGAATTGCTTAACCTTTGTCAGCTGAAATTTATAGGCTTTGGATGGCGCCAGCCATTCTAGGCTCAGACTGGTATGCAGGATGGTGAGGGGTCCCGGTTCTCCTTGGTTCTCCTTGTTTCTCCTAAATTGAAAAAATGTATAGCATTTTTGCAAACAAACCAGAAATGCATCATTTCGATTGGATCACTGCAAGGGCATTGTAAATAGTATAAATAATGTTGTGATATGATCATCCTGTTAATTGATGATTGGTCGAACTATTGAGCCTTGGAGAAACTGTTTGAATCCCAGAGTACATGTTTCAATGTTTATTCTTGTTTGCTTCCTTCTAGAACTTTCTTTCAAATACATGTATTCAAGATTGTATTATTGGGTTAGGGAGCTGTCAATTATATACTGTTATTATTAATAGGTTTAATTGGTTTATAAAGAGACCACCCCCATTTGGTTCGACCCCGCAAGGTTCGGGGACCTATAAAAGGTAGCTCCCACGAGGTCCTGTGTCGATCTTTTGGAAGAACGCTTGGGACTGCGTGGCTTTTTGGAGTGTCTCTGCTTGCACGAGGCTAGAAGGGCTTGGGCAAGCAGATACAAGGATCAAACCCACGGTGGTTAGGTATAGTAGAGGGTAACTGTTATTGTGTTTTTCCAAAATAAAGTTTAGATGCACAAGTGCTTGACTCAGTATTTTATTGACTGAAACTAGACTGGGGGGAAGCTTAGAACAATTTATTTACAACACCACCTATTTCTTTTCTCCAGAGGTGTTGCCTGATCCAATGAATTACTCCAGTATTTTGAGCCTATCTTTGGTGTAAACTGGCATCTGCAGTTGCTTCCTACGTATTAATAAAATTCAGCATTATCCCTGCTATTCATATTGAGCTAGAAACCATTTTCCTCCTTTCTTAAATAGCAGGATTACATCTGCTGTTTACAATCTGTGGAGAAACTTCTCTAAAGTTTGGAATTCCATCGTGGAATGTAATATTATGGAATTATCTATTTTGAAATAACAACCAGAGTACCTTTCTTCAAATCCCTGAAATGCAGGTGAACAGGTCCTGGGGATTTATTGTCATTCAATCCTCCAAAGTTTCTCATGTTCTTTTCATTCATCTACGGCAATTGTTCTCTGCTATTTCAGAAAGTTTTCCATGTCTTTTGCCTTGAAAAATAGTTGTTTTCCTTTTTTAAATTATCAACAGAAGCTCTTCAATCTATCTTTATATCCCTGCATTTTTTTTTGTCACATTCTACTTTCCGCTTTCTCATCAATATTGTGTTTTTTTCTTTATTGAATTCTGAAATATCCCCAGTTCTCATATATTTTTGGCAATGTTATATGGTTTTCCTTTGATTCAGTATCAGTTGAAGTAGCACTGTTGGGCAACTGTCTCACGGCGTCAGTGACCCGGGTTCGATCCTAAACCTGGGCGTTGTCTTTGTGGAGTTTGTATGTCCTCCCCGTGACTGCGAGGATTTCCTCCAAGTGCTTTGGTTTTCTCCCGCAATACCAAAGAAATGTGGGTTTGTAGATGTTGTAGTCTCTGTAAGGTTGCCCCTAATGTGTAGGGAGTGTTTGAGAAAGTGGGATCACTTTGGAATATCGTGACCGGGTGATCAAATGTCAGTGTAGACTCGGTGGGCCAAGTGGGCCTATTTCCATGTGTCTCTAAAAAGAACTCCCATTATAGTCATGGCTGTACTACGCCCAATATTTCCTTACATGGACTATGTATCCATCGTTAAAATCTAGACATTGCATGGTGTGTTTTCATGCTGTGTAATATAGTTTCCCATTGCCCACCCACATTTCAAGCCTTTGCAGGCTGTTTTATTAGGATTAAAATTCCAGTTTCAGACTTCAGTTTGCTTTCAATCTTGATTTAGAATTCTATCATCTTATGTTCACTGATCCATAAAAGCCTCTTAACAGTCAGAGCATCAATTAACCCTATCTTATTATACTATACTCGATCTAAAATAGTATTTGTGCCTCAACATATTGATCTAAAAATATATCTCTTACATTCTCTTGGAATTAATTATCCTCATGTTTACCAGTAATTTGGCTCACCCAGTCTGAGGTTTGGAAGTTCAAAGTGCAGAAAATCATTGATTATGTTATTTAAATATGCTGACGGATACAGTGCGGAAACAGGCCCTTCAGCCCACTGAGTCAGCACCGACCAGCTATCCCCGTACACTAGGGACAATTTACATTTATACCAAGCCAATTAACCTACAAACCTATACTTCTTTGGAACGTGGGAGTCAACTGAAGATATTGAAAAAAACCCACGCAGTCGCAGGGAGAGCGTACAAACTCCATACAGGCAGCACCCATAGTCAGGATCGAATCCAGGTCTCTGGCACTGCAATTCTACCACTGCGCTACCGTGCCGCCCCAGGACATCTCAAGACCTGTACTGTCCAACACAGTTTGTACTCGCTGCCACCCATTCCAAAGATGAAACCTCAAGATGCAGATGACAATTATAAATGGATCTGATCTGATTGTCAACTCAAGTGAGAGATTAACAATTGCAGAATCAAACTAAAATGAGTTTCTCTTAACACTAAATTACGAAGCTTGCTTCACTTCATTGGAGTCTGTGCTCAGAATAATTGAACCAGAGAAATGACTGCCAGGAGGCAAGCAAAGATAATTGACTATTTTGATTTCTGACTTGCTTGCATTAACACATTGTAATTGTTGAAATCTGTTTAGTTTTCATTATTTCAACTGCAAAGGACAATCTAATATTTCTTGAACTTGGCCTATTGATAACTGCTAAGGGTGCTTAGAGTAACTCCAAAGTGGGTGGCACAGTGGTAGTGGCACCAGTGGTAGTGTTGCTGCCATACAGCACCAGAGATCCTGACTACGGGAGCTATCTCCGTGTACAGAGTTTCTATGTTCTCCCTGTGAACGTGTGGTAACCCAGGATAAATAAAACCAATTCCAACAGCATTTGAGGGCCCTGACCGAAAACGTCACCTATTCATGTTCTCCAGAGATGCCGCCAGGCCTGCTGAGTTATTACAGCACTTTGTGTCAGGTTTAGAAATAATGGGCACTAATGCTGATGAATCTACACATGGCACATCCACACTAATCAACAAAAATTCCATGGAGTAATTATTGAGGTTGCAAATTACCATCGATTTATTTAATGAAACGTTACAAGACTTCTTCAAGCAGTATCAATTCTATATAATTCAGTCTGAAGAAGGGTTTCGGCCCGAAACGTTGCCTATTTCCTTTTCTCCATAGATGCTGCTGCACCCGCTGAGTTTCTCCAGCACTTTTGTCTACCCTATATAATTCAATGCTCAGATTCCCAATGTTATGTGATTTAATCCATTCATGCTGCAGGTAAGATTTTTCAAAAATAAAAGAATATCAAAGAAAATGTTAAATTCCCCATCTGGATGACCATTTGAGAATAGCTACAGTATCACAGAGATCAGTGGGAATCATAAATCCAACAGTAATCAAAAGAGGAATCAGTGTTCCCTTTCATAAACTGGTGGTTAATATCTCACCACCCAATCTCCCAACCCAGCAAAGGTAGGAAGACGTAGGCTCCTCTGACAGCAAGCTCATCAGCACTGCACTATTGATACTGTAGCTGAAATAGTCAGACGGGAATGTAAAGAAGGTTGTACTGTGCCAACGGATGAGTTATATTAGCACTGAGCTTGTGGTATATACACCCTTGTGCAAATTAATTGATTTAAGCATGCACTCCTATATAACAAGTCAATATACATGTTGTTGGGCTACTTTTTATTCATTATCTTTGCACCATTATGTCTTTAGTACATTATATGTTCACCATGGTTTATTGTCAAGTCTTTGACACGATTTGTCATGGAATCGACTAGATTCTGACAGTTTCCAAGGACTATTTTCATCTCTATAACACATCTGCATTATAGCCTCAATGAGCTTTTGTCTCATGGTACAGCCATTTCCTTTCAGTCACTCCTTGATAATTGACCACATATTCTCAATCAGGTTCAGGTCAGGCG